>CAWUFW010008637.1:0-600000 GCA_963921515.1 Calotriton arnoldi
CCCCCATGAGTGGGGATGGCAGTAGTGGCAGGCATCCAGCCCCCATTAGTGGGAATGGTAGTAGTGGTAGGCATCCTGCCCCCATGAGTGGGGATGGTAGTAGTGGTAGGCATCCAGCCCGCCATGAGTGGGGATGGTAGTGGTGGTAGGCATCCAGCCCCCATGGGTGGGGATGGTAGTAGTGGTAGGCATCCAGCCCCCATGAGTGGGGATGGTAGTGGTGGTAGGCATCCAGCCCCCATGAGTGGGGATGGTAGTAGTGGTAGGCATCCAGCCCCCATGAGTGGGGATGGTAGTGGTGGTAGGCATCCAGCCCCCCATGAGTGGGGATGGTAGTGGTGGTAGGCATCCAGCCCCCCATGAGTGGGGATGGTAGTAGTGGTAGGCATCCAGCCCCCCATGAGTGGGGATGGTAGTAGTGGTAGGCATCCAGCCCCCCATGAGTGGGGATGGTGGTAGTGGTAGGCATCCAGCCCCCCATGAGTGGGGATGGCAGTAGTGGCAGGCATCCAGCCCACCCTGAGTAGGGGTGGTGTTAGTGGTAGGCATCCAGCCCCCTATGGGTGGGGATGGTAGTAGTGGCAGGCATCCATCCCCCTATGGGTGTGTATGGCATTGGTGTTGGCCATCCCACCCCTATGGTTCTGCTGTTGCTTGTGTACGTCATTTGTGCATCCCTATGTGTGTGTGACATATTTCGGGTACGTGTCGTTTTGTTTGTGTTGTGGGTGTTTGACTTACCGTCTGCGCCATACGCGTCCGTGCCGGTCCCGGTAATAGATGTAGAGTATTGGTAGGACCTGCGCGATGGGATTCATTGTTGGGTCGTCTCGTTCGGGTTTCTCGTAGCTTCGACTCGTACTCGTCGCTGGCTTGTTCGTCTTGTCGCCGTGGATCGTCTTGTGGCGCGAATCGGAGCTTATGTGCAGCTGTCCCGGATGCTCATACGTGCCGGACGTAGCGACGAGTTCGGCGCGTACGGAAGACGCATCGTACTAGTCTGGCCGGAAGGTGCAGTGTATTTCGTTCCGTGCGACTCGATTCGGCGTTTACGGATCCGGCTCGGGCGGGGAACAGGAGCTAGAATGGGTAAGTACGGCTCGCTCGGAATCTGGGCTGTTATGCGCATCGTACTTGTTCGTTCGGTAGAGTGTTCGAGTCGGTCGGAAAACACGCGTTCGGCTGGTATTTTTCCGGACGAATACTGTTAGGTGCGCTTCCAGCCGACATCGGAATCGGCCCCACAGTCTATTAGCTTGGGAAGGAGGCTGTCCTCTAGGAACTTGCTATCTGCTTTTGAGATTATTATGCGCAATGTCACTTTTTAAGTCTACCATGTTTCCACCCAATGAAGTGTTCTCTAGTACTATCAACTTGCTAATCACCTTTTAAACTTTTGCCTTAAAATTGCAAGCTAGGTAAATGTTGGAGGAGTTTTATTTTTTTATGCTGATTTATATTATATATGTATTGTTGCTTTTTTTTAAAATTGTTGTTATTTGTTATGTGGACCTTCGCTGGAGTTCCCTATTATAATAAAATTCTTAACTTGACTTGCAGTGGATGTGAGTCTACCACAAGGAATAAGACTACAAACTTGCCAGGGTAAATCATTGATTCAATAATTTAAACTTAGGCTAGCCCCACTTTTCGTACTTGATTAAGATTTCTATCTCCAGTTTTATTTCTGAAGCAGCTCCTCTTGTTCACTCTTAAGGCTGCCAGGTTCTCAGGAACAGCATTACGAGCCAGGTCTCACTCCAACAGAGGTCACTAGAAGTGTCCAGTACAGGTTCAGTTGCAACTGGTCAGTCAGGCACTTCAGGCAAAAAGGTTCTTGAAACTAGTTGGTTGGCGGAGCTAGTTACCTCTGCCACCCTGGCTGGACTATCGCCAACCATATTTAGAGGTCTGTGCTGGCCCTTCAGCGATCTATCTCTGTGCTTTGAGAGGATTCAAAACCATAGTAGCTCCTCTGAAGGTGCTGAACGTTTGGTGGGCTACTACCATGTCTCAGGTGGCCACTCCGCCAGTGGCGTAGCTAGGCACTCTGCCGCCCGTGGCGGTCCCTGCCTTTTGCCGCCGAGCGCCTAAGAGCCGGGGGGGGGGGGTGCTGGCGATAAATTTACCTGCCGCCCCGAATTCTCGTGCCGCCCGGGGCGTACCGCCCCCTCCGCCCCCCCCTTGCTACGCCTGTGCACTCCGCAAACTTTTATATTTTTCGAAAAAGGTTCCCAAAGTCGGAGTTTGTTTTTGAAAAACAAAAAAACAAATGACTATGACACTCTGGGAGCTTGCTCTCAGGCCTTGTGGGCCATTATAATTTTTGTTTTAGTTCAGGACCACCAGGGTTTACCAACCTGAAAAAGAACATCATGTCATCCACTCTAAATAGGATGAATGGTCTCATGCACTTACACAAAGCTCAGTCCCCAGCTTAGTCGGACCTTTTGTGTAGAGTTTCCGAAAGTTGCGAAAGTGTCGCCACCACTGTCGGAAAAATGACATTCAGCTCAAATTAAAATTTAATCAGGCGAACATCAGTTGGCTGAGAGGATTCTGCGCACTTCTTGTAGAAGGGTCACTTATCTGTCAATTTTTTAATCATGCATACAACGTTTTGGGTCAACTGTTTTAAACTATGTGCTTCTTTTCTTTTTTTGATTCTATTATTTTCTGTAATTTCTAGATGTCACTTCTGAATTCTGCTCAGATAATTTTGTATCAATGACTCATAATAAAGAAAAGGTACAAATTATTAACATTCTGCTATGAGATCAAAATTACATCGCTTCTCATACGGCTTTTCTAGCAATGTAATGAGAAATTAGACAGAAAAATCCACTGCCAAAACCAAAAGCGTTGCCCACACAGCATTGGCAAAAGCGTGGCTGATTGACCTTGCCAAAGCTTCTTTCACTCATCTGTCAACAATCACAGTTAAAACAGTGTGAAAGTGTTTAGGGCTATCTTTTTCAGTTGCAAATTAAGTTAATTTAATGGTTTTTGTATTTTCAAATCATTTAGAGCAACGCTGTCCTTGGGGTTGTTCTCCTCTTCTGAACACTGAAAAGCGTATGATTCAAAATAAGACGAAAGTGGCAATTTGTCCTTATTCCAATAGCCAATCAATGTTGCTGCACCAATGGAGAGTGAAATGAAGGAAAGAGCTGGCATACACATACTTGTTTGTGTGCAGTAATGAAAAATCACACAGCACTCGAGAAAATGAAAAGAATAATGAAAATGTAGAAATCATACTCTATGTCATCTGCAATGCATTTATCAGTGAGTCATTTCAAATGAATTTTATTTTACCAGAAGAGTGAGTGGAAGGGGTTTCATAACTCATTCCACAGTGAAAATAAAATCCATTTGAAATGTCCCGCTGGTACATATATGCTACATATAGAACAGAAAATGAGAAAGAAAAGATACTGAGGTATGCTGCATTCAAGAATTAGTAAAAATCATACATTTATTTCTCATTGTTTGGGCAGAAAATAGAATTATCTAAAATAATGTCCAACTTAAATGTCTGGAGATGATTTTCCAAAACTGATAAGAAAGTGTTGTGCAGCTGTAAGTGCAACTTAGTAAGAAGTAGAACACCGGAGATATATGTGTGTGAGTGTGTGCGTGTGTGCGTGTGTGTGCATGTGTTTTATGCCATTTCTTTTCAAAACAAACAATATCCATATGGCATTAGGTCTCCAATCACTTTCTGAGGGACATTATACAGAATTTAGAAACTGAAAGAAATGAAAAAAAAATCCTGGCACACTGAAACTATTTTAAAATGTGTAATTGCAAACCATAAAAACAAGAAAAGTCATCAGAACAATTTTACTGTTATATGTACAACATTTTAGTCAGATGTCAAGGCAAAATATAAACAGAAAATAAAGAGAGGAACAAATGCCTTTTATGACAAGACCTGGATCGCTGTTTCTACAAGTGAATGTGGATGTGAAAAATGAACTCCCATTTAGTGGCTGTACTAAATTAGACAACTACATCCAGAATATGAATTTAATATAGCTATCACCTTTGCTCTCCTTCCTTTATCCAATCCAGCAGTTCCACTTTCATCCATCTACTCTCTGCTATCTCCCTTAGGGGTAGATTTACGAACCTGTCACGCAGTGCAGCACAGCACCTTGCTGAGCTGCACTGCATGACAGGGAAAGGGCAGGAATGCACTGTATTTAAGTCAATACGGTGCATTCTTGCCTTTTCCCCTGCACTGGCACCCTTTTGGAAGCCTAGCATCAACGCAGGCACCCTTGGGGTGCCTCCGTTGCAATGCAGCACACATAGAAAGAGGAAATAACAAGGAGAAATACAGGATATTTCTCCTCGTTATGCCTCCCTTGGAAAGGTGTAACTTTTTGGCGCATTCTAAAGTTGACCAATTTGGGTAAATCTGAGAATCCATCAAAAACCATGGGAGTTACTTGGGAACACCCACACAACGTCCTTGGAATGCCTTCTTAGGGCAGAGTAACGCAATAGAGCGCTTTGCGCTGCGTTGCTTTACTTCAGAGTTATGGAGCCATTCAGGGCCAAGCAAAGCAGCCTTGCGTGCTTCAAAAATCTCACTTAAGGTTTGAGCCACACACGTACCACTGGTCATAAATATGGCCCTTAGACTAGAGCATTCTTGTTGTATTCATGGTTCCCTGGTACCTGCTGTACCAACAACATCTCTTGTGTCTTTCCATGCAAATCTAAAATGTTGATATATTCTCTTCCTCCCCTTCCTGGTTCTTTTACAACCTCCCTCTTCACTTTCCCTTCGGACTGTGGGCATTGCCTTAGTCATTTCCCCAAGACTGCAATGGAAACAAAATTTAATTCTGGAACATTTTCTCATTCACTCCACTGAGCGAAGCATGAATAAGAAGTGAGCACGCTTAACCTATTCAGGGATACTATATTTTGGGCAGGGCGAGTTAGGGTATTGGGTATGTCATATTATGAAATGTTTAATACAGAGAAGACGGAACGTTGCATTTGTAATACATTTTCTATTGAAATATATTTGTCTGAAGGCAAGAGTTTTCAATGTTATCTCTACCAGAAAGGTCATAAAATAAATGTAGGCATGTAGGTTTGCCACAGTTCCTGGGAGTTTTAATCCGCTGTAGGGGAATATACATCTCTCTGGCCAATTTACAATTGTGTACCGGGAAAGGAATTGGATTCACAAGAAAAAACACACCTGATAAATTGTTTCGGATTGAAAAAATGTTTTCATAGATGTTCTGCTAGGAGATATAATTCAACTTATAAACACGATGGCAAAAAATATCATAAAAACGGAACTTTCATCACTAATTGCTTTCTGGGTTCTTTAAAGCAGGGCACAGATGGGGATTTCAGACAGTCCTATTAAGCTTAATATTACAAAGAGAACCTCCCCACTGTTGCACACATGTGCAGTCAAAAGACTGTGGGGCATATTATCAAGAACGGCGTTAAAATTATCGCCGGTTTAGCGCCAGGAAACTGCCGCTAAAGTGGCGATAATGGGCTTGATAATATGCCTTGAGAATCCAATAGAAGCCCATGTTCTGGTGTCAACATGGGCTTCTATTGGAATTCTCAAGGGCATATTATCAAGCCCATTATCGCCGCTTTAGCGGCAGTTTTCTTCCGCTAAAGCGGCGATAATTTTAACGCCGTTTCTTGATAATATGCCCCTGTGTTACTGTGTTGCCTTAGTTGCTGGGAAGTGTAGCCCAGTGTAAATATGGAAATGAATATGTTCTCCACATATCGAATAATACAAAAGTTTGCTGAAAGGCAAAGAGGCATGGAAGAAACTGGCCTAAGGTTGCTTGTGTTCCCAATCAGTGGACTTATGACCTAGCCGTTTGGTCGAACAATTCCTTTTGGCTCATGTGAAGGGCTGATTTACATGTGTTGATCCTGGTCTGTATTGGAAGGGTGTGATGAGCAGATAAAGGATGGGCTGAAATGCATCTAAAAGGACTGGCCTAGCAATTCAGGCTACACATTTCTAGTGGATCACTACCTTGGTCGATTTGCATTTGGTTGGTCCATGTCTGAAGTGGAACAGTGAGCATTTACCTGGTGCTAAGATTATTTCCAGCATTGAGTCCATCACTCTTTCATATTTCTGACCGATGTGTTCTAAGTGTAATGCCTAGACCTGGGCAATATAGCTTATTGTGGCTAGGATTGAAGCTTCACCTCACTGATAATGGCCATTATGGATGAAACTGGTCTGAATACCGTGTTCCTGTTCAGAGGCAATATGGTCTAGCTGTTTGTACTGGATTGTTCAAATTGGACCATGAGGCCCAGGCTGATTTGCACATGGTTCATCTCTGTCTGTAACAGGGCCAAGGTTGATTTACATTTGATTGGCTTCTGTTAGTAGTGGGAAAATTAGCTAAACATGAATGGACTAGAATATGATTAAAAATAATGAATTGGAAGTATTTTACCCATCACTTTTTTTCTCAGTGGGACAATTCAGGTTTGATGGTTATTCCCATAGGTGGAGCCCATATATTTGTCTAGAATTCAATCTGCACCTAACTGACAAAACCCAATAAGGCGTATTCTGCTCTGGGGTTGATTGTGGTTCTTGTCAGAGTCCACAAGGCTAATCATTTTGGGCTGGACTGTTCCTTCTGGAGTTGAAGTAAGGCTGATGTGCATATGATGAGTATGTATGGATGGTCTGAAATGTGGCCCATATTAATTACGATGGGCTAAGATCAATTCAAGCTCTCCATCACTTTTTGTGTTTCTCTGCTTTAAAAGAAAAGCACACGTTTTAAATGTGTTCACTACTCAGTACAAATCCAAAAGTGTTCAAGGTACTCAATAGCAGGAGTAAGACAAAAGAACGCCAGAGTAAAAGCATAAATGTTCTCCTTAAACTCTCCTTAAACTATTCACTAATCACGATATATGACACATCATTTACGTTCCTCCTACCCATTAATTAAGCATTATTCATTCTTACATTCAGGTAATAAAATGTTGTGTATTTGTATTTTTGTTAAATTTCTCATTGCAACACACAAAGACCAGATTTACGAAACTTTGATGCATCCAGTAATTTTGTTGTGCTTTGGTAAATTTAATTTGTGCCATGCTGCAATAACTGCACGCACAAAATTGTGCTGTGCGCTGTTTGTATCATGCAATGACAAATAGAGGTGAGCAATGGTGCTGTTAAATTAGGAAGATCAAAACCATGGGAAAGATGTAAAACAACAGAAAGGCAGAACAGTCAAAATGTGGGCGGCCAGAGATCCTGAGACACTTCACTGGATTAGAAAACCAGGTGTTGCTCTAATAGCACTATAATTTCAAATTTGAAGGCCAGGTCACAGCAGACCTCGAGAAAGAGACAATTCCATGTAACCAATTCATCATATAGCCATGTGCAGATTAGCTTTTCATGGTCACGTGCAATTAAGTGTTCACCTGACCACATCTAATTGAAAGGAGAATATGGTTGATAGAAGTTGCCCTTAACCATGAACATAGTGCTGTCAGCCTCGTGAAATGTCCCATTCTGTGACAGTAATCTGTCACAAATGTACAAATTAAGCCCATGTCTGTGTAGGGTACATAGAAGCTCAAATTCGCTACAGGTCTGTGCAGCAAAAATGTTTTAGAATCCTCTGACATAATAACCTGGCAGAGTTCTATATAAAAAACACACAAAAGGTGATGGGAGGAATGCTTGTAATTTGGCTAACCATGAGCAATCGCTTGGAGTAGCATCCCAATCCATTGTTCTCTTGCTCACCGTGCCACCTCAGTTTGGACCCAACCATATGCTAATCAGCCTGGACCCTGCTCCTCATGGGAGCAGTCCAGTCCATACTGCCAGACTAGGTCCTCTCTGAACCGGAACACAAGCAGCTCAGGGCCAGTTTCGCCCTAGTTATGGACTCATCAGGTGGGTACAGCTTGGTTCCAGTGACACAGTGAGCATGGGACCCATGTCTGGGCATAACCCTGCCACTTTGGGTGGTACATGAAACACACAAAAGATGATGGGAGGAATGCTTGAAATGTGTCTAACCACTGGCAATCACTCAGGGTAGCATCCCAACCCATTGTTCTTTTTTTCAACATTTTTAATAGACAGTGGTATAGTTATAGGTTATAAGGCGGCTTAGGAACAATCACACATATATCAGTTCAGGATAGTATTGAGTTACGGTGCTGTAAGGTGAGGAGAACCACCAACCTCCCCCAAAGTTGTGGCCAAAGCCAACATAGAAATTCACACAATCCTCAGCACGTCTGTATAGTGATATTAAATATCAATGCAAGTATACACAAATTATAAACACAGTTTCAGAAATCTTCTCTTTCTTTCAGCCAACACGTGTTTCGTCGAGTGCGAGGAGGACCGGACAGACTGATCTAGTTGCTGCTGCACTACGGCGCGTAGCGGGGTGCTTTTACTGAAAATTACGGATTTACCCACTTCGAAGCAAGGATACTAGACTCACCCGCAGTCTTAAGCGTGTGGGATGGAATTATCACCACATGGAAAGTTGCTACCAATGACATTGAAGCCTTGAGAAAGTCGCGGGACGATTTCCCAGTTTGTGCGACGAAACACGTGTTGTCTGATCAGACAGAAAAGAATAAAAGAAAGAGAAGATTTCTGAAACTGTGTTTACAATTTGTGTATACTTGCATTGATATTTAATATCACTCTACAGACGTGTGCTGAGGATTGTGTGAATTTCTTTTGTTCAACAGGCCACCTCATTGAGGACCCAGCCATATGCAAATCAGCCATGACCCTGCTCCTCATTGGAACAGATGATGGGAGGAATGCTTTAAATTTCTCTAGCCACTGGCAATCACTCAGGGTAGCATTCCAACCCATTGTTCTTTTGTTCAACAAGCCACCTCAGTTTGGACGCAGCCATACGCAATCAGCCTTGACCCTGCTCCTCATGGGAACAGTCCAGACTGAACTGCCAGGTCAGGTCCTCCCTGAACCGGAACACAAGCAACGCAAAACTGGTGTCACCATAGTTATGGGCTCAAAAGCTGGGCACAGCTTGGTTCCAATGACACAGCGAGCATGAGATCCATGTCTGTGCATACCCATGCCACTTGGGGCTCTACATGAAACACACAAAAGGTGATGAGAGAAATCCTCGCAATTTGTCTAACCACTATCAATCGCTCTGGGTAGCATACCAACCCATCGTTCTTTTGCTCACCATGCCACCTCAGTTTGGACCCAGCACAGGCAAATCAGACTTGACCCTGCTCCTCATGGGAGCAGTCCAGTCCGTACTGCCAGACTAGGTCCTCGCTGAACCGGAACACAAGCAGCCCAGGGCCAGTTTCGCCCTAGTTATGGGCTCATCAGGTGGGTACAGCTTGGATCCAGTGACGCAGTGAGCATGTGACCCATGTCTGGGCATACCCATGCCACTTTGGGTGGTAGATGAAACACACAAAAGATGATGGAAGGAATGCTTGAAATGTGTCTAAACACTGGCAATCACTCAGGGTAGGATCCCAACCCATCGTTCTTTTGCTCACCATGCCACCTCATTTTGGACCCAGCCATATGCAAATCAGCCATGACCCTGCTCCTCATTGGAACAGTCCAGTCTAAACTGTCAGGCCAGGTCCTCCCTGAACCGGAACACAAGCAATGCAGAACCGATTATGCACTAGTTACAGTCTCATCAGCCGGGTACAGCTTGGCTCCAGTGACACAGTGAGCTTGAGACCCACATCTGGGCATACCTATGCTACTTGGAGCTCTACATGAAACACACAAAAGGTGATGAGAGAAATACTCACAATTTATCTAACCACTAGCAATTGCTCGGGTATCATCCCAACCCAACCTTCTTTTGCTCACCATGTCACCTCATTTTGGACCGAGCCATATTCAAATCAGCCTTGACCTTGCTCTCATTGGAATGTCCAGCCCAAACTACCAGGCCAGGTCCTTCCTGAACCGGAATACAAGCAACTCAGGATCTGTTTCACCCTAGTTATGGGCTCATCAGCTGTGTAGTTTGCTTCCAGTGACACTGTGAGCATGGCACTCACGTCTGGGTATACCCATGCCTCTTGGGGCAGTAAATGAAATACACTAAAGGTGATGGGACAAATGCTTGAAATGTCTCTAACCACTGGCAATTGCTCTGGAGAATGCACTAGCAGCCATTCTTGCCCACCTCCAGGACATTGAAACAAACTTGGAACCCTAGAGCGCAATTAGTGAGCACACTAAGAACTACAGGTGCGCATAACTTGCATAATTCTGTGTAGTGCAATCATCCAGAATTACCCCCAAATCCGCAATCTTACACAGAATTATGCAAGAAGAGTAATTCTGTATTTAGACCTATTTTCCTAGAGCAAAAGTGCCCCTCATGAAAAAAATGGATGCAAGCATGCATTTTGAGCTAAGAAACAGCACTAAATACAACAGAACATAAATAACAAGCATAAATGTGCACTTGGGTTAGGACTCCCTCTCAGTAACTCCCAGCATGTAGCACAAGTTTCATAGTGCAAAATACACACTTGCATTCAAAATGGACAGGAGGATGCATTTTACGCTTAGAAAATAGCGCTAAATGCAACAGAACATAAACAGCAGCGCATCCAGCCACCTTCACTCGCTAAATGTGCTGTTATTGTAGTATTTTCCCCCCAAATTACTGTGGTATGATAGAAAGGACTCCATTCAACAAATCTGGCATGAATGCAAACAGTGAACTTGATGGCACTTTAATCCCTTTGGCACACATGTTCTGGAAAGAGTCTGATGTTCATAAATACAGTAATTCAAATATTTTTTCTGGTTTTCCACATAACCTTAATGCAGCTGGGTTAAGGGTGAATGCAATTTGTTATAGAAGCCTCAATACAATATAAATGCTTAGCCTATACGGTATACCTTTATTTGATCTCGGAGGGCCTGATTCACAGAACTAACTTAAGTCAAAAACGTAAAGTTAGTACTTTTTGGTATTCACAGAATACACTTACTCATTTTGGTATTCACAGAATGAACTTACTCATTTTGGTATTCACAGAAGTTAGTAGTCCTAACTTTAGGACTCCTAAATGCCTTCTGTGAATACCGAAAGTCTTAAAGTTAGGATTTTTCTCAGTTTAGGAGTAGTAAAGTTAGGACTCCTAACTTTAGGACTCCTAAATGCCTTCTGTGAATACCAAAGTCTTAAAGTTAGGATTTTTCTCAGTTTAGGAGTAGTAAAGTTAGGAGTCCTAACTTTAGGACTCCTAAATGACTTCTGTGAATACCGAAAGTCTTAAAGTTAGTATTTTTCTCAGTTTAGGAGTAGTAAAGTTAGGAGTCCTAACTTTACTACTCCTAAACTGAGAAAAATCCTAACTTTAAGACTTTCGGTATTCACAGAAGGCATTTAGGAGTCCTAAAGTTAGGAGTCCTAACTTTACTACTCCTAAACTGAGAAAAATCCTAACTTTAAGACTTTCGGTATTCACAGAAGGCATTTAGGAGTACTAAAGTTAGGACTACTAACTTCTGTGAATACCGAAATGAGTAAGTTCATTCTGTGAATACCTAAATGAGTAAGTGTATTCTGTGAATACCAAAAAGTACTAACTTTACGTTTTTGACGTAAGTTAGTTCTGTGAATCAGGCCCCTTGTGTTTCCCAAATAGGTTTTCAGTCAATTTGTAGTCTTTTTCCCAATGCAGCCTTCTCTTGAGGTATTTTCTATCCAATTCCAACAATTACATTATTTGTATATACTGCAACCTCCAGTGGGCATTTCTGTGAAATATCTGATGGTTTCTGATGGCTTTATGGTGGTGAAGTGTGCAAAATGTTTCCAGCTGCATTCAATTTGCACATGTTTGACAGTTTGTGTGTGCACTCTTTCGAACTACTTCACAATCTTTCAGTAGACATGGGTTAAGGTTGATGGACAGGGACATTTATGCTGTCGCAGTTCCAAAAGGTCAACTCAGTATATAACATAATTTGTGCAATGCAACAGAAAGTGTTTTGGCACAATGGAAAGTGTTAGAACTGACATCCTTTGAGCGCCATTCCCCAAACAGTTTGCCTTTACTCCTCCTGTTTTGCTAAATTTGTTTTTGTTGGCTTTACAACTTTGTGCACTTGGAGCAGTGAGGAGATGCATCGAGCTGCATCAGTTCTGCTCACAAGACTACAGCTGGGCTGGAAGAGCACCTTCAGGCCCACTTCCAAGGGCCAAGGAGTGGGGTGGCACCACTTGTTGGCCAAGACTCATTACAGCTAGAGTTCAGGCGCTGCGTTCAAGATGGTTAGAGCCTTTTCTGTCCCTGAGGCTTTGATCAGGTGGTTAGTCAACTATCCCTTGGAGTCATTCTTGTGGTCCTGGGTTCAAGATGCAGGTCCAGTCCTTATCTCTCAAGCAGCAGGGCAGTAGGGTAGCAGTCCTTCTGGCAGAACAGCACAGCCATCCTTCTGAGTCTTCCACAGGTCTAGAGGTGTACTCAAGATTTGGGTCTGAGGGTACATTATTTATACCTGGTGCCCACTTTGAAGTAGGAGAAGGTTATGAAGGCTTCCACCCACAGTGGTGTTTGGGATTCCGTGCCCCTTGCCCTGACCATAGCTTCTCTGTGGTCACAAAAGACTAGTGTCAAAGCCCTTTGTTAGTGTAAAGTGCAGAGGTTTTGTGATAGTGTGATGTGCAGAGGTTTTGTAATGTGCAAGTGTGGCAGATGACAGCTCCTCCCCTTCATCAAGTCTGATATAGCCCATCTTGCCATCATCTATTCCCCCTTTGTCTCACTGTCTGGAAGCAATACACAAAAACCAACGTCAGGCTTCACCTAGTCATGTGAATCAGGATATAGGCTGTAGGCACCAAATGATTGGGCCAAGAAAATGCAAACTTTCTAAAAGTGTCATTTTTAGAATTGTGACTTAAAATCCGAAACCACTATAAAAAAAGTGTTTTTAATTACAATTTCTTAGACACCAAACTCAACCTTCCTATCTACTCCCAATTAAAATTTGTCACTTATTAAATGTAATAAGTTAACTCAATGTTATCCTATAGGTGAAGCAGGCCTTTCAGTAATGAAACATGAATTTAAGAGTGTTCCATTACCAGGATATGCAGAAGAAAAACACACATGTCCAACTTTTTAAATAGACTGCACTGGCTGTTTAGGGCTTACCATAGGGGTGACTTATATGCATTAAAAACGAAGGTGTTGGCCTGACAAAAGGTTTATTTTGCCAGGTCAAAATAGCACTTTAAGGCTGCACACACAAGCTGCAAGTGTAGGCGTGAGACAAGTTTAAAAGACTACTTAAGTGGGTGGCCCTATATTAGCATTTAATTTACAGGCCTTATGGATACTTTACGAGTGACTAACAAGTAAATGAAATGTGCCTATGGGGTGTAATCTAATTTCACTATATTTAAGGGAAAGAGCACAAGCACTATAGTACAGGTTAGCAGTGGTAATGTGCATAAAGTCCTAGGGCCAACACAAATGAGATCAGCAAACATGGAGGAGTAAGGTGAAAAGTTTGGGGGAGGACCAACCCAAGGCTGACAGGTTTAACACCATTCTTGCTCAAAAGCTATCTTGACCATAATGCAGGTGCCCTTGCACTATGGTGGAGCTGTGCCTGCGTTGGTGCTAGCCAGCCCAAAGTGTGCCAATGCAGGGAGAGAGCAGACTGCGTAACAGTGCTAACCAGGCCCCTGTGCATGTGTTTTGACCCATAAAACATGTTGAAATTGGCCACACTCCTCCATATTTAACCTACCAAAAGTCCCTAGTATACGGTATAAAAGTGTCCCCAGGGCCTGTAAGTTAAATGTCACTAGTGCAAATCATGTCTCGAAGGCCTGCCTCTGCAGTCTGGGTATGCAGTTTCAAAACTGCCAGTTCAATCTGGCAAAATAAACCATTTGTCTGGTCTAAACCTTTCTTTTTGATAGTTATAAGTCACTCCTAAGGTATGCCTGAAATCCCTTCAGGTCAGGGTGCATGATATTTAAAAAGTAGGACATGTATACTCTATGTTTTAAATGTCCTGGCAGTGGAAAAAAAGTTGTGTTTCACTGTAACAGGCTGGCTCTCCATAGGAAAGCACTGGCTTACATTATAGCATCTTATAACACTTAACTTCAGTTTAGGAGTATATAGAAAAATGATTCAAGTTAAGCCTGGGCAAAGCACTATGCTACGCTCGCGTAGTTTGCGAAGTTTGCGCTACTTCGCACTACGCGAATTGCACGTAGCACAGTGCAAACACGTGTAGCGTAGCAGTCATTTTTTGCTTGCTCGCGGTCCTCAACGTCAAGTTGGCGACCGCGAGCAAGCAAAATGACATCCCGGCGAGACTTTTTCCTCGTTCGCGATCAGCAACATCAAGTTGCCGATCACGAGCGTGGAAAAAAAGAACTCCCGGCGAGATTCTCAACGCGAGGAGGTCAGGTTTCTCATTGCGAGTGGTTGCGCATGCTCGCGACTGCTCGCGATGAGAAACTACCAGTCCGCGTTGAGAAAGCTGCCGCTCAAGTAAAAATCTACTCGAGCGGCAGTAAAAGACAGCTCGCACTGTGCAAGATGCCGTTTTCAATGATTGCACAGTGCGGACAAGCATCCGGCACTGTGCAATCAGTGCGAACATCATTTTGCACAGTGCACTACGCAGTTCGCGTAGCTATGCGTAGCTCGCGTAGTGCGAGGTGCACTTCACGTAGCTTCGCGTACCGCTACTTCGCGAACTACGCCCAGGGTTAATTCAAGTACTCATTTTAATAGTAATTTCAAATCCAACTGAATGGTCTGGTCAAAGTTTATATTGCTAGTTTAAAAATGTCTGTTTTACAAAGCTGTCATTTTCCTGCCTGGGCCAAATGTGCCTTTCTGCCAGTGTTTCACTGTCACCCAGAACTATCACTCAGAAGCTTAGTGACTCCTTGAATAGGTGTTAAGTGGCTCCCAGAGCTGATGCAAAGGAAGGGTTGACCTTCTCTTACAGGATGGCCATCTAGGCTCTGCTCAGGATTTTAATTAACTTCAAAGGATGTCTACACTTTCAAAGGCAGATGTAGCTCAAACCTGGGCCTGCTCCCTCTATTTTCCTACTAGCCAGCCAGGCACCAATCCCACTGGGAGCGGAGCTGCCCCTTAACTGGTTTTGAGTAACTACAAGAGAGGGTTTGCCCATTATCATTGAAATCCCTCTTAGTGCCCACAAGGAGCTCTACATAGCGTAAGAAAGGTTCTGCCATCTTGGTTTGAGGTGGAGAAGGGCACTTTGGGATAGTTATCAGTAGAACACAGAGGAAGTGCTGCATAAGTGAGTAGTTTCATCACTGGTAACTTTTACCCCATTGGTGAGGGAGTGGCCAGAAGTTTCATCCGCACACAGACTGGCATTGGCCATAAAAGTGGCACCCACGGAACCCTGCTCAGAACACCTCTGGACTTGTGGAAGACAAAAGATAGACTGCAACTGCTGTTTTAACCTGTGAGGTAAACCTTAAGGGCTGGACCCACTTGTATCCAGGGCTGGTAAGTGGTATTAATTGGGTCAATTGGCTTACCTCCAGTTAATCTACAGGGACACAAAAGCTTCAGAAAGCCCAATTTCCTAAAGAGCCCAGCTGACCAATTATAATTGGACCTATCCTGGAGCCAGCTGGTGGCTTCTATCAGGGTGAGTCCTGAGCTTTAAGGGCTGTCACTAAGATCCTGGTGGCCCTTAGTTAAGAGTCACAGTGTACTCCTCCTTCCAAAACCCAAAGGCTGGGACTTAGAGAAACTTTTTCAAGTATTTTTGCCTTGCAAACTGATAGATGATGGGGTCAAACATGCCAAGTGCCGCTGGGGCTAAGATTTGGGTTGCTTATGCTTGGAGCTTTTCTGCAGCAGCATATCTGTTTCAGCAGAAATTTGCCGAGAATGTATCCAGCCTTGTGAATCCCTGTTCAGCTACAGCTTGCAGCCTTGCCCAGCTGGAGGAATCCGAGCTAAAAAGTCTGAAAGTAAAAAGCTTCATCGGGAGAAGGTGCCAAATGTATCTGGCCAGTGAGGGACCTTCCTTGAGTGCAAATTGTTTATTTCTCCTGCTCTGAGCTTTTCCACCAAAGTCAACAGCTTCGCCGGGACTTCGTCTGGCTACTATAAAGCCTCATGGAACCCATCTCGACTAGACCTCGGCATTAAATTTTGCAGAGTTGGCAGAATTCAGAAACTCAACCTTCTGCGGAGAATACAGTGTTACCGATAAACTCCACACTCTTCAACGGAGCTGATGTTTTTTTTCCATTGGAACGCTCGTCACATCATTTTGTGCCTGCTTGAAGGGTGACGAGACTTGACGGGCACTCGTGAGCGCCCACGAGATTTGCTAGCTGCCCATGAGTGCCCACAGGATTTTGCCTCAGCTAACGCAACTATAGGCTGTGCCAGCGACTTCCGGTGCTTCTTTTGTGCCGCAGGCGAGCGCAAGCAACTGCAGCTGCAACCTGGAGAAGATTCTTTCTTAGAGAACAGCAGCAGCTGGCACAGGTAAGCACAGTGTGGCAGGTGACAGCGGGGGAAGGTCCACAGACGACGGAATAGGTATTATTTATTTAATTATACCTATTCCATCATCTGTCGACTTTGCGTGCCCCTGCCCTGCCTCAGCGCCCCACCGCGCTTACCTGTGCTGGCCGCCGCTGTTGGAGAAGCAGCTAAATCTCCTCAAAAAACAATTTTCTTCTCAAATGGACCACATTTTTTTTTTGCGCGAGGAACCCTTTTTTATTTTACTTTTTTTCAAGCAGGAGGAAGTTCCCTAGAGACTCCAACTTCCTGTTCCTCTCCAGCAGGCTCCTCCCAGTGCTTTGTCCACATCCAGGTCACTTTTAATTTGGATTTGGACCTGGAAGGATCACTGTTTGTCTGCTGCACATATGCCATTGGAATTGAGGACTTTGTTTTTGTGATATCACAAATAAGTCAGAAAACTGTTGTATAAGGGTATTGTTTGTTTGATAAGGGGCATGCACCAAAATGTATTTGTAGTTTTATTCGATTTTTACAATTTATTGTGGTGGGCGGCCTGCAGTTTCAGTTGGGGTCTAGTTATTTTTTTGCATGTAACTTTTCTTCTTTTGTAAAGGAAAAATGTTGCACAGTTCAGTAAATTTTCAACAGGTTTTTAAATACATTTGCAATATTAATTTAATTCACAATGTGGCCTAGTCTTCCAATGGCCCTTTCTGCCAGTAGGCCCAATGCTAGCATACGTGCATGAAACAACTGTTTCTGTGGTGTCTGTTGAATTAAAACATCATTTAGGCCATTGATGGTTTTGGATTAAATTACAATATTTTTGGGGAGGTATTTTTTTTTTCTTCTGCAAACAGTGTATAGGTGGGGTACTATATTTGATGCCTTTGGAGGTTGTGTGTTGTTGTAAACTTTTATAGCCCAGTTAATTTTCATTTTTGGAATTGCTGAATTAATGCTGTTTTTTCCTGTGTTATCCTGCCTCCTTTGTCTGGCCGGTGTGTGAGTGTGTTTGCCATAGGCCACCATTTGGCTTTGTTCCCCTTGCCATGTGGCAAGAAGCCATTTTGTATAGTCAGTGTCCATAGGCCTGCATGTGTTCTTTGTTTTCCATGCCTCCTTGCTTATTGTTTGACCATGTAGCTGGCAGCCATTTTGTATAGACAGCCACTGTGCTTTTGCCATAGGCCTGCATGTGTTCTTTGTTGTGGCCATGCCTCCTTGCTGGTTGTTGTTGTTTGACCATGTGGCTGGCAGCCATTTTGTGTAGCCAGCCAGTGTGCTCTTGCCATAGGTCTGCATGTGTTCTTTGTTGAGGACATGCTTTCTTGCTTGTTGTTTGACCATTTGGCCATTTTGTGCAGCCATCCTTTTTTCAGTTTTGTATGTAGAGGTCTAAGCCTTTTTGTTTGTGCTCATTTGTTTTACTTTTCCCTAATATCAGTTTAATATTATGCTCAAGGCCTAGTTGCTGCTCAATGCTCATAGTAGAGATACTGTATGAACGGTGTTTTATATTATATACCTTTTTTTGCAGTTTTTACCTGCACCACTCCTTGTCTCCCAAATCCCAATGGGTTTCTCATCGTATTCCCCTAGTACATCAGCAATTATATATTTTTATTTTTTGATAAATTGTTTGCATCAATTTTTGTATTTAATTTTTAAAATAATTTAAACGTTTTTAATTTAATTCTTTTATTTTTTTTAATTTTCTTTTAATTTTTTTACAATCAAGTCAAGTCAAAGTAACTTTATTCGGTTTCAAAGACCTCAGAAGTTTTACAAACATACATTACACTTTAAAAAATGTCATTACATATTTGTGCAACAGCATACCTAAGATCATTAAAAACAGGCAATAAAAGCATTCAGACAATTAAAAAGAGGAATATAGACCTTAGTGCCAATTACTCAGTACGGCAGACTACGTTGCCAATTGTAAAGTTTCATGAATATATAAAAATTGTTATTTAAAAGGTTGCAATGTTCCTGGTCTTCTAAAGTGACTTATAGCGTTTTCTACTGGCCATTGCAACTTTAATGTAATTTGACACTGCGGTGCAAATAAGAAGAGTAACCAAAGAGTGCAAGAAATTAAAACCTTCAATATAGATACAATTTTTAGAATCATTATTTAGATATTTTTTTTTTTTATTTTGTCTTTAATTTTTTTCTCCAAATTTTCTCTTTCACATTTTCCCAACATCCATTAACCCTCTATCTCCCATAGGCGCACAGCCACACATCAGCATTCATTTTCTAAGGATAATTCCCTTGTCACCTGCACCTCCTTGAGTGTCACATTCCAACTTGATGCACATAAACAAACAGTTACATCTGTATGTTGCTGCTCTTTCTTATCCTTCCTGACAGTAAATGAAACATTATTTTGGTGTGGTTTTACTTTTCAAAGGATACACTGTATTGCTGTTAACTATTTATAACTTAAGCAACCACACTAAATGATAATTGTTTGTACTACTAATTCAAAGTGCAGCAATGCCATGTTTTACTAATGTTTTTCTTGCTTGTTTGCTTTTAGGTGCCCATGAGAAGAGATATCACCCACAGTACTTCCAGACAGAAGGTCTGTGCATGTGACACGTGACCACACAACACGTGATGTCAGTACACACATCTCTTCAGCTTGTAAAGCTAAGTGCCACTGCCAACTGACATCTTCAAGATGGCCTGAAAGAAAGGTGCTACAAAGAAAGTGACCAGTGATAAGAAGGAGTTTACCACCACTGGTATGTCGCCCCACACCTTTTCCGGGCAACGTTGTATGCCTGCTGCACCGTCCTCCGGGAAGCAAGCTGAGAGCAGCACTCCCCCATCAACAGCCCCGACACAACCTAGGCCCAAGCCCATGTCTGGCACAGAGCCAGCCACTCTAATCACGGCAACGCCGACGAGCAGTGACATTGAATGGGCTATCTCTTTTGAAAAGTAGTACACAATCATTGCCGGAAACTTAGCTAAGTGGAAAACAACAGATGCAGCTAGCAATAGTAGTTCCTCCCAAAGTCAGAGCACTTCAGACGATTGAGCTTCATGAGGAGGAAGGAGAAGAAGCCCCTCTTTCAGAAGAGTCTTCCAGATCCCCAGCAAGAAAAAGGAAGGGTACTCCACCATATTCTTCTCCAAGCCCCACTTCTGATGATCAAGACGCCACATGGATCCAGCCTCAGTCTGAGACACGCCAGGAGAGGCAAGGGAAAAGGAAGATTCCTGAAAGCCTTAAAGTTATGGATGAAGAAGAGGAGGATGATGATGACCCAGTCATCATAGATGTTAGCCCAGCCCCAGAGGAGATGACGTTACCCATCTCAACCCCTGCTCTGAGGGATGTGGCACAGATACCACCACTGCCAGCTTCCATATTTGCAAGGCCCCTGGGACCTGCATCCACAACCTTTTCAGTTAAAGTAGGCACTGCAGAAAGGCAAATTTCAAAACACCCACCCACAGACACTTTTTCAGACATTGGCAGGGGCACCAATGTTAGAAATTGGACCGCCCTAGTTTGGGACTTCTCCACGGTTAGCAAGCATAAGGCAAACATTGCCATATGCTCCCTTTGCAACACCAGTCTTAGTTGAGGTAGACTTGGTACAAACTATGATGCGGGAGGCCAAACAAGCCATGTGAGAAAACGCCACACAATCCGTGTGAGGTGCTCTTTAGCAAAAAACCTGCATGTGGTGTTGGTGAAGGTGGTGAAAGCAGGGAATCTGAATCTGCTCCAATCATGGTGAAAGGTGAAGGTGAAGAAGAGGGTGACATTTTTGTAATGCAAATCAGCCCTATCCCCAGGAGTGCAGTAGTATCACCCACATCAGCAACATCACAGTGGCACAAGACTCGGAGTCAGGTTGAGACATCAAGGCATGAGCATACTGTGACTGCCTCGCTGAGACGCACATTGAGTCTACCACCTTCTTCTCTCAAGAAGTCGCATGTGTCAGTGGCAACAAAAAAGAAAAAAATCCAGTCTATGGTACTTGAGATGTCTAAGCAGGAGGGGCAGTACAAACGCAAGCACCCAATGGCACGTTTGTACAATGGTATGCTGGTTAAAATGTTAGTGTTGGATGTCATCTCTTTTTCTTTGTGGAAGGAGTGGGTTTTCTAGAACTTGTGGCGGCCATCTGCCTGAAATGGAATGTTACCAGCCGGACCTATTTTGCCAGAGTTGCTGTTCCAGCACTATATCAAGATGTGCTGGAATTGGTTGGACAAGTTTTGCAGCAGAGTGCTGTTCACAATATCCACCTGATGACAGACATGTGGACCAGGTGCCAAGCCACTGGTTAGAGAAATGATATCTGCAGGTATTGACATAGCTGACATTTTTAATGGCACTCTGAAGTATGCACCAGTCGCCATGCTCATCATGAAGAAATCCCATACAGCTGCAAACTCCTTGGATGACTTTAACAACAAGGTCTTTAAATGGCTGTGACCCAGAGGGCTTAACTTGAATTTGTTGCCCCCGACATGGTCAGTAATATAGTTAAGGCCATGTCAGATGGTGGCTATTTCAGGGTCATGTGTTTGGTGCACTGTACCAACATCATTGTATAGGGCTTCTTCAAAATGTCAGTAACTTACTGTCCAGCAACATACTATCCCCCTGTGGAAGAATCTGCACTCATTTCAGTCATTCCTCTACAGCCAGGAATAAATTAAGGATCATTCAGCGTGATAATAGAGAGACAGTTAAGGCCCTCATAGACTAGGTGGCAACACGTTGGAACTCAATTTATTACATGCTACAACGTCTGTTTGAGCAGTACAGACCTATCAATGAATACGTCATGCAAAGAGAAGATGCAACAATGAAAGGCATGACCATTGAGATGGACAAATACGGCCTAGTCAAATGCCTGACAAAGATAATGCTTCTTTTTGAGGATTTCACATGGGAAGTCAGTTAGGAGGACAGTACGATGGACCAAGATATCCCATTGTTGCATATGCTACAGGAACAGCTAAAGGAGGTGTCTGAAATGTACACAGATGTGGAGAAAAAAAGATGTGCATGAGTTGGTGGAGAGTTTAATTCTTCGCTTGGCTGTTAATACAAGGCTGCAAAGAGACATTATGTCATCCAAACATTACATCTGAGCCACAATTCTTGATCCTTGGTACAAACAATTACTGGCCACTTTCCTTCCTTTTTCAGACGGGATGTTTCAAACTAAAAGACGTGGATTGCTGAGCTAGAAAAAGAATGCTGGGAATTAGAGGCCATTTCCCAGGCACAAATTCTGGAGTGCAGCCTTTAACTTCCATAGAGCCTGAGGGAGGTGCTGTTGGCTCACAGCAGTCAAAGCCAACAACAAGAACACCAGCAACAGAATAGGAGCATCAGCCTCAAAATCTGCATTTGATTGGTTTCTAAAGGCAGGGCTTAAGTCCAGTACAGAGGTGAAAACAAAAGAGGTCGAGCAAGCTGGAGCATCAAATCCTATTGAGAGGGTGGTCACGGTCTGTCTGGATGACCCAGAAGAGGTCTATCTGGATCAAAACCGATTGGTGTATTGGTATGGGAAGAGGCGCCAATTGCCATTGCTCAGCAGGCTGGCAATAATGTAGCTGGCTTGTCCGGTTGCCAGTGTGTCTACTGAGCGTGTGTTCAGTGCATCTGGTGCAGTTGTCACAGTGAGAAGGACCAGTCTCTCAACCCAAAACATGGAGAGATTAACCATGATGCAAATGAATCAGCACTTTATATCACCGAGTCACACCATGCATAAAGTACGAAAGGAGTTAGACTCAGGTCACAATAGTGTATTAGCTGACCAACTTCTGGGCAACCCACCTGAGTTTGAGGACAAACTCTACTTCCCTGACTGATGGGTAGGCCTGGGCCACCATAGAACCTTCTGTCGCCGAACTGTTTTGACAAAAAAAATAGGATATAGCTAGGGGAACTTTATATTATTTTGTTTGTTTGTGTCTGACTGACTAATGCAGCCCCACCATTCTAGATAAATGTAAGGCTGGATTGCAGTTGGACCAATGTGCAGTGCAGAAGCCCCCTCATTCCCTTCAAGGACATTGGAGAAGCAATGCCTGCCTCCATCTTGTGGCTTTCCTTTTTTAAATCCCCAAGCAGGACTGATCCAGAATATTTGATTTACAAGACTGGTCAATGTGTGTTGCGTAAATCAAAGAGGATTGGCAATGTGCCAGCGTGCTTGAAATGGAACAGGTAAGTAATGCACCAATGAGTGATATGAGTGGTTGTAAGTGTTGAGCTGATTTATGTGGTGGCAGACAGTAAGGGTGGGTGATGGTGTTCAACTATAATTTGTAAGCTTGATTGTGTTTGTGATGATTTACAATGTTGATGGCCTAATGGGTGATCATTTTTTTTCTTGAAAGTGAGTTTTCCTTCCTCTATGACACTTAGCAAAATTTAAGAAAAGGCACACAGGCAGTGTGGGCTCAAAAAAAGGGTGCACTGGTGTGTTATTCAGAAAGTTCTGTTGTTGCACCTCAACGCTCAACTTTATGTGGTCCCACTGCCCCTAGGCCACATTAATACAAAGTCCAACCTTAGAAGAAAAGGAGCGTGAAAAAGTCAATCTATAATTTTTCTTTCAAAGTTTCCAAGAATATTAATGCTTATTCAATAGTTCATTTAGATACCCAATCAAAATAGTCACTTGGGAGTCTTGTGTATCCTTTTGATTCCAATTTTGATTCAATCAATGCTTTACATCAGAAGCCCAGAAAAAGGAACAAGGAGACCCTAGAGGTCAGAGGGGACCAAGAGTTGAATTATGCTACGTAGAACAAAGGTCCCATGCAAGTTAAAATTTAAGGAAATATCACAATTTTGGCATCAAAATCGGATTTTACAAATGTCTTAATGAAAAAATAAGGTTTTTAATAAACAAGTCAATAAAACGCTAAAGTAATATACAAGAAACAATGAGTGAGCAAACCGTGACAGGGCAGAGGGAAATCAGCCGATTTCCTTACCACAGGCAAGCGACTTAAAAAGGTGACTTTTCAATATGCGAAAATATAGGTAACGAAAAGTCACAATTTGAGCTACATCTCATACTCCACAATAAGATACAAATATTGGTATAGAGTTGAAGATGTATGTGTCAACGATGTTTCAATCCCAGTATGGATATCGGGATCTCATTAGGACTAACTGATAGATCAAGTGCCTGAGAAGTTGCCTGGATAAGTGTAAGGGAAGGGAAGGGGGAAGAAGGAGTAAGAAGTAAAATAATTAGTTAAGGTTAAAATAGTAAGATAAAATTAGTGAAGAGGGGTGGTAGGTGGTGGGGGTGGTTCGTGGAGGAAAAAAGGGGGGTTGTTGGGGGAATTTTTACCGTGGTCTGGTGGGTCAATTAATTAATAAGGGAGGGAGGAGTGAAAATTAAATAATTATCGTCCATGTTACAGGGGGCCACAAAAGAAAAGACCAGTAAGGATGGGTGCACGTTAATGCATAGGGAAGGAACGGTGGTCTTGCCCACAGAGAAAAGTGTCGAAGGACCAGAATATATATTTAAGGAGGGGAAAACCAGAAAGAATTGTGGATGAATAACCTGTTCATGATTGCGGATGAATGATCTGTGCAAGATAAAGGGTGGATCTGAGAATTAGTTTTAGAGTGAGGGGTAACCAGTGAGAATTGTGGATGAATGATCTGTACAAAATAAGGGTGGAGGTGGGATGGTGCGAGGGATCAACCAGTGAGTAAGGATACTAACCAATATGGAAAAAGGAGAGAAGCGCGATGGCAGAGCCGGTGGATACAGGCTTCAGATAATTCCAGATAGGAGCACTGGAAACTGGGTTGTTAGCAATGCGGCGTGTAATCTATGGAGGGGAAGGCGGTAAAGTGTTAAGGAAGGTGGCGCCATGAGATGGAAAAGGAGCTGGGCAAGTAGCGGCCGCAATCTTACCAGAATTCGGAGAGAAATGGGTGAAGCCTCAGCCGAATTGGGGTCAGAGGCAGGTGAAGATGATGAGGCTCCCGTCCGGGAACCTAGGGATGTAGTAGTCAATGGCTACAATATGCGCGTTCCAAGCGCCGGATGAAAATCTATGGAAAAGGTGAGGAACAGCTATAAGGCGGAGAGATCGTATCTCAGGATCTATATGGTATATGCGGTCAAGGCACTCAAGCGCTTACCTAGTGAAGAGAGGTCGGCGGGATGCCGGTGGATTCTAGGAAATGGTTACACTGCGATCATGCGGTCGATGCAGGTCAGCTCTGCTAGACTCGATAGGTCTGAGTGAAGCCGCGAGCGTGGATGGGCTCTAATTATAGGGGGGCGAGCGGTAATGACGTCATATCGTGGCGCGAGTCGGCGTGGCAATAAGAAGGTGAGGCACGGCGGCCATCTTGGAACGGAGTAAGCCCCTGGGAAGAGTATAGTAAACCGATAGAGCTGGGAAGGGGAGAAGTGCAATGAACCTTTAGTGAAGGAATTTAGAGAAGGAAGTCTAGGAATTAAGGAGAGGTGTGTCAGGCATAGAAGAGAGAGTGTGCATGGAACAGTATTAAAGGAAGGGTGAAAACGGAGGGAATGCATGTCACGGCTATAAGTGGGCGGAAGGAGGGGGTATAGTTTTAGGCGGGGTGAGAGGTGGAGAAAATAAAAAATTATAAAATAAAAAATTGGTAAGATAATAAACCAAAATGGGGAGAGTTGCCAGAAGGAGGAGATGGTGATACAGAGAGTGAAGTTACTAGGTGTTGGTGATTATTCACAAGGCACTTGCCTGTGGTAAGGAAATTGGCTGATTTCCCTCTGCCCTGTCACGGTTTGCTCACTCATTGTTACTTGTATATTAATTTAGCGTTTTATTGACTTGTTTATTAAAAACCTTATTTTTTCATTAAGACATTTGTAAAATCCGATTTTGATTACAAAATTGTGATATTTCCTTAAATTTTAACTTGCATGGGACCTTTGTTCTACGTTACATCAGAAGCCCAGCCAACGAGTTTTGTCCCATGAGGACTTCATCAGGGCTGTACATTTAAAACATGCATATCATTCATGTGGTATTGACTCTACAATGTTCATATCAACCCTTGTTCATAGTTTTACCCATTAATACAAAGAACTACCCAATATCCCCCACATGACTCCTTACCTATATACAATCTATCATAGACATTTAGTTAGAAAACATATAGGTGACATATTCCATTGTCCAATCCAAAATGTAAGTAAAAAACATCAAGGTCCATCTCAATAGCCTCCGAAATTAATGTTCATTGTATCATAATCCCCCCAAAATTATTATTCATTGTATCCGAAAATAACGGGGATCACTCTCAAGGATGATTGCCTCAGTGGCTCGAACCCACCTCTTATTGATTTAGAAATGTGATCCCGTGTATATGGAAGCAATGTTCCCCTCTACCCTTTATGGAGCGAATATCCTTATCTCAAAGTGAACGAAATCAAGTAATCGTTAACTCAAGCTCAAGATTATGTCTGAAGACTCTATTCTTTCTTCAATTATGATTATCTCGGTGCAGCGCAATTCATATCAAAGAATGGCCTCCTGTTCCCATTATTCTTTATAATAAAAATAAACTTATTCAGTCCCGGTTTGTTATCATTCAAATTTTCAACTACCATCCTAACCTGACCGAATATACGAATGAGCATTGTCAATCCATTCTCTCTTTAACCATAACAATCTAGATGCCCTTCATAACCCACAGGTTCTCATCAACAATCATATTGGCTAATACCCTTCAAATAACTCCCATGTCCAAGGATGCTAATCTCCTTCTCCTTTTCCCAATACCTTGCTGTCGATCCAGTTCATGCAGCTTTGAACAACAATAAGTCTTAATAAGAAGTCATATCAACGAATACCCTATAAATCACCCCTAGATCTACTCCATTAATTCCTCCGCATCCACAAATAGTAATTTCCTCCTCCTTCCCCATACTGTGCTGTAAATCCAGTCGAAGCAACTTGTCCGTGATGACCTTGCTCCTCCTGACTGCACTGCTGCTCATCTAGTAACCATCTGGTTGACGCTTATCCAGTTGCTCCACAGACCTTCCTTATTTATGCTGGATAGCCCATCAATCACGAATCAGGATAACCTTTTTTAATGTGTGTTCCCTTTTTGGTCCTCCTCCTCAGGAGCCAATCACAAACCTTTAGTCTTGCCTCCTGTTTCATTGCGTCCGTTTAACCATTCTTAATGCCGCTTCGCTTGAATTATTTATTCAATATATCGCTCTAGTCCTCGATCAATAATTCCCTTCTGTTTCCCCAAAAAATGAAATGTACTTGTATTGCACCCACCATCACTCCCATTACAAATATCTCCTTTATCTATTCACCCCTTTCTTCACCCTATCTACTGGGCTTCCATATTTTAAACCAATCCTAAATGTGCTGGACCGAAGGGGGAACCGTCTAGTTTGAAATACCTAGGCTTTTCAACCAATGAAAATAGCTTGACTTTCAGATGCGAACCAGAAACAAGGTCCCATGTGAGCTCTTCAGACAACATTCCTTCTCAACCGTGACTCATTGCTGTACATGGTCCGTATTCCCAACCAATCATAAGAAGCCTGGACCGGAGTGGGAACCACGCAATTTCAGTAGGTCCAATATTTCCACCAATCACCACACTCCTATCAGCCTCTGCGGGCCACTTCCCAGTCTCAATGCCTTCCAGTTACCAATCAGTTGCATAGGCTGTCAGTATGGTCCAATGTAACAATTTCTGCTGAACCTCAAAGGATACTTCGTCCTTCGTATTAAATCTTAAGTGTGGGCTGCGACGGAGTCAGTCTATTGCAGAATCCACGTTTTTGTTCCCACCCAACACATCAATCTAAACCTCCCTGCGTAGACCCTCATGTCCAATTTTGCTGGAGAGCGGTGTTCCGGTAAGACCTGGTCCTGCACTTGCCCTACTACTGTCTGGGGGTTGACTACCCCTAACCTATGTCCTAATAATCATTTAACAATAATATTCTTCAGTATAACCTAAGACAAAATGGTCAGTCAACAGTCCAATAGGCACCACTTTGTGTGTTTTCAAATATCGATTCATTCAAAAATCCAATCATACCCATCTCAACGCCAGAGTGTATCCTTCAGAACTGCAGTACCCCTTATCCAATGCAGCATATTTCCTGTACATTCCCCCTAAGTTACTCTACGTAACACCAGGTTTGCTATTCTACTCTTGTCATGTGTAGTCCCAAGATCCTCAAGTGCACCTGAATAACCTGAAAGTGTACCTAAGCTCCTTGATGGATATTATTCAGGCTACTACCATAGCCTCTGTAACAATGTCACAGAAAGTAATGAAACTCAGTTTCTATATTAAGGCCCAATTGTACCATCCTCAATCTACTTATCCATTTTGCCTCCTCCTGCCTTAGTCTCAATTCCAAGTTTCCTCCTCTCTTATTCAGGACTATTTTTTGTATCCCATGAAATTTAAAACTGGTGCTGTCAGGGTGACTTTCCCTCATGTGTTGTAAGATAGGGGACCTGCTATAATTGCTCACTATGGATCGACGGTGTTCTTGGATCCTAGTTTTCAATGCCCTCTTGGTGCTACCAATGTAAATTTTCCCACATTCACATTTGATGACCTATATAACACAACAACTGTTACAGTTGATAAATTCCTTTACACAATAACATCTATCAGTGTTGTACTTATATTCTTTCAAATTGTTTAGTCCCAACCCACACATTGTACATGAACCACGTGTGTAGAAGCCCTTGGGTTGGCCCGGAAACCAACTGGGACCTATATCTCTCTTAGGCTCCAGATAGTTTCTTGTAATCCTGTTCCCAATTGTGGGACATTTCCTATATGTAACTAGTGGTTTATCGGTGATGCTATTGGTCAGCCCCGGTACCCCCTTCAAGAGATTCCAATTCTTATTCAGCACCTTGAAAATCTTGCTATGATCAGTGCTGTAAGTGGAAATGAAGGCTAATCACCCCTGTGACTGTCTTTTCGGTCTTTGAACCAAAGTTTCTTCTTTTTTGATTCTGTGCACCCTGGTCTCTACTTTCTCCAGACTATGCTCTGAATAGCCACATGCTGACAGTCTAATTTTCAAATCTTTAAGGCTGATTCTAAAATCTTCCTTATTACTACAGTTTCTATGGGTTCTTCTCATTTCTCCATATGGGATGCCACTTATAACTGCAGCCGGATGGGCACTGTCTGCTCTTAGAATGTTGTTTGTGGCTGTTTCTTTTCGAAATAGTCTACTCTGTATTTCGTCATTGACTACATACAACTGGACATCCAAGAAATCTATTTTGTTTGAGTCATAGCACATTGTGAAACTTACATTGTAGCTATTGTTATTCAGGTAACCCACATATTCTAGCAAATCATTCCTAGTTCCTCTCCAGATAACCAGGATGTCATCTATGAAACGTCCCCAAAAGAGGATGAAATCCATCCATTTACCTGCATTCATGGACCAGGCATGCTCCCTCTCAAACAACCCCATGAAGAGGTTTGCTTAAGAAGGAGCAAACCTGGATCCCATGGCCGTCCGTCTAATCTGATGATATCATTTCCCTTCAAAGAGGAAAAAGTTGTTGTTCAATATCAAATCGCTCATCTCCAACAGCATTTTTGAGTGCTCCCGTAGACTGGCACTCCTACTACTTAAAAAGTGTTTCAATGCTCGCTGTCCTTGGTCATTTTCAATACAAGTGTACAATCCTACCACATCTAGTGTGAAAAACTCATGTTCTGATCCCAAACCACATCCTGCAGTTTGTTCAGCACATCCATGGTGTCACGGATGTATGACCGTAAATTAACCACCAGTGGTTTCAAAAATAAATCCACAAATTCTGAAAGATGTTCAGTTAAGCTTCCTATGCTGGAAACAATAGGCCTGCCTGGGGGTTCTCTAATGATTTGTGAATTTTTGGCAGTGTATAGATGAGCGGGAATTTAGGGCATGTGTTTTGGAAGTATTTAAATTCCTTCTCATCTAACAATCCCATTTCCTTCCAAGTGAAGAGTTTATCAGCAATTAATCTACCCACTTCCCTCGTGGGGTTGGCCATCAGCTTTCTGTAATAACTATTGTCACTCAATTGTCTTCTAATCTCATGGCTGTAATCTGTTCTCCGCATCACAACTGTATTCCCCCCTTTGTCCGCTTCCGTTATCACTATAGTTTGATAACTAAAGGGGAGGGGGGTACATTGCTTTCATATACACAGGATGGAATTTCTAAATCAATGAGAGGTGGGTTAGAGCCACTGAGGCAATCATCCTTGAGAGTGACCCCCATTATTTCCGGATACAATGAATAATCATTTCGGGGGGATTATGATACAATGAACATTAATTTCGGGGGACATTGAGATGGACCTTGATGTTTTTACTTACATTTTCAATTGGACAATGGAATATGTTACCTATGCATTTTCTAACTAAATGTCTATGACAGATTGTATATAGGTAGGGAGTCTTGTGGGGGGATATTGGGTAGTTCTTTGTATTAATGGGTAAAACTATGTACAGGGGTTGATATGAGCATTGTAGAATCAATATCACATGACTGATATGTATGTTTTAAATGTACAGCCCTGATGAAGTCCTCATGGGATGAAACGCGCTGGCTGGGCTGAGTTGACTGCTTCTGATGAAAAGCATTGATTGAATAAAAATTGGATTCAAAAGGAAACGCAAGAATCCTAAGTGACTATTTTGATTGGGGATCTAAATAAATTATTGAATAGGCATTACTATTCTTGGAATCTTTGAAAGGAAAATTATAGATTGACTTTTCCACGCTCCTTTTCTTCTAAGGTTGGACTTAGCAAGATTTGCTTGCCAGGTCTACACTGCTTTGTTTTCTGATTCACACTCCACAAAGACCGGCCCAGTCCATTTAGCAAACAAACACAAATCTACACAAAAAAATTACTCAATGATTCTCCTGTTGTTCTCATCAACAACATTGCACTACAAGTCGATTTGTCTCATTTTGGTCGGGAGTCGGATTGGAGTTAGACATATTCGTTATTCGGAGTCAGGAGGATGATGAAAGGACTCAGGACGGAACTACCTCAACAACTGCCAGAAGAAGGAAGTTATCAACTTCAAGGAAACCAACATAAGACTATACTTTCAGGGATCATTTCTATAGTTCTTCAAGGAAACCAACATGTTGATGATTACTCTAAGAGGCCTACTCAACTCTATGGACTGATGAGAGGTGCATTGATTTAGCAAATTCAATGCTGCCGAGTGTGTGTTCTGGCTGGCTCAAATTTGAAACTATGCGGTTGGGTGGGCGGGCATGTTGTTATAGGTAACAGGAGACAGACATATGATGATGTCAATTATGCATGCACTGGGCAAAATGACAGTTGCAAGTATGATCGACCTGGTATACGCAGCCACTTGTCTGTGATTGTTGGCTGTTGTAATTGCTCTCACCTAATTGATCGCACATGAGTCATAAAAATAAATTATTGTAGTGGACTATGCTCTTGCTCTGCCTCTGAGTCTTCTTGGTGCGCTCATCAGGAAGCTTACCTTCTGCCCTTCTCTTTGACTCTACAATATAGTTTCTGTTTTACAATCCACAGGCCTTCACTTCTCCTGCACAAAAGGCAAAAGCACCATAACACTCATGCTTACCTTACTGGACCGCTTCAGCCAGGCACCCAAGATTGATGGACAATCCAAGAAGAATGCAAATGAACTGCCCAATTTGGCAATACAGTATAATTTTTCTTTTAAGAATAATTTTTTAGTCTTTTCATCACTCATTGCACCAGTTTCCTCTAATATCCCTGAACTTTCTTTTTCTGCAGCATTATCCAAAGTGGTCTGATCAGGCTCCAAAATATACCCGGAGACATCTTTTCCTATCATGTCCGACTCCAATTCGTGAGGATTCTTTCCATAACAAATTACTTGTCCCTCAGTTCTTATATTTTGTCCCTCCAATGCTGAGGTAGTCTTTTGTAGCACTGTCGATTTCTTTCTTTCTAGCCGCCGCTTGAAAAATCTGTGGGATCTTACCAACTGTTTGAATTTGTGCCTTACTTTGTGCACTACTGTCCCATTCCTCTACCCCTGCAGGTTCTTTAGCGCTTTTACCAGCTAATGCCGCTCTGGTTCCAATCAAAATTTCACCACTTGCTCTTGTTTTCCCACCGCGGGCAATTTTTGGTGGCATTGTCAACTATTAATAAAAAAATAAAAAAACAGAGAGAATACTTGCTCCGGGGTTACTTCCCTCAGTCTATCAATCTATGCTGCCTACCTCGGCACTTGCACTTCAGCCCCTGCTCCTCTCAATATCGGCCAGCTGTTTGCCGCTTGCTCCCACTCACTGTTCCAATGGTAGTGCTTTTCACACTGCCGGCACCGGCCACTCACCGGCACCTCGACTCTCAGTCCCAGTTCCGGCGGTCATACGCCCGCGATGTCGCCTCTCTGCCCATGGCTTCTCCTAGAGGCAAGGAGCACCTCCACTCCAGCAGCCGCTCTGATTCCCGCCACAACTGCCGAACCGTCTCCACCTGCGGCCGTCGCTCCACGCTCCACTCACACACGTCCGGCTCAGGTGAGCTTGCTTTCTCCAGCAGGATGCAGCCTCCGTAGCACTTCTTGCACTCCAACCGTAATGAATTGCCCTTTTTCCACAATTAGTTTCTCGGGAGTTGAAGTTATACGTAGTTATCTCCTTAATTCCACACTTCTCGTCTCGGCAGTATTCCCATCTTCTCCACCATTAGCCCGCCATTTTAGGGGATAGGTGAGCTATTCGGGAGCCACTCACAAAACGCCCAACCCGTGGACGCCATCTTGCCCTCTCTTCTGAAGGTATCAGTAGTAAGGAAAGTGAGTTCTATTCCCTCTCTGAGCACTCAGATGTGTCAGAGGACGAGGATCATCAGTTGCATGAGAACGAGTCTTCACAGAGTTCTTCAATGAATATCGGCAATGGGTCAGAGAGTGCGATACTGGGAACAGCAAGCATGGAAACACACACAGTACGGAAGCAGATTAAAGGAGGTGGGCCGAGTATGGAAGGGATGGAACTACCTGAGTGGGAATTTTCCTCCTCAGGAGAGATGACGCCTGATGGAGTGAATCTCTCTGATCAGGCTGTGGGGGGTATGGTCAAACAAACACAGGGCGAAATATCATTGGAGGCAATTTATAGATGTTTATCAGAGCACAGATTGGAAACACGATCAGAGAACTTAAAAACACACACGGCATGTAGGAAGCTTCAAAGTATGGTGAGAAGGCTTGCTAAAACATGCAATGATTTTACAGAGAGAATGACGGAGGCAGAGACACGCATTTCAGTGCTTGAAGACCAGATGGAGACACAAAAGGGTATTACAGAAGCTATGAAGGCCAATAAAGATGATGTACATAACAAACTTGTGGACATGGAAAATCGACTGCGTCGAAACAATCTTAGAATTCTAGGGGTACCAGAGGGGGCCGAGGGACAAGATGTCCGTAAATTTGTCGCTGAAATGTTCGAGGAAGCCTTTCCAGAACTTAAAGAGTGGAATTGGACAATGGAAGTGCAGAGGGCGCATAGATTCCCTTTCAGGCAACGGTCCGTGAAAATCGGACAACCTGCACAGCAGCCGCAGGCAATTCTGATATCACTAAATAATTTTTTGGCACGACAGGCAGTATACGATCTGGCACGGCCCGATAGGAAAAGGACCGGGAAGGGTATACAATTTTTTGTCAGACCGGATTACTGTCATTCCACAGTGGAGAAAAGGTGGCAGATGTGCCAACTGATCAATCCGTTCCAAGCGAAAGGCGTACAAGTCTTTTTGCTAAATCCAGCCACTCTCAAAGTTGTAAACAAAGGACAAACACATTTTTTTACCTCGGACATAGCAGCCAAGGAACACCTCCAGTCTTTGTGATTAAGATTGTCGACTCTGTAGTGATTGATGTGATGGTATAACATGTCTTTTTTGCTCTAGAGGTCAATAAGGGGTGAGAGAGGGAGTTGAGGCTATAAACTCGGCAGTAGGATAATATGGAGGGATGGCTGAGCACTAGGTGGGCTATTCACCGAGCATCACAAGGGCAATTGGCCCTAAGGCCTCTATAGTGGGGGAGGGTCATTGGGGGGCTTTTGAGGGGTAGGTGGTGGGCTAGAGTGGGGGGCACAGGGGGTAAGGGTAAGGGTGGGAGGAAGGTAAAGGGGGGAAAATCAATTCATAGCATGCATAATAGAGACAATAAGATTTATATAGAGACATCCATGGTAAAAGGATATAATTCGGAAAGCTTTTTGATGAATGGCTGCTAAGGGGACTGATAGGGGCTTACGTATATGCACATTTAACGTATGTGGAGTGAATAATGTAAATAAAAGGAAACGAATAGCTGCTGATTTAAGGTTGATAAATCCCGACATCTTGTGTATACAAGAGACACATGTGCCCTGGATTAATCGTAAGATACTGAATGAGCTGGGATATATATTGATTACAGCAACCAGACAGTCTATAATGAATACGGGTGCCGTTTGACCGCATGTCATGGTGTTTTTATGGGCCGTCATGCTTAAAATCGGGTTTGGGCCGTGTTTTATGAGAGCAATACAAACCATGTATAAATCTTCGCGGGCTAAAATATGTGTAATGGGCAGGGAATCGGCCCCGGTATACATTAGTAGGGGAACAAGACAGGGGTGTCCATGTTCGCCCTTATTATTCGCCATATATATTAACCCGTTGTTAGTATTGTTGGAAGCAACGATTAGGATTAAATCTATGATATGTGGGCAATTTCAAGTGCGAGTATTAGCTTATGCTGATGACATAGCGGTAGCAACATCTGACCCAGAGCAAGCAGTGATTGAGATTGAGAACTTAACCCAGAAGTTTGGTGTAGTGGCTGGATATAAGTTGAATGCATCCAAAACCCAGATCGTATGCTCTGAAGGAGCATGCCCTGGAGAAGAACGGGTTACGGACGAAGCCATGTATCTGGGTATTAAAATTAGGATGTCACTTCAAGACTTAGTAGAGGTAAATTGGGGTGATATTGTCTCTTCGGCCAAACGACAATTGGATAGGGTTGAATGTATGCATTTGTCAATGGTTGGGAGATGCAATGTGCTTAAAATGTGTATTCTCCCAAAGGCTATGTATTATTTCAGGGCAGTTCCGTTGGAGTTGACACGACTGCAAGTATCGAAGCTACAATCTTTATGTGATTTTTGGGGCCAAAAGAAAGCTCGACGAGCTTTAAACTATATGACACTACCACTAGAGCGAGGGGGATGGGCTGTACCGAATTTTATGTTCTATTATTTAGTATGCCTCTTACAAAATATGCGGTTTCTTATGACTGGAGAGGAAGGACAACTAGCAGAAGCACCTAATATATATCAAATGTTGATGGGGGCACAGGCTAGAAATGCTTTATTCAAATTTTTGGAACCCAGTTATTTCAAGAGAACACGGTTCAAAATTATGATTACAGCATATAAGGCTTGGAAAATAGTATGTAGAATGCTTTCAATAACTCGGATAAATTATTATACACCACTGAATTCTACAGCTATATTCCCTGTGGTTTTTTGGGATGTAAAGATGGATAGTTGGCGAGATAATAGGATTAGACAAATAAGGGATATATATTGTGGGGGGGTACTCGCTTCCTTTTCTGACTTAACAGAACGATATAAGTTGCCTAAAAATGATTTTTTTAAATATTTACAAATACAAGATTTTTTAGTTAAGCATTACAGACATTTAATGATAGCCCCCAATACTCTAGTGGAGGCAGTTAAAAAAAGAGTCAAGATAGGGACACTATATGGAATACTTATTGAAACCCAACCGGATGATATAGAGAATCAGGATGGGAAGTGGAGGGCACGGTTAGGGACCGCAGATAAATATGTGCAACAATCAATTGATACGGCTGCTAGAGTTCTTCTGACAGCAAATTTACGAACTCAACATTATAAGACTTTATTTAATCTATATCATACCCCTGTAAAAATGATGAAGTGGGGGGGCCACGATGGGAATTGTTTCAGATGTCATATGCAAAAGGCGGATATTGTACATATATTCTACGAGTGTGTAGGATTATTTCAGTTTAGAAATTACATTGAGCAGTTTCTAACGGAAATTACTGGGGTTGATGTGCTTATTTCTAAAGAGGTAATGCTAACAGGAGTTGGAGAGGGTACTAAAACAGGTCAGACTGGTTATTCATTTAGGTATCTTATATTTATAGCTGTTGCAGAAGCTCGATTATGTATTGCTTCAGTCTGGCTCCAACCTGACCCCCATCGTTTGTGATGTGGCAAGCAAAGTTTTATAATTTATTCAATTTGGAATATAGTTTGTACTGTTTGAAATCAGTGAAGAAGAAAAAATTGGGGGTACAGATTTTGGGACCCATGCTTAATCATATGGAGATATCGGTATGAATATATATAATTTTGTTATACTGTGGAATTTAAATTCTGCACTAGAGGTTTAATTGATTGTGTTTGTATTATATGCTATGAATTGAAAAATAAAAATAATAATAATTAAATAAAAAAGAATCATTTTTTAGAACTGTGTGGGTTCACTTCACTCATCCAAAATTTGTATTTACTATGTTTCAAACCTAGGTGACAGAACATTTAGATATATATAATAACTTGGGTCTCTGGGGCTGACGGATGATTTGCAATGCATTTAACTTAACTGTGTAATACACATTACTTCATTTCCTTCCACAACAGTTTGATGATGGTGTGCTGCTCATCGCCCAGATGAATATTGTCTTTGTGTAGTGTTTGTCTTTGTCACACATTTCCCCAAATCCCCCTTCCCATCCATTCATCAAACCCCTAACCCTCTTCCTCTGGGCTGTGTGATTTATTGAGGTGTGAATTAAATTACACCATAAATTGATCACATACTTGGTGGGGCAGATGTGGTGAAAGCAACACCAACTCAGTGCAGGATCTTCTTTTACCTAAACAATAGCCCACACTGTCCCCATTTCCCCATTCATGCATAAAAAGTGATCCACATTTTTGATGCAGAAGAACATAATTTGTCAGCATCATCATTCAGGCATTAAGTTGCATAAACGCTTAACTTTGTCCACTCCAGACTTTGAGTCCACTTAATGACTCGAGGATTTTGTAAATTTAGTTTTAATTAAAATACAACGTCAACATTGCTCAGAAGAAGTTACTATTGCCATTTTTAGGTTTCGCCTGCACAGCGCTTGTGCTGTGCTTGAAAAATCTATTGTTTTTAATATAAACTTAAAAGGGACTTACATCCCCCTCCTCTCTTTCCTGGCTTCTCATTGGTTCCTGTGCGTGCCACTTACCTTTCCTCCATTTCTATTGGCTGTACCATATTTTCCTACATTTACCAATGCTTGTTCCTCATCTGCTTCTCCTATCAGTTATCCGCCGCTAAAATACTGTTAACATCCGCTTTGGTGGAACTATATTTTCATAAAGTTTTGTCTTTTACTGTTGCAGCATTTTTATTCAGCAATTTATCACCCCAGAGAGATTAAGTGTTTTGTATAGAATCACAGGATGTTGCACGGTGCCGCCTAGACTCGAACCAGGATCCACAGTTCTCGAGTCAGCAGCTCTGGCTGCTGCGCCACATCCTCACCACTCCCGTGTTTTCTGTCAGAGAGCTCTTTCCTTCTACTGGACAATGATTGATCAAAACACATCTTTATTCACTACATAGGCAAAACAGATGCATTACCAATGCTTGTTTGTTATATTATCACTATCAGATGTTCTTTGTTGTGCAGTAGTCTGGTATCAATTCTCTGTAAAGCTATGATATATAATTAGTTGCCCACGATGAATAATCCTTCTGATTAATCCTACAGTTGGAGTTCACCTAGGAGGAAGTGGGACCTCACTTTTGAATCCTTCACTGTACCCTGCTACTACTACCACCACCGTAAGACGGCACCTTGGAAAACCCTGCAATAAGAGGTGTGGTAACAGCCCTCACTTCCTCTATTCAGGTAAGATGGTGCGATTATGTAAGCAGTATAGGCAATGGCAACCCCCCAATGGTTAATATAGTTACTGACTCCAGAGACTAGAGGGTAATAGGTCAAGGGTACCGTATAACGTATTGTTATACACTTATTTTGAGCAGATTTTAAAAACAGGCTGCGCAAGGAGGCAGCAGTGTAAAGTAAAACACCCAAAAAAACATTTGAGGCATAAATAAAGTAAAATAAATATTTATTTCCCTTTCTAACAATATAATAACACCAACCCCTTCCACCCACAACTGACCTACCCTCTCTCCAAACAAATCTCCTCATCCCCAGCCAATGTCCAAAATGTCCAACAAAAAATTACAAATAACATTTCAAATCCCAACTCCCACAATTCCCACACTCTCCACCCACGACAAGGCCCACCCACCAAAATGAAAAATTAAAAAGGGGGTAAAGAAGAGGGCACTAGATACGGGCCAGAATCTTTTTCAGGTGCCCCTCCATCCGTGCCTGCCTTCAATGCACTCCAGCCTCAGGAGTTCATGCCACTGGAAAGTGCAGTCTGTAAGCAAAGGGGGTGGGCAGCAGTGGTGGTGTTACGGGCGGCTGCCAGTGGACTGCTTCACCAGAATTTTTGCAGGGAAGCTGGAGGCGCTGGTGGCTCCCTGGGGCCCTGTGCAGCTGCCTCCTCCTCCTCCTCCTGGGCAACCAGCCTTTGATATTCGGCCCATCTGGCCTCCAGCTTCTGCTGCTGCGGCTGGGCTACTACATCCTGCCTTGAAGGATGACCAGCAGGAGCAGCTATATCAAGAAAGAAAAAAGACAGATTCTAAACAATGCTCCCTTCATCCTCCCTCGTTTAAAATTATATAGTGGCACAGTAGCAGTATTTTGATGTGATTAGAGTCACAGCATTACCCACACATGCCTCACATAAAACTAAAGGCAAATGGCAAATGCACTAACTGTCTAAAAGGAATTGAGGCAGGATAAACAACACACCGTTTTTAAAAAAACTGGATGTTTTCTTTTGAAGGATTTCCTAGTAAAAACTAGACAGTACAAGTGTTCTTGTTGTGCTAAATTAATGAAGGTCTGTAAGCTGGCGTCCTAGTCGTTAGTTGTACTTTGCTACTCTCTGCAGTCTGCAGCTGGAGCAGCTGTTATGAACAATTATCTTATTCCAATGGCCCTGCTCTTCTCCAAAATGCCTTTCAATTTTACCCTGACTACAAGGCAGATGAATGATAATGAAGGATACACATCACATATAAAAATCATGCGACTATCCTGTCTGCCGTAAGTAGACGGTGGGAAAAACAATGCACTGCAGTACAGGGAACGGATTAAGGAATGGGATGTAGATTGTATTTGGCATGCTCATCACAGACTATCCCATTTACAAAAGTCAAGGCACTTAGTCCCACTTTACTCCCTGGCCTTACCCTCCACCACCCTTTATAATTATTTCCAACAAATACATTCGCTTGGCAGTAAGTAAAGGAAACGTAACTCACTCTATTGCAGGGTAAGTTAGATGGATTAAGCCGGGTAAGTAGTAGACATTTTACTACAGAATAATTGGGTGTCACTGATCATCATCATGTGCCCAAGCTTTGACTAGTAGTGAGTCACTGTGGTTGACAAATGTTGAACTTGAAAGGGAAAAATTTGGACAGGCTTAAATCCATTATGGAAGGCTTGATGAAATATATCACTTGGCCAGAAAAATGGGACGCATGCCAAGAATGGGTTTTTCAAATTTTTGGGAAGGCTGGGACAGAACTTGGGAAAGAAAAAAGGAGTGAAGTACTAGAAAGTGACTGAGTGGGTACTGGGAGGGAAGGGAAACACACCTTCTTTTCACATTGCCATGCATCACAAACTTTGTAAATGCCACATTAACATAAGAAAGTGCACATTGAAGTGCCAAATTGAATGATTCAGCAATTAAATCATCATGGGTGGCACTGGCAAAATGCCATGGGTAGGGAGGGAGGTGATGATTAATGATGGGTCGGATACATATTATCTGCCTTGCTTAAATAAATACTGTGAGTCAATGGAGTAGACAGAAATACCATCACAACACTTTGAATCAAAGCTTTGATAAAACCATTCCAAGCAAGTGAAGTAGGTGAGCATGCCCCTATCCAGTAGAGCTCCCTTGTTTCTTCATCCAAGCAATTATCCATTTATCATTTCATTGTTCTAGTATTCTTCACCCTTGGTTTTGATACACACCATTTGAACTTTACATTCTTTCATCCAATCTTTCACCATTGAAAACCATCCACCAATATATATCCATCCATCCAAACAGAGCTCTCAACGATTCTTTCACCAATACCCATTTACCCACCCATGCATCCTTTCACCCATCCTGCTTTAAACCAACAGAGCATTCTTTTCACCCACCCAGGCAGGCATCCTTTCACCTATATACCCTTTCACTCACCCAGGCAGGCATCCTGGCTTTCACTCATATACATGTACCCTTTCACCTACCCAGGCAGGCATCCTTTCAATCATATACCCTTTCAACCATCCTTCACCCATCCATGTATCCTATCACCCATCCATGCATCCTATCACCCACTTATGCATCCTTTCACCCATGCATCCTTTCACTCATATATCATTTCAACCATCCTTTCTCCTTCCATCCTTTTTTCCTTTTCTATCAACTTGTTAGTGTTAACTAGGAACTTTTGTCTCCTGAGTTGCAGATAGAAGAGGCCATTTACTACTCAACCCTGCTGTGCCTCCTAAGCGGGATGTTCACGAGTCAATGCCCTTGCAGTGAGTATATTAGTAATTGTCAATAAGCAAGCAATGTGATTTACCACTGCCAATCCCTGCCACCGCTGGGACTCCCCCTTCGACCGCTGCCCGCCCTGGCACTGGTGGTCTGTGCAGCTAGAAAAAAATAATGCTGGAATAAGATGAAATTAGCAAACATTAGATAAAACGCAGAAGAGTTGGAAAAAATTAGGAGACAGGCACAGTAAAAAGCAATAAAAAGTAAAAATGATTCTAAATGTTGTGCGGCAAAAGTTAGGGAAATGATCATTATATTAACAGGAGGACTTACTGGGGCCAGCAGATCCATCCGCCATGCACTTGTCGAGGTACCTCCGGGTGCCTCATCCCCCACTGTGGCCCTTTGCTTGTCCCTGGATGCTGATGTAAGAAATATAGAAGATAAAATACAAAAGATTAGTGGCACAGTTAATAAACTTCCCAAAATATTTTGACAGGCAAAGGCAAATGCAGTAACATTGTACTTTTTGAAAATCAGATCCCCTATTATATTAGTATCGACTTGACCTATTCCTAATTTCCTAATCCTATTCCAAATTTGCAATGAATGATCTTTGCTTCTCTTCTCATTCTCAAACTCAACCCCCTTTGAAGGGCCAACTAAGTCTGCATGTTTTTCAATGCATAGATGCATGAATACGCATCACTGGGAGATTGCTACAAAAAGCGAGCTACAAAAAGAAAGGCACAGAGAAGTGAGAGAATGCTAACTCACTAATACTATTAACTAGCCCTATCTTAGTGACAGGACAGAGGAGTCTCTGCATCACTTCTTAAATAATCAGCCCAAGCAAACCCCAACGAGTATGATTAGGTAGCGCCAACCGCCTGACTGGATGATGATCACATAATATTTGTAACGTAAACTTAACTTAGCTCTGAGCGTTAGCAGCATGCTATTTGGGGAAAAAATCTTAGCATAAAAAGAACAAAACAAATAAATAGTTGCACACCGAGCCCCGCAACCTCCACGCCCAGCAGGTCCTGTTTCCTGCCCAGGATGTTGGCCCACCGGTGTGTTAGATGTTGTTATGTGCGCCAGACCCAAGAGCTTCGGCGCACGCACTGACGCCCCCTATCCCACTGCTGATGACTCTCCCAGAGACTGTAGACACTACCAGGCCTGCTGCCAGGGTGGAGGGGAAGTGGCACTGTACATAAAAAACTAGCGCAGCCACCTCCCCCCAAAATACACGGGGCTGCACCCCTTTGCGGCACTGACGACCGCAAGGTAGAGGGCTGGTGCTGCGGGTGAATCAGGGAGGCCTTGCATTGCCGCTCCCCTGCTCTGCCATGGTGCTGGGTGGAGGGAATATAAGAAACAGGAAAGGAAGGAAGATAGGAAAAAATGAGGGAGTAAAAAGTGAAAAAAAAATTACACAAGTCACAAAAAATACACATTGTTTTACAAAAAACATAAAATACACAACCACAAAGACACACACTATTATAATAAATAAAAATGAGGGGCAGATAAGTTTGATGGGGGGACTAAGAGATTAAAGAAAGATTGAAAAGTAGGCCCAGGACAGAGCAAAAACAAGATGGTCCTGCCCATGTGCACCCTGTAGTGCCATTTGGGCATGACTTCTGATATGAGAACGCATGTTGCGCTATGTATGATGTAAAATGCCACACAAATGGGTGCGGCGAGCAGCTCCACCCACTCGCGAAACTCCGCATAGGAAACAGAGTTTTTTTGACACTTCGCGTAGTTCCGTGTACTGTAACTCCGCGATCTCCGCCCTTGCCTAATCTTGACCACATTCTGCCGTCTTGCTACGCTGAAATGTTTTGACTTCTAATTCAGAGACTATTGACCTGAGTTAGATCTTGGCGGATGGGTTCCTCCATCAAAACAGTGACGGATATCTCTTCTGACGAAATATAAATCCATAGGATATAATGGGATTTATATTTTGGCAGAAGGGATATCCAGCACCTTTGTGACTCAGTAACCCTTCGGCCAAGGTCTAAATCAGGCCCTAAGTCAGAAGGTAAAACTTCCAGCAGGGACAAAATTGGTCTCTGTATCCGACCTGTGCTCCATCATAGTCAGCCTTAAACCTTACCACTGTCCTGGTCTAGTGCGACCAGTTGGTGCTTTGTGGCCCTATTTTTATCTAAATATTTGAAAATTATATCTCTGGTTCCACAGATTGGATTTTTGTATTTTTGGCCCTGTGCAAAGAAAGAAAGGTAAAGCTGGGCCACAATGCTGAGAGGGAGAATTTGAGAAGGCCCTCTGGGTCTTGGAGGAAGCCCATCGAGCGTAGCTCCCCTATGAGGAAGAAGCATCTCCAGAGGATGAAGGAAAAGGGAGTAACCTGTCCCAACATGGATTGGTCTCACACCGGAGGAGTACCGGAAGAAATTCAGGGACACAAACAAAGATATACATAATCCACGGTTAACTTTGTAGATGTCTCACTAAAGGCACAATAGGGCTGGGTGAAAGACCATACAGTCATTACCTATTGTGGGCTTTACAATCTGAACATGAAGGAGTACTTCTGGAGTAATTGTCATTCAGAGTTACACCAGCATCAAGTAGAATACAAGTTGACTAATCCCAGGCAACTTGGTAGTGCAGTTGATGTGTGGGTGCGCACTATGGAATCTAAGAGGTCACAGTGTGGTGATTCCACTAATGGGGGGCTTAGCCCCTCCAAAGGAGAAAGAGAGGAGCAAGAAGGATAAAAAGGAGTTCTCACAAGGGCCCCAAAAGTTTACTCAAAGAGGGGAGTACCATGCCTTTCCCAATCCCAAGAGAGGTGAGTACAAGTGGAAGAAAACATTTGACCCCATGAAGGCTGGGGTGTGCTCAGACTGTCACAGGCCAGGACTTAAAAAGGGAGACTCAGTATGTTCCAAGAATCTCCCTACTAGTGGGCAGTCCCAAGGGAATTGGGGTGGATGTTTGCCCAGGGGAAAACAAGAGCTCTACTAAAGCCACCTTGGTATCAGTGGTTGGGGTGGATGTTGAAGCACTGGCCGACATACCTCCCGCATGGTGAAGTGCAGGAAATGGGCAATTATCAACAGGTCCAAAGTAGAAGCTTAGAGGGATACAGGAGCTAGCATGACCATAGTGGTGAATTGGCTGCTTTCCCCAGGACAGATTATCCCAAATACTCTCCATAGGGTAGTCAACACTAACGACAGTAACGTGAGGTTTCATCCCATGACAGTGGTTGCCTGTAAGTGGGGAGGGATTACCTGCATGAAGAAGGAAACTGTGAACTCTAACATTTAAGAGAAGTGTCTGTTGGGGAACAACCTGGGGGCATATTATCAAGAACGTGTGATAACTACTGCAAGTGTAGCTTAACGCAACCCTACACATTGCAGTCCATCGCGGGAAAACAACTCAGTGTTAACGTGGTATTCACAACACGGCGGTACCATGCGATAGTCACAGGACAACGTGTCAAATAAACGCGTTAGAAACAACGCGACGCCGCAAAAACGCGAAACCCCAACGCGGAAATAGTAGCGATGACGCCAATCGCGATACAAAAATCTACGAAAACCAGCCACAGGCCTGAAATTCCCACGCGTCATGCGGGAAAATGCACCATAACAGTAGAAAAAACATACCAACAAAAGCCAAACAACAGCGAAGCACAATGGAGGCAGCTGGAGCAAGTACAGTGGACAACCAGAACCCCACAAGCCCCACGGAGGATCAGCCTGGGACCTTGGGGTCAGAGAAGGGCAAGGACAAGAAGATGAGGAAGATGAAGTTCAGTCCGCAGGAAAACAGGATCCTGATAACGGAGGTGATAGAACACCATCAATCACTGTTCGTCACCTCCACTGTATCACTGGCAACTAAAAATGGAATATGGCAGACCATCGTGGACAAGGTGAATGCAGTCGGAGTGCTGAAGAGGACAATGGACGAGGTCAAGAGGCGCTGGAATGATGTGAAGTGCAAAACCAAGCTGAAACTCGCAAATAACCGGAAGGCAGCAATGCAGACTGGAGGTGGGAGTCCTGCGCCACAGGAGGAGCTGGACGAGATGGAGGAAATTGTGTCCACAGTCATCAGTGGGGAGACGGTGGCAGGAGTCAGGGGACCGGACACTGCTCAACATGACCGGACACAACAGCAACAGGGTGAGTAACCACCAGGGACTGGGGGGGACGGGGGGAGATGGGCACAATGGCACACATGCACAATTAAGCATAGCACATCTGCGGACAAACCATGCCCCAGACCCACAACTCCCACCAAGAGACCAATGCACACAGGTATGCAACATCTCAGCACTGCAGAAGCACAGAACCCAGAGGCACACCGCATGGAAGGGAGGAGGGCAGCTAAATCAGAGCTGCAGGGGCGACTCCCCCAAAATTCGGCACACACACATAACATGCAGAACACATCAACATTGACAACAAGGTGGTACAAACTGCAACACGTCCACAACAGAACAGAGGACACAACAGGTGCCGCATGTGCGTAGAAACTGGCCAATCACATATGGCACTGCAGGGAAATGTGAGTTGACAATGTACAAGTACAAACTCACATCCGTGATGTAGTCGGAATGTCCACTGTCCCGCATCAAATAGGCAGCTCCCCCAAACAGTCACAATGTACACTGTCATGCAGTCTGAATGCAGACATGTACAATGCGTCAACATACATGTGTACACGATGTCAAACTGCATCTCCCCTTCACATTGCAGGGGGAAATTCAACACCTCCTGCAGAGCAGTCTGAACCTCTCTTCTCTGATGACGAAGAGGACCACCACACCTTCGACTCAGACGCCCTCTAAAAGCTCTTGGAGAGCCTCCGCAGCCCACTTCCAGGATCAGGACAACCCAGTTGCCACGAGGAGCCCCCCCTGCACAGTACACACAGCAGGCAGCACCCACCACCACGGCTGCCTCCCAGGACCCCCACGACGAACACATGGCCTTCCAACGCCGTGTGTTGGGGTGCCAGGAGAAGCTGGCTGAACAGGTGGAGGTGGGGTTCGACTGCATGGCAGCCAAACTAGACGCCATACTTGGGTGTCTAAGTCCCATCAGGGACCACTCACAGTCCCTAATGGACGCCCACAGTCCGCTCCATGCTCTCCAATGAACCATGGCTGACATCGCCAGAGTCCTGACTCTGCGACAAGAACGACTGTCTAGCCAGGGTTCCTCCAGCGATCTCGCCCGGGAGTTGGGACACAAGCGGAGGGTCATGGAGAACATGGAGCGGACGCAGGCGGAAAGAGCGGCTGCCACGGCTGCACACCAGTGAGAGGTAGCTGGGTCCCTCAATGCCCTGAAGACCTTCCTCATGGCATTGCTGCCACAAGGCCTGGCGCTGATGCATGCTGCTGCTACCACCCCATCCACATCACCGGCCCCTGATGTGTCTGTGCCACACAGTGCTGGGCACAGTACACCACCACCCACATGTGAGGCACATGCAACAGCAGAGGACGAAGGTGCGGATGAACCCACCCTCGTGGTCAGGAGGACGCAGTAGCATTCATCTACGCCATGTGGCCTGTTTCTGCTTGGTTCTGCCCTCTGCATCATCACCTTCCACTGTCCCCCGATGCACTCTGCGACACTCACCTCTGACCTCGACATGGACTGCCATATTCTGTTCGGTCACCAATGACACAGCTATCAGACTGTGGACTGAAGTCCTCCTCTCCTGATGTACCTGTCATTCCCTGAAGGACTCTGTCTGGCCCTCCATGGGCTGACAATGTGAAGTGGGGTTAGCATGGCCCTATACTGCTCCAGCTGCAACACTCCCTTGAATGTGTAATAAACATTCATATCCACACAGATGTGTCATGTCTATGATCTTTCAAGTGTGGAAGTATGGATGAATGTAGGGTCAGTGATTCCCCCTTACGTCCATGTTGCCCATGTTGTGGGACTATTGTCACAGGGTGACAGATTGCCGATTCCGGTCCGGGTGGCGCCGACACTACAACGGAGGCACATCCATTAGTCACTTCCTTGTCCAGCCCAGGACGGAACCACGCCCAGAGCCCTGGGGTCATTGTTCACACCCTTACGCTGGACTGGCATACGTCAGGACAGCCCACTCCGATTACGCACACAGGGGGGGACGACAGTGGTACATGTCCTAGGTCTTCACTGTGGGGATCTGCAGCTCACAGGTCTAGTTGTCAGCATGCCACAGCCACTCCCTCACGGCTTGTGTACACCCACACCACATCCATCCAGCACTGGCGTCACAGGACATGTGACCCTGGCAATAAAAATGGCCTGGTGCACGTGCTGGATGCCATTTCCACTCTCTCTGACTCGGTGTCTCTGTGTAGTTCTCATGTGTGCATGAGGGCCTAGGGCCCTGCCACCTCATATTGCCCAGTGCCGGGGGATGACATGATGGCGTCCGCAGAATGGGACTCAATCATTAAGGGTCCATGGCTAGCAGGGCACAGACTTGGTGGCACCGGATACACTGCAGCAGGCACAGGCACCCCGCCACGGGACGGTGTCTTGCAGTGCAGTGAGATAGGGGCACCTAAAGTGCTGAGCGGGTGTGCAGCCTGCGATGATGCGCCATCCTGGCAGTCCGGACTGGCAAGGATTAGTGTGAGCCCTGCTGGGCTGCAGTGTAGGCCTGGGCCAGCGGGCAGTGCGGCCGTCCCACCACGTGGCGTTGCGTCGCGCTTCACAGAGTCAGTGGCACCTCAAGCGCTGAGCGGGTGTGCAGCCTGCGATGATTCTGTGTGCACTGATGTGGTCTCTGCCATTGCGTAATCAAGACCCAGAGTCAGGTGTGTGACCTGGTGGCCCGCGGTGTTGGGGCTGCATGATGTGGCGGGTGCCATGGTCGTGGGCACCGGGCTTGGAGATCCCTCCGGAACATGGTGGGCCCTCTTGGAGACACGCCAGTGGCGGAAGGTTAGCAGTGAGGCCTGGTTGCGCAGGGGCGGGCAATCACGGCTGGGCGGCGGGAGGGGCTGAGGTGCAGCAGCCTGTGTGTGCAGGGGTGGGCAAGCGATGATGGCGTGTGCAGCTGTATGGGCTCTGCCATTCATGTCTCTGGAAACTGTTTCAGATGAGGGACCTGGGGGACTGCTGTGAATACCGGCACGTGGTTGGAGACACACCAGTGGCAGCAGGTGAGCAGTGAGGCCTAGGTCCGCAGTGTCGGCACTCTCTCCCTCTCTCCCTCTCTCTTTCTCTCTCCCTCTCTTTCTCTCTCCCTCTCTCCCTCTCTCTTTCTCTCTCCCTCTCTTTCTCTCTCTCTCTCTCCCTCTCTCTTTCTCTCTCCCTCTCTCCCTCTCTCTTTCTCTCTCCCTCTCTCTCCCTCTTTCCCTCTCTCTTTCTCTCTCCCTCTCTCAATCAATCAATCAAGCATTTGTATAGCGCGCTACTCACCCGGAGGGTCTCAAGGCGCTTGGGGGGGGTCCGCTACTGTTCGAACAGCCAGGTCTTGAGTTGCTTCCTGAAGGAGAGGTGGTCTTGGGTAAGGCGGAGGTGGATGGGTAGGGAGTTCCACGTCTTGGCAGCCAGGTAGGAGAAGGATCTTCCTCCCGTTGTGGCTCTTCGGATGCGGGGGACGGCGGCGAGGGCGTGGTTGGTCGATCGTAGCTGGCGGGTGGGAGTGTAGAAGGTCAGACGGTCGTTGAGGTATCTGGGGCCTTGGTTGTGGAGAGCTTTGTGTGCGTGGGTGAGGAGTCGGAACGTGATTCTCTTGCTGACGGGGAGCCAGTGCAGGTCTCTCAGGTGTCCGGCGATGTGGCTGTGTCGGGGGATGTCCAGGATGAGTCGAGCTGAGGCGTTCTGGATGCGTTGGAGTCTTTTTTGAAGTTTGGCTGTGGTTCCGGCGTAGAGGAGTTGCCGTAGTCCAGTCGGCTGGTGACGAGGGCCTGGGTGACCGTCTTCCTGGTTTCGGTGGGGATCCACCGGAAGATCTTGCGCAGCATGCGTAGGATGTTGAAGCAAGACGAGGAGACGGCGTTGACTTGTCGGGTCATTGAGAGGGAGGAGTCCAGGATGAAGCCCAGGTTGCGTGCATGGTCCGTTGGTTTGGGTGCGTTGCCCAGGGCAGGGGGCCACCAGGAGTCGTCCCAGGCGGAGGGTGATGATCCTAGGATGAGGACTTCCGTCTTATCTGAGTTCAGTTTCAGGCGGCTGTTCCTCATCCACTCGGCTACGTCCTTCATCCCTTCATGTAGGTTGGTTCTGGCGGTTGTGGGGTCGTTGGTGAGGGAGAGGATCAGCTGGGTGTCGTCGGCGTAGGAGATGATGTTGAGGTTGTGTTGGCGTGCGATGGCTGCGAGGGGGCTCATGTAGACGTTGAAGAGGGTGGGGCTGAGTGATGATCCTTGTGGTACGCCGCAGCTGACTTCGGTGGCCTCGGAACTGAACGGGGGAGGCGGACTCTCTGGGTTCTTCCGGCGAGGAAGGAGATGATCCACTCCAGTGCCTTCTCTTGGATTCCGACGTTGTTCAGGCGTTGCACTAGGGTGCGGTGGCAGACTGTGTCGAACGCTGCGGAGAGGTCCAGGAGGATGAGGGCCGCTGTTTCCCCGTTGTCGAGCAGGGCTCGGATGTCGTCGGTGGCTGCGATGAGGGCGGTCTCGGTGCTGTGGTTGGCCCGGAAGCCGGACTGCGAGTGGTCGAGGGATCCATTCGTCTCGAGGAAGGCGGCCAGTTGTCTGTTGACGGTCTTCTCGATGACTTTGGCAGGAAAAGGAAGGAGCGGGATGGGGCGGTAGTTTTTGAGGTCGGTGGGATCCGCTGACGGTTTCTTCAGTAGGGCGCTGAGTTCGGCGTGCTTCCAGCTCTCTGGGAAGGTGGCGGTGTCGAGGGAGGTGTTGAGGAGGTGGGGTGCGATGACGGCGTCGGCCTTGTTGAAGACGTGGTGAGGGCAGGGGTCGGTTGGTGATCCGGAGTGGATGGAGTTCATCGTGCGGATAGTGTCTTCGGTGTTGATCGGGGTCCAGGCTCGGAGGGTGGAGGTGGGGGACGTTGGAACGGTCGTAGGGTACGTCGGCTGAGTGCTGAAACTGTTGTGTATGTCTGCGATCTTGCTGTGGAAGAATGAGGCGAGCGAGTTGCAGAGGTCTTGTGAGGGAGTGATGTCGTTGTTTCCGGCGCTGGGGTTCGAGAGTTCTTTGATGATGATGAAGAGTTCCTTGCTGTTGTGGGCGTTGTTGTCCAGTCGTTCCTTGAATGCGGTTTTCTTGGTGGTGTGGATCAGCTGGTGGTGTTTTCGGGTGGCGTGCTTGAGGGTGGTCATGTTGTCTGCAGTCGGGTCTCTGCGCCATGCTTTCTCGAGGGCCCGGCAGTTCTTCTTGGATTTCTTGAGTTCGTCGGTGAACCAGGATGCTTTCTTGTTGCCGGGTCTGACTGGGGGGGTCTTCAATGGGGCGAGGTCGTCTGCGCAGTTGGTGATCCATCTTGTGAGGTTGCTGGCGGCTTGGTTGGGGTTCGTTGAGCTGGCGGGAGGGTTCTGGCTCAGGGATGTGGTGAGTTGGTCGGTGGTGATCTTGTTCCAGCTTCTGCGCGGAAGCTGTTGCGGGTGGTGGTGTGTGGTGATCCTGCTGAAGCTGAAGTGGACGCAGCTGTGGTCTGTCCAGTGGAGTCCGGTGGTGTGGCTGAAGGAGATGTCCTTGCTGGAGGAGAAGACGGGGTCAAGCGTGTGGCCGGCGTGGTGTGTGGGGGTGGTCATCAGTTGCTTGAGTCCGAGGTTGGCGAGGTTGTCCAGCAGGGTGGTGGTGTTGCGAACGTTGTTGTTCTCTAGGTGGAAGTTGAGGTCCCCAAGGAGGATGTAGTCAGCCGAGGGGAGGGCGTGCGGGCTGATGAGGTCGGCGATGTCTTCGCTGAATTGTGTGCGTGGTCCTGGGGGTCTGTAGATGAGGGTGCCTCTGAGGGTGGTCTTGGGGTCGGTGTGTATCTGGAAGTGCAGGTGTTCGCCGGCTGTGAAGGTGTCGTCGGAGTTGGTCGTGATGCGGATGGTGTTCTTGTGGACGATGGCGATGCCTCCTCCGATCTGGTTGGCGCGGTCCCTTTGGGTGATCTTGTATCCGTCCGGGATGGCGATGGCGATGTCGGGTGCTGAGGAGGCGTTCATCCATGTTTCCGTGAGGAAAGCGACGTCTGGTGATGTGGAGTCGAGCAGGTTCCAAAGTTCCACGGCGTGTCTGTGGACGGAGCGGGTGTTGAGCAGGATGCACTTCAGGTGGTTGCTGCTGGTGCTCGGCTTGGCGGGTGCGGTGCAGGTCCGGAGGCAGGAGAACTTGCAGGATTGGCAGCCGAAGGGTCCGTGGGTGCGACCTGGGGTGGCACGGTGGCAGCTCTCTTTCGCTCTCTCTCTCTGTACTTTGATGGGCGCATGGCACACCTTCTGATCCAGATTTCTGTTTTGCAGGCTGTGACTTACAGAATGTCCTGAGACGACCCGCCATGCCTCTTCAGATTTTTTTGGGGGGTTTGTTCTGTAATAAACATATTGTTTGGATATTTTGATATGGGTGTATGATTTCCCTTTTTCTGGCCACACATGTATGTTGGGTGTTGTGATTGTGCGACTTCAGGCGATTTGTTTGGTTCATGATTTCGTGGAGTTGATGTGCAATATCTTTGTCCATAGGGGGGTGGTGGTTTGTGGGGTGCCCGAGGTAGGGCCCCGGGGGGGGTCCTGGGGGTGGTGGCGGTGGGTGTTGTTGACCTATTGGGGCTCAGGCCTGCATGATGGGTTGCTCCAGGGGATCTGTTGTTCTTCATGTGTGGCTTTGGGCTGTGCTCCCTTGTCTAGTGCCGGTTGTCGTCCGACTTTACACCAGGTAGAAGAAGGTGTTAGTTTCCTGCTGCTAACGCGCCTTAGCGCATGTTTTGTGATCTTATCGCCGATCTGGCTGGTCGTTGAGAATGTTGTGGAGTGGTGTTGTCGCGGCTTTTTGCACGGGAACGCCTACTCTGCATATCATTAGCGTTAGTTGCCGGGCTCCTCTGTGGCGATGTTTTTTGTGACTGCTATCGCAGGTAAACTGGTGTTATGGGCTGTTAGCACCAGCTTGGGAATAGGGTGATAACTTTATCGTGGATTTGGCTGCGATAAAGTGCCATTGGCTTGGCGATAGCTCCGTGAGAATATGCCCCTGAGTGCGTGTGTGTGGCCAGCTAAAACAAGAAAAGTGGAAATTGTTTTTTCCTTCTTCTGATATAATTCTCTAAAAAGAAAAATGATCAGTAGAACTGATATATTTTTGTTCCAAATATTTTATTAGCATTTTAATGCAACATACAACCAGTCAAGTATTACAAAGATGCAGCAGGTGTATCATAAGACGTAAGTATTAAAAGGAGTACATACAAGAATCAACGTGGAAGTCAGCAGATGTTCTTAAGATAAAAAATACAAACATACTGGTAATGGGACTACATTTAGTGTAACAAATGACTATTAACCCTTTGTGAGATAAGTCCCACTTAGGGTAGTAGAGTAAGAAATAACATGTCCTATTCATCTGGAGTGTAAGAGATGACTGCTGCATGAGGAAATCGCAAGGTAAAGAAGAATGTAACCAGGGAAGGACTGGGTAGTGCAAAGGGAAGAAAGCGGAAAGGGAGAAAGAAGGGAAGTGGAATATCCTAGACCAGGTGTGGGTCATAATCTAAGATTCACATTTTTGTGGTGATAAGTGCAATTACTTGATTTTCTCTAAATCATTGAACTTATCAAGAGAGCACCAGAGAGCAGACGAGATCTGGGGGTATATGAGATGGTTGGAATGTGATCCATGAGCTCCTCTCAGAAAAGAGACCTAGGCCGCATGTGTGAAAAGAAATATGGTTGAAGGATTTCCACTCAGACAAGATGACCTTCACAGCAATCGCCAGTAGTAGATCAAGCAGTGCCATGTCAATGCTTTGAAAGTTCAACTTAGTCTTCGAAGCCCAAGGACCTAAAGCCACCATGGAAAAATCTAATGAGACCAGAATGTTAAAAATAGCTGAGTGATGGGTCTGAATTTGATCCCAATAGTGAGCAAGGAGTGGACACTGGAAGAGCATATATTGGTATGAACCAGACCCCCTGTTGCAATTCCAGCAAGAGTCAGTCTCCTTTAAGTTTAGAGTATGTAAAAGAGCTGGGATCCAGTGTAATAAGTTCATAGCAAAGAATGTTGATTAGACAAGAGAGGGAGTTATTGTATTGCTCAAGGCTAGCTTGCTAATATTCTTCCAGTATTCTTCTGAGATGTGTTCAAACATCTCTAAGTCAAAGTGTTGAGCCCATTTTATATACTATAATGACGGTTGAGGTCGAAGAGGATTGGAAAGTGTTTTGTAGATTTTGGAGGCAATGTTTCCTAAACAAAGCCAAGAAGTCAAACGAACAGGAAGGGTCGGATGTTCGGCCCATCTGAGCTTAGACAACTTTAGTTTTATTTTTAGGAAACTTTAAAAGTCTAAGTTAGGGAGATCATATAATTGTGCTAGAAGTGAGAAAGGCAGTGGGCTATAGTTATCGTCAAATACATATTTAATTTGTCTAATGCCCTTGGAGGCACATCTGTGGGGAATGTATACTGCAACATCACCCTTTTTTTTAGGATTGTACCATAATTAAGCTAGCATAGAGTTTGTAAGGATACCGCCAAGACCTTATCCAAGAGATTTAGAGCAGTCACAGTATCTGAGAATAGCATCTGAGAATAGCATCTGAGAATCTGGCAATTTAAACTTTGGCATTGTGACTATGGCAAATAGGTTAAAAGGAGCGCAGAGGGAACATTCTATCTCCACCCATCTCTGGGAGTTTAGAGAGTTGGTGGTGAACCAAAGAGTTCCTTGTGCCGCTAGGAAGGGTGACTGATAAAAGCTCCAATTAGGGAGATCGCAGTCCCCTAAATCAAAGCTCTTTCTGAGGGCTTTACATGAAATCCTCACTCTTTTATCTCTCCATAAACATTTACAGGTTAATCTGTCAATTTTCTGAAAGAAAGCAGAAGACAGCTTCACTGGCAACAGAGTGGATATGAAATTCACAATAGGTGTTATCATCACCTTGAGTGTTTCAAGTCTACCCCACCATGTAATGGATTTAGGTGACCAAGAAGAAAGCAGGTCTTTAACTTTGGAGATTCATTATACCGTAGTGTTTCGGCTAAGTTTTTGCAGAAACAAATCCCTAGATATTTGAGGCGCATAGGCTGCCACTTTAGTCCAGAATCACCTAAATGCAAGGAGAAGCATAGAGGATTCAGATGGAAGACTTAAGTCTTATCCTTATTTAAGGTGTAGCCGATATGTAAGAAAACCTCTGAATAATTCTGGTGATTCTAGGAAGCGCATTTTCAATATCTTCGGTAAAAATGAGAACATCATCTGCATATGCTGCAGTTTTATAAGCTCTGGAGCCAAATTGGAGACCTTTTAGGCCTGGCGTTGAATTTAAAGGTGTACGTAAGGAATCAATGGTGAGTAAAAATAACAAAGGAGAGAGATGGCAACCCTGTCTGATGCCTTGGTGTAGACTAAAGGACGTAGAGGTTGTGCAGTTTATTCTAATATTAGCTTTGTGTTAGCATATAAGGCTATAACCATGTTGATGAATGAATTGCCATTGTTATGAGAATCAAGAACTGCATGGAGAAAAGGCCTGCGGCTGATGACGTTGGAGAAAGGCAGGCTTTTTCAACTGTATGGCAAAATGTGTGTATGTTATCTCTAACATATCTTTAACACTTTACCTCCTGATGTTAGTATTAGAATAGTAAATCTTATTCAAAGACCAACACTTTCCATACTATTGTTTAGTTAGGAATGTTATTTGTTTTAACTCTAATTTTTTAATTAACATTTCTAATTCATATTTTTAATTTTATATTTTTTTGTTTGGTACTCATTCTATCTTTTAATTAAATCTGATGTATTTTTGTCATAGATATGTTTGTTGTTTTTTATTCTTAATGATAATTGTAATGTGCATTGTTTCATTGTTTATATATAGTTAATTTTTTTTTAATTAAATGTTATTTTTATGTTACACTAATATTTGTTATTATTTATGTTTTATTCTAATATTTTAACTTTAGTATTTGAAATAGATTAAATATAATGCTATATATTGGGGTATTTCGTTCTGGTCCACATTACTTGTATGAAGTTTTTATAATTTACATACAAAGCATGTAAAATCAATATTTCCGATCCAATATTAGTGTATTGCAATATTTTTGTCCCTGATATTTTGTCCTACAACCAGTAATACACCAAGGATTTAAGTGGTTTGCGAGAAGGGTGATGGTTTGACCATGTACTATAAAGAGTAAAATACCATCTGCCATAAATGCGCAATTCACCTTGTAGTTCCATGTCCTTACAAAGCAACTCCACTGTGAGTTGCAATGTCCTTTAATGTACAGCAGGAAGTACCTTATCCCATATGTTTTCTGTATATTGCTTGTACATGCAGTGGTAAATTAGAAAACAAGACCTATCAATCTCTTCTTTAGGCAAACTCAAACTAGAATGAGGATAAGTGAGGGCAGACTGAATTGGTCGAGTCTGTTGAACTATTTGACTGGTGATGACCTATGATTTCGAAAGTATATGTAAGTATGAACTATGGGACTTATTTAGAGCTCTGATGGTTCGCCTGCTCCATTTACAGTTACGTGAACTGTGATTTTGCTGCCGCCAGAGCATTTGCTGACTCTGCCAGTGGAAACCTATGACTGATTTCCTGTCGGAAGAGTCCACCAAACTTTGAGTAAACTCCTAGGTCTTTACTAGCTGAGTCACTGCTGTGTTGTTATCTCTTCTGCCTTTAAGCACGATTGAATCATTTATTAAATGAAATGACAGGCAGAGAGGACACAGTAACAAACTGTGATGCGCAATGTTGCTAGCAGAATATTTATTAACTCTGTAGACTTTGAGAGCCTCTTTTTTGGCATTTTGGCATACAGCAGGGCAGCAAGACACCTTGCTGCACTTCCCTACGCCAAAGTGAAAGGGCAGGAATGCACCATATTTAAGCAATACAGTGCATACCTATCCTTTCTTTTTGCACCGGTATTGTTTTTTGGTGCAAGGGTGCCTCTGTTGCAGGCAGGATTTTTTTTTGTGCAGGAAGGAGCACCTTCCTGCACAAAACAATCCTGCGAGGCGTTTTCCTGTTGCAGAATGTAGCACACATGACAAAGGAAAAAACAAGTAGAAATAAACATATTTCTCCTCTTTACGTCTCATCTCGAAAGATGTATGAATCTGACACTTCCCCAGGTTTATATCACTTTGTAAATCTGAGGCAGCGTCAAATTTCATGGGTGTTGCTTGGCAAAGCGCATCGCAGCCGCCCTGGAATGCCTACAGGGCGCAGAGTAAGGTGAAGCAGCGTTTTGCGCTGCGTGACCTTCTCATTATTTATGAGGCCACTCAAAAGCCACGCATGGTGGCTTTGCGTGGCTTCATAAATCTTCATGAAAACCCTTTGTCAGGCATGCACCACACTACGTGGTACAAAAGTGCTGCAGGGCTCTCATAAATAAGCCCCAGAGTGAGTCGTTTAACAATTGTGTTTTCTTAAGCGATGATAGGAGGCACACTAGGTAAATTATCATTGTGTCTTTCTTTATGGTAGGCTCCTCATGCCCTGTTTAATTGGGGGTAAACATAGGACAGTACTTGTGATGTGACACAATCAGTGAAGCCTTTGCATATCCTTGAATGTTGTGAAATGTCATAGGTTCCGTGAGCGCAGAAGTCGCTCCATATCATAGAGAAGGGCGTGGTAAAATGCAAATGTCATTAAGAAATCAAGTTACAAATCTCAGTAAATGGACTAATTGAGTACCTCAATCGATTAATATGAAAATGCAAACATAAATGCAATTTTCTGCACACTAGAGAGTAAAATTTGTGTTGCCATATTTTTGGTCGAAGCTAAAAAGGCTGGATTTGAGTTAATTATCTCTCTCAGCCTCAGATTTTTTTGACAATTTTTTTAACATGCATATAATTAAACGTTTTAAATCTTTGTGAACTTGTGGAAAGAAATTGATCACCGCCAAACCAGTATCAAGTATGGCAAGCATGACATTCTGTAAGCCGGAGAGTACACATGCATGGCTGTATGAATGGACTACCTGTCATGCATGAGTGAGGGTGTAAGCAGTTGTTCCTCCCTTCAAACGGTCTGTTTTATCCATTAGGGTAATTCCTTTTTATGACACAACACAGTAGTCCAAGTGGGCTTGAGTGAAAAGTAGATATTTTATTTTCATTCGCCACTTTGTAAATCCATTTCACTCTTTTTTGTCATATTTTATGGAAAGTTTTTAAGAGAAAGGGAACAGCCGACACGTGTTTCGCCCTATGTGGCAAGTTGTGGCAGGGCTTTCTCAAGGCTAGTCTTTATATTCAAAGGTCATAGAATCTGACGAAAGTAGAATACATTCCAATTTGCTTCATGGTTCTATATAAAAACATTCAAAATTCGAGGTGTGTAGGTTAAGTCCCGGGATGAATCCGTCCACAAGGCGCTTCGCAATCGGCGATGCAGCGCGCGCAATGTAATTCATTTTATTTACTTATTTATGTACTTAACTCAGTTCGGCCGTAAGCTGGAGTTTACTACCCCCCACCCTGCCCCTCCCCTGCCCCGCCCCACCGCCCCGCAGCACTCCCTCCAGGAGCCGCAACTGATTCTAAATACCCCCTTGAATATGTGCGAGGTACATATAGCCATGTCTGATGACTTGGGAGGTATCTAGAGAATGTCATTAAGGATCACGAATTTCACAGGCAAGCTGGTGGTTTGCCATTCCATTCTCAATGTGACCATACATGCGCAAAAACCTGTGCCCTATGTTATTGCATGTAATCCGGTCCCAGATATATACTATACATATTTCAAGTTGAACAACTTAGCCCTTCATTTCTGGGAGTATTTTGTACATGCATTAAAGATTAATTAAGTGAAATTAAATTGTTGATACTATTGACAAAAGTGGTTGGCAACAGTAAATATAATACACTACTATATGACAGCATCTGCTTTTCACTTGTCATGTCTTATCTACAGTCGCGGCCAGCATTACTCGCGGGTGGGGGGGCGTTGGGTCACGCGGGGAGGGGGTCGCGCAGGGGGAAGGTTTAATTTTAATTAAAAAAATTATAAATAACTTACCTTAGCCGGCCCGATCCATCCTGCGTCGTCTCTGCTCCTCACAGGAAGCAGGCAGCCTCCCTCCCCTCCCCTAAGCCAATCACAACTTGGCGCCCAGCCAGGCGCCTATGCGGAGGCTATTTTCTCCATGTAGGCTGCATGCAGCCTACATGGAGAAAATGGCAGAGTGCGCATGACTGGTTTGGTCAGCCCCAGAGGGCCGACCAAACAGTCAGGGCCCGCAACATTGGGCTAGCCACTCCACCCCTGCCCTGTTGCAGGACCGCCCGCCCCCAACCAAACCCTTCTGCTTTCTCGCAGTGCGAGAAGAGCAGTAACATAAAATGGTATTCATACCATTTTATGTTACTCCTTCTCACACTGCAAGAAAGCAGTGGGATGACACTCCTCTGCCCACATGGAGGAGCCTCCCCTGCTTATCTATACACCCTTCATACAAACTAGGGTCCCATCCTTGCCTCATGCACCTTGAAAAAGTGGATAAGACAGCAACAGAGAACGGACACACCCAAAGGAGTCTATTGTTTCCAAAATGCACCATGTGAGAGAAATGAGAATCAGCCCCTTGCGCCCTATTCCTTTATGTTAACAGTGCAATGTTTATCATGCCATTGGAGGCTGATTTCGAATTGGGTGATAACAGAAAATCATTTGCCTTTTAGCTAAAATTAATAGTTATGCAAAAGTAGTTACCATTGGCAATTTCCTCTACCTTATTTTGCTTATAGTAGGTGATTTGTTTACAGGCGGATTTCCCTACAGATGTAGGTCTGGCTTTCGACAGGCCATATCGATAAGGTTTTTTTTCCATGAGTAGCTGTGGCTTACTACCTGATATTCAAGGGGAGGTGAGGAGTACATCACAATTAAGCACAGAATTTTTTTTGCTAATCAGGTCACTTGTTTTGAAATATTACCATTCTCACTGTTTGGCTGCTTTAGTGAGCAGTGTACCTTGCCAAATATTTCTCCTCAATTTACAAAATATTGATACACCGATACATGTCAAGAGACTTGCTTAGTCTGGTGGCATTTCTTCCCTTGATAAGCAAGGTAGTTTCGTAGACACATGAAATGAGTAAAAAAGGCACAGCACTTTATCAAGACAAACAAAAGCACTGTTTCAAAAACAGTGCTAGGATCGCTCTTGCATTGGGCTTGAACTTAAACACAAAAATGTCTTTGACCGATCTAAAATCCCAAAATAAAATCTCATTGTGATTGGAAGGCAATTAAAATTTGGCCGTGTGGTACAATTTGCAGTCATTTCTGAATCCAGTCAATTTTATTACACGGAAGCTCCATGTATGGTTGTCAGAGGATGTTTTCTGACACATCAATAGGCAGACAAGCAGTGAACGATCTTTTTAATGGGAAGATGAAACTAACCTCAAAGAGAGGCAGACATGACAGTCTGGCATCAAAGACATCGTCAACGTGATATGCAGGAAAGGAGCATTCGCCCTATGTAGACAAAGGACATTATCAAATTCAGACTGTAGTTTTAATGGTTGGAAAATAGAATAATGGCATTTAAGCTAACGACTTTTCTGTTATATCTCTGAAAAAGCAGTAAAAAGGACAAATTTAGAAATACTCGAGCTGAATGAGTGTAATTTTTTCCCATTAAATTAAATATCCTCCCAATACATACCATATCAATGTCATATCATAGGTCATACATGTCATGTAGCCATGATTTGCAATTAAAAATAAAAGGGCAAAAGCATGTATGTTAGACCTGGCTTTTTCAGCGGGTTTACCTGCAGACTTTTTGCTTTTTGGCCTGTTTCTGACCTGTTTTTGTTGGTTTTATGGCTCTGGGCACTTTACCACTGCTGATCAGTGTTCAAGTGCATATGCTATCCCTCTAAATTGTGTTTATGGACTGGCTTTTCCATGATTGGCTTATTTGATTACTACTAAGTCATCATCATCATCAGAAAAACTTTATTCGGTTTTTGTTCAAAAAACCATAAAAGTTACAAAGATACAAATACATAAAAACAGTTAAATGCTAATACATAATTTAAAAAGATAACCAGTACCGCAAGATAAATCTGCTAATTAAATAAACATGCCTAAATATACAAACTTTACACATCCATACAGATCCTGGATTTCACAGAAGCTTTTAAAAACCCTACTATAAAAAACATACAGTCCTCTTTCATCAGTTGCAGAAACACAAGAGCCAGACGAGCCTGTCTGAAATTCATTCTTTTTAAAATAGGAACCAAAAAGTGCTTACGGGGAATTTCATATAGTCTACATAAAAACAAGAAGTGCAGCAAATCCTGCGGAGACTGTCCGTCGCAGCCGCAGGGAGCTAGCACTTGACCTCTGTTAAAACCCTTAGGTCTGGCGAGCAAGAGGTGGAAGAGGTTCATCCGAAACCTGGTTAACAAAAACTTCTCATATGTTGACAGAGACCCCATAAGATAAGGTTCCGTCCTCGGAGTTGTCTTAAGCATTAAATACATCCGAACACTAGGTTTCCGCACCTCCTCAACTTCCCTTTCCGTTTTCCTTAAAGTCAAGAAGGCTATCTTGGTTAATTCCACATCCTTCTTGGTGATGACGTCAGGTTTAGAAAATAGATCGCCCCGCCCTATCCCTTCAAAACTTCTTTTAATATATCTAAGCCAGGGGATACGGGCCGAGTTTTCAAGGGACATGCATTCTCTTAAAATCAGGTGGTTGAGAGTTAAATCTTTGTTCAGCCAACACTTTAGCCAGAAGATCAGGGGTCATAAAGCAAGAGCATCACTTAGATAGGGGACCCCTAGTTCCTCTTGAATCGCTAAAGTAGAGGTTCCACGCGGAACACATAATAAGCGTTTCAGAAAGTCATTCTCCACTACCTGGAGGGACTCTACAGCAATATGTCCCCAGATTTCACTACCATAGGTAGCTATGGCCAAGCTCTTGGCTTGATAAACTTGCAGCATAGCTCCTGTTGGTTTCTTCCCTATTTTAGAGGCAAAATTAAAGATTGCTGTATTTACCCGAGCCAGATTCCCTTTTTTCCTCAGTATTAGGGGTCCCCACTTAAGTTGGTCATCAAAAAGAACCCCTAAATAGGAAAATACATTCGTGCGGGGGATCTTGGCGGGGCTTACACTAAAATGAAAACTCTTTTTTAATTGTTGCCCCACTTTCATGACGTAGGACTTAGAATTATTAATTGCCAAGTCCCGATCAGCCATGAAACTAGAGAAAGTGGTTAAAAGAGATTGCAAAACCAATTCAGTCCTGGATAAGAGGACGGCGTCGTCCGCATACAGCAGGACGGGGATACCACGCCGTCCTACACAGGGATAATCGACTCCAGTTGCCCTTAATACACTATCCAGTTCATTTATATAAAAATTAAATAATAAAGGCACCAGGATACAGCCTTGCCGGACTCCCTTCTTGATCTCAAAGTCCCTAGTGACCTGCAAATCCTGTGAGAACCTGACATTAGCTTTAGTTGATATATGCAGGTCCTCGAGAAAATTGACAATACTGTTCTCCACCCCCATTGCCCTCATGGACTGCCACAGTTTGTCCCTGTTTACACAGTCAAACGCAGATGACAAGTCCATGAAGGCAAGATGGATAGTTCCGGGGCGAGCAACAGTATATTTGCTCAGTATCATAGATAAAATAAGACACTGAGCAACGGTAGAACGTCCCGGCCGGAAACCATACTGGACGTCCGACAAGATCTTATGCTCCTCTGCCCATGTTGATAATCTCTGTAAGAGGATGCGTCCTACCACTTTAACCACTGAATCTATAAGCGAAATCGGTCTGTAACAGTGGGTACTATTTCTGTTACCCTTCTTGAAAACAGGGACTATTGTAGAGGAAGCCCAAGACTGGGGACAGCCATTCTTTGCCGCTGCATTAAATACTGACTCCAGTATTGGGGCCCAGAACGGGAGGTCTGACTTGAATAGGTCTGGGGGGATCCCATCTGGACCTGGCGCTTTGTTAGTAGATAGCCCTATAATACCTTCCAGGATCTCACGCCTTTCAAAAGTTATTACAGAGTCCCTCCTGTCCTTACTTTCTCTACGTTTAGGCTCAAGAGGGCAGTCAAACATAGATTTAAAATGAAGTACCCACTCCTCCTCTGCAATGTGTGAATCAAGCCCCCCCCCTTCCTGATCAAACAGGGGCCTGTTCACAACACTCCAGAACCTCTAGCTGTTCCTAAGAGTGCAAGAGTCAATCAGCTCCCTCCAAGCTTCTTCCTTCAGGGCACCCTTCCGTTTGGCCAGGGCTGACTTATATTCCTTTCGGCAGGCACAAACCTCAGATTGAGTTCTTGGTTTAGCTAACAGAGCTTCCCTCAACCTCTTAGCTGCTTTGGAGCAATGGGAATCAAACCATCTGGGACCATGTGAGGCATTTCCTCTGGCTGGAGCACATAACATTTCGCCCACTTTTCGCGCTATTGACTCATATGCACCAAGAATCTCATTAGGAGGGGACCCCTCAGTTATACATAGGGTTAATTCCTGGGCACAAGATATTTTTACTTTGTTATAGAATTTATCTGGGGACACCTGCGACCATTTTAGTCTACGCTTCCCATCCGTCGGTCTCAGTGCACCCCTGTTTGGAGCATCACCAATCTTTACTGATAGTGGGCCCATCATGTAAACTGTTAATGGATTATGGTCACTGAATTCCCTTTCCACAATATTAAAACCAATAAACGAAGATTGCAAAAAAGAAGAAATTAAAATGAAATCAATAAATGACCCCCTACCATGCCCTTTAAAAGTTGGCACAGGAAACTTAGTGTGCGGGTCAGTTAAGGACATCATGGCCACCATATCCAATTCATTTAACATGTTGTTCAACAGTTCCCCCTGAGCATGATGTTCAAAATGAAAACCCCTCATACGGGGGCAGCCCAACTCCGAGATGCAGGATGTTGTCGGATTACCACAGGGGTGTATATTAAAATCACCAGAAACCAAAAGGTTATGAGAACTAGGGCCCAAGAATTGTTTTATAATCGCTCCCAAGGTAGTAATATTACAAACCTCGAGCGGACAAGCCACCGAATTGTAAAAATTAACAATTCCCCATCTGGTATCCCCCCTTTTAGCTGACAATGCCAGGATGCCCGAGTGTATAGTTGACATCACCTGTAACTTACAATCAACAGCCACGGAAATATATATGACTAGACCACCCTTTGGTCTTCCACTCACAGATGGAGTGGCCGGAACAAAAAAGGCCTTATAACTAGGGGTGGGCGGAATTTGCGTAGTCGCGTTACGCAAATCTCCGCGAAATTGTTAAAAATCTCAGCGAGCACGTAGAAATTCCGCGAAGACGCGGAATTGCTTGTCCCGCCCGTTCGCGATGTGTTTTTGCGTGCTCGCGGGGAAATATATCGCTAACTTGCCCATGCGGTCGCTAATGGGCGCGGCCATCTTGTTTTTCACTTGTCCCGCCTGCTCGCGATGGTTATTTCCTGTTCCGGGTCGCGTATTGCATGCTCCCGCCCGCTCGCGATGCTTATTTCCAGTTCCGGGTCGCGTATTTCATGCTCCCGCCCGTTCTCGATAAGTATTTCCTGTTCGGGAATGCGTATTACGTGATCGCGACGCTTTTTGCGTGCTCGGGGGGGAAATATCGCGCGAACTTGCCAATGCGGTTGCAATGGGCGCGGCCATCTTGTTTTTCACTCTATTGCTATGGTTCTGGGCCTGCTTTTCAATCCTCCCTCTATCTTTTCAATCCTTTGTTTCTGGAAACTTTTTTTTGATCTTTTTTATTTATTATCTATCTCTCTATTTTCCTGATTCTATATTTTGAGTTTTTGTCTACTTTTTGTGTGTTTTTCACTACGTTTTCACTCTTTATCTATTACCTGCTTTTTCATTTCTTTTACTTACTTTTTTAATTCCTAGCTTTTCTTTTCCGCCCCCCGCCTACCCAGAACCATGGCAAAGGGCCACAGGGCTCGTAGCCGTAGCCAGAGCCGCGACCGCCTTCCGCAAGGCGCCAAAAAGGGGTGCAGGCACAGGCCTTATTTGGTGAGGCGGAGGTGGCCGCACTGGTTTTTTTTGTGCAGCGCCACCTCCCCTTAACCCTGGCAGTAGGCGGCAGGCCTGGGTCCGGGTACGGGATCCGGGAGCGTCGGCAGCGGTGGGGCAAGGGGCGTCGGGCAGTGTTTCGGTGCTCTGGTGTCTGGCGCACCAATAACCAGCTGACGCACTGGTGGTCCGATATTCTGGACCGGGAGCAGGACCTGCTGGACCTGCTAGGAGTGGAGGTCCCGGGGCTTGGTGAGTAGCTATTTAATATTACTACTTTGTGTTCTTCTGCTCTGTGTTATATATTGCGAATATTTTTTTTTTCCGACCAGCAAGAATGCTGCTGCTTACATTGCAGATAAATTACATTTAAAAATCTTCTGTTATTGTTATGACACAGGCACTCAGCGCTACTAATCTTACTTGTTTGCAACTTTGCGCTCGCTTGGCCTGATGATTATGTAAGAGTTTACTTTAGAGAACTTAAGTTAGGTAATGCTAGAAAGACTCTAGTCCTTCCTTTGTCCTCCTGCCACTAAGAAGGGATAGTGGTGGATTGATAGGTTTAGTTACTTATTAGTTGGTCATTTTTAAGTGGTGTGCGTGACACATCCTCTGTCACGTCAGGTGCTGCTGAGTGCTGCTTACCCCAGTCCTTAGTAGAACCTTTTGTAGTTTGTTTAGTGAGTGTCAATAGGCTTATATCATCACTAGCAGAACATCAGCAGCAACCAGCCAACAATTTGGTGTATGCAAAAATGTATGCATGTGTCCTCCATCTATGCATTTTTGAGGACTAAAATAAATGGAAATGCAGACTTACTGAACAATTGGCCCGTCTGGATTGGAATATGTGGGCTAGGTCAGGTGGTAGTTAGGCTTACTAGACGGTCCGTGAATCTCGCAATACTACTAGTCGATCAGATTAGATAGGTCAATTTTATTGCAATTGTTGTTCACAAAAATGTTTTTGGAGCGTATTTTAAAATATTTTATTTGTTTCACACCAAACTTTAATTTTTGTCTCTTTCTTTATGAAATCTTACATGATCAGCACCCAGGGGCATGAAGACGGGGTCACAGGTGGCGGGACAAGAAGATCATCAAGATGCCTCCCAGGGCCAGGACCGCTCCTCTACCGAGGGCTCTGCTGCTGGCCCCAGTAAGTCCTCCAGTGGTTAATATTAATAATTATATTTCCCTAACTTTTCCTGCACCTTATTTTTTCTGAACTATTATTTCGGTTTCCTAATTCTATTTTTTACAAATTCTTCTTCGATCTAGACTATCTGTTTCTAAATTCTTGTTATCCCTGCCTCTAACTGCATCTGCTATGACTCTCTGTACTACTACTATCAGTCTGTCTGTAGCTAAGCTTGCCCAGTTGGCCACTCTTTATTTAAAAGGTTTTAAATAAAACTCAGATTCACCAATAGCTCTAGCCATTGAGTCCAGTCCTTTGGGTTGTCCTCTTCTACTACTTCTAGTCTTCTTAATCTTGAGGCTTTTCGACAATTCCCACCAACAAAATGCCCAACCAGATTTTACTATTTTTGATAGGATAGGACATACTACTACTGTTGTAGGGATTCTGCACAAGAAAATAGGACGTTGGTGATGGGAGGTTGGACCTTCCTCACACCTCAATCAGAAGCCACCACAATCCCCTGACCGACTAGTTATAGTGTCTCATTAGCTCTCCAAAACACCCCCCAAGATACCCAATGAGTAGACAACCCAGAACATAACACTCCCGACCTCTCAGTCGCGGAAGCAATGCACACCCTTTCGCTCACTCACTCGTGTAAGTCCACCCCAAATACCACTGAGTCTATGTAAGTTCAAAAGGTTTATTTTCAACTGACAAGCTCTGTACATTGTTCTATAATGCAGCAGCAACAGCAAAATGCATAATATTAAAACACTAAACATTGTTACACTTAGTTACACTTACAACTACAAGTCCATAGAAGACAAAAGGCGAAATCATGATAACTGAACAGTGGTGGAAGAACCACCCTCCCCTTGGTAGGAATATAGTTTATATAAAATTATAAATGGAGATCTGAGCGAATTCTGGGGTCCCCTCACCTTAGAAGAACCTAGTACTGGTTACATCATAAGCTCTGCAAAGCTCTGGTTCGTATAAGGGAATCTTCCGTCTGTTATGAGAAAAATGGTGCGCGTTAGTATAGTGCAAGCATTTCTCAGTCGTGCCAAAAGTGTAGTATTTTTATGGATAAGCAATATGGACTAACACCAGAACTCCATAACAAAGTGGCTTGTTTTTCGACCTTGTACGCAGCACTCAGACAGTAGCAGTATGAGCTCATGTGGGCTCAAAGGCGTCTTACACAACAAGCTGCGAGGTAACTTGCGCAAAAATAAAAGACACAAAGCTGAAATGGTTGCATGGCTCGGGGTAACTTAGCAAAGACTAGAATGACCCCAGGGACCATATAACACTACTAGTGTCTACTCTACTACCTGATTTGTACTAGTGATGTATGTTGTATATGTATTATGTATGTATTAACTTTTTTTTCAATCTTGCTAGTGAAAAATAGGGGAGGTGTATATGGCATCTGAAAAATGTGTAATGTTTTTTCTAGGCGTACTACCGACCACCAGTACCGGGGCCAGCGGCGAAGGTGACGCGGCCGCTGAGGGTGCAGGAGGAGATGCGGCAGTTGCAGGAGGAGCTGCAGGGGGTGAGCCAGCAGCAGTGGCGGGCAGTGGTAAGTTATATTCCTAATCCTTACTTATTGACATTACACTCGCTGCAAGGGTGTAATGTATACTGTACTGTTGAGACTTAAGTAAGAAGTTGTTGTGAACGGTTGAAGAAGACACCCTTTACTTAGCATTAGCAATAGCATTAGCGACGGGAGTGTACTGTTGAGTAACCAATGGCCTCTTCTATCTGACTTCAACTCAGCTGTGAAAGTTTTATGGAGAAGACTAAAAGTCAGATCAGATGACCTTGATGGATGGGTTGAACGAAAAGGGAAAGAAGGGTGGAAGGAGGAAGGACGGGCGAGATTTAATATTTATGACTGGCAGAGAAGGATACGTGGGATGCATGCATAGGTGTCTGATAGGAATCAGATGCATGGGTGGTGGAATGCCTGAAACTCCCACAAATGTTAGAGGCCGAGGTAGTGGGAGGATAGATACATACCACAAATGTTATGTACTGTGCTTGCTAGTGCTACTGTGCCACTATGTGTAGAATTAATTTGTCTTACTGCTTTGCTAAGAGTATATTTTACAATAGTCTTGTTTTTTCTTCTTGATATAGCTACTCCTTCCAAAGTGAAAGTAGACAGGAAGGAGTTGGCAGCCAAGGCCCGGCGCCGGAAGCTGGAGGCCATACAAATTGAATACCGGCAGCTGGTGGTTCTAGAGGAGGAGGAGGAGGCGGCAGCAGCTGCAGCCTCCTCCAATGTCCCGGGCCCCAGCCACCCCCCTACAGTGTTACGGCACCACCGTCTGGCAGCCGCCCGCCACCTTACTACATTAAGCACTGCTGCCCCCCCCCCTGTGGATGCAATTGCCGTGCATTGAAGCGCCGCGGGGCCCGTCTAGAGGAGTGTATTCGTGTCCTGGAGAGGCGAGCCCGCTGATATACAGACCCTGTTGATTGCCCCTTTTTATTGCTTATTTTGGTGGGTGGGAATCGGGCGTTGGGGTTTTCACTTTTGGACAATTGGACATTTAATTTGTTGGACTTTTTCGTTCCGGGCAATGGACATTGGTTGGGGTTAGGGAGAGGGTGGGTCAGGTGTTGTGGGATTTTTTTTACATAGTTTATTTTTTTAGGGCATTAAATTATATATTTATACTTTATATACGATGTTGTTAATGTTTTGTGGGTGGGGTTACTGTTTTACGTCACACTGTTTCCTTGCTGGTGCAGGGCCACAGCCAGTGTTTGATTTTAATAATTGGCTAAGACACAAACAGATAGATGTGGTACCCCTCACTGAGGGACTTGTCCTACTAGTACTGTCAGTCTCTCCTCCTAGTCTATGCATTCTGCAACTGGACTCAAAGGGGTGTGTGAAATAGAATTAATGAAAAAATTTCCATTATTAATTATGCCTCCCCCAAACTTCTTCTCTTACCTGTGCTTGATGTTTAACTTAGGCACGGCGATGGCTGCATGGTGATGATGGTTTTCTTTCCCAACATGCCATGGTTGTGGTGGTAGTAGTAGTAGACCCTGGCAGTAGCATTTTCAAAAAAAGAAAATGAGACAGTCAGTTGCCTGAGAGAGACTGTGGGAGGAGTAGTAGAACGAAGTACAGTACAGAACTTACTGCCAAACAATAATATGCCAAAATACAATAAAACATAATGGTGGCGGGGATAGCCTAGTACATAGAGTTACAAACTCTAGCTGTGTCGAGTCACTCGACTAGGCCTACAGTACACTCGACACAAGCGTAACCGTTAGTGCTGTGTAGGAGGATGACAACAAATCCAATTGATGCCTGCAATTAATGCTGATGGATTAGGTTCCTTTGGTAAAAAATGTATCTCGCAAATATACTGCTCATGGGTGGGCAAGCAGAAGAAGATCCTCGCCCTGCCTTGAAATTGAATTAGTGTTGATTTTGCCACATCCGCCCCAGCAAGCGTGTGATAAATTATTGGTGTACATTTAATTTAGTCACACCTCAATAAGTCACACAGCCCGGGGGAAGAGGGTTAGGGTTTGATGAATGGTTGGGAAGGGAGGTTTTGGGAAAGGTTTGACAAAGAAAAACAGTACGCATGGACAACAACAAAACACAATCTTGGCAGACGACCATATCCCTAAATCTGTTAAGGGAGAAAAAGGAAATGCATGCATGATGATGATAACTTGTTGGTAATGATAAGTAGTACTTACTAACTACTACTAGACAATTAGACAGTAAAGGGCAGCAGTATATTATGCAATTTGCCTTGCCTGTCTGCCCTCCGAGAGACCCGAATTACATACAGTTTCTGTTCTGTTGTACCGGCCCGGGCTTAAAGATAGCAAAGAAAATTCAAAAATAGCTGTACGGATGAATTGAATTATAAGCAGAGAGCAAACATAACAACAACAACAACACACAGTAGTAATGATTGAAGACAAAAAATGAATCAAATTTAAAAGTTGATGAAAGTTGATACTGTTACTGTATGTCATCCTGGTCAAAATGGGGAGTTGCATCTCGGCATTCCTCTTGGTTCTCCGTTCCATGGACACTCCGGCCATCAATCTTGGGTGACGCCACTGCCTGCCTGGCAGATGTAGATTCATTGGTAAGGTAAGTGAGAGTTGTTTTTCCCAGTATAGCACAGGGTAAGGGCCGGCCTGTAATTGTAGATGGGAAAACAAAAGGGATATTGAAAAATCAAGTAGAAAACAAATGCATAAATTATGGTGGAGTGCAACAAGAACACTTTCAGAGGTGGCATGGATACATCATGTCTACTCTAGTCTGTTTCCAGCATTAACCTCCAACAACAACAGGACAGAGCAGGCCCACGGCACCCGTGACCCATCCTCCATTTAGCGTACATTTTTTGACAGAGGCAGACCAAGCAGATATACAGCAACATAGCATTTTACAAATCAATGCCCCGCTGTCAGTCATACCACCACACTCGACTCCACCACTACACAGACATGTAGGTCTGCAGTGATTATTGTTGACTTGTTTACCTTTTATGCCACTCATGAAACGCCCTGAGTTATTCCATCAATCATCTCGGATCGTACTGAGTGACTGCGAAGATATTATGTCACTGTGGTCATCATCATGGTGTGTTGTCCAACTCAGTGTGCAGTGTACAGATTGAGTCCCCTTTCCATATTCAAAATGCAATGGATCGGCCTGCAGTAGAAGTAGAAATTTGTTATTAAAAAACAAGAATGGAAACAAACATTGCATTGAGTTACTTTTAGTGTGTAGATTAGATAATAGTACACAATGAATTAACTTCATGCACTACAAACAACAACAACACAAATCACTCAGTCAGCGTCCAATGCATGTCATCATTCATTACCTGTTCCTTCTCATCTTTAGTTAATGGGCAGTCTGTATCGGCTCGGAAAGGAGGATAGCTATAGTAGTCATCATCATGTTCCACTTCTTTTGGAGAGACTCAACGAGGCAAGATTTTCTTTTTTCTTCGATTATGCTACATCCAATCATCATCTGGCTTGAGGGCAATAGATTTAGGTCGATTCAGGAGGATGGAGGAGCAGGACTCGGAGGAGTGGACTGAAATGCAGACAGATGAAACTCATATATGGCAATAAAAGACGAAGACGGTGGTGATGGATTTGTTGTGATTTGAAGTTTCCAATCAGAAAGACAGACACACAAATAAAAGTAAATAAGGGAGGACGACAGTAAGAAGTGGAAGCCTAGTTGTCAGGGAAGTATAGCTCGTCCTCAAACTCTGGGGGTTCAACCAGAAGTAGGTAATCAGCATCTAACACGCTACTTCCGTCACCTGAGCCGCTGTCCTCATCTTCCTGCATTGATTCATGTATTGTGTAATTCGGTGGTATAAATTGCTGATTCATTTTGATCATGGTTAACCTCTCCATGTTTTTTGGTGAGAGACTGGTCCTTTTCACTGTTACAATGGAACCAGCAGCATTGAAAACACGTTCAGAAGAGACACTTGTAACAGGGCAAGCCAGATAGTTTATCGCCAGCCTGCTGAGCACTGGCCATTGGCCCCTTTTGCCATACCAATACCGCAATGGATTTTGATCAATGTAGACCTCTGTTGGGTCATCCAGGTAGGCCTGGACCATCCGGTCAATGTTCATTGGTGCTACACTTTGTTCGGCCTCTTTTGTCTTTGCATCAGCACTGGACCTAGCAAGTCCTTGCTGTAAATACCAATCCTTTGCTGTTTTTACTGGGGCTGATGATCTGGTTCTTGCTGTTGTCGATAGTGTTGGTGTTGGTGACAGCTGTGAACCAAATGCACTGCCCTCAGGCTCTGAAGTTGAACTTGACGCCGGATGCCCTGCTGCAGTACTTGTTGTGGGATTGAGGCCTTTAATTACCAGCCGTTCCTTTTCCAATTTACTGGCTGCCTCAGCTATCCAAGTTTTGTACCGGGCAACATCCACTTCTGAAAAAGGGAGTAATGTCTTACTGTTCAGTGCCGATTTGTACCGTAGATCCAGAATTGTGGCACAAATGTAATGTTCTTGTGACAAAATCTTAGTTTGCACCCTTGCATTTTCAGTTAAGCGACATGATAAGCTCTCCACCAACTCATATGCTTCTTTTTTTCCCTCCACACCTATGTACGCTTCAGACACCTCCTTCAGCTGTTGCTCTAGCATGTGCAACAATGGGATAGCTTGGCCCATAGTACAGTCCTCCTTGCTGACTTCACGTGATAAGACCTCGAAAGGAAGAAGCATCTCTGTAAGAGATTTAACTAGGCACCATTGGTCCATCTGAAGGGTCATGCCTTTCACAGTAGCATCCGCCCTTCGCATGACATATTCATTGATTGGTCTGTACTGCTCAAACAGACGGTCAAGCATGTAATACGTTGAGTTCCAACGTGTTGCCACCTGTTGGATGAGTGCTTTGACTGGCATTCTATAGTCACGTTGAATGATCCTCAGCTGCTTCCGGGCTTTAAAAGAATGGCTGAAATGAGTGCATATTCTGCGGCAGGTGGCCAGTAAGTTGCTGACTATGGGTTCTTTTTTCAGAAAGTCTTGAACTGTAATGTTAATGCAGTGCGCCAAACACGGGACCCTGAAATAGGCACCAACCTCCATGGCCTTAAGTACATTACTGCCATTATCCGTGGCAACAAAACCAATGTTAAGCCCTCTTGGGCGCAGCCATTCAAAGACCTTGCTGTTAAACTCTTCCAAAATGTTTGCAGCAGTATGAGATTTCTCCATGGCGAACATGGCTACAGTTGCATGTTTCCGAGAAGCATTAAAAATCTCAGCTGTGTCAACAGCACCTACTTCAGATAGCTTTTCTCTAACCCCCACAAAAGAGACCCAGTGTGCAGTGATGCACATGTAATCAGTGGCTTGGCAACTGGTCCACATGTCTGTTGTCAGGTGGATTTTGTGAACAGCACTCTGCTGCAAAGCTTGTCCAACCAATTCCAGCACATCGTGATGTAGTGCTGGAACAGCAACTCGGGCGAAATAGGACCGGCTGGGAACCTTCCATTTAGGGCAGATGGCTGATACAAATTCAAGGAAACCCACCCCTTCCACAAATGAAAAAGGGAGAAGGTCCAGCGCTAACATTTTAGCCAGCTTCGCATTGTACAACCGTGCCGTTGGGTGGTTGCGTTGGTACTGCCCCTCCGACCTAAGCATGCTGTCAATGGTAGGCTGGAATATTTTCCTTTGTGGTGCACCTTTGTTCTTGAACCCAGTTAGGCTCAACGACGCCGCACTTTTGCTCATTGCAGTGCCCGGTTGCCTTGGTGTCTCAGGCTGACTCTTACTACGGTGCCACTGAGATGTTGCTGAGGATGTGGGCGGTACCACTACACTGCTGGGGATAGGGCTAGAAATGTCTCCCTCTTGTTGACCTTCCACCGCGATCATATCTTCCCCTACTTCTTCATCCCCAACAACAGCAATGGGTCCAGTTCTACTTTTTTCTAAGTGAAGTAGGTGAGCCTCCCACTTGATTCTGTGGTGTTTTTTGAGATGACTTGTTTGTCCTCCGGTACCATAGTTTGTACCAAGCTTACCCCGCCTAACAGCCTGCCGACAAATTGAGCATATAGCAATGATCTCCTCCTTACTGCTAACCGAAAAGAAGTCCCAAACTGTGGAGGAGAACTTTCTGGTGCTGCTGGAGGTGCCACTTTCAATACCAGATGAACTGGAGGGTGTGCCTGGAATTTGACTCTGTGCACTTACATTACCACCACCTACTGAGGTGGTGGTTGAGCTGGATGTAGGTCCCTGCCGGGCCTTTGCAAAGGCAAATATGGAAGCTGGAGGTCGTGTTGGTGTTACCTGTGTTGGTGGTATCCGTGCTACATCCCTCGCAGCGATTTTGGATAGTCTAATAATGTTGGTCTCCATCTCCGCAGGCCCAGGAGTGATGTTCATGATGACTGGCTCTTCATCATCATCACCCCCCTTGTCTACATCTACCTCCATAACTCGAATGCTTTCTGGAACCTTCCTTTTCACTAGCCTTGTCTTGTGGCGTGCATCACTCTCAGACTGAGCTGGTGGCTTCCAAGTGGCATCTAGATCATCAGAAGCGGGGCTTGAAGAAGAAGTTGATGGACTAACCCTCCTTTTCCTTGTTGGGGGTCTGGAAGACAATGGATCTTCTGAAACAGTGGCTTGCTCCTCTTCGTCTGCAAAAAGCTCGATTTCCTGAACTGCCCCTACTTCAGGTGGAACAACTACTATTGTGGGCTGTGGTTCCGGCTGTGGTTCTGGCTGTGGTTGCGGCTGCGGTTGCGGCTGTGGCTGGGGCTGCGGTTGCGGCTGCGGTTGCGGCTGCGGTTGGGGCTGTGGTTGCGGCTGCGGTTGGGGCTGTGGTTGGGGTTGCGGCTGCGGCGGGGGTTGCGGCTGCGGCTGTGGTTGCGGCTGTGGTTGCGGCTGTGGTTGCCCACTTATCTGCTGAGTTTCCGCCTGCGAGTGCGTGGATTGGGTACTACTTTGCGATAATGACATTTCAACATCACTGGTCATTAGTAGACTGGCTACCTCTGCCACACTCATGGGCTTGGGCCTAGGTTGGTGTGGTGGGCCCGCTGATGCGGAGGTGCTGCTCCCAGCTTGGTCCCCGCCGGACACCGCTGCTGCAGGCGTAAGTTTTTTTTAACCAAAAAACACATCGGCCGGCACACCAGTCTTGGCAAGTGCCACTTCCTTCTTCTGTTCCTTCTTCTTCTCACTGGCAACTTTCTTGGTACTGGAGGACCTGGTACCTTTCTTTGGGGCCATCTTCTTCAGATGTCAGCAGGACGCAGGTGCACAAGTTGCAGAGATGTCTGTGGTCACACGTGGACGTGACGTGGTGCGCAGCAGGACTTCTGTCTGGCAGTACAACGGGTGATGATGATGACACCTCCTCCTCTGTCTTTTTGTGCACCTAAAAGCAAAGAAGCCAGGAGAAGAACATCAGTGAAATGTTGCATTTGTTGTTGTGGTTCAATTACTAGTAGTACAAACAAACACATAAAATATATAAGTTAGTGTAGCCATTTGTGAGACTGTCAACAAGGGCTTTCATTGTATACTGTGTACACTCTCAGGAAGGATAGGAAAGAAGAGGAACAACAACAAAAATACAAATGTAATAGAAGTGGACCCTGTTTGGCATTACATTATTTGCTCATCACATCATTCAGGGAGCTGCAGCTGGCAAAGGGGATGGATGGAAGCAGTAAGCCAAGAGGAAAACCATGCAGGCCTAAATGGCAAAAGCAGCACACTTATAACTCCCACCAGAAATGGCCACCAGCCACATGGACACTCACAAATCACAAGCAACAAGCAGGAGGCCTGGAAAACAATGTACTGAAAACAGGCCTATGATAGCCAGGCAAAGGCTGCATGCTAAACCACACCGCTTTGCCTGTAATGCAATAAAATGCAAAAACGAAAATCCACAGGGCTAAACAAGGCCTGCAACACACCACACACAACTAAGGCATGTATTTAACACACACCCCAAAAAACTGAAATACACCCAAAAATACACATTTTGCAATTCAATCCAATGCCATCCATGTGCCCTAAATGATGTTTAAATTCAACAGAACACACAGAAACAGTTGTTTCATGCACCCCTGACTACCTCTGAGCCTACTGGATGAAAGGCCTGTTGGCAGACTAGGCCACAAGCTTGCAGGCCTATGGATAGAAGCACAATACCGGGCTTCAAAATGGCCACCAGCCTCATGGCCAGGCCCACAACAACAAGAAACTGAAGACAGACAATGCAGGCCTATGGCAAAAAGCACACTGCCTGCCTTCAAAATGGCCACCAGCCTCATGGCCAGGCCCACAACAACAAGAAACTGAAGACAGACAATGAAGGCCTATGGCAAAAAGCACACTGCCTGGCTTCAAAATGGCCGCCAGCCTCATGGCCAGGACCACAACAACAAGAAACTGAAGACAGACAATGCAGGCCTATGGCAAAAAGCACACTGCCTGGCTTCAAAATGGCCACCAGCCTCATGGCCAGGACCACAACAAGAAGCCTAGGCCACAAAGGAAACACATGCAGGCCTATATGGCAAAAGCAGCACACTTATAACTCCCACCAGAAATGGCTACCAGCCACATGGACACTCACAAATCACAAGCAACAAGCAGGAGGCCTGGAAAACAATGTACTGAAAACAGGCCTATAATAGCCAGGCAAAGGCTGCATGCTAAACCACACTGCTTTACCTGTAATGCAATAACATGCAAAAACGAAAATCCACAGGGCTAAACAAGGCCTGCAACACACCACACACAACTAAGGCATGTATTTAACACACACCCAAAAAAACTGAAATACACCCAAAAATACAAATTTTGCAATTCAATCCAATGCCATCCATGTGCCCTAAATGATGTTTGAAATTAATAAATACATCACACAGCAAAGGAACAGTTGTTTCATCATGTTTCATCATGCACCCACCCATGACTAGCTCTGGGCCTACTGGCTACCCACAACTATTTATTTTCAAAAATGATGAAAAGTACCAAAATTGTAGTTGCAGCAACTGCAATGCCCCAATCAAACAACACCAACTTACTTGTAAAATCTTAAATCCAAAAGTCCTCAAATCCAATGATAATGATGCAGCAGACACAAAGAGTGATCCTTCCAGCTCAAATCCAAGTGAAAAATGAACAGGAGATGGACAAAGCACTGGGAGGAGCCTGCTGGACAGGAACAGGAAGTAGGAGACTCTGTGGCACTTCCCCCTCTCCCCCAAAAAATTTGACAAAAAGGACAGCCAAATATCAATCTGAGTTTTTTTTCATCCAAATCATCATTTTATAGAAGGTTTTATGCTGCTTGAGATATTATTCTTCTCCAGATTGAAAATTTTGCGTGTTCGGGATCGCAAGCTTTACCAACATTCCGCCGGATGTCCGATGGCGCGCCTGAATGACGTGTTCGCGATCGTAATCTCTCTCGCGGTGCACGATGGCGCGGCGAATGACGTGTTCGCGATCGCAAACTCTTGCGGGATCGCGCGGTCGGCTACCGAAATCTCGTGGCGCACGCGAACGGATAGGAAAACCCGTCGGCGAACGCAGGAATCCCGGTAAGTCGCTATCGCGCGCGCTAGAACGCATTTTTAAAGCGCGAACAAGAAAATAATTCCGCTACGCCGTGGATAGCAGAATTGTTGGCAATTTCGCGTTCTCCGCGGAAGCGAAATTGCCTAAATTCTGCAAATTCCGCGAGCGGAGCGGAATTTGACGCCCAGGGTTACTTATAACCTTCCAGAAATAGATCGCAATCCACTGACCACGTTTCTTGGAGACTAATTACCGTGAATTGCTTCACATAACGCACCCACCGTGGATCTTGGAGCTTGTTGGCCAGCCCAGCAATATTCCAGGATAGGAAATTGCTAGGCCTCACAGCTGAGTGCCTCACAGCTACCTCCCCTGGAGACTCGAAAAGTACAACTGGCTGTGGCCCAGAAGGTATAGGGACCCTCAGTCAATCACAATCCTCCATACCAGTTAGAGCAACAAATCTCTTGTTTAACGCCAGTGTGGGGACGGTGCCAAACTGCCTATCTGGTTCAGGAGGTGGATAGACCATAGGAATAGGCTGTTGTCTAGGTGCTAATCTATTTAACCACCCTCCTCGGTAAGGTCCCCTAGGGCCATTTTCAAGCGTGTCCCTATAAGGGACTGGCTTATAGAAATAGCCCAGAGGTAAAACCTTAATGACAGATCCTACTAAGGGGGTGAGACTAATGTCCCTAGATAAGATATGGCCCGCAGTGAAGGGATTATCAAAATTTACAATAACGCAATCACCAGTGCCCAGTTTACGTGAGCTCCCAATCCAGCTAACCCTGCGTGCCATGAGAATGTTTTAGATACACTGGCACCCAGGGTAGTATTGTGTGTAAACCAATGAGTTGATTTATTTATCAGCTGCCCGTAGTCTTCATCCGCCCCATTGGGGAGGGGGGGAACACTCCCCAAAACCACTACATATGGAGTGGATTCGGGTGGGAGGTCAATGGTTGGGAGACTCGTTAACTGTAGGTCCCCACCCTCTGGCCTCCTATCCCAGTGGGGCACAGGGGACCCCGCTCTTATAGAAGACTAATGTGTGATTGCCGGAGTATCTACACTACTGGGCCTAATACTATTAGAACTATTCTTGTCTAGCGCCTCACTATTTACTGCAGGCCTCACAATAAGGCCTACCCCTGCTCCTTTACATCCAGCTCTTTTGCTCCCAGTGGCTGTATGGTCTTTACTCGTGGTTGTGCTAGCCGCCGGGGTAACCGCCGGATTGCAACCAACCAGCCCTTCTAGTTTAAATAACCTAGCTTCTACTAAACTTATTTTTTGAAAAATTGGATCTAGTAGGGTGGACAACATAGTTTCGAACCTGCCCCAAAAATTCCCCTCCTGAATGCTGTCAGTGAACTGCCCTAACATAATCTGATTCCTGGGAGTAGAGTGACCCTCTTTACAAACGCTTGTAGAAGGGACAGCTAATGATTTCCTTCCAGATGTGCCCTGTGCAGATATATTTGATTTTCAGCGGGTTTACCTGCAGACTTTTTGCTTTTTGGCCTGTTTCTGACCTGTTTTTGTTGGTTTTATGGCTCTGGGCACTTTACCACTGCTGATCAGTGTTCAAGTGCATATGCTATCCCTCTAAATTGTGTTTATGGACTGGCTTTTCCATGATTGGCTTATTTGATTACTACTAAGTCCCTAGTACAGTGCACTGTGTGTGCCCAGAGCCTGTAAATCAAATTCTGCTAGTGGGCCTGCAGCACTGATTGTGCCACCCACACAAGCAGCCTTTCAAAGGGTTCTCAGACCTGTCACTGCAGTGTCTGCGTGCTGTTTTTACTGCCATGTCGACCTGGCAAGTGCACCCACTAGCCAGGTGCTAACATTCCCTTTTCTTACATGTAAGACATCCCTTAGGTAGGCCCAAGGTACCCCTGTGGGCAGGGTGCAGTGTATGTGAAAGGTAGTACATGTACTTATGTGTCTGACATGTCCTGAAAGTGAAATGCAGTGTATTTCGTTTTTCCCTATAGAAAGGCTATCTGTCCCATAGGATAGAATGGGAGTTTATTTATAACATCTTATAAGTACAAATTCCCATTGGGACAAGATAGAAAGATGGAGTTTAATATTCCTGAACTCAGAATATAAAAATGCATCTTTTAGTAAAGATGATTTTTATATTGTGTATTAAAAAAATACCACTTTTAGAAAGTGGGTATTTTCTTGCTTAGTCATCCTGGGTGCCTCTGCTGCTTTGTGGATTGACTGTCTGGCTTTGGAGTGACAGGGGCTAGGGACGTGCATTCTTTCAGACAGCCACAGGGGTTTGAGGTGTGTCCTGCCTTTCCTGGATGAGTCAGGGCTGGCTGAATAGACCTGGGCTGCATTTAGAGTAGGGGGAGAAGATTTCCTTTCACCTGAATGGGCTGGTCTGCCTTCCACAATTCTGTCTCCAAATCCTGCCGGGAAGCTGGACCAGAGAGGACAGAACTGGTTTTGACTGAGCACAGAGCCTCTCTGCCACTATAGAACAAAGGGAACTGGAATATAAATATTGAGGCCCAGACCCCAGAACTTTAGAATACTTCTGGACTCAAGAGGAACCTCTGCCAAGGAGAAAAGCTGGGAAAGTTGAAGGAGAAGTACTGCCCCTTTGCTGTGTGCTGTCTGGGGTAGGCCTGCAGTGGCTGTTACTGCCAAGGAGAGGACAAATACTTTGCTGTGTGCTGTGTATCCTGATTGAAGAAGATCTCCAAGGGCTTGAAGTACAGCTTGCTTCCTGTACCGGAGTCTCAAGGACACAGAGACTTCACCACCAGCTCCCATGGACTCTCTTGCTGGGAGTTCTGACCTGCCAAGAGGTGCCTTTGTTGGGCCTCTGGAGGTTGTTCCTGCTGCTGGGAGCTGGGAAAAGAGAAGCAACTTAAGAAGCGTGACGCATCCGCACCCGTTTCCGATGCATCGCAGCCGTGCGGGAAGAATTTCCACGCTTCGCCATCGTTCCGCTGAAGAAACCGACACAGCATCTGCCCGCAGCTGGAGAAATCGCTGCACACCGAATCCCATGAACTTATCTCCAAAGTACGAGATCACCGCACCGATTTTGATGCAGGCCCTGCTGTGCGGTTGCAAGAAGCGATGCATCGTGGAATGGGACTGCAGCTGGGGAGACCAACGCAGTGCCATTGCTGCCGCATCGAGAACCAACACATCCCCAATCCCCACGCATCGCACTGGGGTGCCAAGTCTACATCAACTCCAGGGCCGCAGTATGAAACCTACGCATCACTTCCCCGCACAGCAAGGAACCAACGCATCACCTCCCCTGCGTGGCAGTAAGGAACCAACGCATCACCTCCCCTGGGCGTAAGGAACTGATGCATCACATTCCCTGCGGCTGTTTTTATTTATGATTTTGAAGGCATCCAAGGTACTTTTTGTTGAAAGTGTTGCATCTATAGTTTGCTATGGACAGAACTGTTTTTATCTTTTAAAAGTCATATTTTGATTATTGAATTGTGGACTTTTGTCGTTTTGGTCTTGTTTGGTTTTGATAAAGATTACCTATTCTAAACTGGTGTGCTGTCCATTTGTAGTGTTTCACTGTATTACTGTATGTGTGCACAAATGCTTTACACACTGCCTCTGAGATAAGCCTGTCTGCTCATGCCAAGCTACCAAGGGGGTGAGCAGGGGTTATTTTAGAAGTGTATCCCCCTTACCCTGACTAGGAAGAAGGGTCCCTACTTGGACAAAGGTGCAAACCATTGCCAACGAGAGACCCCATTTCTAACAATATATATATATATATATATATATATATATATATTTTTTTTATTTTTTTAAAGGCATGGTATGATTTCCCCTCATATTTAATCTTACATCTTCATCTCATAAATTTTTGAGGATGTCTACAAAAGAGCATTAGCATGGCAAGGATCCCATTGACCCTGGTGCAAGTCTTAAAAGTGGGCACTTTGCCTGCACTTTGGGTGGTAAAAGCTGCATTTATTAGGGTTCAATTGGGCCCCAGGTGTCTGGGCCCTGGTGCCACTGCACATGCAACACCAATGATAGCTACGCCCCTGCAAAAGAGATGGAAAGGTGAATAATTTTCAAGGTTGAGGAAAACGAGGAGAACTGAGGGGGCATATTTAAGAGAAAATGTAATGGCGTAGGGCTGCGCCAAATTTGGCAGTGTTCTGCTCCGACATTTTCAAAACTCAGGGATGCACAGTATTCACAAGAATCCAGCACACCCCTGTGTTTTCCCTAGCACTGGCGCTAAATTTAGCTGCCTAGCACCAACGCAGGCACCCTTGCACCATAGTGATTGTTTATGTGTAGGAAGGTGTCCCTTCCTGCACGTAAACAATCACTAATGGTGATGTGTTACTTCTATATGTGCTGGAGAATGCAGCACACATAGAAAGTAGCAAATTGTCATTATTTAATGATTGTTTATGTGCAGGAAGGGACTTCTTCCTGCACATAAATAATCATTAATGGCATTTTGCTTTTTCTATGTGTGCACCAGAATGCAGCACACATAATGTTAGACTTGGAATCCTTGGCATGGTTTCCACTGACTTTGCCTCTACCACCTGCATTTTTGACTGTGTGCTGGATTTCGTTTTTGCTGGCTTAGATGCTTTGGGCACTTTGCCACTGCTGATCAGTGTCAAAGTGCAAGTGCTCCCTGTATAAATTGTAATTATGATTGGTTATCCCTATATTATATATAGGGATAGCCAATCATATATATAATATAATATAATATAATATAATATATGTAAATATAATATAATATATATATTATATTTGATATTTGATTTACTGGTAAGTCCCTAGTAAAGTGCACTATTTGTACCCAGGCCATGTAAATCAAATGCTACTAGTGGGCCTGCAGCACAGATTGTGCCACCCACACCAGTAGCCTTTGAAATGGCTCTCAGACCTGCCACTACAATGTCTGCGTGCATAGTTTTTAACTGCCATGTCACCCTAACCTTGCCCTTTCTTACATAAAAGTCACACCTAAGGTAGGCCCAACATTCCCCCATGGGTAGGGTGTAGTGTATGGTAAGGGTAGGACGTGTGCTGGTGTATTTTACATGTCCTGATAGTGGAATACTGTGTATTTCTTTTTTCACTATTGCAAGAACTAGTTCTCCCATAGGCTATCATTGGAGCTGCCTTGTAACATTTACAGGTGTAACTTTCAATTGGGAACAGCTACAGATTTGGAGTTTAGGCTCTCTGAACTCAGAATTTAATAACACACATTTTAGTAAAGGTAGTTTAAAGATTATGGGGCCGATTCCGATCTCGGCCGGTAGGGCTCCGAATCGGATTCGGCATAACCGGATCCGATTCGGAGCCCTATTTCCCGACCGATTCGTACGCGTGTCCGGACGAGCGAGTACGATGCGAATTCGCCGACCGACTCATTCGGGCGTCCCAACCGCTCCGACCGACTCGTTCCCGGGTCTAACCGCACCGACCGACTCGCTCGGACACGACTCGCACTGCGCAATGCAGACGTTCCCCGGCCGGGTAAGTACGATGCGCGCCGCGAGCAGTCCGACCGACACGCGCCGTCCAGCTCGAAAGAGCAGTTGGAGCCGTACTTCGGGGTCCGTGTCGGACCCCCTGTATGCGTAGCCGCGCGAGTCACACACAGGGGGACCCATGGGTCCCCCTACCTGTGCGTGTACGGCGTGAGTCGCTTTGCCGCGTACCCGCTGTAGGGGGCACCCTTGTTCGCCTCGCACCCATTGAGGCAATGGGAGCCCGCGTACACGTTGTACGACCGGCTCCCATTGACTTCAATGGGAGTCCGACCGACTCGAGTACGATAGCATACGGACGCATCGTACTCGTTCGGTCGGGCTGCACGGGTCCGATTCGGTTGGAAATCTCTCCGGGTCCGGCTCGGTCAGAGAGATTTCCGGCCCGAATCGGAATCGGCCCTTGTGTGTTTGAAAATGCCACTTTTAGAAAGTGGGCATTTTCTTGTTTAATCATCCTGTGTGCCTCTGCCTGTTTGTGTATTCACTGTCTGGTTTTGGAAAGACAGGAGTTGGGGATGTGCATTCACTCTAGACAGTCACACAAGGGGGGATTAAGGTGTGTCCTGCCTTTCCTGGGTGACTCATAGCCAAGCTGAATAGACCTTTCTGCATTTAGAGTGGTGGGAGGAGTTTTCACTAGCACCTGAATAGGCTGTGTCTGCTCTGCACAATGCTGTCTCAACCTCCTGTAGTGAAGCTGGGCCCGGGAGGACAGAACTGGTTTTTACTGAGCTCAGAGACTATGGAAACAAAGATTGCAAAAAATGGGGTACAAGCATTGGAGCTAAAACCCAGAATATTAGACTACTTCTGAAATCAAGAGGAACCTCTGTCAAGGAGTAGAGCTTAAGAGGTGTACGGTGGAGTACTACCAATTTCCAGTGTGTTGCTTTGCTGGGTTGGCCTGCAGTTGCTGCTTCTGCCAAGGAAAGTAAAAGGACTAGATGTTGCTATTTTCCTGCTTGTGAAGTTTCACCAAGGGCTTGTCTGTGCTTTCCTCCTGTTCTGAAGTCTCAGGGACACAAATACTTCACCTGCAGCATCCTTGAACTCCACTGCGGGGAGTTCTAACCTGCCTTGTGGTGCCAAATCCAGTTCTGGGCCGTTGGCGGTTGCTTCTGCTGCAACGATCTACACAGAAACCTGCAAAATTGCTGCTTCGGTCTTCTCGCGGCTTAAATTTTCAATGCAGCACAGCCGTGCTGGAGAAAATCCTGACACACAGCCCGTGCAGCCAAAGAAATCGTCACAGCACTTGCCCGCAGCCAAAAGAATTGCCACACTGGTCTCCGATGTCCGAGACCCCCGCACCGAATCCGACGCAGGCCCTGCTGTGCGGCTAAAAGCATCATCGCATCACCCATGTGTGGCTACAAAAATCGATGCAGGGCCTGGATCGCTGCCACATTGACCCGTAGCACCTGAATTTTCTCATGCATTGCACCTGTGCGCCAACACCCGCAGACCAGAATCACCTAGGAAATTGACACTTCCCTCCCCTTACAGTCCGGATTTGACGCTCCAATCTCCTGCATGCAGGAAAATGTCACCTCGTCTCCCCAAGGACTCAGGAACTGACACCTCGCTGTGTTTTCCAGTGCTTCCTCTGTCTGCAGCTGTTTTGCCTTGTGGATTTTGACGCAGTAAAGGTACTTTTTGTAAAAATCACGCATCCATAGATTTCTAAGGGCAGAATTGCTTGAAACCTTTTAAAAGTCATATTTTGAGTTGTGTATGTTGGATTCTTGTTGTTTTGAACCTGTTTGGTTTAGATAAAGATACTTTATTTTTCTAAGCTGGTGTGGTGTCCATTTGTAGTGTTTTCACTGTGTTATTGTGTGTGTTATGTACAAATGCTTTACACATTGCCTCTGAGATGAGCTTGTCTGCTCATGCCAAGCTACCAAGGAGGTGGCAGGGGTTATCTAAGTGTGTAATCACCTTATCCTGACTAGAAGGAAGGACCCCTATTTCGTTCGACAAGATGCATACCTCTGCCAACTAGAGATCCCCATTTCTAACACATAGAAAAAGCAAAAACAAGGAGAAATAAAATGATTTCTCCTCATTTCTCCATGCTATTGCATGGCATTAGTTTTTGGTGCTGCCTCAGATTTACACCTCCTTGTCTTACTCAGGCTTTGCCCTATTGACAGCAGCAGTCCTTAAACATGAGATACCGGCCATTTTTGTAGGAACTTGCTGCTTTGCTTCAGAATTTTTAATTTGGGTAGGCTAGAGCAGTGCATGTGGGAACTTTTGTGAGAACTTGTTTTTAGGAGGCCCTTTAGAAGACTTTAAATGTATTATACTGGGCCCCATTGTACATCTAACAGTTGTCAGCCTTACTATAACCAGTTCTACAGCTAAGAGGTTCAGATCCATGTAACTTACCTAGTGTCCAACTTGATTGCGTTAACGGTACTGTGTTGTCCTTGTCACTATAGATTGAAGCTCCTATTTATGTATACTTTAGATTCAGGTTACACTAAATGAAGAACCTGGTCGATATTGCTTGAATGTGGGCAATATATGGTGTGGCTTTTGATACATACACCATACAGTTACTAACGTCAGCAACACAAAAATCTCTTTTTCTAGAGCGGTGCCTCCATCCTGAGCGGTTGCCAGGTTGAGGTAGAGTGCCTTGCCCAGCAGTAGCGGGTAAGAGCTCCCCCTCTTTTTTCTCTTTACATATCTTGTTTCATCAGATACATTTTATATAAGTACTATAACTACTAGTGATGTTATGCCCCGCGGGGATGGTGAATGTTTCATTGGATGATTTTTTGTTTTCACTAGGCAAGATGATCTGGTGAAGCAGTTACACCAAGAACATATTCAATTGTCGTATCCTTTTTTGTTGACTCACTTGAGCACTGAAAGCAGCAGCATCTTGACAGGTCCTGATGAAAGCCTCGCCCGAAGTTAGGGCTGACAGGCTGAAACATGTCGACCATCATTTTTCACCATATTAGTGCAGTTTAAATCCATACCGCTGGTGCACTGTTTTTTAATCCTGACAGCGGGTGCTTTTTGAATAAATCGAATTTTTGCACCCTTTAGCCAGTTTTAATAGCACATCTCACTTCAGTTTTTTTCTTTTGCGCTGCGCCTTCACTCATATCAGTTTTGCTCATCCTATGGGTATTTAGTGATATCCTTTAATGAAAACATTCCTGAGCTCCTCCCTCTCAGAGAGGGGGTTGTAGCCCTCAAAGGAATTAGCATTTGTTGTGGTGGAACGCCAACAGAAACACCCATTGCACTCCCCTTTCATGCTAAGTGATGCGTGTAAAAGGGCCTTATTTCCAAGACGGCATTAAACCACAAAATATGGCTTAACACAAGTTTGTAAATATGGAGTAGGGCATAGCGCCACCAAAACAGCGCTAAAAGTAACGTTCTGGTGGCGATATCCCCTTGTAAATACGCCCCTCAGACTGTTGTAAGAGAACAAGCAAGAGAGGTGTAGAAAAAAACAAAATCAGTGCAGAAAGAAGGAACAGAGGTGCAGAAAGAGGCAAGAGGGGTGCAGAAAGACGCAAGAGGTGCAGAAAGAAGCAACAGAGGTACAGAAAGAGGCAAGAGGAGTGCAGAAAGAGGGATGAGGGGTGCAGAAAGAGGCACGAGGGGTGCAGAAAGAAGCAAGAGAGATGCAGAAAGAAGCAAGAGAAATGCATAAAAATGCAACAGGGATGCAGAAAGGGGGAAGTGGGGTGGAGAAAGAGGCAAGAGGGATGCAGAAAGAAACAAGAGAGGTGCAGAAAGAAACAAAAGAAGTGCAGAAAGAAGGAACAGAGGTGCAGAAAGAGGCCAGAGGGGTGCAGAAAGAAGGAAGAGGGGTGTGAAAGAGGCACGAGGGGTGCAGAAAGAAGCAAGAGGCCTGCAGAAAGAAGCAAGAGAGTTGCAGAAAGAAACAAAAGAAGTGCAGAAAGAAGGAACAGAAGTGCAGGAAGAGGCAAGAGGGGTGCAGAAAGAGGGAAGAGGGGTGCTGAAAGAGGCACAATGGTTGCAGAAAGAAGGGACAGAGGTGAAGAAATAAGCAAGATAAGTGCAGAAAGAAGCAACAGAGGTGCAGAAAGAGGGATGAGGGATGGAGAAAGAGGCAAGAGAAGTGTAGAAAGAAGCAACAGAGAAGCAAAAAGGGGGAACATAGGTGGAGAAAGTGGCAAGAGGGGTGCAGAAAGAAGCTAGAGAGGCGAAGAAAGAAACAAAAAAGTGCAGAAAGAAGGAACAGAGGTGCAGAAAGAGGCAAGAGGGGTGCAGAAAGAGGGATGAGGGGTACAGAAAGAAGCATGAGTGGTACAGAAAGAGGCACGAGGGATGCAGAAAAAAGTAAGAAAAGTGCAGAAAGAAGCAACAGAGGTGCAGAATGAGGGAAGAGGGGTTTGGAAAGAGGCAACAGAAGTGCAGAAAGAAGCAACAGAGATGCATAAAGGGGGAACAGGGGTGGAGAAAGTAGCAAGATGGGTGCAGAAAGAGGCACGAGGGATGCAGAAAGAACTAAGAAAAGTGCAGAAAGAAGCAACAGAGGTGCACAACGAGAGAAGAGGGGTGGAGAAAGAGGCAAGAGAAGTGCAGAAAGAAGCAACAGAGATGCAGAAAGGGGGAACAGGGGTGGAGAAAGTAGCGAGATGGGTGCAGAAAGAGGCACGAGGGATGCAGAAAGAACTAAGAAATGTGCAGAAAGAAGCAACAGAGGTGCACAACGAGAGAAGAGGGGTGGAGAAAGAGGCAAGAGAAGTGCAGAAAGAAGCAACAGAGATGCATAAAGGGGCCAGAGGGGTGCAGAAAGAAGGAAGAGGGGTGTGAAAGAGGCACGAGGGGTGCATAAATAAGCAAGAGGCCTGCATAAAGAAGCAAGAAAGTTGCAGAAAGAAACAAAAGAAGTGCAGAAAGAAGGAACAGACGTGCAGGAAGAGGCAAGAGGGGTACAGAAAGAGGGAAGAGGGGTGCTGAAAGAGGCACAATGGTTGCAGAAAGAAGGGACAGAGGTGCAGAAATAAGCAAGATAAGTGCAGAAAGAAGCAACAGAGGTGCAGAAAGAGGGATGAGGGATGGAGAAAGAGGCAAGGGAAGTGTGGAAAGAAGCAACAGAGAAGCAAAAAGGGGGAACATAGGTGGAGAAAGTGGCAAAAGGGTTGCAGAAAGAAGGGACAGAGGTGCAGAAAGAAGCAAGAGAAGTGCAGAAAGAAGCAACAGAGGTGCAGAAAGAAGGATGAGGGATGGAGAATGAGGCAAGAGAAATGCAGAAAGAAGCAAGAGAGATGCAAAAAGGGGGAAAAGGGGTGGAGAAAGTGGCAAGAGGGGTGCAGAAAGAAGCAAGAGAGGTGCAGAAAGAAACAAAAAAAGTGCAGAAAGAACGGAACAAAGGTGCAGAAAGAGGCAAGAGGGGTGCCGAAAGAGGGATGAGGGGTGCGGAAAGAAGCACGAGTGGTGCAGAAAGAAGCAAGAGAGGTGTAGAAAGAAGCAAGAGGAGTGCAGAAAGAAGCAACAGAGGTGCAGAAAGATGCAAGAGGGGTGCAAAAAGAGGGAGGAGGGGTGCAGAAAGAGGCACGAGGTGTGCAGAAAGAAGCAAGAGACATGCAGAAAGAAACAAAAGAACTGCAGAAAGAAGGAACAGAGGTGCAGAAAAAGGCAAGAGGGGTGCAGAAAGAGGGAAGAGGGGTGTGAAAGAGGCATGAGGAGTGCAGAAGGAAGAAAGAGGAGTGCAGAAAGAAGCAACAAAGGTGCAGAAAGAGGCAAGACGGGTGCAAAAAGAGGGAAGAGGGGTACAGAAAGAGGCGCATGGGGTGCAGAAAGAAGCAAGAGATGTGCAGAAAGAAACAAAAGAAGTACAGAAAGAAAGAACTGAGGTACAGAACGAGGCAACAATGATGCAGAAAGAGGGTGGATGGGTGGAGACAGAGGCAAGGGGGTGCAGAAAGAAGCAAGAGAGCTGCAGAAAGAAACAGAAGAAATGCAGAAAGAAGGAACAGAGGTGCAGAAAGAGGTAAGAGGGGTTCAGAAAGAGGGAAGAGGGGTGCTGAACGAGGCAAAAGGGGTGCAGAAAGAAGTGAGAGGTGCAGAAAGAAACAAAAGAAGTGCAGAAAGAAGGAACAGAGTTGCAGAAAGAGGCAAGAAGGGTACGTGAAGAGGGGTGTGAAAGAGGCACGTGGGGTACAGAAAAAAGCAAGAGAGGTGCAGAAAGAAGCAACAGAGGTGCAGGAAGAGGGAAGAGGGGTGGAGAAAGAGGCAAGAGAAGTGCAGAAAGAAGCAACAGAGAAGCAAAAAGGGGAAACAGGGGTGGAGAAAGTGGCAAGAGGGGAGCAGAAAGAAGCAAGAGAGGTACAGAAAGAAATAAAAGAAGTGCATACAGAAGGAACAGAGGTGCAGAAAGAGGCAAGAGGGGTACAGAAAGAGGGATGAGGGGTGCAGAAAGAGGATTGAGAGGTGCAGAAAGAAGCATGAGTGGTGCAGAAAGAAGCAAGGGAGGTGTAGAAAGAAGAAAAAGGAGTGCAGAAAGAAGCAACAGAGGTGCAGTAAGAGGCAAGAGGGGTGCAAAAAGAGGGAAGAGGGGTGCAGAAAGAGGTAAGGGGTGCAGAAAGAAGCATGAGAGCTGCAGAAAGAAACAAAAGAAGTGCAGAAAGAAGGAACAGAGCTGCAGAAAGAGGAAAGAGGGCTGCAGTAAGAGAAAAGAGGGGTGCAGAAAGAGGGAAGAGGGGTGCAGAAAGAGGCACAAGGGTTGCAGAAAGAAGGGACAGATGTGCAGAAAGAAGCAAGAGAAGTGCAGAAAGAAGAAACAGCTGTGCAGAAAGAAGGATGAGGGATGGGGAATGAGGCAAAAGAGGTGCAGAAAGACGCAGCAGAGATGTAAAAAGGGGGAACAGGGGTGGAGAAAGTGGCAAGAGGGGTGCAGAAAGAAGAAAGAGAGGTGCAGAAAGAAACAAAAGAAGTGCAGAAAGAACGGAACAAAGGTGCAGAAAGAGGCAAGAGGGGTGCAGAAAGAGGGATGAGAGGTGCAGAAAGAAGCACGAGTGGTGCAGAAAGAAGCAAGAGAAGTGTAGAAAGAAGCAAGAGGAGTGCAGAAAGAAGCAACAGAGGTGCAGAAAGAGGCAAGAGGGTTGCAAAAAGAGGGAAGAGGGGTGCAGAAAGTGGCACGAGGGGTGCAGAAAGAAGCAAGAGACATGCAGAAAGAAATGAAAAAAGTGCAGAAAGAAAGAACAGAGGTAAAAAAAGAGGCAACATGGGTGCAGAAAGAGGGTGGATGGGTGGAGAAAGAAGCAAGGGAGTGCAGAAAGAAGCAAGAGAGCTGCAGAAAGAAGCAGAAGAAGTGCATAAAGAAGGAACAGAGGTGCAGAAAGACGCAAGAGGGGTGCAGACAGAGGGAAGGGGGGTGCTGAACGAGGCAAAAGGGGTGCAGAAAGAAGTGAGAGGTGCAGAAAGAAACAAAAGAAGTGCAGAAAGAAGGAACAGAGTTGCAGAAAGAGGCAAGAGGGGTACGGGAAGAGGGGTGTGAAAGAGGCACGTGAGGTACAGAAAGAAGCAAGAGTGGTGCAGAAAGAAGCAACAGAGGTGCAGAAAGAGGAAAGAGGGAAGAGGGGTAGAGAAAGAGGCAAAAGAAGTACAGAAAGAAGCAACAGAGAAGCAAAAAGGGGGAACAGGGGTGGAGAAAGTGGCAAGAGGGGTGCAGAAAGTAGCAAGAGAGGTGCATAAAGAAACAAAAGAAGTGCAGAAAGAAGGAACAGAGGTGCAGAAAGAGGCAAGAGGGGTGCAGAAAGAGGGATGAGGGGTGCAGAAAGAAGCTTGAGTGGTGCAGAAAGAAGCAAGAGAGGTATAGATAGAAGCAAAAGGAGTGCAGAAAGAAGCAACAGAGGTGCAGAAAGAGGCAAGAGGGGTGCAAAAAGAGGGAAGCGGGGTGCAGAAAGAGGCACAAGAGGTGCAGAAAGAAGCAAGAGACGTGCAGAAAGCAACAAAAGAAGTGCAGAAAGAAGGAACAGAGGTGCAGAAAGGGGCAACAGGGATGCAGAAAGAGGGATGAGGGGGGGAGAAAGAGACAAGGGTGTGCAGAAAGAAGCATGAGAGCTGCATAAAGAAACAAAAGAAGTGCGGAAAGAAGGAACAGAGGTGCAGAAAGAGGCAAGAGGGGTGCAGAAAGACACCAAAGGGATGCAGAAAGAAGCGAGAGGTGCAGAAAGAAACAAAAGAAGTGCAGAAAGAAGGAACAGAGGTGCAGAAAGAGGCAAGAGGGGTGCAGAAAGAAACAAAAGAAGTGCAGAAAGAAGCAACAGAGGTGCAGAAAGAGGCAAGAGGACTGCAGAAAAGAAAGAGGGATGAGGGTTGCAGAAAGAAGCAAGAGAGATGCAGAAAGAAGCTAGAGAAACGCATAAAAAAGCAACAGAGATGTAGAAAGGGGGAAGTGGGTTGGAGAATGAGGCAAGAGGGATACAGAAGGAAACAAGAGAGGTGCAGAAAGAAACAAAAGAAGTGCAGAAAGAAGGAACAAAGGTGCAGAAAGAGGCAAGAGGGGTACAGAAAGAGGGAAGAGGGGTGTGAAAGAGGCACGAGGGGTGCAGAAAGAAGCAAGAGGTGGGCAGAAAGAAGCAAGAGAGGTGCAAAAAGAAACAAAAGAAGTGTAGAAAGAAGCAACAGAGGTGCAGAAAGAGGCAAGAGGGGTGCAGAAAGAGGGATGAGGGGTGCAGAAAGAAACAAAAGTAGTGCAGAAAGAAGCAAGAGAGGTGTAGAAAGAAGCAAAAGGAGTGCAGAAAGAAGCAACAGAGGTGCAGAAAGGGGCAACAGGGGTGCAGAAAGAGGGAAGAGGGGTAGAGAAAGAGGCAAGGGGGTGCAGAAAGAAGCATGAGAGCTGCAGAAAGAAACAAAAGAAGTGCAGAAAGAAGGAACAGAGGTGCAGAAAGAAGCAAGAGGGGTGCAGAAAGACGCAAAAGGGATGCAGAAGGAAGCGAGAGGTGCAGAAAGAAACAAAAGAAGTGCAGAAAGAAGGAACAGAGGGGCAGAAAGAGGCAAGAGGGGTGCAGAAAGAAACAAAAGAAGTGCAGAAAGAAGCAACAGAGGTGCAGAAAGAGGCAAGAGGACTGCAGAAAGAGGGATAAGGGGTGCAGAAAGAGGCACAAGGGGTGCAGAAAGAGGCACAAGGGGTGCAGAAAGAAGCAAGAGAGATGCAGAAAGAAGCTAGAGAAACGCATAAAAAAGCAACAGAGATGTAGAAAGGGGGAAGTGGGGTGGAGAATGAGGCAAGAGGGATACAGAAGGAAACAAGAGAGGTGTAGAAAGAAACAAAAGAAGTGCAGAAAGAAGGAACAAAGGTGCAGAAAGAGGCAAGAGGGGTACAGAAAGAGGGAAGAGGGGTGTGAAAGAGGCACGAGGGGTGCAGAAAGAAGCAAGAGGTGTGCAGAAAGAAGCAAGAGAGGTACAAAAAGAAACAAAAGAAGTGCAGAAAAAAGCAACAGAGGTGCAGAAAGAGGCAAGAGGGGTGCAGAAAGAGGGATGAGGGGTGCAGAAAGAAACAAAAGTAGTGCAGAAAGAAGCAAGAGAGGTATAGAAAGAAGCAAAAGGAGTGCAGAAAGAAGCAACAGAGGTGCAGAAAGGGGCAACAGGGGTGCAGAAAGAGGGAAGAGGGGTAGAGAAAGAGGCAAGGGGGTGCAGAAAGAAGCATGAGAGCTGCAGAAAGAAACAAAAGAAGTGCAGAAAGAAGGAACAGAGGTGCAGAAAGAAGCAAGAGGGGTGCAGAAAGACGCAAAAGGGATGCAGAAGGAAGCGAGAGGTGCAGAAAGAAACAAAAGAAGTGCAGAAAGAAGGAACAGAGGGGCAGAAAGAGGCAAGAGGGGTGCAGAAAGAAACAAAAGAAGTGCAGAAAGAAGCAACAGAGGTGCAGAAAGAGGCAAGAGGACTGCAGAAAGAGGGATAAGGGGTGCAGAAAGAGGCACAAGGGGTGCCGAAAGAAGCTAGAGAATTGCATAAAAAAGCAACAGAGATGCAGAAAGGGGGAAGTGGGGTGGAGAATGAGGCAAGAGGGATACAGAAAGAAACAAGAGAGGTGCAGAAAGAAACAAAAGAAGTGCAGAAAGAAGGAACAGAGGTGCAGAAAGAGGCAAGAGTGGTGCAAAAAGAGGGAAGAGGGGTGCAGAAAGAGGCACGTGGGGTGCAGAAAGAAGCAAGAGATGTGCAGAAAGAAACAAAAGTGCAGAAAGAAAGAACAGAGGTACAGAAAGAGGCAACAAGGGTGCTGAAAGAGGGTGGATGGGTGGAGAAATAGGCATGGGGTGCAGAAAGAAGCAAGAGAGCTGCAGAAAGAAACAGAAGTGCAGAAAGAAGGAACAGAGGTGCAGAAAGAGGCAAGAGGGGGCAGAAAGAGGGAAGAGGGGTGCTGAATGAGGCAAAAGGGGTACAGAAAGAAGTGAGAGGTGCAGAAAGAAACAAAACAAGTTCAGAAAGAAGGAACAGAGTTGCAGAAAGAGGCATGAGGGGTACGGGAAGAGGGGTGTGAAAGAGGCACGAGGGGTGCAGAAAGAAGCAAGAGAGGTGCAGAAAGAAGCAACAGAGGTACAGAAAGAGGGAAGAGGGGTGGAGAAAGAGACAAGAGAAGTGCAGAAAGAAGCAACAGAGATGCAGAAAGGGGGAAGCGGGGTAGAGAAAGAGGCAAGAGGGGTGCAGAAAGAATCAAGAGAGGTGCAGAAAGAAACAAAAGAAGTGCAGAAACAAGGAACAGAGGTGCAGAAAGAGGCAAGAGGGGTCCTGAAAGAGGGAAGAGGGGAGCAGAAAGAGGCAAGAGAGGTACAGAAAGAGGCAAGAGGGGTGCACAAAGAGGCAAGTGAGGTGCAGAAAGAGGTAAAAGAGGTGCAGAAAGTAGAAGAGATTTGCAGAAAGAGGCAAGAGAAGTGCAGAAAAAGAAAGAAAGGTGCAGAAAGAAGCAACAGAAATACAGAAACAGCAAGAGAGGCACAGAAAGAAGCAAGAGTGGCTTGCACACCATTAGTACCAATTTGTACCCCTCTTCCCTCTTTCCTCTTTCTGCACCTCTGTTGCTTCTTTCTGCACCACTCTTGCTTCTTTCTGTAACACTTGTCGCTGCATTTTTCGTAAGGTTTGAGCTGTTTGAGCTAGAAACAAGCCTTTTTTTGTTCAAATCTGCAGATTAGGCAGCAGATGATGGATTTTGTGGCTAATGCGGAAAATGTATACTTGTGCAAAAGTCAAACTGTCGCATAATTCCAGTGGCCCTGCTCATACCTCTGACTAGGTCCAGAAGTGCTCCTCAGTGATTCCTTCTTTTTTGTCTCATTGAGTGCATACTTTAACTTCTATGGCAACGAGGAAGACTAAACCTGAGGGTACCACTCCACAACACAGACTACCATACCACATAATTACTCTCCATAACACATAATCTCACTCTACATAATTCCTGTACACTAAATACCACATACTTCCTATCCACATAATTTCACTGCACAACATACCACACAAACATGCCTCCTGGCGCACTGATGCTCGGGGGATGAAGTCCACTTTAGTCCTGACGTCCTCAGGACACAAGAGGACCTCATCCCCCTGGGGCCCGACCTTATCTGTTTTAAAAAAAAAATCAAAACGGAAGGGGGGCCGCATGGCCCCGGGGTCCCCATCCGCCAGGGCCAGCCCTCACATTAGGGACCACGGGGGGAGATCCAATGCTCCTCGCCTCCTGTGGAAGCCGGCATTGCTTTTGGACAAGGGGAGCTGCTAACATGCAGCACCCCTTGTCCAAAAGCAATTCTGCTTCGCTTCATGGAAGTTTGCAATGGCAGGGTGGGCACCCCGGGACATTGCTGGAGCCGGCCCTGGGGGGTGGTGGTCCCCAGGGCCATGGAGGGCTCCAGGAGGGGGGCCGCTCTGTCCGCCTCCCTTCGAGTGCAAAGGCCCGGGGAGGTAGTGGTCCCCGGGGGTCCGCAACAGACTCCCGAACAGACTCCCGAACCTAATTTATATATGCCCCGGGGAGGTGGTTGTCCCCGGGGCCGTGTGGAGGGTTCGAGCCCCCCCACACATTTTTTTAAAAATCAGAGCCCCAGGGAGGTGGCGATCCCCAGGGCTGCAGGGGGGCCGCGTGCCCCCGTGTGTAATTATTAAAGCCCCGGGGAGGTGGCAGCCTCCGAGGCTGTGTGGGGGAGGCATGAGCCCCCCCATGCATTTTAATTACAATAAAGCCCTGGGCAGGTGGCAATCCCCTGGGCTGTGGGGGGGCTGCGTGCCCCCCACATGTAATCAGCATGGCCACGGGGAGGTGGTGGTCCCCAGGGCTGTGGGGGCCTCTGCGGGCCCCCGCACTATATTTTGTGATTGCCCCCGGGACCTGGCCCACCCAGGGGCTTAATTAAACGAAGCGCGGGAATCTGCGCTTCGTTTTTTAAAAATTTTCAGCGGGATTCGCCCACCCAGCGTGAATTCTGCCGATTTGTTTTTAAAAAAAAGGCTTTTTTGCCTAGCCCTAGGGGGTCAGGGTGTTTCTACCCTGCCCCCTTTTCTTGTTTCTAATCTTTTTTTTCACTGTTTTCTAGTGACTCGGTTTTACTGAGTCACAAGATGGCTGCCAACACTTTCTGGTTTGGAGTGTTGGCAGCCAATCAAAATGAAGCTTGTGCTCGGGAGGGTGCGCGAATCCTCCACGCCCTCAGATATCGATATTCTTATTTTTTTAATTTCTCAGCAACTACTGAATGGATTTACACCATATAAAAAAAGCACGCTTTCTGAACCAAGAGCTACCTTTTTGCCAAATTTGGCGTAATTCCTTTCAGCAGTTCGGGTCGTAGCTGTGTCTAAAGTTCCTATGGAAATTAACATGGGGAAACGCGTTTTGGAACCACCATTTTTTCTCGGCCCCTGCTTGACGAATCACCCCAACACTTTTAAGACAGAAGCTGACCTGAGTGAACCATTTGTTTTGAAAATTTCACGAAGATTCGTCAAACGACACCAAAGATATTGGCAAAAGAAAAAATGCTTTTTGAATAGAAACAAGGTCCTAACTATAACTACCTACATGCGACCGCTGGATTGCTGAGAGTGGTCCGAGGCTATGCCCCCTTTTTACACCACTCTGCAAACACACCGGGCCTGATTCACAGAACTAACTTACGTCAAAATCCTAAACTTACAACAATTTTGGTATTCACAGAATGAACTTACACATTTGGGTATTCACAGAATGAACTTACACATTTGGGTATTCACAGAATGAACTTACACATTTGGGTATTCACAGAATGAACTTACAACAATTTTGGTATTCACAGAATGAACTTACACATTTGGGTATTCACAGAATGAACTTACAACAATTTTGGTATTCACAGAATGAACTTACACATTTGGGTATTCACAGAATGAACTTACAACAATTTTGGTATTCACAGAATTAACTTACTAATTTTGTTATTCACAGAAGGCACTTACTCATCAATGAGTAAGTGCCTTCTGTGAATACCAAAATGTGTAAGTTACACAAAATGTGTAAGTTACACAAAATGTGTAAGTTACACAAAATGTGTAAGTGTCTTCTGTGAATACCAAAATGAGTAAGTTTATTCTGTGAATACCAAAATGAGTAAGTTCATTCTGTGAATACCAAAATGGTAGTAAGTTTAGGATTTTGTCGTAAGTTAGTTCTGTGAATCGGGCCCTGCTCCTGGTGCACTGCTGCTCGGGGGATGAAGTCCACTTTAGTCCTGAGGTCCTGGCAATCCCCGGGGCTGTGGGGGGGCTGCGTGTAATCAGCATGGCCCCGGGGAGGCGGCAGTACCCAAGTGACCATGACCCTTTATCACTGGCTTTGAAGAAACTCTACCCCGCTATCTCTTCATCTCATGTTCCTTTCCTTTTTTACCAGGTATGTAAGACCAACCTCAGACAAACGTCACTTATTTTGCCATATTGTGGGGATGCTTACCTCATCATCCACGAAGTCGTAATGAGTGTTTATATCTAGACGCCAGGACTATGAATATTCAAATAACAGACATGCTGGTCTTTCACCGGAATCCGCGTCGGCGCAGGTCCAATGAACAAGACGCAATGTTTTAAATGTCATAAGAGCTTAAGAAAAAAGAAATTATTGGAAAAACATATCTATATACAGGAATTTTATTTTGAAAGATATTGTGCTGCTATCTTGTGCATATATGTTATCTCATTAGTACACCTTGTCTGTAATAGTAGGTTTGTTCCCATTGTCTTGTTCAGTGGTTGTTTGCTGGTGTTATTGTAGAGTATGGTTTGAATGAATGTACGGGGATCTGGGGCAGATATAATTGAGTATGAATTAAGTATTCTTTCGATATATAGTGGCACTTTTTCCTTTTATGAATTTTAATCACATTTATGCATGTTGATGTGTACAGATATGTATCTTTTATATGACAATATGTATAATAAATCAACTTTAATTGTTTTGATATTATGAATTAATGTCTGATATTTGATTATTCATAGTCCTGGCGTCTAGGTATACACACTCGTTAGGACTTCTTGGATGATGAGGTAAGCATTCCCACAATATGGCGAGATACTCCACCAAGGGAAAGAAATTGCTTCAGGTAGTGTCATTTGTTCTCTAGATAAATGTAGTCACTTTCCCTTGAATCTCTGCCTATGCATCAACCCAGGGGCCCCCTATTTGACTTGTCAAAAAGAGTATAATGCCTCTTTCACTAAACCAATGAGGGCTGCTCTCCATTTATATGAGTCCAGGGTGTTGGGGGCAGTCCTCTATGGGGCCGAGTTATGGGGACACGCAAACATAGATGCACTAAATATCACTGAAAACACATTTTATCTTACATTGCCTTTTCTCCCTGCGAGCACTCTAATAGTACCACTTTTTGCAGACCTGGGTGCAAGAAGTATATACGACAAAGCTAGACTTCATCCTCAGCTATAATGGAGTCATCTATGGACTACTCCAGTACTTGCACAATACACTTCTGCCCTTCAGGACATCATTTCTGCTGCTCACTCTGTTAAAATCCCTTAGCTACTGCACATTAAAGAGTTGCTGCACTTTATTGGGGCCCCTGAGCTTTGGACAAATGTAGGCCCATTTGGCATTATATCCTTTCCATCTAAGCTGGCCCTGAAAAAGCTTTATTGATCAGCAATGGAGGCCAAAGCACTAAGAAGATTGGACAGTCCTACAATATCTTATGAATTCCTGGATATCAAGGACCAAATAAGGTATGAGATATATTGGGACGAAGTGACTGCTCCCAATGATAGGAAACTATGTTTCTAAATTAGAGCGGGGATTCTCTGGCTGAGGGTTTTCACTAATCGCTGGTCCGAAGGGGCCTGCTTATGCATGTCCCCTCAAGCACTGGTTAGCCTCTATTTGTAGGCGCTCAGGCCAGCGTAGCCACCTACCCGTTCTCTGTATCCTGAGGGTGAATTGCAGCTTATCCTTTCACATCCTTGTAGCCAAGTTCCTCGGTGCTATGTGGATATTGCGCAGAAAGCTTTTATCTGCCCCACAATGCAACTGACATCCTTGTTTACTGTACTTGGCACATAGAAGTATTAACATGATTATATTCAATCTAATTTTATGTTTATGTGTATTAATCATTTTACTATCACTGGAGATATTTTGTCACAAATTATAATGCATGTTATTCTTGACTGTTTTATAATTAAGGCTCCCGGTTTTCCGTTTAAATGGAATTTTACATATAAATACAGACGGAAAACTATTTTTCCATTGTCTGTATTTATAAGTTAAAAACGGGAAAATACTAACAAACTGTGCGTCGCAGCCCCACTCCTGCCCAGGTTTACCTCGGCAAGCTCCTCTTAGTAATCTACACCACTACGGCCCCTTTAAGAGAACTGCTAAGGTACACAAGGCAGCAGATGGCAGCAGGTGTTGTACGTTAAGGGGGACGGGTCGCAGTAAGAAGTGCGAGTACTTAAGGTTTAAAACAACACTGTGTCCATCATAGAATGCCTAATTGCCGAGCACAAGGTGCTAATATGTGCATTAGCAGGCTGGCTCACTGATAGAAAGCTTTAGGCATCATCTGGCGGGTCCTGCTGGGGTCCGTGCCAAAAAGGTAGCCTGTGAATGGCAATCATTGGCGCAAGGCAGAGACCTGTTAGCACTGCAGGTAGTGGCATTCTCGGTTGCAACTGGCAGGCATCGAGGAATTTAAAACAAATTACATACCGCTAGTGTACAAACATGATTGTGACCCCGTTTCAAGAAAACATGAAATTCTTTCTTTCCCCCTTTTTTTTTTACTGTTTGCATGTGTAATGCCAGCGGTTTCTGTGCAACTAGCCCTCTCCAGCGAGATGTGTGGATCGCAGTCTCCTTCCTTTAATGTTGCCTTAGCAGAAGTAATTTCCCTTTAGCTTTCATGCCTTCATTCCTTTTCTAATCTTCCTCAATAACGCTGTGCTTGCTCTTTGCATCACGAAGGGTTAGAACGGGTTGCAGGTAACTTTCAAGAGAGATTTCGTAACACAGTTTGATGCCATCCCAATAACAAATATTTCAAACATTGCCAAAAGAGAGGCTCCATCCCCCATCACTCCCTCTTCGAACACGGTGCTTAACGTTACTTGCTTAATGTTCCCTGGAATTCTGTACATTAAATGCACACTTTTTGTTTGAAATAGAATGCTCTGCCTTTCAGTGTTTTGTAACTTTCTAAGTGTGTGCAGTCGTTACAATCTCTCCATAGTCCCTCTCTCGCATAAATAAGAAAAAATACTAGCTGCAGAATCTTCTTTTGCTTGTGACCAAAATAAATGTGGATAAATACAGATAAAATGACAAAAAAATAAATATGGATAAATACAGACGGAAATGGTAAAGAAATAAATACCATAAAACCGGGAGCCCTATTTATAATATATCTATTTGTATTTGCAATAAATATGTACTTTTATGGCCTTAGTGGCCGAAATAATGTGTTTTGAAGGAATATACTTCATTCATTATATATATATATATATATATATATATATATATATATATATATATATATATATATTCACTGAAAAAACCATAGGTTTCAGGGACGTTATAGTTACAAATTAGCATTTAAAAAACCTTTGAAATTCACTGAAAAAACCATAGGTTTTAGGGACAGTTATAGTTAGTTGGACATTGCACTCGTACAAAACCCGTGAAATTCCCCCGTTATAGTTAGTCCAGCTAACTATAACTCGCGCCCCCGCAATGCACTGCTGATGACGTCACAATGCACTGCTGATGACGTCACTGCTGATGACATCACTCATGACATGGTCAGTGACATCACTGATGACATCACTGATGACATCTCAAATGACATCACTGATGACATCACTGATGACATCATCCAGTGACTGTGTGTTTCTGTAAAGTTTAAATATTTTTAATATATATAGGAAAAGACGTATTGAAGAATGAGTGGGTGTGTAAGTGTCTGTATGGATGATTTAGTAGGTGCGTGACTGACTCTATAAGTGAGTGATTTAACGTATCTTACTGAATGCATGGGTTAGTGACTAAACTGGGTGAATGTCTGTATCCGTCTGTCTGTTGCTGTGTAAGTGGCTGCATGTGTTTGTGAATAGCTACATGAGTGTCTATATGAGTTATTGAATGCTTGTCTGAGTATCTGTATGGGTGCCTGAGTGTTTGTGTGGGAGGGGTGTGTGCAACTCTGTGCATAGATGTGTGAGTGGGTGATTCACTGGGTGGATGGTTTCAAGAGTGCAACTGTGATAGACTGTATGGGTGGGTAAGTGTGTGTAAGAGTGTGTTAGTGAGTGAATGTATGTCCCAGTGGTACATGTGTGAGTAACTACATATGTGAAAGGCAGTATATATGTGTGTTGGAGTATATAAATAGCTATAAGCGAGAGTGAGTGATTGTGATAGTGGCTGTATGGATGAGTGTGTGCTTGTATCAGTGATTGTATAAGAGCGTAAGAATGTGCTACTATTTGTATGAGTAAGTGAGCTGGTGTGTGTATAACTGTATAGGCGAGTAAATGGTAGTGTGTTTAATTATTTGCATGACTGACTAGGTGTGTGAGTACCTCTATGGATGAGTGGCGGTGTTTGAGTGTCTATATAGGAGTATGAGTGCATATGATAGTCCTGTACTGAGTGACCGTAAGTATGAGTGACTGTACGGGTGAGTGAGTGGATGTGTGCGTAGACCTAAGAATCAGTGAGTGGGTATGTAGTTATTGGTGTTGGAGTGTCTATGGTTTTGCGAATGGCAGTCTGTAATTTAGAGTGGGTGTATCAAAGGTTATATTAGGGTGTGAGGAGGTGCATGAGATTATCACGTGGATGATGTCATCAGTGATGTCATTTGAGATGTCATCAGTGATGTCATCAGTGATGTCACTGACCATGTCATGAGTGATGTAATATGTGACGTCATCAGCAGTGCATTGCGGGGGTGCGAGTTATAGTTAGCTGGACTAACTATAACGGGGAATTTCACGGGTTTTGTACGAGTGCAATGTCCAACTAACTATAACTGTCCCTAAAACCTATGGTTTTTTCAGTGAATTTCAAAGGTTTTTAAATGCTAATTTGTAACTATAACGTCCCTGAAACCTATGGTTTTTTCAGTGAATTTCAAAGGTTTTTAAATGCTAATTTGTAACTATAGCATGTCTGAAACCTACAGTTTTTTCAGTGAATTTCAAAGGATTTGTAAATGACAATTTTTAAATGTATTAATTGTTATATAAATTTTTTCATACTGATTTCCAAATTTTTTAGAAACAATTTTTTTTTACATATTTTATTTTTAAATTACATTGTAATTACATTATACATTACATTACAAAAATACTTTCTCAGAATGAATTACTTTAGTTTAATTACTTTGCACATAGGCAATAGACTTTTAAGTACAGTAGTTACAGTTGTTGCAATGGGCAACACATTTTCAAACACAATGCAACATTCAGCTCAATGTGAATTTCTAGTTAAATGCAATTAGTTACTTTATGGATTACTTTTCTAACCACATTACTGGATCCTAGATTCAGTCCTGGGACATCTCCTGTAAACAGTTGAGTAAAAGCGTTTTGGTTACAGTCGTGATTTTTAAGGAATATTATTGTACTTTAAAAGTTCACACTTAGAAACTTTTTCTCATAGAATCACCAATGTTATCCTATGGAAGGAAATTCACTTAGAAGTTAAAAACTGTTATCGTTACTTTTTCTTACTCAGTGTTGGATCCTGGATCCAGCACTGGTGCATCTCCTGTAAACAGTTGAAAGAATGCGTTTAAGTCATACAGGCGATTTTTTAGGAATATTTGTAGTTTGTGAAAATCGACACACAAACTTTTCTGCTGAAAACCAGACAATGATATCCTATGGAAGGAAATTCAAGTTACTGGTAAGTACGGTTAAAATTACTTTTCAGGATCAGTACTGGGCTGAAAGATGCAGCACTGAAGTCTCTCCTGATAACAGGTTAGTAAATCGGAATTCGTATTTCGGCTTATTTTAGAGGAATATTTTAAAGTTCCAAAACTCCACACTTAGAAGAATTTCCAAGTGAAACCAGTCAATGTTAGCCTATGAAGGAAATTCAAGTTACCGGTAAGTACAGTTAAAATTACTTTTGAGGATCAGTACTGGGCTGAAAGATGCAGCACTGAGGTCTCTCCTGATAACAGGTGAGTAAATCGGAATTCGTATTTTGGCTGATTTTAGAGGAATATTTTAAAGTTCCAAAACTCCACACTTAGAAGAATTTCCAAGTGAAACCAGTCAATGTTAGCCTATGAAGGAAATTCAAGTTACCGGTAAGAACGGTTAAAATTACTTTTCAGGACCAGTACTGGGCTGAAAGATGCAGCACTGAGGTCTCTCCTGATAACAGGTGAGTAAATCGGAATTCGTATTTCGGCTGATTTTAGAGGAATATTTTAAAGTTCCAAAACTCCACACTTAGAAGAATTTCCAAGTGAAACCAGTCAATGTTAGCCTATGAAGGAAATTCAAGTTACCGGTAAGTACGGTTAAAATTACTTTTGAGGATCAGTACTGGGCTGAAAGATGCAGCACTGAGGTCTCTCCTGATAACAGGTGAGTAAATCGGAATTCGGATTTCGGCTGATTTTAGAGGAATATTTAAAGTTCCAAAACTCCACACTTAGAAGAATTTCCAAGTGAAACCAGTCAATGTTAGCCTAAGGAAGGAAATTCAAGTTACTGGTAAGTACGATTAAAATTACTTTTCAGGACCAGTACTGGGCTGAAAGATGCAGCACTGAGGTCTCTCCTGATAACAGGTGAGTAAATCGGAATTCGTATTTCGGCTGATTTTAGAGGAATATTTTAAAGTTCCAAAACTCCACACTTAAAAGAATTTCCAAGTGAAACCAGTCAATGTTAGCCTATGAAGGAAATTCAAGTTACCGGTAAGTACGGTTAAAATTACTTTTCAGGACCAGTACTGGGCTGAAAGATGCAGCACTGAGGTCTCTCCTGATAACAGGTGAGTAAATCGTAATTCGGATTTCGGCTGATTTTAGAGGAATATTTTAAAGTTCCAAAACTCCACACTTAGAAGAATTTCCAAGTGAAACCAGTCAATGTTAGCCTATGGAAGGAAATTCAAGTTACTGGTAAGTACGATTAAAATTACTTTTCAGGACCAGTACTGGGCTGAAAGATGCAGCACTGAGGTCTCTCCTGATAACAGGTGAGTAAATCAGAATTCGGATTTCGGCTGATTTTAGAGGAATATTTGTATGTTTCAAAAATCAACACTTAGAAACTTTTCAGCAAAAAGCAGGCAATGATATCCTATGGAAGGAAATTCAAGTTACTGGTAAGTACGGTTAAAATTACTTTTGAGGATCAGTACTGGGCTGAAAGATGCAGCACTGAGGTCTCTCCTGATAACAGGTGAGTAAATCGGAATTCGTATTTCGGCTGATTTTAGAGGAATATTTTAAAGTTCCAAAACTCCACACTTAGAAGAATTTCCAAGTGAAACCAGTCAATGTTAGCCTATGAAGGAAATTCAAGTTACCGGTAAGTACGTTTAAAATTACTTTTCAGGACCAGTACTGGGCTGAAAGATGCAGCACTGAGGTCTCTCCTGATAACAGGTGAGTAAATCGGAATTCATATTTCGGCTGATTTTAGAGGAATATTTTAAAGTTCCAAAACTCCACACTTAGAAGAATTTCCAAGTGAAACCAGTCAATGTTAGCCTATGGAAGGAAATTCAAGTTACTGGTAAGTACGATTAAAATTACTTTTCAGGACCAGTACTGGGCTGAAAGATGCAGCACTGAGGTCTCTCCTGATAACAGGTGAGTAAATCTGAATTCGGATTTCGGCTGATTTTAGAGGAATATTTGTATGTTTCAAAAATCAACACTTAGAAACTTTTTCAGCAAAAAGCAGGCAATGATATCCTATGGAAGGAAATTCAAGTTACCGGTAAGTACGGTTAAAATTACTTTTGAGGATCAGTACTGGGCTGAAAGATGCAGCACTGAGGTCTCTCCTGATAACAGGTGAGTAAATCGGAATTCGTATTTCGGCTGATTTTAGAGGAATATTTTAAAGTTCCAAAACTCCACACTTAGAAGAATTTCCAAGTGAAACCAGTCAATGTTAGCCTATGAAGGAAATTCAAGTTACCGGTAAGTACGGTTAAAATTACTTTTCAGGACCAGTACTGGGCTGAAAGATGCAGCACTGAGGTCTCTCCTGATAACAGGTGAGTAAATCAGAATTCGGATTTCGGCTGATTTTAGAGGAATATTTGCACAATGGTGAAGGGAGGGGCGGGCCTGAGGTAACATCTGTGCAAAGCGCGCCCCGTGGCGCGTTTTAAGTTGGGGGATTAAGTCCCCTTGAATCATGAGGGTCCCTACGGGCCAACTAGCCCACCAGGAACCTCCAGTATGCGACAGGGGGCTGCGTTGCAGAGACATGTACAGAGGCCACACCCCTTTTTACGTTAGGGGTTTTGCCTGCGCCAGTCTGCCATGGGAAGGGGGCCCAGTCGTGTCGAGCACAGGAGAGGGAACCGCGTTGAAATCACCCCCCAGGAAGACAGGGCCCGGGGGCAAGGAGGCCAGGAGTCCAACGGAGGCGGCCAGAGACATGGTCAATCGTGATGGGGGAGAGTACAATGACACCAAGTTAAGGGGGACACCGTTCAGGGAGCCAGACAGGGCCAAGAAGGTGCCCTGGTCGTCATGGACGACTCGCGTCGCCACAAACGAAAGGGAACGCTGCACCAAAATCGCAAGCCCGCGGGACCCGCGTGTGAAGCCCGAATGCCAGACCCTGTTGTACCCGTATCGCGCTAAAAAGGGGCAGTGGTTACCCAGCAGGTGTGTTTCTTGCAGCATTAAAACCTCTACCCCCTGTCGCTGCGAGTAGCGAAAAACCGCTGATCGCTTGAGGCAGTCGAGGAGACCATTGACGTTCCAGGACAGGAGGCGTAAGGATACACCTTGCTGTGACATGACTGTCATCCTAGTGGACTGTCTCGAAAGGAGGGGAGGCCCTGGATGGGAGCTCGGCCCAGGGCGTTGATGCCGGGACGCGCGATTGGGGCCCAGATACCATGAATCATGTCCCTTGATGCCCGGGACGGGGCGTCCTGTGAATGCTGGTGTAGTGAAATAAAAAGGCAACAAAAAAAAAAACAAAGTCAAAAACCATGGGACAACGGTCCCCCCTCACCCTACCCCCACCCCCCACCCTATACTTCAGGAACAGAAGCATCTGTCGCCCTAACATTAACAACAGTACAGAACCAAACTACAATGCTTGGGATTGAACAAGGCATGGAGGACCCCTCCTCATGACAGGATGTCCATAATCAAGTCCAAGAAGAGAGAGAACAGAGCCAGGCCCGGCGGGCAGAGGCGGACTCAAACTGGATTACTGAGAAGAGTTGGGCTATGAGAAAGATCAGTGTCCCGAAAATCAGGCATGGAGGAAGTCGGCGAGGTCCCCCCACGACCCAAGCGGCCAGATGAGCCTGAGCGTCACACAGTCCGAAGGTCCCCCCGGGTCGGCTCAGTCACTTGGGAAGGATTCAACGGGGAGTCAAAGCGGGCCCTCCTGTGCCCACGGCACCTACAGGAGCTGTTACGCTGGGGCCTAGGTGCTGGCAAGCCAGTGTGAGCGGGCGGGCCCTCTGCACCATCCTGGGGAGGAATCTGATCATTAGGCCGAAGGGGACACTCCTCCGTGGCCCAGGTCCATGCATCCGCCGGAGAGTCAAAGAACAAGGTTTTGTTGGTGAACACCACCCGTAGACGTGCCAGAAAGAGGAGGCGATATTGGATATTGAGGGCTCTTAGCTTCTGTTTGACCTCCCCGAACGAGCGGCGTTGGCCCTGGACCTCCCGAGTGTAGTCCGGAAAGATCAGGATCGAGTGATTTTCGTAAGGGAGGCGTCGCTGCTTGCGGGCTTCAGCCAAGATGGAGTCTCGGTCTTTGTAATTGAGGATTCTCATTATAACAGGACAGGGCGGCGCTCCCGCCGGAGGCCTCAGGGCAAGGGATCGGTGTGCTCTCTCTATTGCGAACCACAGAGAGAGAGAGCCCTCCGGGAGCCAGGATCTCAGCCATTTCTCAATGAATTCGGCGGGGCGGCCCTGTTCTGCCCCCTCCGGAAACCCCACCAAGCGGAGGTTGTTGCGGCACGATCTGTTTTCAGCATCTTCGGCCCTCCGGTGCAGCTCCTGGGTGTGCGCCTGGAGGCGCGCCACCTGCCCCTTAAGTTGTTGAATGTCGTCCTCCACTGATGATATGCGGGATTCAGTTTCTGTAATCCTGGCCGTGGCGTTCCTGAGGTCCTGCCGGATGAGGGTCATGTCCACCCTGACCTCCGCAATCTTCCCCTCCACCGAGGACTGCGAGGTGTGGATGGCTTGCAGGATGGTGGATAGATCTGATGCCGGTGGTGTGTCCCTGTCGGTGGCACCCCCTGTAGCCCCATTGTCAGTGGTCGTGAAGCGCTCCATTTTGGTCTGGGTGGCCGGGGTCTTGACCGGCCCGTTCCGGCCCATGGCGGCGCTCCGCGGGCAGGGGGGAGGGCCCCTCCAAGAGGCTCGAGGCACAGATGTCACAGGGGGGCCAACAGGTTGCTCAGGAGGCTGAGGCCGACGGGCAACCCACGGCGGCCCCTCCGAGGCAATCCGCAGCCCAACTAAGGTGGCCGATATGGAGACACCTGGAGGGGGAGGTGCGAAGGCGGGCCTCTGGGGAGGTCGTCGGATTTAGTTCACCAGGATTCAATACGCGGATCAGGGAAGAACTCGCGAGGAGGTCCTCACGCCGCTCGATAAACGCGGCCGAACACCCCTTATCTTCGCCACACCAACCTGGAGGGGGGGGAAGGCGCTGAGCCCAGTGCCAAGATTGGCCCGAAGAGTCTGAGGCCCAATGGGTCCAGGGCCCTAGCGCCGAGACCCGGTGGGACGAACCAGTCACCGGGACACCGCCACCGCCCGATGAAGCGGTCGATACCACCCGGTCTCCCGAGTCCCAGGACCCTCATGGAGCCGGAACCAGGGAATCGAAAGGAGAGCTGCAAAAGATCAGGCCTTGTCTCCAAAGAAGGGGGCCCAGGATTCAGGCAAGCCGCCAGAGAAGATGCTAGTCACCAATACCCCTCTCCCAAGCTCCACACTGGTCCAGGGTGGAGGAGGGCCCACGAAACGGACCCCCCCGCCGCCCGGTACACGCGGCCGATCACCCCTATCCCCAAAGCACCATCCGGGAGGCAGAGCAGGTAAGTGTAGTGACACTGGAGAAGGAGGGGGAGCATAGGCCTGGTGGACCCAGGGCCTGGGCCTGAAGGCAGGAAGGCCGTATCTCCACAAGGGTCCCCACCACCGCTCAAAGAAGCGGCCGATACCACCTCGCTGCCCCCTGCCCCGGGCCAGGGGGCTCCGCCGCAGATATGGGATTGCGTCAAATGGGACTCAGGAGGCCCAGGTTCGTTAGGGCGTAGCTCGGGCCCCAGGGCCTCCCTCTGCATTGGGCCGCCCGTGCCTGCAGAGGGGGCCCCCTCCCAACGACCACGGGACCCCTTCCCACAGCCGGGACCTACCGCCAGAGATGATGCACTGCAGCGCAGGCCCTCAGGTCATGGGCCCCCCCTCCGGCGGCCGGCTCCAGCGGCGACGCACACAGGCGCGGGCCGGGGGCACTCGGGTCGGATGCAGGCACCAGCCCCGGTCGATCTCAGGAATCCTCGCCGCTCAGGCCGCCACCATGCGGCCAGCCGTCCCCACCGCTCGAAACAGCGGCCGAAGGGCACGTCCCGCCACTGGGACCCTGGGAGATGATGGCGGCGGCTATCCCAGGCGAGGAGGGCCCGCCCGGCAACTCCTCGACGCACACAGTCCGCCCAATCAGCAGGCCCGGCCGGGCCTCCAGCCACGTATCCGCGGACAAGTGCCCCAGGAAGGGCCAGCAAGACCCCGGGGCTCGCAGCGCACCACCAGACCTCCCCGGGGCCTCCGTCCAGCGCCGGCCGTGAAGGTGTTGAATGAGTCAGGAAGCTGCGGAGTTCGCCGATCAACGGCGGCGGCCCGCCATCTTGGAGGCCGAGGCCCGCCGATCACACAATCTGCGTCGTAAAGGTGCTCCTCCGATGGAAATCGGCAGCCAGGGGTGCCGCCGTGTGCTCGGCAGTCGCCCAGACAGCGGAGTTATAGCTGGATGGCTCTCTCCTTGGGCGGATAGTGAGCGGATGGCGGAGGGGTCCGGGAGCGCACTCAAGGTGCGACCGCCATCTTGGCTCGGCAAACCATTTCTGCCTCATTTTGCGCCTTTGAAGGATATAGTTCCATGTATGGCTGAGCATCCGGCTTCAGCATAATGTCAAGAAGATGCCGCTTTTATTCTTCTTCCAGTTTTCCCATAGGTTTGACACTTGCCTTGTTGCTGAAATTTGAAGAGCACGTTGTGCAAGGGTAAAGTACCCCTACAAACCCTGGCTGCTTCCGAAAGCTTCTCAAGTAGAGGCGGGCCCCTCAACGGTGGACCTGCCAGTCACACTTTATGCACGTCCTGAGTTGCAGCCGGCGGACACCCCTTTTTTCAAATACTCCAAAAGCCATTGATGCCGGAGGCACCCAGCCTCTCGGGTCGGGGCCTGTCAGAGTGCATCAGTCCTCAATCATATTCCAAATGAAAAACAAGCACTACTTCAGTGCTATGCAAACAGGCCCACCAAACGTGCTTGAAAAAACTTCTTTATTCCAAGGCAGAGTTAGTAGCATAACACGTTTCGACATTAAAAAGTCTTAATCATATGCAGACACTAAACACGGACTCTCTTGAGCTTTTAAGATTAGCTCCAAATTGTAAAAAAGGACCAAGGTGCTCACACAATGTTCAAATATTTAAAGTGACAGTGCGACAGTTCTTGTGAAGTTCTTAAAAGTGTGTTGTCTGAAGACAGCAAAAGTTTAAATTCGTTTTCCTTGTGCAGGTAAATCCTTCAATAATGAAACAATTTTGCATTCATGGAATTCCACCAAAGTCTTCATTTTACACACTTCTCACCAAATTCAGGACCACGGTGCCCACAATGCTTTGCTTTTGTTCACTTTACTGTGCACGATCCTTTTTAAATTTAAATGTATCACCTTTTGTTAGCTGTACCTGTATGTCTCATTTTGCGCCTTTGAAGGATATAGTTCCATGTATGGCTGAGCATCCGGCCTCAGCATAATGTCAAGAAGATGCCGCTTTTATTCTTCATCCAGTTTTCCCGTAGGTTTCACACTTGCCTTGTTGCTGAAATTTGAAAAGCACTGTGCAAGGGTAAAGTGCCCCTACAAACCCTGGCTGCTTCCGAAAGCTTCTCCAATAGAGGCGGGCCTCTCAATGGTGGCCCTGCCGGTCACACTTTATCCACATCCTGAGTTGCAGCCGGCGGGCACCCCGTTTTTCAAATACTCCAAAAGTCATTGATGCTGGAGGCACCCAGCTTCTCAGGTTGGGGCCTGTCAAAGAGCATCAGTCCTTAATCATATTCCAAACGAAAAACAAGCACTACTTCAGTGCTATGCAAACAGGCCCACCAAACGTGCTGGAAAAAACGTCTTTATTCCAAGGCAGAGGTAGTAGCATAACGCGTTTCGACTTTAAAAAGTATTAATCATATGCAGACACTAAACACGGACTCTCTTGAGCTTTTAAGAGTAGCTCCAAAAAGTGAAGAAGGACCAAGGTGCTCACACAATGTTATAAAGATATATAGTTATATAGTTATACAGTTATACCTAGGACCTAGTTTCCTTAAGAAAACCATTTTATCTTTGGCCAAAATCCTAGGCGCTGTTTGACAAATCTTCCAGAAATTTTCAAAATAGGTACGACACTCAGTTCAGCTACTGTGTTGTAAGTTTCAGAGTCATTCGTCAAGCAGGGGCTGAGAAAAAGGGGGTCCCAAAACGCTTTTTCCCCATTTAATTTCCTATAGGAATTTTTAACAAGATGGAATTACACCAAGTTCGATAGAAAGGTATGTCTTGGTTCAGAAAGTGACCTTTTTGTGATTTGGTGTAATCCATTCAGTAGTTTTTGAGATGTTAAAGGAAAAAGAAACACAGATATCTAGGGACGAGAACCCTCGCGGTTCCACCCGCGATGAATCCACAGCTCCACGAGCCAATGCAAGGCCCTGACTTGCTGGCCGTAACCTAAGAGAAAAGTAGCTGCCGCCATTTTATGTGTCGGGAAACGGTCCCTGAGGCTGCAAAGTAGTATATAGTCTAGGGCTGCAAAGCAGCATATAAAACACATGAAGGGGTCAAGGTAGAGGTTTGCTGACCCCATATTTCTGTAACAGAGGTAGCAAAAGTAGTTATGTTGGGTAAGAAGTTGACTAAATATGTATTTTTTTCGCACATTCAAGATCCATGGAACCCTCACGGCGCTCAGTGGTGTCGTCTAGTTCCTGCAAACCTATAAAGGATCTGCATGTTTACAAAACATAAATTAAGGGATTTGTGTCCAGACTGATTCTAGACACCCCCAAAGGATATATTAGTCTGTAGACCAGCTAGCTCACAGTGCCACTACAAGCCTCCCAACCTTACCAAGGAGCGAATAGTTTTCTGGCAACTATCGAACATGACAACCCTGACCCCTCAGGGATCGTGCAAACAGTACAGTACTTTTTGCTCAGTCACTCGTGCTCACTCGCTCTCAGAGAGATATACAGAATAAACGGTAAAGACGTTTTCAATAAGCATTTATTGAACCAGCGTCATTCTAGTATAAATTACGTGTGCTGCAACAACCATTAGGCAGAAACAGATATATACGATTACAAGCACCAACAGAGTAAATAAAAGGTAGAATTCTACCATGATGCTAAAACAGTGAAAATATGAAGGCATATAGATACATGGCAGTAATCATGAGTACTCCCTACGATGCAAACCCTAACTAGATGTACTTAAGTGTACCTAGCATGTATGTAGATGTGTAGCCAAGAATCCCCCTGGGAAAGAGCCAGCCCCATTACCTGATGTGAGAGAACGAAGGACCCCTTCTTGGTCTCAAACTGGACACCCAGCGAGGGATGTCAGACCACTGCATGCTGGAGTGTCTGCATGCAGGGACTTCAGTGTCTTGTGTCAGCATGAAAGCTTTTTCTCCTCTACCTCGCTCAGCAAAAAATGGGGTACTTATATGCCCAAAAGTACCCTCAGGGGTTCTTTCTAGATGTGTCATGGTACTGTGGGCATGTTGGCCAAGGATGACGATAGTGGTGACCCTTATACAGAGTTATTATGCAGAAGATATTAATCCTGCTGTAATACTGAGAATCCTCATGCATAATAAAAGAGGCTAGTTTTTGGAGAAAACCACATGACATTTATTGAGCACCTAACTAGGTAAAAGGTCAGCGCCAGAACCGTTATGTAGAGTAAGGTAGGACAAATGTAGGTAAAAGGTCATGTAACTACCTAGGCCTATTTTGGGGTACATTTGCACTCATAACAGTGTGCCCCCCATGTAACTTCACAACAGATCCGAGGAGCTCACTGGTACTTAAAATAAATACATATATACATATACTCACACACCCACTCACAGATCCACACAAACTCACACACCCCTTCACAGACCCACACAGATACTCACACACCCACTGATGGTAATTTCTCCAAACAGTGGATTTTTTTGCAGATGAAGGACTTCATAGTTTCAAATCATCTGTGCTTAAAGAACCTGTGAATATTTGACGGATACAAACAGCAAAGTTCTCCTGGTGTCTTGAATTTGATGTCATTAATGTTACAGTTTGTTGTGTGAAAAAGTCATATAAGTCATCCAATGGCTATTCTGCACAGCTCAGAGTAAGAATCCAAGTTTTGTTTTTTTGTGTACAATCTTTATGATGGTTTTTTTCCCCACTGTTCATTAATGATTCTTTCAACAGTACATCACTTTTGGTGTATGAGTATAGAACCTGAGAACAGTAAAAAGGGAAAATGCATCCACTATGGCATTTCGCACAGTGAGTAAGCATCTCACTTACGATTTTGAAGGCAGGTGCTATTATAATGACTACAGCTAATGGTGGTTCTCCCAAGGGTGCCATACAGGTGGACTAAATGTTGTCCCATGTAAAGAATTTTTTGTAGTGCCCCTGTATAACTGCTTGCTGTAAGTATTGCAGGACAGAAATTTTAACTGTAACCTTTTTTCCCACAACAATATTGTAAGATGCTTCAAAACATTACTTTGTTTTGTGCTTCCTGAAGTACTTGTGCACAAAAGTGTATTTGTAAATAGTTAAAAAAATTGTTATGTTTATTTGTGAACTGTAGTTTAATTTGTTTTGACATGTGTTAATAAAATATATTTGCAAAGTTATAAAAATGTATATTAGTTATTGTACTTATGGGTCACAAACACACCCATACACATACTCATACATGAACTCACACACACCTACAGAGTCATTTACATAGGTACTAACACACCTACACATTCACTTATACAGCCACTCAAAATCCAATATAGTCAGTCACACACCCATTTACACATGCAAACTGCTACTTAGATAGACTCATTAACCCATACAGCCATTCACATACCCACTCAGACACTCATACAGTCACTCACACACCAAGCCACACACTGATACAGAGATTCATACACCCAATTATACACTGATACACCCACTCACACAACCAAACACATACACCAATACAGCTACTCACATACCTAGTCATACACTGATAAAACCACACACAGACTGACACAACCATGCACAGACTAATGCAGCCACTGAAACACCCAGGCACTCACCGATACAGCCACTGAGAGACCCAGGCTCACACTGATACAACCTCTGACACACCCAGAGACACCCCGATCCAGCCACTGACATACTCCGAAACACACTGATATACCCAGCTGCATTCCGATACAGAAACTGACACACCCAGGCACATACCTATACAGCCAATGACACACCCAGTCATATATCGATACAGCCACTTAGACATTGAGCCAAACACTGATACAGCCTCTCAAACATGAATACACATGCTGATACACCCAACCACATACTAATATAGACAGTAACACACCCGTCCAAACATTAATGCATCCAATAAGACACCCAGGTACACACTGAAGCACACACTGACACACCCAGGCATACACAGATGCATAGACTGACACACCCAGAACTATAGAAATGCAGACACTGACACACCCAGCCAAACACTAATGCATCCAATAATTCACTGAGGCACACACTGAAGTATAAACTGGTACATCCAAGCATACACTGATGCACACACTGACACACCCAGGCTTACACTAATGCATACACTGAGACAGCCAGGCACACACTCATCCATACACTAACACACCCCGTCACACAGTAATGCATATGCTCACACACCAAGGCAGACACTGATGAACAAACTGACCAAGCCAAATACACACTAATGCATACACTAACACACCCACGCACACACTCATGAATACACTGACACACCTAGGCACATACTCATGAATACACTGACATACCCAGGCACACACTGTTGCATACACTAACACACCAGTGCAGACACTGACACACCTAGGAATACATCAATGCAGACACTGATACACCCAGTCAAACACTAATACATACATTAACACAGACAGGCACACAATGATGGATACACTAACACACCGATGCATATGCTGATGCAGACACAGACACACCCAGGCATACAGCAAAGCAGAAACTGACACACGCAGCCCGACATGAATGCTTGCAATAACACACCCAAACACACACTGATGCATACACTGGCACAACCAGGGACACAACAATGCATACACTGAGACAGCCATGGGACACACTCATTCATCCACTAACACACCCAGTCACACACCAATGCATCTGCTCCAATAATCAGACCCTGATGCATAACCTGAAACAGCCAGGCACACCCTAATGCATACACTACACACCCAGGCACACACTCATGTATACACTGACACACCCAGGCACACACTGATACTTACACTGAAACACCCAGGGACACACCAGTAGAGACACTGACACACCCAGGCATACAGCAATGCAGCCACTGACACACCTAGTCAAACATTAATGCATCCAATAAATCCTCTTTGATTGACCAGGTAGTGGTTCTAACAAGAACTGTTTTTTTCTAGAATGTTTTTTTAAAAAGTTTTTGCATCTTTTTCTTCTTTTTTATATTTTGAACAAAAAGTGAAAAGGGTAGTAAAAAGGGTAAGGATGGGGAAATGCCAAGAAGCAACAGGCTTGAGTCTTTAAAAAACATTATGTGGTCACTGAAAGCAAAAAAAAAAAAATAACGGCAATGCTTCTTCACTCTATCCAAGAATGCACCCACAGAAGGCATTTTTACAGTGACAAGCATGTGGCAATTCGCACAGTGAATAACCATGTCACTCAATTCTATGCAGGCAGCGGGTATTTTAATGACTGCAGCTGATGATGGTTTTCCCAAGGCTGCTGTAGAGGTCGACTATCCTGCTGCACCTGCTTTCTCCTGCATCATCCGGTTGTAGACCCTTTCATGAATTGTTTTTAAGTACTTCCACATGGAAATTGTTCCATGTGAATACTTCTTTGCAGTGCCTCTGGATAACTGTTTGCCGCAAATATTGAACTGCACATATGTTGCTGTTACATTCTTACCCAGTACTACTGGTTCTCAATCCTGCTTCTAGAGACTTCCTGGAGAAGTTAATGGTTTTGAGGTGGTTTTCCATGTGCATGGGTGGGGTCCTCATATATCCAATAAAAAGACAAGGACTGGGTGTGGCTTCGAGAGAATTCAGATCACTTTGTTGAAAAACTTTTTTGAAAAACAGATGCAAGGTGGTTTATATAAACTTGTAAATATGTTCAAACTGATGTCAGTAATGAAAATGGAGGGGTGGATATATTTGAAATAATTTTTTTAAATTTCACGGATTCATTCTGAGCACATGATCGGTTTAAAAAACCATAGAGTAGAAATCTATGTTTATGGACCCTCCAAGGTCCCATAGTATGCAAAATAAATTCTGTATGGGTAATTGATTGGGTGTGTGAGTGGCTGTATTGGTGAGTGTCTGGCTGCATGAGTGGCTGTATTTGTGAGTTAGTGGGTGTATGAATGGCAGTATGAGTGATTAGATGTGTGAGTGGCTCTATGGATGAGTGATTAGTTGTGAGTTTTGGTATTGGTCTGTGAGGGGTTGTATGAGAGTGGGAGTGGGTGTATGGGAGGTTCTATGGGGGTATGAGTTATTCTGTTGAGGATGTCATCAGTGATGTCACTGACCATGTCAGGAGTGATGTAATATGTGAGGTCATAAGTAGTGCATTGCGGGGCGTAGATATAGTTACCTCAGGTAATTGTAACTGCTGAATTTCACTTGTTTTGTACAAGTGAAATCTGAGCCTAACTATACCATTCCTCAAATTTTTGCTTTTTTCAGTGAATTTCTAAGGTTTTTTTAATTGTATATCCTAACTATAACATCCCTGTATCCTTTGGTTTTTTCAGTGACTATCTATTGATTTGTAATGTTATTTCCTTACTGCAACATGTAAGCTTTGAGAGTGAGTGTGTGCATGTGTGTCTCAATAGGTGTGTGAGTGAGTGTGTGAGGGTCTCACTGGGTGTGTGAGTGGGTGTGTGAGTGTCTCAGTGGGTCTGTGAGTGGGTGCATGAGTGTCTCAGTGGATCTGTGAGTAACTCCACGAGTGTGTCAGTCAGTCTGTGAGTGACTGTAAATGTCTCTGAGTGGGTCTGTAAGTGGGTGCGTGAGTCTCTGAGTGGATCTTTGAGTGGGTGTATGAGTCTCTGAGTGGGTCTGTGAGTCTGGGCTTGAGTCTCTGAGTAGATCTGTAAGTGGGTGAGAAAGAGTATGAGTGATTCTGGAAGTGGGTACATGAGTGTCTGACTAGGTTTGTAAGTGGGTGTGAGAGTGCCAGAGTTGTTCTGCGAGTGGGTGCATGAGTGCCAGAGTGGGTTCTGCTCATTCTCTGCTCATTTTCTGCCTTTTTCTGCTCATTCCTGCCCCTTTCTGCTCGTTGCTGATCTTTATGTTGCATGTTTCTGCTTGTTTCTGACCTTTATTTTGGCTCTTTCTGCTTGTTACTGCCTTTATTTTGCCCTTTATTTTGCCCCTTCTGCTCAATTCTGGCCTTTATGTTGCCTCTTTCTGTTCCTTTCTGTTCCTTTCTGACCTAAAGTTTGCCTCTTTCTGCTTATTTTTTACCTTTATCTTGTCTCTTTCTGCTCTTTTCTGACCTCTATTTTGCCTCTTTCTACTGATTTCTGATCTCTTATTTTGCTTCTTGCTGCTCGTTGCTGGACTTTATCTTGCCTCTTTCTGCTTGTTGCTGACCACTATTTTGCCTCATTCTGCTAGTTTCTGACCCCTATTTTACCCCATTTCTGCTCGTTTCTGATCTCTATTTTGCCACTTTCTTTTCACTTATGGCCTTTATTTTTCCTCTTTCTGCTTGTTTCTAACCTCTACTTTGCCTCTATCTGCTCTTTTCCCCCCTAGGACTGTAGGGAGAGACTCAAGCCCCCACCGTCCCAGCCGGCTCCCTGCCTCCTGCGGGAGCCATCATTCCTCTGGCATGAAGGGAGCGGCTGGAAATGCAGCTCACTGCGTGCAAGAGCAATTTTATTTCATCTCTTTCCCCGCCCACATGTCTGCGGGTTGGAAAAGAGATGAAACTTCCGCATCCAGCAGTCGGGAGCACTTTGACAGCCGAAAACCAAGAAGGTGTAGTCTTGATTTCTCTTCATACCTCTTTAGTCAACTACCAGACACTCCCTGCATCTTTATCAAACTCTTGCAGGTTCCTCTTCATCCTTGCATACCTCCTTCTTTCCCCTTTTGTATTTTTTCTTTCACTTACACTTGAATTAAAGTCTGTAAAGTAATAAATAAGTGAAAGTCCCTAAAAATCAGTGCCAACCTACAACCACTGGCTCCAATCAATCACTGGACTTGTATAGAAGATAGCTGATTTTGAAAAGTGAATGCAAATAGTAGCAAAAATGCATGAAATATGAATGCTGAAACAATGTCAACGAATCAAGAATGACAACAATTCCTAAATGTCCATGATGTGCAATCCACGTTTGCATGTAATGAAAAGCAAAAATCAATAAAATTATTTTAAAAAAATAATAATAGTTTCAATTAGTGATATCTGTCACCCCTCAATGGCAGGGCCCAGTGATCTACCATTACTTGTAGTCTTTTTTGTTCTTATTCAAACAATTGCATTGATGTATAATTTCAGCATGTCATAATTTGTAGATCATGATGATGAAAAATGTACTTGGAAATATCACCTTCACTTTAGATTTTACTGTTTAATAACTTTTTTGCAGCACTACATATAGCATAAACATGCAGTAAGATTCGTTTCTTATATTAGGTGCTGGTCTAGACCTATGTGAGCATGTGCTCAACTTATTAGAAAGTGGCCACTCATTTCCTCAGGTAATCCTGGCTCCATGAGCACCAATTACATTGGGAAGATCTGCCAATACATTCTCATTGTTATGCTAAAGTTCAAATATTTATTGAACAACATTTGAGTCACAGTGTGCACCTAAAATATTTTTCCAAATACATTTTTAAATGTTCTTTAGATTTTCAATTGTTAATATTTTTAATGACTTCACCTGCACCAAAAGTGTAGCTCAAAATACCACATTTTCAGTCAGTTATGCATTACAGACAAAAAGGCTAACCTTCCGAAAGATATGTGTAGAATATATTTTATAACAGTAAAATTGAGAAAGAAATAACAAATATATCCATGCCATATTGTAACAAAAAGAAGTTAACATACATCAATATAAAACATACAAAAATAATGAAAACTTGATATACAATCACAACTTATTAAGAGTATAAGGTTGTCACGCAAGAAACAATGGAAAACTGAATTAAGCCTTTGGGAAAAGGTAAAAAACATGGGTAACATAATGTCCACTCACAGGAATTTAAGGGGCCCAAGGAAGGCCAACCAGCAAGCGTGTGCAGCTCAATTGACTTTAGATCTAAAAACAGCCAAGCCTTTCACCATGAGGCGTACAACACATTGGCCCTCATTATGATTAGCCCAGTAAATGGGCTGAATTTTCCTCACTCCAGGGGTACCAGGAACCCTGGGGATGGGGAATATCCAGCCCATTATAGGTTGGCCCAGAGAATCCACTAATAAATAAGTACTTCAGTGTCTGAATACCCTGGTAATTCCTCATTACTGGCCAAATTTGTATTCAGAGATTTTGTCTGCTTTTAGTAGATACATTAAAGTTAAGAGATCTGCAATTTTCTAATGAATCTCATAATTCCCATGAAACAGGTTACTGCAGTTACCAGCCACATTGGAATTAAGCGGAGAACATTGTTAATGAAAAATCCATCGTTCAGTCCGGCAGGTTCAATGTGGAGAATTTCTCTAAGTGTAAGTGTAAGGTAACAGGCTTTTGTGCAGGTTTCCCCCCACTTTTTGCCTCATTTGGTCTATTAGCTGCTGTTTTCTTGACTTTGAGAGTGCACTGAGACCTGCTGTCTCAGTGCCAATGTTCTGACCCATTGCAAAATGTATGTTTAATTTGATACACCCAATTGGCAAGGACTAACTTACTTATAAGTTCCTAGTATATGGTACCCAGGTTACCAAGGGCATGTAAGGCAGAGTGTTCACCCAGGGCTGTTGTACTGTTTGTTCCAGTCTGCATGTGACAGAGACAAAATGAACCCCAGCCTGCCTCTGCAGAAAGACAGGGCAGTATGTGACACTGTCAGTTCGACTTTGCATTTACACCTAATGACAAAGCCATCACTCCCTTAAGTAATATATGTAAGTCTCCCCTAAGGAAGGCCTATAGATTCCTATGGTAGGGAGATGTATATTTCTAAGTAAGGCTTATGATTTTCTATATGTCTTAACAGAAACACTTTCAAATTGTCATTTTGCTGGGGAAAGGTTAGGAGTCCCATTGGCTAACACAGAGTTGCCGGCTGGCACCCAAGCCCGTCTAACTTCTGAATGGGTCCACCTAACAAAGTTGAGTAAGGTACCAAATTAATTGTGATATTAATTCCAACCTGATGCCCAGGCCGGATTTAAAGTCATTATTAAAGTGCAGCAACTTTTAGAGAGTTACCACTTTAAACGGTGTGGGAGGTATGAATCCAAGCACTGGAAGAGCCCTCCGTTATTCTCTCTGTGTTCCCGGTACCAGCCTTCTTGACCCGGACAGCACAAAATGGTTGCTGCTGCCCAAAGACATGATTTTGCCCTCCTGCTTCTGAGCCAAGCTCGAGCAGGGAAAGGCAGAACAATAGGCATCCTGTCACAGGGAGGTGTGACCACCTCCCACACAGGATTTAGTGGATTGGGGTGGGCTGGGTGCACTGGCCAGCGTCACTCAGTCGGCATGAGGGGCACATTTGGTGTCCCTGTGCATAGTCCAGTTCAAACCAGTTCTGGGAGCCGTTGGCTCCCGCTCTGGTGCGAAACTGGACAAAAGACATGGGAGTAACCTCCCCCCTGTCCAGACCCTCCCCTGAATCTTCCCAACCCTTTCCCTAGGGTACTTAAAGGCTTACCTGGGTGTAGGTCCCTATATTCGTCGTGGGATAAGATTCAGATCAGACACCACTGCATTTCTACCGTCTGGGCACTCTGGAGTTTGCTGGACTTTGTTTGGGCCTGACTTCTTCTCCCTTCCAGTCTGCTGCATTGTCTGTGCCTGTGCATCATACAGGAACCTTCCAAGACCTGTGAAGCATCAAGGACACCTGAAGAAAATCCCCCTTGGAGTGAAGGAGTCACTCCCCTGCATTCGCATGCACCGCAACTAAGTCGACCGGTCAGCAGATCCTGAGCTCCTCCGGACTCCGTGGGCTCTGCAACACAGGTGGTGGTTTTCCACATCTACCGAGGCCTGCCCTGCCCTCTCAACAAGTTTGAGACCAGTATCCCTTGTGGGGGTTGCAATAACCGAACCCCTGTGCACTGCGTCCAACTTGCAGTTGCAAAGGCTTGTTGGGTTCTATGCAAAAAGATCTTCAGGCTCCAAGTAGCCCCAACCTTAAGCACCTCCAGTGACCAGAATCTTCAGCCACACCGCATCGTGTGCATCATGGCCTGCATCTTTTGGTGAGCTGCTTGAGGTCCTCTCGTGACTCCAGTGGCTCTGGCCTGTGGGTCCACTTGAGGGTCACATTTGTTTCTTTTGCGCTCCCCTTCTCTGGGCCTGCCCTGACTCCCCTGCCTTTGGTGAGTCCCCTAGAACTTGCTGGTCCCGACGTTGCTCCTTCTTTGATTCCTGCGTTGCTTGCCTTTGCCAAGGCTTGTTGGTGCTCCCGCCAGACACCGACCCTTCAGCACTCGACATCCTTCATGGGACAGCTTGTGTATGGCTCCTTGTCCTCCTCAGCATCGCCTGGTCCTCACAGCTGCAGAGTCAAGGTCATCATCATCCATCGTGCAACACCCGACATCGGAGGGCATTCGTCTTCCAAGTTTCCTGGTCACCCCTGAGTGACATAGACTCTGTCCCCTCTGCTTGCAGGTACCTCTCATCTTGAATCCAGCTTCAGATTCCACTGGACACTTTTTCCTTCTTCAACAGCGGGACTTTCCTGAAGTCATCCATTGGGTCCGACAGCGGTTTCCCACACCACTTCACACGTATGCATCCAGCTTCCCTGGTGTAGGTAACGTGGTTACTAGGGTATCCACGGGTGGGTGACTCTCCAACCTTCTGTCTTCCATGGGGTTTCATCAAGGTCCATTGGGAAGGGTCCTTAATCTTTAAAAATCCAACCGCAACTTGCATATAGAGTTGCACGGAGTAAGCAGTCGTGTTTCAATACTGCACACACTCTCCGTGGGATCCCTATCTACGTACCTTGGGTGGTTCCTTGGGGTCCCAGCGCTTCTACGTCCTCTCGACACTGTCTTGGCTCGAGTCGTGGTTCTTATACCACTTTCTTAGTGTTGATTTGGTCCCCCCCGGGCCACTGTGTATTTCGTGCTATTTACTGTGTTTCTTTGCTAAAGTATTCTGTGCATTGTGTTCATCTCCATGTTGGAGATATTGAACGTACTAGAGAGTATTATATAATAAATACATATTTCTATAAATACTTGGGGGCAGATTTACAAGCCCCCTGCGCCACCAGTACGTCACTTTTTGTGACGTACTGGTGGCGCAGGGGGCTGCTCCATATTTACAAGGAGAGGAAAAGCCACCCTGCGTGACTTTTCCTCTCCTTGTAAATACGGCCCCTTCACACGCAGCACTTTGCGGTGAAGGGGCGTTCCATGGGTGTTGCTGTGGGTGTTCCCACGCAACACCCATGGAACAAAACACATCTCCAGAATTACGAGAAATCGTAACTCTGGAGATGCGTCTGAAAGCTACGCCACCCTAGAGGTGGCGTAGGGAGGCGCACCGAGGAGAAATGTTCTCCTCGTTTTTTCCTCTTTCAATGCGTGCTGCATTCAGCACGCATTGAAAGAGGAAAATGGTTGTAGTGATTGTTTTTGTGCAGGAAGGTTCCCCTTCCTGCACAAAAACAATCTCCCCGCGACGCAGGCATCCTTGCACCATGGTGCAAGGGTGCCTGCGCCGGCGCATGGCTGCAGTTTGTGCGCCAACGCAGGGGAAGCACAAGGATGCGACATATTCTTGTAAATATGTCGCATCCCTGTGCTTTCAAACTAACGCAGCATGGCGCAGCAAAATGACTTGCTGCGCCGTGCTGCGTTAGTTAATTGTAAATCTGCCCCTTGGTGTGGTTCTTTTTCACTTAATCTATACTATAAGATTGCATTCTGGTAAAACAAGCTGCTTTACACTCCTTCAAGACCAAGCCTGAAGGCTGCTCTCCACAGCTACCACTTAGAGAGCTTTCTAAGGTTGTCTAAGACCCCTTAAATCACCATAAGGGTTGTCTGGACTGGTGCAAGGTGCCACTCACATTAGTGGACATCAAATACCAGTCCAGCTTCTCACAGCACCTATTACAAGTTTATGGGGAATAACGTGAATTTTGGTGTTTAATGCACCAAAATCTTTTTCAGTTCAAGAAAAGGTTTATTGAAAACATTAATATGATCATACAAACAATATTTCGTAAAGACATTCAGTTACCAATGCATATATACAGGAATAATCAATAAAGAAAGATTATGTTATGCAATAACTGTTAATATAGTGAAACAATAACATAGAAAATGATATGAATGTAGTCAGAGGTTCACAAGAATCACAAATAACAGTACATGTACATGTCAAAAAACAAAAAGAAAATCCATAATTTAAAAGATATTATGGAAGTGGGGAATTAAGCAGGATTATATGCAGACATTGGGAAGTCAGGGAGGCTTGGTGACCTCTTGTAATGAGGGAGCAAGTGAATACATTTTCTTCACGGAATCATTTAGAAATTGTGTGAGGGGGAGCCAAAGGTGTAAGCGTTTCGTAGCAAGAGAAATAGGGTGAACAAGTGCTGTATCGAGGCGTTGATTGTGACATACAGCATACCACCAGGCTAAATAAGACAATTTAGAGGAATCCTTCCAATTTTTTTATATCTGCTGGAAAGCTACCGCTAGTAATAAATCAATGAGTTTTAACTGGGAATGTTCCTTATTCCAATCCGGCGATAAACTGCCCCAAAAAATATTTGCGAGGGAGAGAGGAGCTGTGGTGTGGAAAATAGTGTTAATTTGGTGCCAGATCTGTTTCCAAAATTTAAAAACATTTGTACAAGTGAACAACATGTGTGTAAGATTAACCCGGGGCGTAGTTCGCGAAGTAGCACTACGCGAATCTACGCGAAGTGCACTTCGCACTACGCGAGCTACGCGTAGCACTACGCGAACTGCGTAGTGCGCTGTTCGCGATGATTGCACAGTGCCGGATGCTTGTCCGCACTGTGCAATCATTGAAAACGGCATCTTGCACAGTGTGAGCTGTCTCTTACTGCCGCTCGAGTAGATTTTTACTCGAGCGGCAGCTTCTCAACGCGGACTGGTAGTTTCTCATCGCGAGCGGTCACGAGCATACGCGACCACTCGCAATGAGAAACCTGACCTCCCCGCGTTGAGAATCTCGCCGGGAGGTTTATTTTCCACGCTCGCGATCGGCAACTTGATGTTGCTGATCGCGAACGAGGAAAAAACTCTCGCCGGGATGTCATTTTGCTTGCTCGCGGTCGCCAACTTGACGTTGAGGACCGCGAGCAAGCAAAAAATGACCGCTGCACTACGCTACACGTGTTTGCACTGTGCTACGTGCAATTCGCGTAGTGCGAAGTAGCGCAAACTTCGCAAACTACGCGAGCGTAGCGTAGTGCTTTGCCCAGGGTTATTTAAGATCAGCATCATCCTGGAGACATGTCCAACAAGTATTGGGATTTGTATTATGTATCTTATGTAAGTGGGCGGGTGTGAAAAACAAGCGATTATAAATAAAAAAAAGTGTTTGTGTTGTGCTGGCCGCTCTGGAGGATTTCCTGAGTTTTGACCAAATTTTGTTCCATAAAGAAATGGGCCCTACCGTCTCTAGATCCAATTCCCATTGGAGTTCTACTTTCGTTTTGTCCCGATTCTCTGGAGGTGACATTATTCGAGTATATATAGTGGAAGCTCTGGGATTTATGAACAAGAGATTGTGCCACGGGAAGAGGCGTTGTCAGGATAAGGCAGGTGAGATGTTGAGTTTAGTGTATACATCTAGTATTATGTTTTGCAAAATCAAAAATGTAGGTTTAAATGAAGAAGGCAGATGATAAAGAGTTTGTTATTGTGAAAACTGAATAGGTAAACCTGTATCAAAAAATTGATAAACCCATATCAAACCTTTATCCCTCCATCTCCTCCAATATATAGGTTTTCTGTTGATCAGGATTTGTTTGTTATGCCAAATTGTGGAATTAAGAAAAGTGTCTAAATCATGCACGGCTAGATGGGGTGCAATGGATAGTAATTTACATGAGTGTTTAATTATGGGAGTGGAGAGTGTTTGTGGTTTACGGGTAAAGGAGAGGAATTCCTGAAAGGAGAAGGGAGTTAGGAAAGAGGCTTCAAGATCTACCCAGAGAGGTTTATCGTCAGATTGATTGGTGATCCAATTCGATAGTTGTTTTAACTGAAAGGCTTTGTGATAATTAAAGAAGTGGGGGAAATTGACACCCCCTCAGATTTTGGTCTTGTTAATTTCTGTAACGCCATTCTCGATTTTTAGCATTCCATAAAAAGGAAATTAAAATGGAATTTATTTTCTGAAGATATTTTGAGGGAATGGATAATGGTATGTTTGAAAGGGTATATAAAACTATAGGGGTCAACATCATTTTAATTGTATTGAGGCTTCCCCACCAAGAGAGATGTAAGGGATGCCACCTAGCAGTCAGTGTTTTAAGTTTGACATAACATTTATCCAAATTTAAAGAGATAGACGTCTTTATAGAAGGAGAGAACCACATACCAAGGTACTTTATTTGTTTAGAGTTCCAACTAAAATTAGAAGTCTTAAAATCATCCTTGAAGGTGTACTTGGTAAGGGGAAGTATCTCGCATTTTCCTCTATTTAGTTTGTAGCCAGAGACCAAACCATAAGCCTCCACTTCTTCCAGGAAAGCTGTGAGAGAAGATTGTGGCTGGGAAATAAAAACTAAAATGTCATCAGCGTATGCTGCTAACTTAATGTGATGAGGGTCAGAGACAAAACCTGTAATTAAGTGGTTCTGACGAATTCTTGACAAAAAGGGTTCCAAGGCCAAATTAAAAAGAAAAGGGGACAAGGGACAACCTTGAAGAACTCCTCTATTAAGGTTAAAATAAGGGGAAGTGAGACCGTTAGCGGAAATTGCGGCTTTGGGTGCAGAGTAGAGTAGGGCAATTAATGAAATTATTTTTGGACCAAAACCGAACCATTTGAGAGCGTGAAGATGTAAGGCCAGTACACTCTGTCAAATGCTTTCTCCGCATCTAATGCGATAGCTGCCAGAGAGTCTGAAAAGTGTGATGATTTCGATAAAATGTCAAAGAATAACCGTGTATTATCAGTGATGTTGCGACCTTTTACGAAACCTGATTGTTCTTTGCCAAGCAACAGGGGAAGATATTGTTCTAATCTTAGAGCTAAGGCTTTCGAAAAAATGTTATAGTCTACGTTGACTAAAGATATAGGCCTGTAATTTTTACAAAGCGTGGGTCTTTATCTGCTTTCGGTATTAGACAAATCAAGTCTTCAGAAAAAGAGCCAGTGGAATTGGAAGAGGTGATGAAGGAAGAAATAAGATTGTGTAAGTGCGGGATTAGTATATGGGCGAAATGTAAATAGAATTCTACTGTGAATCCATCTGGACCAGGGGCCTTATCTTTTTTGAGTATTTTTAAGGCGTTCAGCAGTTCTGTTTGTGAAAAGTCAGCTTCCAAAGGAATTAGATCTAATTGGGGATTAGTGTGTTTCTGAATTGTGGAAAAATATTTGGAAAGGTCTGTGACTGAGGGTGTGACTTCTGGTGTGTAAAGGGATTTGTAGAAATGTACGAATTCTTGAAGTATTTCAGAGTCCTTAAGCTTTGGTGTTTGGTTGTCATCTATTATGGAATCAATGTGGAGTTTATGTAGTTTAATCTTTAGGTAATTGGCTAAAAGTTTGCCCGATTTATTTTGGCCACCATAGTATTCCGCTGAGGATTTCAATAGGTATAGGGAGGCCTGTTCAGTAGTGGATTCGTTAAAGGCGATTTTTGCATTAATAAGATCCTTAAGGGATTCTTTTGATTTGGAGGTATGGAAAGAATGTTCAAGTTGTTTAATTTTAGTAAGAAGTGCATTATGTGAGATGCGAGAGGCCTTACGTTTATTTGACACAAATCTTATGATGAAATCACGGGCAGTGGCCTTAAAGGCATCCCATACTGTATGAAAGGAGACATCTTTTGTTAGATTAATGGAAAAAAATTCCTGAAAAAAAGGCACAAAGGATGAATTAAAAACAGGATCGAGAAGTAAGGAATTGTTGAAGCACCATTTTTTTGGTGATGTAGATTGGTTTAAAATGTCCAATTGAATCAAAAGAGGTGCATGGTCTGAGATAAGAATAGGGCCTATGTCTGCAGAATGCAGGGCTTGGGAAATGTTTTGTGAAATAAAAATATGGTCTATTCGTGATTGTGTTTGATGCGGAGGAGAAAAAAAGGAATATTCTCTTGTAGATGGGGTGCATAATCGCCAAGAGTCCAATAGATTCTTTTGGTGAATGGTTTGTGTGAAAGCTTTGTGTGACGCATTCAGGATAAAGGGGGATCTAGAATTTCTGTCAAGAAACGGATCCATCACTTGATTGCAGTCACCTGCGAGAATTACGTTTTCTGATGGGTATTTAAGTAATAACTGAGAAATACGAGACCAGAACAAAGCGTCACCGTTGGTGGGGGCGTAAATGTTAAGCAGGGACAGGGAAGTCTTCCCCAACAAGAGATTAGTGAAAATCCACCTACCCTCTGTGTCGGATTCCTGAGAAACAAGCTTGACATTCAATGCTTTATGACATAGAGTTACAACCCCATTCCTCTTACCATCTCCTGGCGAAAAAAATACTTCACCAACCCAATTACATTTGAGTTTGAGTGATTCCTTTTCGGTGAGATGAGACTCTTGTAGTAACGCAATATTAGCATTTAGTTTGGAACGGTGAGATAAGACTCTCTGTCGTTTGATGGGGGAATTCAAGCCTCTGACATTCCATGTAACAATATTTAAAGACATATGTGAGATAAAAGTAGTAATGATAAACGTGAGTCCATAAAATACTGTATATCATGAACACTTGTGCATGTAAACATTTCAACAACAATAGCTATACAACGCATTGGAGAAAACCTTATATTAAGTATGAAAATGTTGATAATCAAAACCATTTGAAAGAAGTGGAAAAGGCATGACAGAGAAAGAAAGAAATATAGAAAGAAATAAACATTAAGACTTGGTGAATAAGAAAAGGATACATGATAGAATAATACACATGGAAAAGAAGTAAGAAAGAAAGTAAAGAAGGTGATGAGTATTATGAGAAAGGATAGAGGTAAGCGGGACATACCTACAAGAAGTTCAAAACAATGAAGAGGTGGGGGGGTGAGACCACATGGAAAGATGACACGTCCAGACTCCATGAGGTACAGCAGGGGAGACATCAGGATGTAAACAACATACAGGACAGACTTGTTGGACAGAGTGAGACGGACCCTGTAAAGAAAAAGGGATGGTTAGTAATGCTAACAAATTGCGATGGAACGCACTTTAAATCATGAATATAAAATTTGCATCCTGGTGTCAGGAAGTTAATGAAAATAGGCGAGACTAAATAAGTTCTAAAAGAGCAACGTTGGTGGCTGCAATAAAAATGCCACCATATTTTAAGAAACTACAGAAATGTAAATAAATAGAAGGAGGATCATTTAAAGCGTGCACTAGAAGTATCCATTTGATCTGGGCAGTGTATATTGAGGAAACTTCACAATTTAATTGGGTCTTCGTAAGTTGTAGTGTTATTGTTGTGCGTGACCTTAAACAGGCAAGGGTGAAGAAAACCAAATCTAGCTCCAATAGAACGAAGTGCCGGTCTCATGGTAAGAAATTCTCTGCATCGATCCACCGTTGGTTTAGCGTAGTCCTGTGAAAAAAAAGCTGGTTGCCTGAGAATGATACCCGTTTCATGAGCTTGGCTGCTTGCAGGACTTTAAGGAGATCTGTGCATTCAAGAAAGTATAGTATACACCCTCTTGATTTTTTCATGGTTGAAGTTGATGGATGCAACGGGCCGAGACGATGAGCTCTTTGAATGTTAAGGATGGTGCCTTCAGGTAAGTTGAGGAGTGAAGGTAAGAACTTTTGAAAGAAAGAAATAGGGTCAGGACCTTCTGAGCCTTCTGCCAGACCATAAATGCGGAGATTATTTCTCCTGTTTCTGTTCTCCAAATTTTCAACTTGCTTTTGAAGAGCTGTAACTTGGGATTGAAGAACCACCGTTGTGGCAGCAGAGGATTGTAGCGTATCGACACTATGTTCTACTTTAGTGACCCTTTCCTCTAATTTTTCCCATCCGTCTGTAAGAATTTGAATTTTAGAATTCGTTTCCTCTACAAAGGGTCTCAGTGCGCGGATTTCCTCCATAAGAAGATCCATGGATACTGAGGAAGACTGTTTCGGCGGTGAAGGAGGGTCCTTCTTCAATCGTTTTGCTGTACCTTTATTGCCAGCTAATGAACCATTAGCGACAATTTAAGTTAACATTTTAGGGGATGAGCTCGTTGTTGGCTCCATTTGGACAGAGTAGGAGCGAGACGTGTTATGTATCAAGAGTGCGTGCTTTGAAACTGCCTGTGAAGAAATAAACTTTTTTTCAACCTGCCCATGAAAGGAGATAGCGTTAATGACAATATTAATGTTAGTGTTAATAAAGGCGTAACTGGTCCCCTCAATTAAAAGTATGCGGGCTGGGAAGTGGCGCAAAAATATTGAAGTGCCAAAACTTGAAGCACTAGTAGTAGCTACAAGCGTGAAGGAAAGTTCTAAGCAAAGTGAAATATCAGGTAAAGCTGTTTGAGAAAGCAAAATGAGAGTGCCAAAGTCCTGAAGGCGATGTAGAGCACTGAACTATTGAAGAGACACCTGAGATGAGGCACAGTATCACTCGATTTACCTCAGCCCAGGTGACGCGCAACACAAGGAGGGCTTGAAAAGCATAAAGAATTCAGGATACGCTGCATACTTTGACTTACCTTAGCCAAGGCGACACTCAGCACAGAGAAGGCTTGAAAAGCAAATAGAATTCAGGATACACTGCCCATTTTCCTGCATTTCCTTTTAGTGTGAAGCAACACATGCGTAGCAGCTCCCAAACGCTATGCGCGAAAGCAAGTCACTTCAAATTACCTCATGTTGCGCACTAGGTGAAGCTCCAAGATGGCGGCCGTCCGAGCGACCGAAACAAAGATAACGAATAAAAGACTGAAAAACGCCTATGAGTAATTAGGGCTCGTTACATCCGATGGAGGACAGGTTCCGACGATCGTTCGTCCTGCAGAATGCAATTCACATCAGGAATTACATGGAGAAAACCGTCCGTCTCCCCGCTGACCCCAGCAGAGTCACGGAAGCGCCGCCATCTCCCTCGGGCGCTAGCCACGCCCCCAAATGCACCAACATCTGCATAATTTGTTTAGCCCACCATGCCATCTCAGTTAGGACCGAGCTATATGCAAATCAGTCTTTACCGTGCCCCTCATGGGAACAGTCCAGCTCAAACTGCAAGACCAGGTCACCCCCTGAACCAGAACACAAGCAGCATAGCAGGGAAGAGGTGTGGCGCCGCAGCCAGGGCGACTGACGCTGGAATCTGGGGCTCACGGTTCGATCACCGGCGGCAGGTCAGCCCAGCACCATGTGACTCTGGGCAATAGCTTGCTTAATCTTCCCGACGGCCCCCAGCGCCGGGATGCCTTCGGGTAGCTGTTCGCGCTTTACAAATACTGGATTTACATTTTACATAGGCCAGGTTTCACCCTAGTTAAGGCTCTTTGAGCAGGTATAACTTGGTTCCTGTGGCAAAGTGAACCCAGGGCCCAAGTCTGGGCATACCCGGCGCACCTAGGGCTATACCTGGCTGAAGAGCACTAACTAGGGCAAAACTGGTCCTAGTTTGCTTGTGTTCCAGTTCAGGCAGGGCCTGGTCTGGCCCTTCTGACTGCACTGTTCCTATAAGGAGCAGGATCAAGACTGATTAGCATTTGGCTGGGTCCAAAATACGATTGGATGGTGTGCTTAAAAAAGATGGATTGAGATGTGGTCTCGAGCGATTGCCAATGGGTGAGATTAATTCAAGATTTCCATCCATCACCTTGTTGTTTTTGCTTTTGCCGCCCTAAGTGCACTTGGGAATGCCCAGACGTGGGTACCGAACTCACTGTGCCACTGGAACAATGCTATACCTGGCTGAAGAGAACTAACTAGGGCAAAAATGTCCCTAGGTTGCTTGTGTTCCGGTTCAGGGAGAACCAGGTCTGGCAGTTCAGACTGTTACCATGAGGAGCAGGGTCAAGGCTGATTTATATATTGCTGGGTCCAAGCTGAGGTGGCATGGGGGCTAAAAGACGATGGATTGGGATGCGACCCGAGCGACCCGAGCGATTGTTAGTGGCTGAGATTATTTCAAGCATTCCATCCAGTACCTTGATTTTTTTGCTTTTGATCAGAAAAGGCACATGGAGTATACATGAACTATGAAGCCATTCAAATAGAGCGATCTACATTAACGATCTCTCTAAATTGGGTAATGTATGTGATATAAAAAACCCTCCCAGCCAGCTTTTGGTCTCAATATGGGCTGCATTAAGAAATCTCTGTGAACTTTGTTGGGAGATATTGTGGCTAGAATTGAAAGTCCTATATGTTAACTCCACCATAAGATAAAGGGGATCACAAATTAAACCACTTAATAAAGGAAATTAACTGCTGCATCCAGAAGTATGGGGCCCTTTGGCCATGTTTGCCATATTCTAAGCAAATTAAGTCTCCCAAGCAGGTGATAAATGGGAGTGTGGGCACAGTGTTTTATGTGGAGTTATGGATAGAGAAGGTTGCAGGGGGGCAGGACAGAGTCCTGGGCCGTTGAAGCAGCATTAAATGCTCCCACTGCTTCTCAATGTTGGGGACAGGTGGAGACTGGACTGAGCCTCTTCTTTCTGATGACCATGAAGCACTGATGGTTCCGACACCAGGTAATTCCAGGTGCAGGAACAAAGGGCCATTTGGAATTGGCCAAGGGCTAACAACTCTGACCAACTCATGAACAACTCTTCTATGATGTGCTTTGTACTATAAAAAGCCCTAGAATGAACCCTATCTTGAAGCTATTGATATTTGTTAGACTTCTGGGTTTGAAGCATTTCTTCAATTTGTTATGTGTTGCAGGAATCATGATTTCTCTTGACTGTTCAGATCCAAAGGATGGTAGGAAATGCTGAATTTGATCTGTCTTAAAAATTCAAGTGCAGAAAATATTAAGAAAGGCTCCATTTTCTCCTCAGACTTCTAGAGGAAACTGGACGTCCAGAAGGCAAAGCAGAGAAGCTTACTGATAGCTACTCTCCAACACTTGTCATTTCACTTAGATAAACATTTGCCAAGCTTGTGGAGGGCAACATTGAAATACATTAACACGCTCAACGTTGTCACCACAAGACTATTTGGAAGTATGCGGTGGCGTGAGCCCTCCTCGGAAGAATGATGACCCAAAATGAAGAGTAATCCTTGCAACACCGCAATTATGTACTGTTTAATTTATTTTATTTGTAGTCGTGCCCCAAGGAAAATTACAGCTACTAGCAGGAACCATTGACATGGCACAGCAGGTGTTCCTTGCAAAAGATGTGAATTATGATGATATTTAGTACCATCAGAGTAGGTGGGAAACAGGCTTGTACGTTTATTGTCTCTGAATACACTCTCTTTGTGGTACCACAGAGTGACAATGACAAGAATGTGGGTAAGTATATTGCATGTGAGAGACACAAATCTGGGAGAAGATTCTGGCAATCCTTGTGGTCTGGAGTAACATATGGCCAAAAGAAAATATAAATATTCAAGCCATTTGTCCTATATTAAAATTATCTTTGTTGCCACTTAAGTATTTAGCTTTAGATACTTGTGTACTGAATGGCTATCAAGAGAAAGAGCCTTCAGATTTTAGTGGTGAACCTGGATATTCCATGTGGATAAATTACATTGAGTGCTTTAAATCCTGGTTCTAGGCTGGTTTGCATATAGCTGGTTCCAGTCTTAGGTGGCAGGATACCTGACTGTATGGTGGACTAGAATGTGACCCAGAATAATAGCAAGATGTCTGAGATTAATTCAAGCAATACAACCATCACTTTTCCTCCATGCAACACACTGCTTGCCCAAATGCGGGCCCTTTGCCCAATGTGCTCTAGGAATTAAGCTGTACCCTTCTGACAAGGACTAAATAAGGAGAAGTCGGTCTGGGGTTGCTTGAGGTTCGGCTCAGAGGGGACCTGCAGTCTGTGGGTGGACTGTTCCAACTGGAGCAGGACCAAGACAGGATTTTCATATCACTGATTCCTCTTTAGGAATGCAAGGTCAGCAAGGAAATACTGGACTTGATTGCAGTCCAGAGTGTTTATCAGTGGCTGAGATTCATTGAAGCAAATCACCAGCAGAATTTTGTTTTCCTCTCTGTGACACACTCAGTGTGATGGATATGATCAGACATGGGTCGTGTGCTCACTGCAACCTACTGACGAGGCCCATGTAGGTTAAAACAACACTGAAGTTGCCTATGTTTGCACTTGAACGGGACCTGGCCAGGCAGTTCGGTACCAGTACCTGTACCAGGGGCTGAAAATAATTCAAGAAATCCCCCCATCGTGCTTTTGTTTTCCTCAGTCATAAAATATGTGGCTCAATTATACTAAATGGAAAACCAGAATCAGTGATAATCGGTTTCTGCATTTGCATCAGTGCAGGTTTGGTAGCATAGTAAATTTAGCACACGCAAGGTAACAATTTTCCAGCAGCTCATCATGGGCCATCAGAAGACATTGAATCCATTGTCAATTTCTTTTTATTGAATTAGGAAATGGTACAGGTATTTTTATCCTCGTAAGTGGCAAATCCACAAGCTTGAAATGGAATGCCTTGGGCAGTTCAATAGCTATTGAATTACATCTAGAGATAGCAGTCCTAAGAGACAGTCATTAGTGAGGAACATTTAGCAAAACTGATCATCCAATAGCAAAACTTCATAAAAAGTGGTCAATCTACCCATACTAACAACCCATAGAGATCTAAAAAGTTTGGATGTTCATGTACCTCTTCATAGGAGACACCATAATATACTGGGATCCAGCTTGTAGACATGGGAATATAAGTAATTTAGAAGGCGTTTTTATACAACGATCACAAGGCTAGAAGGCATCTGACAGGAAGCTGATCCCTAATGAAGATGCCAACCAGGAAGTGCTTAGCCTCCAATATGACAAGAGAATTCTATTACCCAAACAATCTACATGCTGAACAGCAGAACCTGCCTGCTAGAGCACACATTCAAGAACACTGCCAAGAATGAACAGAGAACTGTTACCTACTGGGTAATTGGTGGTAAACCTCTCAAACCCAAACCCAAATCTGAGACCAATAACCATGGACTAACCCTTCTTCCATCCTCTAGCTATAATAGAACAAGCACTCAATACTATTGACCCCTGTACCTCATGTCCTTTCACTAAAGTCTTTTTAATTTTTACACGTTTGCTGTGTATTAATAGAATTGTGTATTATATTAACAATGTTCACAATAGTATGATGCTATTGACTTTGAAACAATTATATTATGACCTGTTAAAGTGCATTTTCTTGGCTTTTGATAATGAGTCCTCAGACAGGCCTCAACACCATATTGTTTAAAATGGATGTTTTACCCTGCACATTAGCTGTTTATTATTTTTGCTGCACGTAGTTAAACAAGTCATATTTGTTTATTTCTGAGTAACATTGTTCTTGAAGAAGATTTTCTAGCATGGACTTAGTAATGTAACTTTCCTCAAGGTATCTTATGCCTGCTCGCAACATTGCATTCATTCACAATGTTTCACTGTTGTTTTGTAGCTAGTTTGTTATGATATCTCTGAATGACATTAGCATAGAGGGGGCTGATCTAATATTCAGAAGTGGGTTATTGCTTACTACCTTGCCTCTCTATGATTCTCTTTATTGTGATGCTCTGATATGTTAGAATTGCAATTTCTTTATTCACACCATGATGAAGCTGCACTTTCTATGTTAGGCTATGAGAAAATTTCCTATATAAACTCTTCAATTTGGGGGTGAGCCAGAATCATTTGGATGCCACTAGTGATGCTGTTTACTCATTTTGCTGTTCATTTTTAGGTCGAGCCTAGACAGCGCATGTGCTGTCGCAAGACCTGTAGTAAACAGAATATGGAGGGTAATTTCTCTTGCCGCTTGCCATTGGTTAACTCTAGCATTGCTCTTCTTATCTGGCTTATTGTTGGCTGGCGATCCGATACGTCACTTCCGTTTTTGCAGGAAGCAGCACCGACCAACTACAGTTTAGTTACGCTGCTGGCTGTTATCTTTTTATTCAGGGACTACTTGTTTTCTTTGCTGCTGGCATTCCCAGAGGAAGTTTGCACAGTGCCGCTGCTGGCACATCTGCCACCTTCCTCCCTCACTCGGGACTGGCCGAGTGTGCGGTGGAAAGGGTGTAAGATGCGTAAAAGAAGTAGCCATGGGGTGTCTGATATGCAGTCTGAGCTAGGAGCAGATGCTAAGGCTTCACCGGGGCCTGTGCTCTCCGGTCGCCCAGTGTTCTAGGAAACAGAACTACCAACATCACAGAAGCAAAATTCTCCTTACATACAGTCTGCCACACAGCGCCCTGTGAGCCCTCCTCGACCTAAAAGTGTGCGTTTTAATGTAAGAGAGACTCAAGCAATTAAAAGAAGGCCCGTGATTATAAGCATTGTGTTTTTGTTTTACATAATTTCCCAGCGCCGTTTCCATTTCTTTCTGTAATCGTACAATTGTGTTTTCCATTAAATATCTTTTTTTATACTTTTTAACTCTTATTCCTTTATGGAACAAAGCTTTAACTAATTTAATATTTTTTTGTGATTTTTCACTAACTTCACATTTGTGGAAACGTGTCCTGCTGCATGCACTCACTCCTCACTCTATATCTTCTTTCCACATCTACTTTTGTCTCAGCCTGAAACCTGCCTGCTCAACAACAGTAGTTGAGGGAGCGGGGCAGCAACACCCAAATATTTCCCTTGTGGCTTTTGTAGTTGTCATGTTAGGCTTGCCCACGTGGAGTTAAGTTGTTTCCAGGTGTTTTATTTTTCTCTGCCTGTGTGCCTGAATGTGAGGACTGATGGGGATTAGATAAGTTAGGAGATATGGAAAATTGTTTGTTTGTTTTTTGTACGATGGCAAAAACATCAACATTAACTCTGTTCACGTTCTGGCAGCCCTGTAAAGTGCGCACTCCTCACTGGTTTTTAGTTTCACCTCATGTGGGACCGAGCCCGAAAGAATTTGTAAGCTTTATAAATACATTTCACAACTTTGTAAAGAAGACCATGCCTGCAGTTTCTTGGTTTTTTGTGTCTATGCCACCTCCTTCACCCACATGCGCCATCGTACCTGCCTGCCCTCTACGGTAGATTAATCTTGGGATTCCAGTGAGTAGTGGCAGGCCAACGTGTCCTGGACCTGAGTGCAAGAATGGAACTGGGCACCCTGGCCGCTGTTTGAACTGTCAAATACAGCAATAATTAGGGCCCCTCACTCTTCGGTGCCCCGGTGCCACTGCACCTGATTCACCAATGGAGCTACAACACTGCTGGTGATAGTAAAGCAAACCATCCACCATGATACTTTGCAAAAAATCCACACAAAAGTATAGAGAAATGTATATATTAAAGCAAACAAATTCTGACTTGCAATCAATTACCTTTGGTATGTCACGTTAAGGAATTGCTTATGTGGGAGAAGAATGTGCATGCCAGAGAGCAATGTTGAATACACGATATAACAGAAGTAATTAATTTGCCCCAATTATACCTCCTTTCCAAAATCTTAAACTATTCTTTGGAGCTGCCCTTCACCTGGTGCTAAATGATATATTTTACATTGTTTTCCATTTTTTTTAATGTTTAAGCTGTAGTATTTCATGGCGCACGCACAAACAAAATGTAGACCAGGCCTTTTATAATAAAGAGAGCATTTATTCAACATCTCTTCATGGCACTGAAGCCTTTTGATAACTTATTTCTTTAACTCATATTTCTGGGTTATTTCATTTCAGCCTTCCGTTTGCAAATCTCCAGACGCAGTTATAAAATTAACTTCGTAGTGAAAGTGAAGTATTTCTTTTCACCAGTGTTTAGCGTCTTTCAACCTTGACATCTAGCTAATTTTGTGAATTTATGCACAATGAAAGGCCTCCTTTCTTTGTAATTGTTTCATCATTTTTAAACTTGGTAACACATTTCAAACAAATACCCTCCATATCATGCCACATAATTCCAATCAGCATAATTTCACTCAACGCCACACACTTCCACGCCACACAATTCAACTCTACACATTTCTATTCCACACGGCATAATTCAACAAAAAACCACATAATTCAACTCAACAACACAATTACACAACACACCAGATACATCCAATCCACACCACAGAATTTCACATCATGCCACAAGATTCAACAGCATACCACATAATTAAACTTCACTACATACCACTCCACAACACAAAATACCATTCCGCATAATTACACTACATGTCACACAATTCCAGGCCGCATGATTCCAATACACTCAATACCACATAACTACTATCCACATAATTCCACTGCACACCATGTTACATAATTCCACTACACAAATCCACTCCATACCACACAATTCCACCACACACAATTCCACAATTAACAATTCCAATCCAACCCACATAATTCCACACCACATACATCCACTCCAAACCAATACACATGGGTAAAAGACATTGTCATTTAAGACATTGTCATTTACAACGCCAATAGCTCTAACTCTTACAAATGCAAGACCTATTGCATTGCAAATGCTTGTTTATTTTGCTTATTATTCTGTATTGCCTTATTGCTGGGAACCTACATGCCAATAACTTTATGCAGCTGCAATTTACAATTTCTATATTGCAACTTTTTGAGTTTTTGTAATTAATCTTTCTAAATTTCTAATTCCGCCCTAGGACTCACTTATTGAGTCTGTCCTTCCTTATCTGTCTGTATTTTTGGCTTGCTGTTTTGCACATTATCTTAGGAAACATTGTCTCATGAAATTGAGGTTTAACACCGTCCCTGATACATTCACCCATAGGCTTGCTATTAAGGGTTCTTTTCGGGTGCAAGATTTTAGGGGTTCTCTTCACCCACTCACTCTTAAAGAAAAGTGGGTACCATCTCTTCTTGGGTGTTTCCTCTTCTGTGTGACAGCTGGAGCAGCGTTTTCTTGGAAGACTGGTAGGGATATTCTGTTTTCTGAAATGACTCACATTTATCCTTTGAATAGATTACCAATGCGTTGGAAATATTGCAGAATGTCAGATGCACCACACTGCCATGGCACAGGACATCTTTGTAGTGAATACATCCCAATTTTAAAGCAAACACTTTGAAGCTTTACGTTGGGTACTCGATTTATAAACATAAAATTTTGCATTAATATTAGTTTATTGTATTTCTTGTTTTCATGCAACTGAGAGCCTTAACGGCGCATTTGTGTTTGTATTGCATATTGGTGAATGTTTTCATTTGTTTAATGCAAGCAAATACTTGGATAAAAGCTACTTTCACTATGGCACACATAATAGAAAGGTGCATTTAAACATATAGGGGCAGATTTACAAGAAAGTGACGCATCTGTAGAGATGCGTCACTTTCCCTGCGCCCCTCTGAGAAACCCTTGCGCCACCATGGATGCGCCGTATTTACAATACGGCGCACCATGGCGCAAGGACTGACAGATGCGTCAGAAATTCTGACGCATCCGTTGGAGCAAAAGTCACGCATTGCTGGAGTCGTGTCGCAAGCACAGCGCAACTCCAGCAATGCATTTTGAGGCCTATTCCCCATACACTGCGTCACTACTTACTCCTGCTTCGAGCAGGCGTAAGGTTTTGCCGCAGTGGCGTCCTAAAAGTGGCGCAGTGAAATCTTGTAGATTTCACTGCATCAATTTTACGAGGCCTTCCTGCGTGCGAACGCCCACCCTGCATACATTATAACAGACGCAGGTATAATATAACGCAAGGCTTTACAACGTGACGCATCTCCCTAGATGCGTCACGTTGTAAATAGGCTGCATTTTTTGCGCCGCCGTTGCGTCAAAAAAAGTGACGCAATGGAGGCGCAAGAAGGCGCAAGGGACTTGTAAATCTACCCCATAATGCAAAAATAAAAATAAAAATAAAAACAACTTATAAAACATACTAGCTGCAGGATTAAAATAGCAAATTCAGTGATCAGCAACACCAGAGAAAAATGTGTCATTAGTGGACTCTTGAAACCGTTAATTATATTGGTGGAATAAATGGGCGTGGGAAACTGATTCCAAAGAGTAGATCCTGCCGCCTCAGACACTTCCTTTCAAGCATTGTAGGGTTCAAACAGATTTAATAGATTTATTATAAGTGGGGCCCTTGGACAAAACGTCAGTGGCAAGCCCAGGAATAACCTTCCAGATTAAACATCACATCCCCAGCTTAGTCTGTGTCTTCACCATCTGCCAACCAAATGTTTCCATGGGCTTGTCACTTGGTCACGCTCTCCATCTTAAACAGCCTGTATTTTTTGTCCATAAGATGCTGAGCGATGCTTAGATAATTGATTGAAAAATATAATTGACTGGAAAACACAATAGCTTTGACCAATGCCATTCTATGAGAGATTTTAAGTAACAGGCCGTTTTCCGACAGGTCGTAAACTTGGAAATATGCTACCTTAGCAACAGCCAGTGCCTTGGAGGGAAAGAAATATAAACAACTAAACTGCAGCAAAAGCTCTGCCATGTGTCCTGTCACAGACGGCTAGTCTAATCAAGCCTCCACTGTTGACACTGGACCTACCAACACCATTTCTAATTTACTTGTATTAAGACACACTTATTTACTGGGCATCCACATTTTGGGGCACTAAATATACGGCAAGATTCTTGGCATTCCTACATCTTTCAGGAAGATGTAGTAACATGTGTGCAGTGCATCTTCTGAGTGGAGCCTGAGAGATCATACAGATACTGACTAGAAAGTAGAGATGGGGTCGAACCCTGGGGCACACCAAATCAAATCGATGATTAGATTTTTCTGGTGTGCTATCAAAATATCGAGATCAAAATAGTATTCCTCAAAAATAGTGTGGAAACCTATCAACAGGACAATGATATCTGCAGTCCTAATATCTACACTTATATCGTCTAGTTGGTATTAATGTAAGTAATAGGGAAGGGTTAGGGCTATTATTAGGATCAGGGTTAAGTTTAGGTCAAAGGGTTAGGTTAGATAGGTTCAGGGCTAGGGTTAGGTTTATTGACTGTGCTGGGTTTAAGGCTAGAATTAGGTCTTGCCCACACTACAGACCCAAGAGTCCCCCTCCTTCGTTCCTCCTTTTTTATCCCTTTATCTTTCACTCTCCCTTCTTCCCTTAGTCACCCTATCACATTGCCTTTGATATTCATTTTAGCTCCCACTATGGCAAAGCTCAGAACAGACGGCCGGACAAGTAAGGCTTCAGCAGTGGCTTCTCCCACTGAGGAAAACTCTGAAAAACTTGTGTTTTAAGCTTTGCAATTGGCCTGCTATTCACAGTCACTTGGTTGCCTATTTAGTTTCGAGCACTGTAGATCTGGTTTAATGATAAATGACGATGCTCATACAGTTAACACTTTTTTTAAACTTTGCCCTCAACCCCGATTACATGCGGGACTACAGGATGGCTAGTTTGGAACTTGCTTGAATGACTACTGAATCTTTCCGGGAGATAGGTTCACAACTTCTCAAATTCCCATTAGCTATGTGCAGATGAGATGTTTGATATATGGCTACTATATATCATACATCTCATTGTTCAAAAGCAACCCATGCTTCGATCATAGTGTTTCAACTTCATGCATTTGTGAATGGTTCAATGCACATCCAAATAGTTGCTAACGGTGATGCACGTCTTCTAAAAATGAGTTCTAGTCTAGAATCGCAGAACCCTATAGTGTATAATAAATGATTGAAACTCAAAGCTTGACCCTATACTGCCCGTCTTTTCCTTCTTTGAACAATTTTGAGAATTACCGCCATTTTTTTAGATTACTCCTCTCAATTAGGCATGCAGTAATCCTATGAGAGTCGTATCTAACATTAGGGGGCATATTATCAAGCGGCAGCGATAATTATCGCTGGCCGCTGTTAGCGCGAGGAATCCTATCGCCGGCTATCGCTGGAAATTATCGCCATGCTAGCGCTGTATTAACAACGCTTAGCGCAAAGGCGATAATTTTCCAGTGACAGCGATGTTTTCCATGGAACATCGCTGGTTTTCCAGCGATGTCCCATGGAAAACGGCGATATCCTTGGTGATAGGGCCTGTGGTCTTAGCCACACAATCCACCCCCATGTTAGGTATGCCTTAGTCAGGAATTTAGCAGACGTTAAATTCCTGCGTTAAGGCATACTTAACGCGATTGAAAATATCGCTAACCCACGTTGTTGATATGGCGATACCTGGGTTAGCGATATTTCCCCATGTTGTTTTCACAGGCACGCCTCCTTTGCATCTCATTAGCGATGCGATGGGAGGCGTGCAGAAAACGGACGCTAATGCAGGAATCACGCGCTAGCGTGTCCTTGTTAATTAGGCGATAGAATTATCGCCGCTTTTCGTCCGAAAACGGACGCTAAAGCGGCGATAATTCATTAACGCCGCCTTGTTAATATGCCCCCATGGACTTTAAAATAAATGTAGGGGCATATTAGCAAGACCCACGTTAAAATTATCGCCTTTTTAGCGGCAGGAAAATGCCGCTAAAACGGCGATAATGGGCTTGCTAAAATGCGTTATGGAATTCCAATAGAAGCCCAGGTTAGATGTGCAGGACATCTAACCTGGGCTTCTATTGGAATTCCATAACGCATATTAGCAAGCCCATTATCGCCGTTTTAGCGGCAGTTTCCTGCCGCTAAAACGGCGATAATTTGAACGTGGGTCTTGCTAATATGCCCCTAAATTTAGTGCACATATTACTTTAGGACTTGGAGGTATCCTATTCTTAGCCCCGGCAAGCGTTTGCAAAACCCTCCATTTCTGAGCAGGCATACTTCATTCGGAGCTGACAAAGACCGATGAATAAAGGAAACTCTGCAATTATCAAAGTAAGTTAAATAGATTTGAATCGGCTCAAGCCACCTACTGGGAATGTCTGCCTTCGCACAAGCGCGTGGATATTAATGTTTGGTCCTTGAATTCTGAGAAGCAAAGGCTGATCTGTGAGAGAAACACTGACAGAGAAACCTCAGGGGTCTCGGCTCTTGAAGTGAATGCAAATAGACCGGCCCTTCATTTCATTCCCAGCAATCTGTCACCTTGTAGATTCAGTTTCACAAAAAAAGAGAGAGGCCAATGCAAAGAGCAGTAATGCTATAAAAGGACAGGGCCTTACCATTAAAATGTTTACCATTTCGAGCAAGAAGCCTGCAGATGTTACAAAATTGAAAAAGGAAAGGTGTTAGAAATGCTGCCCATTTCCATTCATTTGAATGGCAGTCGCCAGAACCCTGTTTTGTGCTTTCATGCGGGAGGGCAACCCATTATCTTTTTCTTCATGAGATCAAGGTGAATGTTGTGAAGATTTTGTCCCTGTGGTGTGATGTGCTAAGATTCAACTGAAAAGGTTCAGATATTACATTTATTTCATATGAAGAATCATGCGGGCCTGCAATCGATTTGAGAACGCAACTGTTTCGAATCTACAAGCAAAAATGTACTTGGATTCCTAAAGCCACAGATTGAAAACTTTACAGGTCTGATGAAATGCAACATAATCAACACTATAAAGTAACAAGAATTAAGGAAGAGAGGGTGTACACGGAATATCGATTTTGTGTTTATTTTCATGCTTGTAGTTCGGTGGCATGACACTGTCAAGTGCATTAGGTATTTAACAAGCAACACGTTCCTCTAAGCGCTGAGCTGTCAGCTGGAATGCTGCTGTCAATCAAACACTGACTGTTGACGATCAAAAAGTGTCAGTTTCAAAAAGGACATTCCGATCCTCATTAATCAGCTCAAACGCAAGATTGTGTAAATGACAGTAAACTACTAAACACATCTCTCAGCATATGTCAATCTCCATTGGCAAATGTCGTACATATTTTTTTTAGTTTAATTTGTAAAGGGACAACTGATCATCTAGACCCCAAGGCTAAGTGTCAATGCATGAAGGTGATGGGCAGAGGCTGGATTTCAAATGGGTTATAAAAAAAAAAGCCTAAGGGTCTTATTTTGATTTTGTCGAAGAAGATTCTCCACAAAAAATGTGACGGAGTATCCTGTCCACCAAACTCACCTCCCCCCCCTAATCCGAGTCAGGTGAACCCCCATCATTCTGATGACAGACAGTAATGCGGCTCTGCTGATGGAAACATTTGACTGATAGCTTTAATGACATTTGGCTGTCAGTCAATGGACATCAGACCATCTGTTTCGGGTGGATATATTGATATGATGTTTTTTTGTCAGTCCTGAAAAGGAAATGGGAATAATGATTCCTACGAGCTGGCGAAAAACGTTCCAGCACATTAGGGCATTGGTTATCTGTTTTTCAGCAACAAACTCCCAATTTGAGTGTATAGTTTCGAAATACAAAAAGGTTTACTGCACATGTGCGTTGGCATCATGGCCTCGGAGCAAAGCTTCAGTGCCTTCCTCAGAGGTGCTTTGGAGGTGACTCTGCAGAAGGCCTAGAGAGCTCCACCTGAATGAAGGAGATATCTAAATACAGACCACCAAACTTTAACTAGGGGACTAAGTTTGTAGGCCCGTTGTTTATATGGTATTCTGGTACACCACATCCAGAACTGTTGATAGTACAAGGATCAGGAGTACTGGGGTATTCTGAGTTGAGGTATTGGGAATTACTATATGTCTTGCTGTTTCAAACCTTGATTTTTTATGACAAGTCCTCATTTTCAGGGCATTGCATTTCTCCACCTAACACCAGATTTTAGCTGGTAAAGTGTCCCGAGAGAAAGCATTGGTGGTGCTGGTTTGGTAGATGCTTTCCTGATTTGATCTGTTACTCCTGTTGCTGATTGAATCAGGATTATATTCTGAGCTGGAATGAGCGACTAGGTGGTTCTGAATTGTATTTTCAGAGTGGATTGAAAATCTTGGGCCCCCAGAATTTCGATCTCAGAGCATTGAATATGTGTCATTGTTTGATAAGGAACCAAATGCAGTTGTTTCCCAATAATGCAGCTTATTGCATTTAGAAATTGTGATTTGTTTGGCAGTTTTGCATGGGTTCAGAATAAAGTTGCAATCCCCAATTTCCTTTTTTCCATTGCCCCAATATCTAAAGTATGTATAATTTTATGTACTAGATTTTGTATATGATTATTTATTGAAGGTGCAACCCATAAAGCTTTACTATTTGAAGTGTAATGTATGTTACTTTTACCCTGTTGGGATGAAAGCTTTTGCATGGCTTAGAAAGATGTGCTCCCTCATTCTGTTTGTTTCTTTCTGGCATGCCCTGTGTCTTTCCTTCAGTCAACTCAAAATCTGCAAGCTCGGGGGAGTAGCTCCACACTTTAAGAAGTTGCTGGCAGGAGAGTAAGGCTCCATTAACAAGGCACCTCCACCGTGAACTCCCTAACTAAGGGAGGGTGGCTAAAAGAAGATTAGTGCTGGATACAGCCAGATCATAGCCCAAAGATTCATACTTTTTTATGGCACCTCTGTTGGTTTGTTGAAGATGCGGAGCTGCCTCTCTTGCTTCAGTATTGGTAGACCTGCAAAATTCCCTACATGTCCCATAGCAAGACTGAAGATTTCACTTCCCAGTTCAAGAGTGACATGAATATTTCAAATGTTGAAGGTTCTGGCAATTAGCCTTGTTTTCCTCAGCTGATTGGTTAGCTTCCAGAGCCATTCAACCCATCTTTCATCTACAAGTGCTGATATTTATAATGCCTGTTTTTCTCTGATCTTCCTAACGAGAGCTAGATTTCCAGAATATCCTGCCTACAATTACCTGATTTTGAGGCATGCCCCCCTAATATGTATAGTCCTCTGGAATGTCTTATTGGGCGCTGAACCACTGCTACACCCCCCCTCCCCCAACAGAACATTAAGAAACTAGTTGGTTCTACAGCTGTTTTCAAAGTACTTTATCCATCAGTTCCTGAGACTCTCCTTACTCTGTAACATCATCATGAACTCTTTTGGGGGGGCTCCCTTTTTGTTTAAGAAGTTAGAGTGCAAGATTTTTATTAGTTTTGAAGTAGAAATTCAGCATCTCGGGATTCAGCCAAGCAGGCCCCACTCCCCCACACAGTCAAATTCACAGCAGTGTCAGATGCCGAAACGTCTTCTTTATAGCACCAATAAATGCAAATATTTATCAATTAGGAAAGTGCAGCAATAATGTTCCCTGAGTTCTATTACTGCATGCAGCGGAACAGCAGATATTTAATAAGGTTAGGCTCTCTAAGTGTCTCGAGCAACAAATCATAAAGAAGTGATTTTTGAACAGGAATCCACTATACACCTGATTTAAGTTAGTTCTGATTTGCGTACTGCAAAGCAAACTATTTCAATGTTTGCACAATGTAAGGAATCCATGGAAGGGTAATAGCAAACTCCGCTGTTGATTAACCATTCATATTGCCTCTGCAAATAGGGCTCACTGTGAGGAATAATGGTAAAAGTCTTTACTGCCTCAACGTGTGGGAATCAGAAAATTGCAATTTAAATAACCAAGATTAAATTTCCAATCAATTAGACGTCAACTGTTTACATACAAAAGAAAAAAAGACTAGTGGTGGCTTCTTGAGTCTGCCATTGTGGGGGCAGATCCTCCAGAGTTAGAGGGATGTGGTGAGCTGGAGAAGTGGCGCCTCTGTGGCTTCACATTTTGTCTGTCACAGTGAAGCAGACAAAAGAAGTACATGTGAAACTGCACATGTGTCGCCAAGCAGCTTCAATTCTGTACCATGTGGGTTTGTTTTCATTTGATGTACAGGATTCTAACTGTACCCTTACCTGTCAAAAGTCAGAACCTGGAAGGAGCAGGTTCAACCAGAACACTGCTCAATAATCTGTCCATTGCAGTGTTGTGCTCACTAGTAGTGAAGGTGTATCCACACTGGAATAAAACATGGACCAGTGCATGCAAGAAGATGAGCTTTAAAAGAAATGGCCTGAAACATTAATTTTAAGGGCCTTATTACGACTTAGGCGGTCTTCCAATAGGATTGCCACTGCGGCGGTTCAAGGAAGACCACCAAGGCTGTGGTGAGCCTACGTGCCGGATTGTGAGTTTAACCCAGGGTGGGCTGGTGGGTGGTGATAGGCTCATAGGAGAGCCTTAACAGCATACCGCCACAGTGAGAGTGACTGCAGAATGTTCCTGCACGGTGTGGAATGTACCATGTTGTGCATGTCACACCGTGCAGGAACTAGGGTGAAATTCCAGAGGGAGGCACAACATGTGCCCCCGCTGCGTGCTCTCCCAGGCCCAAATTTGGCCCGGGGCCCTGTTAGGGCCTCCTAACCTGCATGTCCACTACCCTTTTCATAGCGGGGGCCCTACCATGAAAAGGGCAATGGATATGCATGTCGTATTATGCTTTGCAATGCCGGCATCAGCACCGCCATCATATTCAGGCCCCTTTATGCACCGGCACCGCTGTGGGATCCTGGATCCCGGTGGAGGCGGCTGTCCATCGTAATACGGCGGGCGGACCCGCAGGGGTAGTGGTTGTTGGACCACCACCGCGAGTACACCAGTCCCAGGACCACCTCACTCGTAATAAGGCCCTCTGTGCAGTTCTCTTTTTCATGCACCAGAAAGGCCATAATGTAGCCTTTCATTCGAGTCCGACTACTGTGCTAATACCCTCAACCCCTGCTTGTCCTGTTGCTCATACTGCATGTCCAGAGTCGATCAGGTCTGCTTGTTCAGAGACTTTTTCTCCTGCTTGCCCTCAGGTTGCCACTTGTCACCATACAAGCACTGATTAGCCACCCATGCCTGCATTAAGCCAGACACCCCTTCACCCCTTCATAAGCCTCTATTTTTATATTTTTATATTTTTATTTATTTAAATATTTATAAAGTGCAGCATTTACCCAGCGGGCATCTAGGCACTATCACATTGTCAGTCTATGCAGAAGATCTGTCAACCAGAAAAGATTGTGGATGGGACGATTGTATTATATCTCAACTATTTGGGAAAAAGCCACGTCTTCAGATTTTTTCTAAAGCTCAGCAGATTTGTATTTGATTTCAGGGTATTTGGGAGTTTGTTCAAAATTTGTGCTGCCTTCACTTAAAAAGATCTCCCACCAAGTCTTGTCTTTTTAAATCTAGGCACTCCGACCAGACTTGCTGAGTACTATCTTAAGGACCGTGGAGGTTTGTAGTAGCAAAATTTAATTTTTAGAAGCCTAGATCCAATTCAATTGAGGGCTTTATCTCAGTTCCTCTTGGACCCTCACACCCCTATTGATCACACATCTCAAGCAATTTTAACTAGTGCTTTAACCTCCCTCCCTATCCTGAATTTCACATAAGTTTTGCCCAGTTCTCGTCTGATCCTCAGGCTCCCAGCCTGCCTGACTTGAGAATTTTACAATATCATGTCATTCCTTTTAGCTCTCTGTCTGTCCGCCATGAGCCTGCCAGACATTGCATGAATCGGCCAAACATTGCATGTCCAATTTCTCTCCCCCATATGCTAGGCTTTTCTAAGGTTCCATAAAGTTGTAAGACCTACCTGCTAATTTGGGAGATAGTCTTTATGTGTTATCTACTCAACGAGATGCTGGGTGCTTTTTCTGAGATATCATCTTGGAGTCCTCAGCTCCATGACTCTCTGGTGTAACTTAGACAAGGTGCCAAGGGGGCAAGGCGCCAAGACTAGCTCTAACGATGTGGAACTAGATAAGCGTAGATTCTTAATAGAACTTCAAAAATATGGACAGTCTTTACAGATCTGAGCAACACTGTACTTACACCTTAAATTATATGGACATTAGAAAGTAAGCCAATTAATGGGAATTTAAGCAGTGCATGGAAATACAGAGTTTCAATAATTAATAGAAAGTATTAACAATGGGTACCCAAGTTTAATTTACAAATGCTGTTTGTAATATTGACAATAAAGTCAATCCCTTTTCTATTCCTGCATTTAAAATAACACGGCTTTAATCAATTGTCAGTAGCCCCAAGTAAACTGATAACTTAGATAATAGCAATCACTTTCCGCTGGTTCGTATTCTGATCAGTTCTGATAGTTTGTGATCAGTATAATGGTCGGAAGCATACCAATGAGCACTAATGCTATCGTTCAGTAAATAGAGGAAGTTCAAAGGGCACACTGTTACCTGAGTCTATACGGGGTCAGGTAATAATCAACCAAGAGTACAGCACACCTATTACCTCAACCCCATTACTGAGAAGCATGTACTACAATTGATTTTATTATGTTTGTTATAATTGCTTCTTTTATTTTAGGTGGAAACTCATCAGATACCACTCTCACTCACTCTATGTAGGTTGTGTACTAAAATTGGTGGTTATGCTTTTATTGGTCATTTGAAATGTTTTTTAGTTATGAGAGAGAAATTATAACACAGTGGTATTTGCAGCTACTGAACCACAAAATCAAAGATATGATGCCACCAGGCAGTACCTAGAGTAAAGGATCAAACGGCGTGCCTCTCGAGACTAGTGAATTGGAAGATGAGATTAGTTACGTGTCTTCAAAGACGACCAAATGTGTCATTTGGACAAATTTAATTTAGGGAACGCTCACGTTTTACCAAAAACTGAAAAGACTGGTTAGAACTGTGATGGAAAAGAAGAAAATAGTAATGATTGACAGATGGTGCACAGGGATCTGGACATTTAGCTAGCAGTTTTCTAAGCGGCAGATTTTTTTTCTCATGCCCTGGAAAAGCCACAAAACTTCAAATAGCAGGCAAAGGTATCAAAGTGCTAGGCATTTGGGAATTCACCCAGGACTTTAGAAAATATCGCTGCAAAGCTTTTTTTTGGTACAGCAGTAAACATGTTTTCTTTTATTCAGTAGTAAGTTGATGTACCATTCTCTTGCCAGGGGCAGAGGTGCCCGTGAAAAAAAACTATCTAGGGCTTACATGCACTTTGAAGATGTTTGTAAGCTACTGGCAGACCCTGCAGATGCAGAAGTAGCGCAATGCACATACACGTTTGCCATTGTAGCAATGTTGAAGAAAATAAAACATTCCCTTCCTTCCTTACTCTATGGATATGACATATTCGTGGTGGAAACTCATGTTTGTTTATTTATTAATTATCATCACTTTTAATTAACATAAAATGCACCTTTGATTAGTTCATCTGCTACTTTTATTGGACACTTCTGCCACCTGCAGTGTTGGAAGTTTGCAAAAAACATCGAATATTTTTAGACGTTCACATTGTACAGTTGGCAATGTCTGAAATAAAAAAAAAGAATAAGTAAAAAAGGCCTGCATACTGCATCAACAATCCCGCGCTCATTCAAAGTGCTCTGTGAGCATTTAGCTGCTTTCGGTTCCTTTGTGTTAGTCCATGAGTTGCACACATGCCATTTCCCGTCAGCAGACCTTCCAGGGCATGACTTTTAGAAACAGAGAATGGAAAGTATGTCGTTTTTTGCAATTTCCTTTCCACGTTGGCAGTGGCACTTCAGGAAGCCCTCAATGACAAAGGTGGAAACAATTCCCTGCAGAATGGTGTCCCTATCCCCGACTTTCGGCTGCAAGGACGAGGTTGCATAATGCAAATTGTTTGTCTCCGACAAGTATGCAGTTTGTTGCAATTACCTTTCGATGCTGGCGAATTAGGCAGCTCTCGGAGACAGAGGTGGAAAACATTCTCGGCAGAATGGGGTCCCACTGAGTATTTCTGGATGAAAGGAATAGGTTGAATGATGCAAACCTTTGCCTCAGACATAATAGGGAAACTTCATACATCTTCAACAAGGCCCACATTTTACAGCTTCTTAAAACGAGGTTTGCACATCCAAACCATTTTTACAACTTGCTAGTCTGCTGTGGTTTAGCTGATGAACGAATACATGGAATAATATACCCCCACCCGTACATTATGAGTATATTGCAAGTCACAGAGGAGTTCCATGACCATACAGAGGAACAAAGCCAAATATGATTTCCTTTATAAGGTTATGGAACTCTGAGCATTTTTGTGGGTGTGGTAGGGCAGTTTAGAACAAGAATAGTCAACACACCTCCCATGTCCGTAGCTACCAAAGGTGCAGCCGGTTCAGTGCACCAGGACCCAGAGAGGTAGGGGACTTATCAGTCTATCTGCACTGATTTGATTTTATAAATGCTTTCCTGGGTCCTGGCAGATCAGTGTTTATTCTTTGTCGGTTGTGGAGCATGAGCGGTAGTGAGCTGGAGGGCAGAGTTATCGTGAACAAGACAGACACATGGTAGGCACTGAGGTACGGGGACACATTGAAGCTTTTCAGTTCACATGTAAACCTTCCAGCTTTCAATCTATTTCAATCTCTCTGCATCTGTCTATCTATCTAGACAATACCTATCTGCCTACATCTATCTTTCTATTCCTCTATACCCATCTATCTACCCTAAACCTATCTACCTACACATGACGATATCTATCTGTCCATTCCTATATGTTAGAAATTGGATTTCTGGTTGGCAGAGGGTCCAAGCAGCAACCACAATCCTAGTCAGGATAAGTCACAGCAAACACTAAATTAACTTCTGCTCACTCTCTGGCAGCTTACCACAGAGCAGTCAGGCTAGACTTAAGAGGCAATGTGTAAAGTATTTTTGCAACAACTCAAACAGTAGCAAAAGGACAATTGATGAACGGAATGCTAAACAATGCAAACATTCACCCCCAGTCACAAAGATCTGGGTTTAATCCGTTGCTCTTTTGCTCACCACGTGACCCCAGCCACATGCAAATCAGTCTTGACCCTGTTCCTCATCGTAAAAGTCCAGCCTGAACTGCCAAGCCAGGTTCTCCCAAGACAGGAAACAAGCATCCTAGGACCGGTTTCGGGGCAGCACCCCACAACAGCCAGGCGAGCTTGAACCCAGTGGCGCAGTGAGCACAGGACCCACGTCTGGGCATACCCTTCCCACTAGGCAGGAAGGAAAAGATAAGGTGGAGAGATACAGCAGAGAATGGAATAGTATACTTTAGAGATGAAAAAAAGAAAGAAGGAAGTGTGCACTGATACAGAGTGATTGCTAAGAGTAGAACAAGAGCTTAGAGGCACAGGAGGAAAGTTATTGTTGGATGGTAACTAGATGTGGTCATATGCAGAGATGCGGGAGAGAATGGAGGAAAGATGGTGAGAGTGCAGAGAATAGGAGAAAATGGGGAATAAAAATGACTTGAGTGTTGCAGTAGAAAAAAGAGAGAGGAGGTCTAAATGCAGGATAGAACTGGAGCATCAGAGGAGAATAGAATGAGGGGAGGGAAAGTGGAGAGGCACAGGTAAGTTTGGGAGAGTGAAAGGTAGAATGTGGCGAGATGACGAGGAAGGATGAGGGGAGAGCATGGGGATAAAAAAAGGGAGGATGCAAACATATTAGAAGAGTGAAGAAGAGTGGGGAAGTAAATATAGACGGAGAAGAGGAGGGAGTGTGAAAGACAAGAGAGGAAGAGTGTGAGATAAGGCTGTGGAGAGCAGGGGCATGGCTATCAATGGCACAGCAGGTGCAGTGGCACTGGGACACATGAAATCCTGAGTACTGCTGTATTTTGTTACTCAAGCAGCATTTATGGAGGGCCTTTTCCCTGCTTGCACTGAGACCCATGGCACACTTGCTACTGACAGCTCCCCTATGGAGTCAGTATCAGATTTATACAGATAAAGGATGTATATGGGATAAAACCTTTGCAAGTTAGGTGTGAAAGTGAGATTGTGGGAAAGTTTATGATGATAGGGACTATTGAGATGGTGACAGCCAGGAGCTAAGAAGAACAATAAATAAGGTCTGGGGTCTTGCATTAATGCAACATGCCCCTCATTGATGGTGGAGTAGTAGAGGAAGGGTTACTAAATGTGCCGTGCTTTGACTTACAAATGTTATGATTGCGTATTGTAATGTTTACTCAATCACTGGCTTTCTCTATCCACATTAGGACAATAGGTCTTTACTGCAGTGGACATGTATGCAGAACCAGAGGGGGCAATTGAATTCCCTGATCCTGGTGTGACTAGTTCAGTGCCAGGACCTTCTACTGCAGTGTTAGTATAAGAGTGACAGGCAACTGGGATCATTGCTCAGCAGCTGAATGATAAGAAGTTGGTGGATGTGCTGTAGGAAGCTGGCTCTCTATATAGTACACTAAAACGAAGTACACTGTGTAAAGAGTCCAGGTAACCCTTATTGGTTACCAGGGGCTTGCTTTAACAATCCCAGAGTTCCATATTTGTGGTACTCTGGGTGAGCAGCTTTAGGCTTATGAGAGGGGAGTGTTTAGCATTTGTTGTGCACACACAGTCAATAAATGGGGCACACACTCAATAAAGATATACAGCATCAATTTATAAAAATGATATAGATTTTTATATTATTTTAGGCACCAAGATCTTTGTGATCAGGTAAGTACTTTTTAATATAGGTTTTTAGCAGTTAAATAGACAATACGCTATTTGCAGTAATGTTAACCTATGGGAGAAAACATATACTGCATACAGCCACTTGTCAACGACTTACAGGACGGTTCTTCTGGACTTAAAATAAGTAGGGGCCAAGGTCCAACGCAGCACCAACAGGTCACCTCGGTCAGGTCTGTGGCGTCTGGTTGCAGAGGTGCTTTTTGATGTTCGTTGCCCCATTTAAGTCAATGGAAAAAGTACCTTTAAGAAAGATGCTGAAAAAAAGTGGGGACTGGGGTATCAGCCCGGTAAAACTCAAAGGGGGATTAGGTGTAGAGGGTCTCTGTGTCCCAGGGACACCGTCGGTTCAACTGTACTCAGGCTGATGGGCTCGTGTGCAGTTTTTTGTTGTCCGGCAGGGCCATGCTGCCGGAAGGTCTTGTGTTTATCAGTTTCCATTAACAGAGGCTGCAGGTGGGGACTGGGGGACCAGTCTTGCTAAACCAAAGGACGGGCACTGCTCTTAGGGATCTCAGGATCATGTAGGCACATTCGGTTCACTTGGACTCAGGCTGTGGGGCTCGGGTGCAGAGGTGCTTTGAGGTGTTGGGTCTCTGTATTTCGAGAGTCGACATGGAGTTAGGGACAAATCAAGACATCTGGGCCACTCTCATTGCTGGCCTCTGCAGGGCTGATGTCCCTCATTGGCTGGTCAGTCTTGTCCAGCCAGTCTTGTAGGGTCGGTGTCCGGATTGGGCCACCAACAAGTCTTAGCTGCTGCAAGGAATCTGGTACCAAAGCTATTGTGCTGGAGGCTCCTGGAGGGTCTAGCATCTCGTTACTCACTGGGGTGAGGGGGCTGATCTCTAGGAGCTTGGAACACCTCCTTATGGGTGGCTGCTGTGTCAGAGAGTCTGGTGATCAGCAGTTCAGTAAACTAGAGCTTGCATTTTGGTACCTGCAGAATGCAGGGAAGTAGCTCCGCTACTCTGTGGGAGATGCTGGCTGTTTGTCGAAGGACAGGCATTCCTCTCAGGCTTTTGGAGGTCGCACAGTGGCAGGACGGGTCATCACAATTGTCGGGAGCAGTAGACAGGCTGGCAAGTTTGGCACCAAGTCAGTTGCAGGTCCTCAATTCTTGCTTCTCCGGCTTTTCTTTGTTCTTCTTCTTCTTGAGTCAGTCGATTCTGATTCTCTGGTGCCAGGGGCTCCCCTAAATACAACATTTAGGGGTGTTAAGGGGAGTGAAGGGTAGTAGCCAATGGGCTACACCTTTGGGGTCACTACACCCCCTATATGACCACTTCTTGTGAGGAATGGGCATAACTCTGTCCCAGAGTTCCTAGTTCCACCAAAAACAATATGGTGGAACCCTTCCTTCATGGAGCACATCAGGCAGCCCACCTTAGGCATATAACTAGCCTGTCCTGCTGCAAAATGGGCCTCGGGGCAGGGGGTGGCATTCTCCAGGTCCGGATGAAGCCAGGGTTGCACATGAAAGGTGGCAGAGGCTTTGAAGCCTGTGGTCTTGATATGCAGATTCAATAGTCATCTGAGTGGATGAGGTGATAACACCTCTTGCTAGAGCAGGCATTGTTCCTGACCTGCTGAGAGCACAGGCTTTCACCCCTGGCGGTCAGAAATTCGTCTGTGGTGGTAGGCTGGACAGGACCAGTCAGCCAACACACTAGACGGCTAGTAGGTTTCAGGTGCACCTCTAAGGTGCCCTCTGGGTATATGTCATAATAAAACTAATAGTGGAATCAGTATGGATTTATGAATATAAGGTGTTTAATACCAAACACTATAGGTTTCAGTGAAGCCATTATGTAGCTGGGTGCTGGGAGCAAGATGCAGCTGAAGTCTTTGATGTCCCTGAGACTTCAGAAACAGGAGGCAAGCCGAACAAGCCCTTGGAGATCCTTTAGAGATGCAGGATGTAGAGAGTCAAGTCCAGTCCTCTCACTCACAGGCAAGAGGCAGCAGGCTACCACAGCAAATCAAGCTTTACAGTGGCAGTCGCTCCTGGCAGCACAACAAATCTTCTTTCTGGTAGAATGTCCTCAGTTTCAGAAGTGTTCTGAGTGTATGGTGTCTGAGGTCCAGTACTTATACCCATTATAGACTTCAAAGAAAGATATTTGTAGTGCACAAGGCACTGCCCTTTCATGCCCTGGCTTCAGACACACTACAGGGGGGTATTCAACACTTTGGGGCAAATTTACAAGAAACTGACGCATCTCTGCGTTATAGCAGAGATGTATCAGTTTCTTTGCGCCGTGCCAAAAAACCCTTGCGCCACCATGGATGTATCGCATTACAAAGCGGCGCACCATGGCTCAAGGATTGACAGATGCGTCACGCATCTGTTGGCACAAAGGCCACGCATTGCTGGAATCGTATCGTAAGCACAACGCAACTCCAGCAATGCTCTGGGAGGCCTATACTTATCACCCCTTACTCTTGCTCCAAGCAGGCATAAGGTTTTGACGCAGTGGCGTCCTAGAAGTGGTGCAGTGAAATCTTGTAGATTTCACTGCGTTACTTCTATGAGGCTTTTTTGCGTGGGCACGCCCACCCTGCAAACATTATACATGGCACAGGTATAATGTGGCACAGGGCTTTACAATATTTTACTAGAGTAATCTCGGAGGCAAAACATTCCTCTAAAGCTCTCTTTACAGCAGTGAACAAGCTTACCACCCCTCATAGTACAGGGCCAGAAAATAGTCAAGAGTCCTGTGATGCCATTGCTTCTGCCTTCAAAACTAAAGTTTTGGACATCTTTAAAAATTTTGAGGATACATTAGCTCACGCCACTACCCGGCCGCTTTCACCAATCTTTCAGGGCACAAACACCCTGCTCAGCTTTACACCAGTATCATTGGATACAGTGGCAAAATACATTCTGGAGGCTAAATCGGGCTCCCCAGAGGACCCTTGCCCACCTGAGCTGCTGAAAGAAGTCTCTGATTTGGTAAGCCCGGTGTTAACAGATATTTTCAACTCCATGTTCTCCTCTGGTAATTTCCCAGCAATTTGGAAGGATACGTCTATCCTTCCATTGCTGAAAAAACCAACTTTGGATGCAGCCGATCCCAATAACTATCGCCCCATAGCCCGCTTGCCGCTGCCCGCGAAGATAGTTGACAAAATTATGAATATCCAACTTTCCCAGTTTATTGGTGAACATGATCTGTTGGACCATTCTCAGTTTGGTTTCCGTCGGGAACACAGTACCGAAACGGCACTTATTAAAGCCACGGAGGAAATAAGAGCGGTGATGGATGGAGGAGGGTCAGCGGCCCTGATACTCCTCGATCTATCAGCCGCATTTGACACGGTTGATCATTTCCTCCTACAACAGCGGCTGAAGATTCTGGGAGATGGGGGTTCAGCACTGGCACTGGTGTCCTCCTTTCTTAAGGACAGAAGACTGGTAGTGTCGATCGATGGATACCAGTCTGAGCCATATCTCCTCCCTTGTGGAGTGCCCCAGGGCTCCTCCTTGAGCCCCACCCTTTTTAATATATACGTCTCTGAACTAGCCCCACTTATCCGGATTTTTGGCTTTAGCCTCACTTCTTATGCAGATGATTCCCAGATTGTAGTAGCAGCATATAAAAATCAGTCCTCGCCTGCTCTGCAATTTAAGAACTGCATGGGTGTCATCACTAATTGGATGAGCACACACTGCCTTAAACTCAATTCGGGAAAAACTGAAATTTTGACCTTTGGGAATCTGCATCCTAGCTGGGGCAGTGTGTGGTGGCCCGTTGATATGGGTGATCCACCGGAACCAGCAACTAAAGTGAAGAACCTGGGAGTATGGGTGGATAGTAAACTTTCTTTTGTTCAACACACTAATGCTGTGGTTTCCTCCGCCCACTTCCTTATTAAGAAACTCAGGAAGATTCTCCCTTATCTTCCGGAGGACACGAAAAGAACTGTAGTCACTTCATTAATCCAGTCTAAATTGGATTATTGTAATGGGCTGTTTATAAACGTCCAGAAGCACTGCCTGAAAAGACTACAGAGCGTGCAAAATTCAGCCGCTCGACTTCTGTCAAACACCCCTTGGTTCAAATCAGTATCTGGTGAGATCCGTAATTTGCATTGGCTCCCTGTAGCGCAGCGAATAAAATTCAAGGCTCTTAGCCTGGTGTTCAGGAGCCCTGAATCATACAGGGCCAGCCTTTTTGCAAAATCTTCTTGTTTGGTATGAACCAACTAGACACCTTCGTTCATCTGGTGCTAAACTCTTGAGAGTGCCCAGAATTCGTACCTTACTCTGGGGTGGTCGCAGCTTTCATTACTGCGCTGCTAAACTCTGGAATTCCCTACCAATTGATTTGAGAAACGCGTCATCTCTTGTCTCTTTCAGAAAGGAACTAAAAACCTGGCTCTTCTGCAACTAGAGACTCACCAGTGGCTTACTTTGTCCGTAGCGCCAAGACACCTCCGGGTATTTGTGCGCTTTACAAGTCTTGATAACATAACATAACATAACATAACGCATCTCCCTAGATACGTCATGTTGTAAATGGGCTGCAACGTGGCGCATTGTTTACACCGCCGCTGCGTCACAAAATTGACCCAACGGCAGCACAAAAGTGTCGCAAGGAGCTTGTAAATCTGCCCCTTTGTGTGGGGACAGGCATAGCCCTAGTCAGGTGCAAGTGTCAGCTCCTTCCTCTCACGCTAGCTTAGGAAGACCCATCAGCTTGATGATCGGCCATCAGGATATGAAGGGCACACCTCAACTCCCTTTGTGTCTGACTCTCTAGAGGGAATGCACAAAACCCAGATGTCACCCAACCCAGACGTGTATTCCAGATACAGGGAGAGTTGCAGAATGGCTTAATTAAGAAAATGTAAACTTTCTAAAAGTGGCATTTTCGGACCTGCAATTTAAAAACAAACTTAATTAACAGATGTGATATTAATTTTGTGAGTCCAGAGACACCAAATATACTTTTCCCATCTTTTCCTAATTGGAAGTTACACTTGTAAAGTGTTACAAGGCAGATCCAATGCTAACCTATGGGATACATGCTGTAGTAGAAAACAAATGTATCAGTTTTTCACTACCAGGACATGTGAAACTCAAAAGCACATGTCCTACCTTATAAATACACTGCACCCTGCCCATGGGGCTACCTAGGGCTTACCTTAGTGGCTACTTATATGTAATAAAAGGGAAGGTTTGGGCCTGGCAAGTAGGTGAACTTGCCAGGTCGAAATGGCACTTTACACCTGCACACACAAGCTCTGCAGTGGCAGGCCTGAGACAGGTTTGAACGGCTACTCACTTGGGTGGCAGAGCCAGTGCTGCATGCCCACTAGTAGCATTTGATTTACAGTCCCTGGGCACATGTGGTGCACTGTACTAGGGACTAATCAGTAAATCAAATATGCCAATCATGGAGAAACCAAATGCCATTACATTTTAGAAACAGAAAACATGCACTTTAGCCCTGATCATCAGTGAAAAGGAACACTGAGTCCTAAAGCCAGCAAAAATGAAGTTAGGAACACAGACAAAAACAGGGAGTCAGAAGGCAAAAAGCAGGGAAAACTATGCCAAAAGATGCCCGGTCTAACAATGAAAGATTAAAATTGGATATTTTTAAGCATTGTTCTGTGGTGCTTAGGGTCTGATTTAGAGTTTGACGGCTGGGTAACTCTGCCTCAAATGTGTCCATACTCCAAGTGCATTATATCCTATGACACTATTAATAAGACGGAAAGCAAATTAATCACATTTGCAAATTCTAAATCAAGCCATTATTCTTTACATTTGCAGCACAGTATGTACTTCTTAGTAGAAGCTTACATTCAGTAGCGTGCATTCATCCTGGTCTGTTTTTAGATATAACTGTGTAATTTTCAGATGGGGTCAAATAGAAAATAGTTTAGCTAAAAAAGAAATAGTATTAAAATAGATGTTTTTGCCATGCTAATACATTCAACAGGCGAGGAGGACGGCAACTGCATTTTGATAAAAAGAAATTGCACTTTTAAGAAAATTAAGTAAATAGTTGAGACTGGAAAGAATAATAATATATTTTTAAACTCTCATCCAAAGACAGCAAATTGACACTGATATACTTTAAACAACTCTAAATTATTATGTGATATTTAACAATATAGTCTCTATTTATTTCATTATTGATAGTATGTCTTTCAATGTGTGAATATACTTGTATTACAAGAAATGTGGATGTTAATGTTATTGGCGTGCTTTTAAAACAAATTCATAAAAGACACAATAGGGGATGGGAGGCTGCTTGCAATAAGTCTAACCAATGGCAGCACTCAGGGTAGCACTCCAACCCATTGTTCTTTGGCTCACCATGTCACCTCAGTTTGGACCCTGCCATATGCACACCAGTCTTGACCCTGCCTCTCATGGGAACAGTCCTGCTCCAACTGCCAAGCCAGGTCCTTCCTGAACTGTTGCCAGTGGCTGAGATTAATTCAAGCATTCCATCCATCACATTGTTGTTTTTGCATTTGATGCCCTAAGTGGGCCAGGTATGCCTAGACGTGGGTTAGGGCTCACTGTGCCACTGGAACCAAGCTATAACTGACTGAAAAGTCCAAAACAAGGGCAAAACCAGTCCTGGATTGCTTGGGTTCCAGTTGAGGAGCAGGGTCAAGACTGATATATTTTTGGCTGGGTCCAAACTGAGGTGGCATGTTGAGTGAAAAACGATTAATTGGGATGTGGCCCGAGCGATTGCCAGTGGCTGAGAATAATTCAAGGAGTACATCCATCACCTTGTTGTTTTTGACAAATACTTTGTCTGCATATTTTGGCATATGTGGCTGAGTTGGATGTTTGCTATTATTGGTCGTGATTTTAGTTTACAGTGGATCCCTAATTACTGCAAAGAGAACTAAAATAATGTGAGATAATTACTGGCCTGGCTATCTGTTCATTTATGACAATTTTCATTTTTAACCCTTGAGTGAGGCTGCAAATAAACTCTTGCAATGGGAAAAAGTTTATAAAGTAATTTTGGGAATATGAATGACTAGATCACTGGCCAAAAGCTTTTTCCACAATTAGATAATGACGATGGCCCTGGGTTTATTTTCATGGCTGTAATATCAATAGCATCTCACAAGGAATTGGCATTATAGTGTTCAACGAAGAGGGGGCAACCCCACCTTGATCTAAATTCATCAGTCTCAATATAATATTAATGTTATTATAATTACAGAATCTCCCACATCAGATAAGAATTTTAGACTTCAGATGCCCAGAAGAGAATCTGTGAGCTACACCCATTAAAAAAAGACTGACAAATGTGAATAGGGAATGCCACTACCTTTAATTTTGATTTCCTAAAAACTTTTCAAGGAAACAATTACGTTTATTATGATGTACTATAAACTTAAATATTGTCTATCAAGAATCTAGTTATCTAGGGAGAGATTTAATTGAGATTTATAGAGCCCACTTACATGTTATTTATAACATTGGAGGTCCAGTAGTGTGGGGCGAACCATCTGAACTTGTTGTAATGGATAACTATTATGACATGATGACATTTTTAAGATGTTTGACAGCAAAACGTCTTGAATGATAATATCTAGGATTTGAGTAAAGGAATTAAGGTCAGGGGAATTACATAAAAACACCTTACTAGATAATGTAAGTTAAAATGGATTGGATTGCTCTCAATCAACCATTCATGGTGCTTTATTCGCATACCAGAGGTATATATAAAAGCAAGTTATAAAGCAAATTAGAAATGCATAGCAAAGGACGCGCGTGCAGTGCCTTTTCAGGACGGCCGCCTAGGAACGGAGCTCCGCGCTGCATCATGAAATGCCACTTCAGCTTCGGCGGTTCCTGAGCCGCTCTACTCTTTGAATGCGGAAGTACTTATAGCAGAACATCCCCTGAACATGAGGCTGTACTTTAAATTCTCTTTCCTGTTCCTGGCTCCATGAAACGTTGTGGGACATCTGTAACAGCCTTCTGGCTACCATTTTGTATTCCTTCCTGACTGGTGGAATTCTCGTCAGCTCTGGACTTTCACTGAGGTACTGCTTCTCCCTACTTATCTCTTTTGTTATTGAGATTCTTTTCAGTACATTTTGGATTCCTCCATGTACATTTCAAGGCTTACGTCATTGGGCTATCTTATTTTTATTGGGAGGAGATTTCTATGCTCATGCTGGACTGCACGCTTTTCTTAAATCATGGGCAGAAGTAAACATTTATTACATTCAAATAGAGACTTACTGTTGGTTCGCCTGTGTCGGGCTCTCCGTCCCTAGAGCCCCTATGATTGATTCTGTCAGTATGGCTCAATCTAATTCTTCCAGATCAGTGTCTGTGTCCATTGAACCATCCAAAATGCAATCACCCTCTTCTGCTAACAAAAGGCTTAAACAGGACCCTCCCTCTCCACTGAAATCTGTTTTGCCTGTATCTTTGGACACTGTTTTGCAGGAAATACGGGCTTTGGGACCATTTATTGAAGAGACCAATACACATCTACAAGTTCTAGATACTAAGTGGTCTTCACTTGACTCCAGGGTGTCTGTAGTAGAGCAACATGTCAGTGATATACAAGATGTCTCTGCAAGGGTTTTAGCTCTAAAAAAGGATGCTCTGCTCCTAAAAAAGTCTGCGGAGGATCTTGAAAACAGAAACAGGCACAATAACCTTCGCTTGTATGGTCTTCCAGAAGTTATTGAGGGAGGATACCCTGTGACCTTCTTAACCTCATTCCTTCCAAAACGTCTGGACCTCCCTGCATCAAAGTAATTGAATATCCAGCGAGCTCATAGGTTGGGTCCCCACCTGTGTTCTTCATCTGCTCCTTCGAAGCCCTGAGGTGTACCACATCCTCCTATTTTTTAATATTTACTGACCTCTTACAAGTTTTAAATGCAGCCAAACTTAAAAAACAAATAATTTGGCCTGGAGCTAAAAAGAATTTGTCCCAAGACGTTTCCACAATAATTGCTAAACGATGGAAGGAGTTCCTTGAACTTAGACCAGCTTTGCTTGCCTTGGGTGCGCGCTATGACTTATTCCATCCACGCTTCTACATTTGAAGACACTGCGGATCTTCGAAAATTTCTTGAATCACACTCTACGGCTTCCATGGAGACTGCTGGTCCTTCCTTTATAACTTGACACTTATGTGACAGTCTTTGATAGTTTCCCTCTAATTTTCATTGTTGCTTCCTTTACAGGTTGTATTTGAAAGTTGTTTCTTCATTAAGTTGTCTCTATTTGTTTTTCTCTTTTCTATCATTATTGCAGATCATCCGGATTTCTTACATATCTGTCTTCTGTTCGCTCTTGGCTTCCCGATGTGGTGTGTATGCCTCTGTTGGCTGTGCAGTCTTTATTGTCTTTCACCAGTCCTTGTTTTTGCTTGTTTCTCTTTGAAGCTACATGTAGGAAAGTAGGATCTGCTTTTATGGTTCCACCCACTTTTTTGCTTGATGTAATGCTGTTTGTGACTAGTCTGACTGGGATCCTGCTAATTAGGACCCCAGTATCTGTGCTTTCTCCCCTAAATTGGTATGGTAAGTACGTAGGTACATCCCAGCTAGGACACTGGTGTACACTTATCAGTCCCTAGTATATTGTACTAAGGTACCCATGGCATAGGTACACTAAGGGTCCCCCATGGGCTGAAGCATGCATTATGCCACCCATGGGAAACCACTCAATTTGCAACTACAGGCCTGCGATTGCAGCCTGTGTAAGTTGGTGCCAATACCACTTACAAAAGATACAGGTTTTCCTATATCTAAGGTCACTGCACTTAAAACCTATAAGTCACTCCTAAGCCAGGCCTTTCGGTCCTGAAGGCAGGGTGCTCGCATCTAAGTGTGAGGGTGCCCCTGCATGAGCAGGACACCCCTACAGCCTGCAGAGTCCATTCTCCTGGGCTGTAAGTGAGACAGCCATATAACATATAGAGGGGCACCACATCACTACACGATGACCATCTCGAAACTGGCTGTAGCGAACCCTATCATGTTTGGTGTCAAACATGTTGGAATCATACCCCCACACTATAAATGGTGTGGGAGGTATGATTCCATGCACTGTAAAGCTCCTCCGGGAGGCCCTTAGTGCTCCCGGTACCAGTCTTCTAGACCTAGACAGCACAACATAGCTGCTACCGACCAGAGAGATGATTCTGCCCTCCTGCTGCTAAGCCAAACTTGAGCAAGGGAAGGCAGAACAATAGGTATCCTCCCAGACTGTGACCACCTCCCAGACTGGGTTTAGTGTATCTGGGCCGGGTAGGAGCGCTTGCTAGCGCCACTCAGTCTGCTTGAAGGGCACATTTGGTGCCCACCTTGCATAGTCCAGTTCAAAATAGCTCAGGGAGCCGTTGGCTCCCGCTCAGGCGCGAAACTGGACAAAGGACATGGAAGTATCCTCCCCACTGTCCAACCCCTCCCCCGGGAGGGAACCCTGAATCGTCCCAACCCTTTCCTTAGGGTACTTAGGGGCTTACCTGAGGGTGAGTCCCTAGATTCGTTGTGGGACAAGATTCAGTTCAAGACACCACTTCTTCTTCAACTGTCTGGGCACGCTGGACTTCTCTGGACTTCGCTCTGGGCATCAAGGCTGCAACTGGGAAGACTCCTGCTGCTCCTGATCTCATCGCCCTGCTCGTCTACTGCAACGTCCATGCCTGTGCACCATACAGGAACCTTCCAAGGCCTGTGGGCATCCAAGACACCTGAAAGAATCTCCCTTGAAGTGAAGGAGTCACTTCCATGCATCTGCAGGCACCGCAATTGAGCTGACCAGTCTGCTGATCCTGGGCTCCCACGGACTCCTAAAGGCTCAGCAACACAAGTTGTGGTTCTTCACATTCCTCGAGGCCTGCCCTATCCTCTCACTAAGAGTGAGGCTAGTATCCCTTGTTGGAGTTGCAGGAACTGAACCCCTATGCACCACATCAACTTGCAGTTGCAAAGGCTTGTTGGCTTCCTTCCACCAAGGTCTTCGGGCTCCAAGTAACCCCCACCTCAAGCATCTCAAGTGAACAAGATCTTTGTCCTCACCGCATCACTTGCACCGTGGGCCTGCATCTTTGGTGAGCTGCTAGAGGTCCTCTTGCGACTCTAGTACCTCTGGCCTGTGGGTCCTTTTTAGGGTCATCTATCTTTGAATTCCTTGGGCTCCCCTGATTGCTCGGGGCCTGCCCTGACTCCCCTGCTTGTGGTGAGTCACCTGGACCTTGCTGGTTCCGACACTGCACCTTCTTCGGTTTTCACGTTGTTTGCAGTTGCCAAGGCTTGTTGGTGCTCCCGACTGACACCGACCCCTCAACTCTAGACATCCAATGTGGAACAGCTCGTAAACGGCTCCAGGTCTTCCACTGCATTGCCTGATTTTCACAGCTTACAGCTCCAAGGTCACAGTCAACTCTACTGCTGCACCCGACATTGGTGGGCATTCATCTTCTGTGCCTCCTGCTCACTCCTGAGTGGCATAGACTCTGTCCCCTCTGCTTGCAGGTATTTCTCAACTTGAATCCACCTTTGGGTTTCACTGGACACTTTCACCTTCTCCAGCAGCGGCATCTTCCTGAAGTCCTCCATTGAGTTCGACGGCGGTTTCTGACTCCACTTCACACCTATGCACCTGGCTTCCCGGGTGCAGGTAACCTGGCTCCTAATGTATCCACGGGTGGGGCGGCTCTTCAACCTTCTGGCTTCCACTGGGTTTCTTCAGAGTCCACTGGGAAGGGCCCTTCTTATTTAAAATTGCAACTGCGACTTACCCATTCACTTGCATTGATCCCACGGTCGTGTTCCCACTCTGCACACGGCCTCCGTGGGGCTCCTGGTTACTTACATTGGGTGGTTCCATGGGTCCCCGGCACTTCTACGTCTTCTGGGTATAGTCTTTACTCGAGTTGTGGTTCGCATACCACTATTTTAGCATATGGTTTGGTCTCCCCTGGTGACCACTGTGTATTTTGTGCTACTTTCCTGTTTCTATTGAAAAGTATTGTGTGCATTGTGTATATCTCTGGCTAGGAGATATCTGTATGTGTTAATGAGTGTCTTATAATAAATACATATTTTTATAAATACACTTCTGTGGTTCTTTTTCACTCAATCAATACCTATAATGTTCTGGTAAAACAAGCTGCTTTACACTCCTTCTGGACTAAGCCTGAAGGCTGCTCTCCACAGCTACCACTTAGAGAGCTTTCTAAGGTTTTCTAAGACCACTAAAATCACCATAAGGGTTGTCTGGATTGGTGAAAGGTGCCCACTTACATAAGTGTACACCATATGCCAAGCTAGCTTCTCACAGTATGTATCACAGTTGTCAGTTTCTTTTTGACATGTACTGTCCTCTCTTATTGTCTCACTTATTCCCTTTCTCTCTTTCCTATTCTTCTTCTCAAACTTTTTTCTCACTGATCTTACTGTATTTTTCCCTGTATATACTCTTTTTCTCACTACTTTACTCCCATCTTTTTTTTACTGTGGATCGTGTTGTTTCATATCTAGCTCTATTTTTCCACATTCAGAAATGTATCTTGGAATGTGAAAGGTTTTATTAACCCTATAAAAATGCAGAGAATATTATCCCATTTAGCCTCATACAATCCCAACTCAGTTCTATTGCAAGCAACCCATATGACGTAGACAGAGTCTTTGAAGCTCAAACGGAATTGGGTTGGTTGAGTCTTAGTGTCTCCTACGACTACTAAGAAAAATGGCATAATTATCTTATGTCATAAAAAGATGAAATGTTCTGTTATTTCTCAAGACATGGACTCAGGGGAGATGATTATCAGTTAAGCTACTCATTAATAATATATCTTTAACAGTATTTAATGGTTATTGTCTGACTCAACCAAACTACTCTTTCTGGCCTATTGTTACAAAAAAAATTATCCAATATAACAATACATTTTTTATCCTAGGAGGTGATTGTAACCAGGTTATTGACCCATTTATTGACAGCCAATTCCAATTTCACTTTATCCCTCACAAGACTCATAAACAATTCCATCTCTCAGACACATCTTGTAGATGCCTGGAGACAATGTAGCCCAGATGTCACTGAATTTTCTTTTTTTTCTTCTCCGCATGGCTCCCTGACCCGGTTAGAATAAATTTTTCTTTCTAAGTCTTTGACTCGGAATCCTATTTCCTCCTCAATTGAACCTATTGTGATTTCTGATCATACCCCGGTTGTTGCTGACTTCAATTTGCTCCGTTCGCAAACCAAGTATTCTAGATGGAGGTTTAGTAGTTCTCTTCGGCGGGATCCATTTTTTCTTCCTCTCTTACCTCCTTTGCTGAGGATTTTTTTCCTTAAATGCTGATCTGGGTGCTTTCTCTACATTGATATGGGATGCATTTAAGGCCACTGCTTGTGGTTTTATCATAGATTTTGTTTCCAAAAAAAAGAAACAATCACTTAATCAACATAAAATTCTACTAGCCAGCATTAAACGCCTAGAGCATCAATTTTACACTTCCTCATTGATTCTGCTTTACAGGAGCTTGTTCGTGCAAAGCTAGATTTTTAACAAAATAACTACGGATAATGCCTCATCTATTCTCCTTCGTAATAGTGCTCGTTACTATGGTGGACGAAATAAAGTTGGAAAACTCCTGTCTAATTACCTCAAATCTCGAAAAGAGTGTGTGTTGATAGACTCCATACATTCATTGTATGGAAAGCATCTTTTCAAAGATCAGGACATCTTAGATGGATTTATGAAGTTCTATAAAATTTGATATACTCCATAATCCCCTGCATCTGTCTCTTTTATTGATACTTATCTTAGTTGCATTGCCCCTCCTCATGTAAACCTTGACTTCGCATCACTGGAATCTGATTTATTGATTCTAGAACTATCTAAATCCTTAAGTCTCCGTAAAAAAGATAAAACCAAGTAGTTCAGATGGGTTTGCGGTTGAATTTTATTTCCATTTTACAAACCTACTACTTCTGAAATTCTTGCATCTTTTTCAATACTTTTATGTTACTGGTAAGGCGGGTGGCACCTTTTTAGAAGCTACAATATGCCTAATTCATAAAGAAAGTTGGGATCCTAAGCAATGTAAGACCTATCGCCTTATATCCCTTGTAAATGTCGACTATAACATTTTTGTCAAGTTATTCGCTTCACGTCTTGAACCTCTTTTGCCGAATCTACTTGGCCCAGAGCAGTGTGGTTTCGTTAAAGGCAGACTAACTTGCGATAATTCCAGGTTACTATTTATTGTTTTAAACAAGGCTCCAAATCTTTCTTATTCTTTAGCTGCAGTTTGTATTGATGCGGAAAAACTTTTGATAGGGTAGATTGGTCCTTTTTATTTAAAGCTCTTCATTGGCATGGTTTTGGTCCTAAATTTACTTTTGTTATCTCTTTGCTTTATATGGTTCCTAAAGCTTCTGTTGTAGTTAATGGTCTTATCTCTCTATTCTTTCAATTACAACGTGGTGTACGTCAAGGTTGCCCCCATCTCCTTTTTTATTTATTTTATCACTTGAACCCCTTCTATCGTCTATTTCTTTATGGGGATCAACATTTGAAGTTATGTGGATGAAATTGTACTTTTATATCAAACCCTGAAACTTCTCTTCCTCCTTTATTGCAAGAAATCTCAGATTTTTCCCTAGTTTCAGGTCATAAATGCTATTCTGGCAAGTCAAAATCCTTCCCATCACCAAATTTTGTCTTAAAAGCAACATTTTGATTCAACTAGTTTCCGACTGATTAGTTCTAGAATCAAATACTTAGGCATTTGGTTTAATAATTCCATATTGGATTTAATTAAAATTAATATGAAGGAAGGCCTAGATTGCATTTCTAAAATCCCTTCTTTCTGGAACCCTCTTTTTCTCTCATGGTGGGGACGTCTTGATTCTGTTAAAATTATGATTACTCCCTTTTTGTTGTATATTTTCTCCATGACTCCCATTCATATTCCGTCTTTTACTTTAAAAAATTGACTCCCTTCTTTCCAAATTTTTATGGAATAAGAAGAAATCTAGAATTTCCTTGTCACATCTTAGGAAACCTAAATCCAATGGAGGAATGAATTTACCTGACTTTAGGCTCTATCACAAGGCCTTTTGTCTTAGATTAGCTTTTAAATGGCTTCTCACTGATTCCCCCCTTTCACACCTTTATGGGTTACCTTTGAATGGTCCCTACTTGCACTTTTGTCAGTAAAAGAAGTTCTTGCCTTTACTACAAAGGTCAATGTCACTTCTCTTCCGCTGTTCAAACATACATGCTCAGTGTTAAGGCCTCACTGCCAGTTAAAGATCATTTCTAGCAATTCTTTCCTACAATCTCCCCTTTGATACAACCGTCTCATTACCATTAACAATAGACCTATTTATTGGAAATCCTGGAGATTTAGGGGAATTATTTGGGTCCAGGATATGTTTGATGGTATGATTCCTTGTTCTTTCCCTCAGTTTCAAGCTACCTTTAGGGGCCTGATTCTGATGCGGGTTGGAAAGCTTCCCGACCGAATCGGTTTGGAAATGGTTTCCGACCCACTCGGATCGGGAGAGTCCGACCGACGGAGTACGATGCATCCGGATGCTTCCAGATACGATTTGGTTGGACTCCCATTGACTTCAATGGGAGCATATGTTCCTAACCGCATCATAATTGGGCCCTGGGTCGGGAAGACACGTTCTCGATCCGATTTGGAAGGAGCAAATGCCATTAGGAGGCCTTCCTAACCGCATCAGAATCAGGCCCTCAGTCGGGAAGCTTTTCCAACCCGCATCAGAATCGGGCCCTAAGTGTCCTCGCTCGTTTTGGCACAAATTCTCAATCCTTATGGGAATAATTCTAGATGATTTTTATACTCTTTCTTCAAATGAATCTATACCCACAGATAATCTGCTTCTCAGAATATTGAAGGTGCTTCCAAAAGCATCCCTGATCTATAAGCATCTTCTCACCCCAGACTCTGGCCGTCCGAAATTGGAACTTACCTGGGAGGCGGATTTGGGTTGTGTTTGGAGCATCGATTTCTGGAACAAATATGGGCTAGATCTTTGAAGATCTTTATATCTGTATCCACCACTCAATCCATATTTTTTCTATATCATAGATTATATTTTACTCCCCTCTCCATAGTTAATTTTACGCACACTAATAATAAGACTTGTTGGTGGTCTTGTGATTTTCCCCTGGCCCTGCTGTAGACCCTTTTGGAGGAATATCTGGTCTCGTATCTCAACTATCTTTAATTTGCATATTCCTTTATCGAATGTTAATCTTTTCACAGGAAGTTTATCAGAGTCGTCGGGATTATTTTTCCATGAAAAGGGGTTATTTGACCTGATGTTGGCTTTAGCCTTTCAGCAACTTACACTAAAGTGGAAATGGTCAACTAAACGTTTAGTTAAGTCCTGGTGGAATAATGTTTGTCATTATCATAGATTGGATATTGCTTTTGCATCTTCTTTTAAACCATTTGTAAACAGAGATTTATTTTGGTCACCATTAACTAATTATTTAAATAAGGTTACAACAACCCGTAAATTACGTAATCATTCTGAAAATGTTCAACCTCCGTAGATTGTTACTTTCTCTGCTTTTCCTCTGCATTATTTCTCATCATTGAATAGTTTTTTATGTATTTTAATTAGTTCTTTATTCTTTAATATTTTGTACTGATACTCGATCTTCAGTTGTAGATTTATATTTTGTTCCCTTTTTTATCCCCTAAGATATTGTCATAATGAAAATAGCTTTCTACTCTGTTTTATTGCCTAGCTTACCTTTTTTGCTATTTCATAGGTAAATATGTTAAGTTTATGGCTTATTTTTTGTAGATGTCATTAATTCAATAAACTTCCTAAACACAAAAAAACGAAATGCATAGCAAATAGATAAATACAATGATCCATCAAATTCAAATAAAAAAAACAGAAACTAAATAAAATGTAGTCAACAAATTCAATAAAATGTGCTTTTCCTAGAGTAAACAACAGATTTCAGAAAAGAGGCCTGCTCTCATTTGACTTGATCTCACCCACTTGTTCATTCATTGGAAGGACTCCCAATATTGTGACATTACGTTACTTTGCTTTCACGTATACACAATTCTTAAACCTATGTCCTATTGGTTGGTTACTTTTTTACATCTTATATATATTTTACTTGTCAGTGTTGTGCACTGTATACATATTTCGCCACATTATCTCAATTGGTCACTTTTGCACTGCACCACCACCTGTAGCACCAATGTATTCTATTTGATTGTATATGAGGATTCTTGAATATGATTAATCCAACCAGTAAAACTGAATTTTCATTGCCTTTACTCCTTCTTAAACTTTCCTTGTGAGTAGAAATCTCTTGTCTACGTAGTTGTTATTTGTTTCCAATTGATTGCCTTAGTAACACTTTTTTGATAATGTCTCATTTGAAACATACAGATATCATTTTAAAATTGTGTATCTTGTTTTTTTTCAAACAAAATCTTTCCCTGCCATAGTTATTTTTCCTCTGTTTTCTAATTATTGTTGCCTGTTGGGTGTGGTGTACTTAACACTTAGCAAAAAATGTTTTATTTTTGTATTTGATGGCCTGAAGAAGCAACATATTTTGATATATAAAAAAGTAGCAAGCCATGTATTGGCCTGTGTTCTGCTAAGTCCATGAATGCAAGAATTGTTCAAATAAATGCATATTTTGATTGCTAAATCATAAGGACCTCTTCTTTACATGACAAACTGAGATCTCACTAGCCTGTTGTTCAACAATTTAACATGAATAATGTCAGAGGGTGAGACACTATATTTGTGAGGCCTTAACGAGCTGGGTTAAATTAATTCCCCTCACATTTTTTAATGCATAATTTTACATGTGTCTGCATTTGTCATTAAACATCACACTATTTACATTATTTGACAAAACTGTGATTGCTATATTCTCTTGTGGTGTTTTCTGTATTGTTTTGAATGCACCAGCTCCATTCAGAGGTACTGATTACAATCTGTGAAAGCAAGTCTCTTAAAGGTCTCCTATATGGGGGTATGGAATCAAACTTTAAAGCACCATTGAAGCTGATAAGTATTTCCACGAAAGCTGTGTTATTGACCTTCACCAGGATCCATCATAAGTCACTACACCCAGGTTTGTAATAGGACCCTTATGAAATGACATAGCAACAGATCAATGGGAACCAGTGTCAGAAGAATAATACACATCGTACTATCAATGATCTCAAATTTCCATCCCTTCTTTCAATTCACTATGATCTGCTGTAGAAATACAACTAGTGGCTGCATATTGCTCAGGCAGTCAAGAAGCATATTCCACTTTGATTTTTCTCTTAAACATTTACATTCATTGTGGTGAGTATTGTGAAGACAACATGGATTTTAGCACACTGACAGGCAGTGAGCCATACATATATAACAATATTATTTTGCTTTTCCCAGCATGAAATTGAGCTAGATAGTGGGTTGTCCCAATAGTTATTGAGTCTGAGCACAGCCGAGCCACACTCGGCAATAATAATGGAGGCTACAACAAAGCTGAATGTCCCTCTAGCCATGAGATGGTGATACTGACAAGAAGGGCAGTATTTTTTTTAAGGCTATTTAAACATTTTGTCTACATTTATGACAAATTAGGAATAGTAATTATATACTAATATATTAACTCTTCCTAACTCTGACTATACATACCTTGGTAAGTACATTAGGACAGATTTAGGAATAACAACGGTATACTTATCATACTTAACATGCAATGTAGTAGTATGTTAATGTTGTGGATGCAATATTATTTTCATGTCATGTATTGCATGTGATACCATGACTCACTAACGTCGAATGCAGTCACTGTGGGAACATAACATTTCAGATTATTCTGATCTTGTTGTAGGAAATGGTATTCTGTTCAGTACGGCCCTTTTCAGAGGTCATAATTGGTCATGTTAATAGTTTGGGTTATAACAATGTTGAATGGCCATTTGGTCTGATTTAGTACTGATTTTATTAGGTCCTTAAGAATGGTAGCTCTGGTGTTCAGCATGTTGTTTTGTAATACCTCTTGAGAAGTTTTATGTTAGGTTCTTATGCTGACATCCATTGATAGTCTGATGGCTGATTACATCTGAATATCTCTGTTGCATGCATTGCAGTACAACCACTTTCTAGGTTGTGGAATGATCTGTGAAACAGTCATCGTATGAAGTAGGAAGTGTTTGGACCTCTGAAGCCTACATGTTTAGAGGACTAAGATAGTAATCAGCACAAGCCTGTAGGACCGCAGGCAGTTAGTAGGTGTTCTGAGAGTAAGCAGCAAAAGGCTGCAGTACCAGAGGCTGTTACTATGTGTCCAGAATATGAGCAGCACAAGCCTCCATTACTGCAGAGTTTAATGTTGCAGTACTATTAAAAAAGAGCATCTGTAATGTATTACAGTGGTACTAAATAGTAACTGTGATTAAATATTCAAAGTATTTATTAAATTTAACAATACCTATTTTAGTGAGACTGAATTCATTGTTTCTCTAAAAGTGAACTTTTTAAGAAGGGCTATGATGACATTAACACATAACACAGAAGAAAGATAAATTTGCACAAAAGACCAGTAATATTGAACATAGTTGACATTGGCACACAGAACTAGCCTCCTAGAAAAAAAAAGCAATTATACACAGATCCAGCAACATAGAATAAACACTTACAAAATTCAACATTAAAGAAGGACTACTATGGCAGATGTAACCAGAGACATAGAAGAAGGACTAGAGTGGGACATACAACTAGTAACATTGAAGAAGGATTACAGCAACTCAGGTAACCTTTGTGAAGGACACGTTCACAATTATCCAACAATAAAAAAGAACTTGGAATCTGAGCGAAGTAAGGACACTCATTAACAAGAATAGTATATAAATACTAGAAAATATATTCTCAAAAATAACAAGTGACACATAATAGAAAGCAATTACATTCAACATTTTTAGATATTGCATTGAACAAGCATTTGCTTAAATAGAGAACGTCAATAGTTCCTGCCACATACTAAAAACAATCCCACTTCCTTCGAGGCGTGCCAATACCCCAAACAGTCAATAGCAAGAGGTACAGGACATTTGATTCTCCAAAGCCCACCATAGGTATATTTTCTTGGATGAGTCGGAAGCCAGATCGCGTTTGAAGTAGAGCTATGGGGAATGGACAAGTCCACGCACGGAGCATTTAATTTGAAAGAAAGTTTTGTAAATCTCTGCTCAGTATGCTATCAAGCTTTACAACAGTAGCATTGGAATCAGACATCGGCTACACCTCAATTGAAACCAGGTGCCAGATGGCCCCTATTAGGTATGGAATAAATAAATTGTGATTGCAAGGCACATATCTAGTGGGTCATGTCTGGAAAGAACACTTCTCCATGAACACCATATCATCATGCGTAATTCAATGGGAAACAAAAGGCAAGAGAATTGGCTTGCCTATAACAGCGAACCTGAACTTCCGGGTGTGCAAGAGGGTAAATGTCATCATAAGCAAGCAATTCCTCAGCTTAAAGCATAAACAGAAAATCGCCACCCTTAGCAATTTTCATCCGAGATGTCATATTGGCCTGTTCAATTCATCACCCACTGCCCAACAGTATCTTGTTCTCCTAGAAAACCAGAAAGAAGGTTTTTTGCATTAGCAAGGAGAGGCTGCTACTGAACGCTATCAAGAACAGAAGACACCCTGCGTCCTCAGATAAATGTTCCTGTGGAGAAAAAGGGGATATGGAGAACTTTATTGTAGGGTCCTACTCCAGTACATGCAAATGTCCATGCCACACATGGAGCTTGGTATTACACATCTTTATTCCTCTGCGTGTAACCATTAACTCAACGTTCTACATCATGAATTCCATCACCCACACCCATGCACTTACGTCACTGTTCTACGGAGTCTGCCAGCAACCAACCATCATCTCTAACTCACAAGACACTACATCTCCCCATTTGTTAAATAGAAAGTACCAATAATACATATACAGATTACAACTCTTCAATAAGTCATTTTGGTGCTCAAATCAATCGCCCATATATGGTCATGTGAGGCCGCAGAGATACCAGAACAGTCTCCATGATTGGCACTGGTGAACGTTAGTACAGTCATTGGGCTCTCTGGAGTCTCAATTGGAGAAGTCTCACTCCTGAAATCTGGAGTTGGCGAAGATCAAGGCAATTTTTTGAAATGCAAAGTATCTCAGGTAATGGACTTTCCAGGACGGTGAGCAGTTACCATGTGTCCTTTACCACTTACAACTGTCAGTGGGTCAGCATCAAAAGGAGCATCAGACTTTCGTTTCCTTTTCTGTCTGACAATGACTTGGTATCCTCTGTAGAACACAGTGCTTCTAGTACAGTGGCGTCTGTCCGCATATGTTTTCATTTTGCGTTTGAGGGACAAATCTGTGATTCATAAATGATCAATGTCAATAGTTTCTCAGTGGTCCATTGTGGCAATTTGGTATGTATGGCTCTCCCAAACATTAGGGTGGGAAATATTTTGCCCGTAGTAGACTGGGGAGTTGACCTGTACGCACGCAGCGCAACGAACAGTCTTCTTGAGAGTACTCATAAATCTCTCGACCACACCATTCACTTGTGGCCGGAGAGGTGTGTTTTTCTGATGCTTGAAAGTCAAATGAGTGAGAATATTTTTACATTCTTGACTATTGAAAGGTTAGCAATTGTCAGATTTCAAAATTGAATGAACACCCCATGGTGCAAAAATACTTTCTAGTCTCTCAATAACTGTCATGAGTAATTGATGACAGATCTTCCACCAGGGGAAAACGGGAACATTAATTGACAATTACTAGTTGATGATGTCCATTGCCTGAGAGGTCCAAAGAAATCAATTGTAATTTTCTCCCATGCATGCTTTGGGAGATCAGACATGTTCAACAGATGTGAGGTTGTCTTAGATGACAGACAGTTGTACAAATGACATGCTTTTTCCAACTCTTTAATCAAGACGAGGGAACCACACTCGGTCTTGTAAAGCTTGCTTCATAGCAACAACTTTTTAGGAGTCCGCATTGGGAAGTTGAGAGAATCTGGGTCAGTGTATGGTGCTCACTTATGGAAGTGTAGCACCTTGCACTAACCCAGGCGACCCTTATGGTGATTTTAGGGGTGTAGATAGCCATAGAAAGCTCTCTAAGTGGTAGCTGTGGAGAGCAGCCTTCAGGCTTAATCTAGGAGGCGTGCAAAGCAGCGCGGTTTACCAGTATCTAATCCTTAAGTACAGGCTAAATGAAAAAGAACCACACAGCGTACTTATAAAAATAGGTATTTATTACAATTACTCATTAACACATTACAATATCTCCTACCCGGAGACATAACCACAATGCACACAATACTTTGGACATAGAACAGCAAGTAGCACCAATACACTGTGGTCCCCAGGGGGAAACCAGACCATATATCAAAATAGTGGGATATGAACCACGACCTAAGTTGAGACTGGACCTAGGAGATGTAGAAGAGTCAGAGCCCCAAGGAATCACCCCAGGTGAGAGTCTAGGAACCCCACGACGGTTGTGTGCAGAGAGGGTGCATGAACGCATACTCAGTACTACTCAATGGGCACGTCACGTTGCAGTCTCACCACTGGAGGATGAAAACAAAGAGTCGGTTGGAACCCACACGTGAGTTCGAGCCGAAGAGTACCTGAAAGCAGAGGGGAGAGAGTCTATGCCACCCTGGGGTGACGAGGAGGCATGGAAGATGAAGGCCACTCAAATTCAAGGATGTTAGGCAAAAAGATGATAAGGAGCTTCAAGCACTGTTGCACTGAGTTGGTAGCTCTGCCCGAGCTACAGTGATGCTGAAGATGACAGAATCTGTCTGTGCCAACAAACCGCGTCAACGCCGATCATTTACAGCAGGTACAGACTCATTAACAGAACCTTTCGATGTGTCTGACTCTTTTGGCATGAGTCGGTCGGGACAACTGATGCAGTTGCCGTGCGGTGAAGCGATAAAGCGACGCGGTGAACAGAGGCTTGGTTGTGGAGACCCCAGCGAGGGATACTGGCCTCAACTCGATGAGAGGACAGCTGAGGCCTCGAGGAAGAACAGGACCACCACCTGAGTTGCTGAGCCTTGTGAAGTCCATGGGAGCCCAGGATCGGCAAACCGGTCAGCTGTGTTGCGGTGCCTGCGGATGCAGGGGAGTGACTCCTTCACTCCAAGGGAGATTCCTCCCGTTGTCTTTGATGTCCACAGGCATTTGGAGGACCTGTATCGAGCTGGGGCACAAATGTTGCAGCAAGCTTGCAGGACGAGAAGACCAGGAGCAGCAGGGATCTTCCCAGGTGCAGTCTCGGTGCCCAGAGCAAAGTTCAGTAGAGTCCAGAGTACCCAGACAGTCGAAGTAGAAGTGGAGTTGGATCTGAATCGAATCCCACTACGAATCTAGGGTCCCACACACCGGTAAGCCCTTAAGTACCCTCAGGAAAGGGTTGGGATGATTCAGGGTTCCCTCCCAGAGGAGGGAATGGACAGTGGGGAGGATACGCCCATGTCTTTTGTCCAGTTTTGCACCAGAGCGGGAACCAATGGCTCCTTGAGCTGGTTTGAACTGGAGTATGCAAGGAGGGCACCAAATGTGCCCTTCTAGCAGACTAGGTGGTGCTGGCAAGCGCCCCCACCCCAGCCTAATACACTAAATCCTGTCTGGGAGGTGGGTACACCTCCCTGTGACAAGAAACCTATTGTCCTACCTTCCTCTGCTCAGGCTCGGCCCAGCAGCAGGAGGGCAGAATCGTGTCTGTGGTCGGCAGCAGCCCTAGGTTGCTGTCAGGCTCTGTAAGATAGGTCCCGGGAGGATGGAGGGCCTCTACCTCCATGCTCCCTGTGTTCGAGGTAGTGGATGGAATACTACCTCCAACACCGGATACGGTGTTGCGGTATGATTCCAACATGTTTGATACTAAACATACCCAGGTTCGTTCCAGTCAGTTTAGAGATGGTCCTCACGTAATGATGCATGACCTCTCTATATCCTAATGACTGATTCACTTACAAAGTCTGGAGAATGGACTCCAGGGTTTGTAGGGGTGGTCTGCTCATGCAGGTCCACCCTCACACTCGGAACCGAGCACCCTGCCTTTGGGACTGAAAGGTCTGCTAGAGGGTTGACTTATAGGTTTCAAGTGCAGTGATGAAAGATATAAGGGAACTTATATCTTTCATGAGAGGTGCATGCACCAACTCACACAGGCTGCCAGCTCAGGCCTGTAGTCAGAGTTTGGGGGGTCCCTTATGGGTGGCATAACACATGCTGCGGCCGACGGGGAACCCTTGTTGTACCTAGGCCCTAGGCACCTTAGTACCGTATAATAGGGACTTACTAGGATACACCAGCAGCCAATTAGGAATGCACCAAGGTACTCACCATAACCAATTTAGGGAGTAAGTACAGTAACAGGGGTCCTGATTAGCAGGATCCCAATCAGACTAGTCAGAAAAACAGTAGAACACCAGAAAAAAGTGGCGGTAACCATGAAAGCAGATCTTACTTTCCTACACAACCCCCCCAAACGTAAGGAGATGAGACTAACCTTGCTCAGTTGAGTCTTGATTTTCTAAGGGGAAATATCTGGAGAGTCCATCTGCATTGGCATGGTTCCTCCCAGGTATATGTTCCACTGTATAGTCCATTCCTTGTAGGAGGGGCTTATGGTCTGTCTGAACAATGAAGTGAGTGCCAAACAGGTATGGCTTAAACTTCCTCAGGGCTCAGACCACAGCAAAGGCCTCACTCTCTATAGCTGACCAACGTTTCTGCCTGGGGGACAACCTTCTGCTTATAAAAGCTACTGGTTGGTCCTGGCCCTCTGCATTGAGTTGAGATAACACAGCTCCTACCCCTATCTCAGAAGCATCTGTCTGGACAATGAAGGTTTTGGAGTATTAAGGACTCTGCAGAATAGGAGCATGCACAAGGTCTGCTTCAGGTCATCAAATACCTTTTCACAGCTTGCTGTCCACAGAACCGTCTTTGGCATTCTCTTGGAGTTGAGATCATTAAGAGGAGTCACAATGGACCCATACCCCTTAACAAATCTTCTGTAGTACCCAGTCAGTCCCAAGAAAGCTCTGACCTGAGTCTGGGTAGTGGGAGCAATCCAGTCCATAATGGTCTGGATTTTGCTCTCCAATGGTTGAACCTGGCCTCAATCTACCAGGTGGCCCAAGTACACAAACGTACTCTTTCCTATCTGGCACTTAGTGGCCTTGATAGTGAGGCCTGCCTTCTGCAGGGCCTCCGGGGCATTCCTGAGGTGGACCAGGTGATCCTCCCAGGTGGAGCTAAAGAGTAAAGACAGCAATTTCATCAAGATAGGCTGCACTGTAAGCTTCCAGACCTGTGAGAACTTTGTTCACCAACCTTTTGGAATGTGGCAGGTGCATTCTTCAAGCCAAAGGGCATTACAGTAAACTGATAATGCCCACAGGGGGTTGAGAAAGCTGTTTTTGGCTTGGCAACCTCAAAGAGTCTGATCTGCCAATAGCCAGCAGTCATGCCAAATGTACTCAAGAAATTGGCTGAGGCCAAGGTCACTATGAGTTCATCTGCCCTAGGAATTTGATGGGAATCAGTCTTAGTGACTGCATTGAGGCCCATGTAGTCCACGCAAAACCTCATCTCTTTCTTGCCATCTTTGGTGTGTGGTTTGGCACCAGGACTACTGGGCTAGCCCAAGGGCTATCTGAAGGTTCAATGCCCCCCAATTTCAACATTTTCTGGACCTCAGTCCGGATTCAGTCTCTGACATGGTTAGGCTGTCTGTAAATGTTGTTGTTTGCAGGCAGACTGTCACCTGTGTCTACATCATGGGTACACCAGGTGGTTTGACTGGGTGTCAGAGAAAACATGCCCTTAAACTGACTGAGGACTTTCCTGCAATCAGCTTGTTGTTGGGTGGTAAGGTTGCCTGCCAAGGCTACTCCTTCAACTGACCCATCAACAGGGTTCTGAGAGAGGGCATCAGGGAGAGTGTCACTCTCTTCTTCCTGTCCCTCATCAGTGGCCATGAGCAAACCCATGTCTGCCCAGTCCACAAAAGGTTTCAGGCGGTTCACACGGGGGCTTCTGGGAGTGCCAATGTCTACCAAATAGGTGACCTCACCTTTCTGTTCAAGAATGGTGTGGGGGCCACTCCACTTATCTTGGAGAGCTGCTGTGGTGACAGGTTCCAACACCCACACTTTCTGTCCTGGCTGGTAGACAGTCAGCACAGCCTTTTGGTCATGCCAGGCTTTTTGTAATTCCTGACTGGCCTCAAGGTTTTTACTTGCCTTCTTCACGTACTCAGCCATGCAAGAGCGCAGGGCAAGGACATAGTCCAAAATGTCTTGCTTGGGGGGATTGAGAGGCTGCTCCCATCCCTCCTTCACCAGACCTATGGGACCCCTAACGGGATATCCAAACAAAAGTTCAAAATGGCTGTAGCCAACCCCCTTTTGTGGGACCTCTCTGTAGGCAAAGAGAAGGCAGGGTAACAAGACATTCAATTTTCACCTGAGCTTTTGGGAAGAGTCCCATGATCATACCCTTCAGGTCTTGTTTAACCTTTCAACAAGCACATTGCACTGTGGATGGTAGGGTGTGGTAAACTTATAGTTTACTCCACACTCTTTCCACATTGCAGTGATGTAACTTGATATGAAGTTGGTACCTCTGTCAGTTAGGACCTCCTTAGGGAAGCCTACCCTGGAAAAGATTCCCAGAAGGGCCCTAGCCACCACAGGAGCTGTAGTGATCCTAAGGGGAATGGCCTCGGGATACCTAGTGGCATGGTCCACCACCACTAGTATATAACTGTGCCCAGATGCTGTTGGAGGATTTAAGGGACCTACTATGTCTATCCCTACCCTCTCAAAGGGAACCCCAACTTCTGGGAGTGGAACTAAGGGGGCCTTTGTAGGGCCACCTGACTTACCACTGGCTTGGCAGGTAACACAGGAGCGACAAAACTCCTTGGTGTCTTCAGACATGTGGGGCCAGTGAAAGTCAGGGACAAGCCTGTCCCAAGTCTTACTTTGCCCAAGGTGTCCTGCAATGGGAATGGCGTTTGCCAGGGACAGAAGGAAGTCCCTGAACTTCTGAGGTATGACCAACCTCCTGGTGGTGTCAGGTTTGGGGTCTCTACCCTCAGAGTACAAGAGCCCATCTTCCCAGTAAACCCGGTGGGGCCCACTGACATCCCCTGCATCCTCAGCAGCAACCTGCTGTCTGAGTTGTTCAAGAGAGGGGCAGGATTTCTGCTCCAAACTCAGTTCTGCCCTGGAAGGCCCCCTACCTCCAAGAACTCTGCATGGTCAGGCCCAAGTTCCTCTGGGACAGTTCATTTACAGGGACTGAGATCCTCTTCCTCAGGAGACTGATCTTCACTGGGAGGAGGATAATTCCTTACCCGTCCTACTCCTCCTCTGGGAGCAACCTGGTCCATTTTTTCAGGATCCAGTGCCCCTTCAGTGCAGAGCTGTTTGCCTGAGCCCTGGTGACAGCAAACACACTGGCAGAGATGCCCATCATCTCTGCATGAGTCCTGAACTCCACTTCAGACCAAGCTGAAGTCTCTAAATTATTGCCCAACAGACAATCCACAGGTAGGTCTGGAGAAACTACAACTGTTTTAGGGCCAGTTACCCCTCCCCAGCTGAGGTTCATAACCACCAAGGAATGGTTAGACCTGACGTTGCAAGCGTTGGTGACTTGTTACTGCTGACCAAGTATAATCTGTTCAGGTGACACAAGTTTCTCTGTCACCATTGTGACACTGGAACCTCTGTCCCTGTAGGTCATAGCCTCGTTTCCATTGATTAAAGGCTGCTGTCTGTACTTGCCCAAGTTAGTGGGACTCACCGGTAAGGTGGCAAAATAGCATCTTTTGTCCAGTAGATCTTCACCTTCCAAAAGTAGCACCAAGGATTCCTCTTACCCTTTTTTGGAGTTTTGGAACCCACCCTCAGATGCAGGTTTTTGGGGGCCTGGAGAAGACTCTTTCTTGTCTTTGTTTTTGTCCCCACCCTTGTCCTGGGACTTAGAATAATCTGACTTCTTCTGGTCACCACCACCACCAAGGTTTCTTTGCTTAACCCTGGTACGGACCCATTTGTCTGCCTTCTTTCCCAATTCTTTGGGAGAGGTCAGATCAGACTCCAAAAGGTACTGGTGTAAAAGTTGATTCTGACAATTATTAAGGATGTACTCCCTCATGATCAAATTATACAGTCCCTCATAGTCCTGTACCTTGCTTCCATGAAGCCAGCCTTCTAGAGCCTTAATAGCACCATCTACAAAACCAACCCAGTCTTGAGTACCTGCTTTCTGGGTGTCTCTGAACTTAATCCTGTATTGTTCAGTGGTCAAGGCAAGCCCATCAATGAGAGCAGTCTTCAAGACAGTGTAGTTGTCAGCATCCTCTTCTCTAACAGTGAGGAGCTTGTCTCTTCCTTTGTTAGCAAAGGAGAGCCACAGGATAGCTGCCCACTGCCCTTTAGGGGCCTTCTGTACTTTACAGGACCTCTCCAAGGCAGTGATCCGTTTGTGGATGTCATCCTCCTCCTGGTAAGGAGGGACTATCCTGCTCAGGTTCTAGCATCAAAGGAGGATTCCCTGCTCCTAGGGATGCTGGGGCTGCCACCATGGGACTCTAGTCCCAACTTTTTCCTAGCCTTCTGAACTTCTAAGGCCTCCTTATCTAGGGCCAACTGATCTCGTCTGAGCTTGAGTCTCAGGGTCTCAAGCTTGACCCTTTGGTATTCCCTGTCTAAGGAGTTATCCCTCTTGTCAGAGATGGATGTCCCTACCGAAGTACCAGAGGCAATGGATTCTGCAGAGGACGACCTAGCCCTCACCTGCCTACCCTGTACCCTCCCAGGTGGAATAAAGGGGGACCAAATTCTAGGGACACCGTCTGTGCCATCTGCACTATCCTTTGGAGGATCAGAGCTCCCCAAGTGAGAGTCATTAGACTCCTCCTGGTTAGGGTCAAAATTGAGGTCAAGGAGGGGGGACCGTCCTGTCTCCTCTTCGGACTCCTGCCTACCCACTCGGTCCTGCTCCTCTGACCCACCAGCTTTCTGGAGGTCATTCTGCAGTAGTACTTCTAAGAGGTGCTGAATGCTAGGGCTTTTCCCTGTCTTCAGTTTTCTAGAGGAACACAGGGCCCTCAGTTCCTGGAACTTAAAGCCATTGTATCTAGAAGGCAGAGAGCCACTGGCATCTCCTACTAAAGACATACTAGGTTTAGTGTTGTGTTGCACCTACCTAACCTAGTGGAACTAAACTTCCTAAGATTGGGGAAAGGGTGTGCTAGGCCCTTGACAACCAATCTGCAAAGTTCAGTAGAACTTACCTGTCTATACCGTATTATATGTGCCTATATGTTAGTGATGGTTTTTCAATTAGACCATACCAAGATTAGCTGGTAAATCGGTGCAAGCTTGAATCCCACTGCTGCCACCAATGTGAGAACCCAGGTCAGTATATGGTGCTCACTTATGGAAGTGTAGCACCTTGCCCTTTCCCGGGCGACACTTATGGTGATTTTAGGGGTTTAGATAACCATAGAAAGCTCTCTAAGTGGTAGCTGTGGAGAGCAGCCTTCAGGCTTAATCTAGGAGGAGTTCAAAGCAGCTCGGTTTACCAGTTTCTAATCCTTTAGTACACGCTAAATAAAAATGAACCACACATTATCAAAATAGGTATTTATTACAATTACTCACTAACATGTTGCAATATTTCCTACCCGGAGATATAACCACAATTCACACAATACTTTGGACATAGAACAGCAAGCAGCACCAATACACAGTGGTCCCCAGGGGGAGGCCAGACCAAATATCAAAATAGTGGGATACGAACCACCTCCTAAGTCGTGACTGGAGACAGGAGATGTAGAAGAGTCGGGGACCCTAGGAACCACCCCAGGTGAGAGTCTAGGAACCCCACGACGGTCATGTGCAAAGAGGGTGCACAACCGCCTACTCAATACTACTCATGGGCAAGTCGTGGTTGCAGTCTAACCACTGGAGAATGAAAACAAAGAGTCAGTTGGAACCCACACGTGAGTTAGAGTTGAAGAGTACCTGAAACCTGAGAGGACAGAGTCTATGCTACCCAGGGGTCACAAGGAGGCATGGAAGACGAAGGCCATTCAAATTCAAGGATGTTAGGCAAAAAGATGCCTGAGCTACCGTGACGCTGAAGACATCAGAGTCCGTCCGTTCCAACCAACTGCGTCGGCGCCAATCAGTTATAGCAGGAACAGACTGGTTGACAGAACCTTTCGATGCATCCGACCCTGTTGGCACGAGTCGGTTGGGACAACTGATGCGGTTGCCATGCGGTGAAGCGATACAGCGACGCGGTGCACAGAGGTTTGGTTGTAGAGTCCCCAACGAGGGATACTGGCCTCAACTGGATGAGAGGACAGCTCAGGCCTCGAGGAAGAATAGGACCACCACCGGTGTTGCTGACCCTAGTGGAGTCCGTGTGAGCCCAGGATCGGCAAACAGGTCAGCTGTGTTGCGGTGCCTGCGGATGCAGGAGAGTGACTCCTTCACTCCTAGGGAGATTCCTTCCATTGTCTTTGATGTCCACAGGTCTTGGGAGGACCTGTACGGAGCACGGGCACAGACGTTGAAGTGAGCTTGCAGGACGAGGAGGCCAGGAGCAGCAGGGATCTTCCCAGGTGTGGTCTCTGTGCCCAGAGAGAAGTTCAGCAGAGTCCAGAGTACCCAGACGGTTGAAGTAAAAGTGGAGTTGGATCTGAATCGAATCCCATGTCGAATCTAGGGTCCCGCCCACCGGTAAGACCTTAAGTACCCTCAGGAGAGGGTTGGGATGATTCAGTGGTCCCTCCCAGAGGAGGGAATGGACAGTGGGGAGGATACTGCCTTGTTCTTTGTCCAGTTTCGTGCCAGAGCGGGAGCCAACAGCTCCTTGAGCTGGTTTTAACTGGAGTGTGCAAGGAGGGCACCAAATGTGCCCTTCTAGCAGACTATGTGGTGCTGGCAAGCGCCCCCACCCCGGCCTAACACACTAAATCCTGTCTGGGTGGCAGTTACACCTCCCTGTGATAGGAAACCTATTGTTCTGCCTTCCTCTGCTCATGCTTGGCCCAGCAGCAGGGGGGTAGAATGGTGTCTTTGGTCGGCAGCAGCCCTAGTCTGCTGTCGGGCTCTGTAGGATTGGTCCCGGGAGCATGGAGGGCCTCATACCTCCAACACTGGATACGTTGTTGGGGTGTGATTCCAACATGTTTGATACCAAACATGCCCAGGTTTGTTCTAGCCAGTTTAGAGATGGTCCTCACGTAATGACGCATGGCCTCTCTATATCGTAATGAGTGATACACTTACAAAGTCTGGAGAATGAACTCTGGGGTTTGTAGGGGTGGTCTGCTCATGCAGGTCCACCCTCACATTCGGAACCGAGCACCCTGACTTTGGGACTGAAAGGCCTGCTAGAGGGGTGACTTATAGGTTTCAAGTGCAGTGATGAAAGATATAAGGGAACTCATATCTTTTATGAAAGGTGCATGCACCAACTCACACAGGCTGCCAGGGCAGGCCTGTAGTCAGAGTTTGGAGGGTCCCTTATGGGTAGCATAACACATGCTGCAGCCGACATGGGACCACTCATGTACCTAGGCCCTAGGTACCGTAGTACCATGTACTAGGGACTTACTAGGATACACCAGCAGCCAATTAGGAATGTACCAAGGTAGTCACCATAACCAATTTAGGGAGGAAGTACAGTGACTGGGGTCCTGATTAGCAGGATCCCAGTCAGACTAGTCAGAAAAGCAGTAGAACACCAGAAAATGTGGCGGTAACCATGAAAGCAGATCCTACTTTCCTACAGCAGTTTAATAACTTGTTGCCTCAGACTCTCTGGTATGACAATTCGCAAACCTCATAAAATAATGCCTTCTGAGGTAAACTGAAAGTTCTTCTTGGACATTTTTGAATTTCTGGTATTCAAGGTCATCATGAAGAGGTCGAGAATGCTTTTTGCCATGAATGATGTGCAATTATGTCTTTGAGTACCAGCAAATCTCTGTCAGTACGCCAAGCAGCAATGATTTGTTCTACTGATATGGCAGCAGAAGTACTGGTCTTCACAGTGAAGTTAACATAAGCATCAGCCACTTTGGAAGTAGTGCCAAGACACTGCATTGGCACACATGAGAAGTAGTCAACAGGTTTTTGATCTTTTCCAGGATGATGCACAATCGTGTAATCATACTGCTGCAATCGCAAACCCCACATCTCAATGCGAGGGGTCATCTTGGCCTTAGGATTGCCCGAATGGTGAGCAATGCTTGGTGGTCAGTGACAACTATGAAATGTTTCCATACACAAACACATGAAAATGCTCACAAGGCTACACTACAGCCAAACTTTCTTTTTCAGGTTGGGAATAAGCAAACTCTTGCTAGCATAAGCCACAATGTGTCTTGGAGCATTGGGATGTCCAGTGTTCTGGGCAAGGATGGGACCCAACCCCTCAGGGCTTGCATCAACAACAATCTCTGTCTGCACTTTGGGGTCAAAGTATGCCTTTTCAGTTGCGTTCTCAATAGCATGTTTGATTTCATGAAGCTTTGTTCACATTCACTTGGGCATGTAAATGGGACATTTTGTTTTGTTAAGTCTCTCAATGAGGCACTTACAGTGTGTTAGAAATGGAATTTCTGGTTGGCTAAGGCTTGCGCCAAAGCCAAGCAGAAACCACCACTCTAGTCAGGGCAAGGGAGTTACACACCCAGGATAACCCCTGCTCACCCCCTTGGTAGCTTGGCACGAGCAGTCAGGCCTATCCCGGAGGCAATGTGTAAAGCGTTTGCGCACGCGCACAGCAACAACATGCCAGGCACACCACAAAGGGAACTCCACACAAGGTTATATCAAAAATAGCCTTTGTATTATCATAAAACACATTAGAATAGTACTCACATAATATACATGGTGCCACCTGGCACTGGGCAATATTTACAGGGGATTATGTACACATGACAGGGCCACGTGGGCCACTGTCAGAACCATCACTTAGTAAAGATAATAAATGTAGAACATATCATAAACATACAACCAGTAATCACTGGTGACCACTGTACTCAGCATCAGCCTGTAACATAAACCACATTATGCACAGTATCACATTAGGCGCAAAATAACTTATACGCCAACCTCACCAGCATAAACACATTATGCACACATCTCATGAGTCTAAACGCATTAGAGAATAATAACCTCACAAGCATAACACATTATGCAAAACCTCATAATCATGAAAGTACATTAGAAGTATAAACAGGGTGCGTAAATCATAGTAAAGGCATCACATTTCCTAGCACCACATATTAGGACACAAATCACATTAGCACATAACCTCACAGTAGAAACCATAGCAGAGGCATAAATCACATTAGGGCCCGGCGCCCTACAAACCTAGCAGTCCCCCTGGCCAACTGGCCATCTAAAAAGGGGGCTCAAATGCCCTATGTCCAAAAGTCAGGGCGCGCTGCCAAGGCAGCAGGAGTCAGGCGCGCAATTGCGCAGACCTAAACGTTGCAGCTGGCACTAAGTGCTGCACAGCTGTGAAGAAGGGGGCAAAAGGAGTGGATCTCACTCCTAACTTAACAGACATGTCCCCAAAGAAAGAATGGCCTAAACGCAGCAGCTGCCCACTACTTGCTGGGCAGCTGGGAATCGAGTAGAGGCCTGGCACCTCTGTGCCTCCGGTCCCACTGAGGGACTCTGAATTAATTGTGCCCAATTCTCAGCAGCTGCCCGCGCTGGTGCGGCGCAGCTGTGACTCTCAAATGCGGGCATGGGTACTTCTGTGCCCTTGGGGTCCCCACTGGGAATCTGTAGCCAGGGGAATGCAGCAAAATGCTGCAACTCCCCACTGTCAGGCGGGGCAGCTGGGGCGGGAGCACGAGCACCGATAATATGCTCCGATCTGGGAGCAATTATGCCCAACGTTGGAGCGGCCCGCTGCCATACAGGGCCGCTCAGGAAATAGGTACGGGCCTGGACCGGCACCAACAAGGCGCCCCTAGAGCCCCCACTCATAGGAGCGGCCCGCTTCCTCTCGCGGGTCCGCTCAGAACTAGGAGGCCCTCGCAACTGCCCATGTGGCAGCTCCACTCACCGGGGGGTTGCCTGCAGGCTCCTCTCTCGGTGGGGCGGCTTGGTCTCCTCTTCACCCGGTCCCTCTCCTGGGGACCGGGACTTCTCCAAGGCGGCGGGGGCAGGCACCGGCAATGTGCCTCGGGCCCCCTTCACCATAGTCATCAAATGCGGCAGCACGCGGGGCTCTCCCTTACTCACGGGAGCCCCGCCGATCAGCTGGCTTCGCCCGGTCCCTCTTCTGGGACCGGGACTTCAAGGTGGAGCCCGCGAGGCTCCAGGGCGCCTTCCGCTTCACCCGGGCCCCCTCCTGGGACCCGGGACTTGGGATGCAGCACTTCCTCAACGGCGCCGGGGCTCCCCACAGGTCACGGGAGCCCCGGGCAGCAGGACATCGCTCGGCCTGCTCCTTCACTTCCTTTCTCGGCCGCGCTGCAATTGGTCAGCCGGCCGCTATGCCCCGCCCACAACCAGGCAACAGTGCCTGTCTTCCGGGTGGCGCACAGCCGCGGCCCGGCAGTGTTCTTCGCGGCAATGAGGGGTAGGCTCCCTCGTAATTTCAAATATAAAGCGGGATGGGCACCCGCCATTTCAAATAACAGGAGAGCGGGGTGGGCACCCGCTGAATTAATAAAACATAAAGCGGGGTGGGCACCCGCTCAAAAGGTGCCAAAAAGCGGGGTAGGCTCCCGCCGAGATCGGCATCCCAGGGAATCCCTACACTGGGGATTCCCCCCCTCAAGGGGCTGCAGCACCGCGCTGCTAAGCCCACGCTCTCTTTCAGCAGCAAAGAGCCAGGAGCTCTTAAAAGTAAAAGCAAAGCGCTCACAGGGCGCAGAAGGCAGCACAAAGTCCTGGGGGATGGGACAGAAGCAAAAGGGGTTCCAAAAGGTCCTTTCAGGCATCCAGGGGCCATGCAGGGCCCAGGGAGGCAAGCCCTCATGGCAGCCCCCCTGGGCCCCAGCAGCAGCACGCCCCGCAGGAACAGCAACCAAGAACTGAACATCTTCATGGGGTCACAGCCCCTTCTTTTATACACATATTCCCCTTTGTGTCACAGCACAGGGCTTGGGGATACCAGTCAGAACTGGTTTAGGGGAGCTTTGGAGCACTTTGTTTTGCTCAAGCTCCTCTTCCCTTTCACAGGACAGGCTAGGGACATCAGACACACCACAGGAGGTGGAGCCAGCATTGTAGAGGGAAGGCACAGCCCTATTCAGGTCCCAGGTGCAACTCCTCCCACCCATCTACATGGAGATCTCTCCATTCAGCCCTGCGCTGACTCACCCTGCCCCTCCTGGAGCCACACACACACCTCCCAGCCCCTGTCACTCACAAGCCAGACATGCAATTCACATCAGGCAGGCAGACACAGAGCACACAGAAATGCCAACTTCTAGAAGTGGCATTTCTCTACCAGTCACCATAAATCTGCGCACACCATTGCGCAGCATTTATTCTCACTTATTCAGACATACTAGACTTGACCATGCTGCACCTCTCATAACATGAATTACCACTGACACACTCATCCTCAATGCATTCCTATGGGAGGGCAGGCCAATCTCACCACACACGCACACAGCGCACACGCACTTTACACTGGACCACAGTGCTAAAGTGCCCAGAGACTTAAAACTACTAATACCAAGCTACATATAAGGCAAAAAGTTCAGGGGTGAACCTGCCAAAAAGGGCCAAGTCCAATACAGTGGCAAAGTCACGAATATACCTTGAACAGTAACTGGCCATACCAGTGAAGGATCTCAGCAAATTTACATCTTGGGGGTGGGGGTAGAAGTGGATGACAAGGCCAGTACTTTATTAGGATCCAGAGTCATTCCCCCATCAGAAAAGATATGACCATAGATCTTGAGTTTGGTTTGATGAAACTCACACTTTGCTGCATTTAAAGTGAGAACTGCATCAGCAAGTATACAACGCACTTGTTTAAGCACTTTAACATGTTCCTTTCATGTAGTCCCAAACTAGTATGTCATCACTGTAATTGAAAGCATTTATGACTGACTGTATTATGCGACCAATGACATTCTGAAAACTTTTGGCAGCTGATGACTCTCCAAAACCTAGCCTTTTATGTCGAAACAAACCCACATGAGTCAAAAAGGTAGTAATGTACTTGCAATTCTCTTCCAGTTCGAGCCGGTGATACCCTATGTTGAAATCAAGGCGGGAAAAGATTTAAGCTCCATTCTGCTGCATAATCATGTCAGCAATGTGTGGACCTGGATGTTGTTCTCTTTCAATCGCCTTGTTTGCTTGGCGCATATCAACACAGAAGCACATGGCTCATCCAATATCCTTTTTTGACACTACCAATTTTGGGTGAAACCCATGGCATCGGACCAGTGGATCGCTCAATGATGTCATGCTTTAATAGTGTATCAAGTTCTTCCTCAACAGCCTCTTGTAAATGGAACGCAATTCAACCATGTTGCTGAGCTACAGGACAGATGTCCTCATTTATGTGAAGTTGCACTTTCATGGTCTTAAGTTTTCCTAGACCATGAAACAAAGATGGAAACTGATTCACTATCTCATGATAGGCATTGACATTGTAGTTTACAGAAATCGGCTCCATGTCAGCAGCAGTTATGAAACTAAGTAAACATGTCCTCGATGAAGTCCTTGGCATGACATGAATTAGCACTTCCACTTTCATATTTTTATGCTTCGCAGTTGCTATGGATGAACCTTGACTTTGCAGTGGAATTGACGCAGCCCATGTATGCAGTTTTTGACGGAGTTAAACAGGGGACTGGAGACAGTTCATTGTACTTTACCACAGGCATATTGTTTATGGATGTGCCACTGTCTATGACAAAAGGTATGGAGCATCCATTCACTTTCATTTTGATCTTGGGACAGTGCCCAAATGAATTTTAAACTTTCACTTGTCGCCCGAGCTTTGACCAGCATTCTTCCTTGCAAGAAGCTAATCCTACATGTGCTTGTCATCCAGCAGTCAACATTGACATCGCACACCCATCGTCCTCACTGTTTCTCGGAAATAATGCGATGAAGTTTAGACGAAGAATTTGGCGACAATCAACATCGTTCAGTTTCTACTTGCCTCAACTGATGTTTCCACTTGGCCTTGTGGGCATGCTTAGAACGTCACATCTGGAACTTTCTGGCATCTATTTTGTTTCCTCAACGTGATGCACTCGATCTTGCCTCCATTTTGTTTTTCTCGATGTGACAGTCTTGATCTTTCCCTTGCTAGCAGATTGTTACGAAATGGTTCTCTTTCCCATAGCCTTTGCACACCTATCCAGTGGCAGGACATCTACCCTTAAGTGGAAAGGAAAATCTACATTGGAAACACAACTTCTTTTTCTTTGGAGACATTACTTTATGGCCTTCTGCCTTGTGGTTGACTTCCTTTTCACACTCAGCGCTGGTTCATTTTGGGCCGTTCCGGCCTCCATGTTAGCTGCCTGTCTGTCAACTCTCTTCTCCACTCTGGCAGCCATGAGTGCTCGCTCCAAGCTGTGTGTCTCTTTCAGCATTTATTGTCTACAGGAATCGGAGAGGCAACCATCTATTACTCTGAGACGTATTGCCTTTTCATCGTTGAACTCATTTAATTTGCAATGCTTTATGAACTAATCAAGTCCTTCTACAAACTCATCCACCATTTCACCAGCTCTCTGCCTTTCCTAACTGAAGATGTACTTTTCATAGTCGACATTTGCCATTGGATTGAACTTGGTGTTTAGTGCCTCCTTGATTTGACGGTACATAACTTCACCACCTCATTGTATTTTCTTTATCATTTGTTTTATTCCGTCATTTGACAAATTCTTTAGATATTTAATGATCTTCCAGCGCATCAATGAAATCATCAAAGGTTTTGATCCTGGCAGTCCATCTGTCACTAATATTTTTGCTTTTTGTCTGTGTCAAATGAAAGTGGTGGTTTTAGGAAGGCGGCAGCATCGTAACCTGTGGACGTTTTGCTTCTGGGAGCAGAGCTTGCTCGTGCGGCATCTGCTGCCCACTTGTACTGGCACCTTCGTCAAGCACTACCACATGCTAGCATTTAGGTTGTCATGCCCGCTCTTATTCCTTTGCGTTCACTTGCTTCTTCTAACAGTGTTCTATTGCACCTGGCTGTCGCCGCTCGTTTCACTTTCCGTACCTGGCTGTCACTGCCCTTAGCGTTTCTTCATGTCAGAAATGTTTTTGCTTTTAGCGCTTCCTTCACTTGGCGATTACGGCCTTTAGCACTTCTTTGTACCTTGTTGTCACTGCCTTTAGCGTTGCTGTACTGTATGAAAGACGGCTCTGTGTCACATTGTGGCACAGTACCTCTTGTCTCGACTTTAACACACAAATTTCTAGCCGATGACACACACTTTCTGTAAGGCTTTCACTTTCTTCACAGGCCTTGCACTGGCTGGAGTGGCGCTTTGACTCCGCAAATGTCAACCATCAATTTTCGCTTGAGCAGTTTACTGGACCATGGCAAACTCTCCGGGAGAGAACTGTCGGTTCTTCGGGTCGTGAGGTTTACATAATTCCCATCCTCGTCAACAGTTGTAGAGTCCTACCCCAACGCTGGTATATGCAAATTACCATGCCACACACGGATCTTGGTATTACATATCTTTATTCCTCATCTGTAACCATTAACTGAAAGTTTTATGTCATGAATTCCATCACCAACGCACTTATGTCACTGTTCCACGGGGTACGTCAGGAACCAAAAGTGTCCCGCCATCTCTAACTCACAAGACACTACATTTATGTTGCAATGTTGTCTGTTTAATAAGATCAGATAACGCTCAATAGCCAAGATTTTACACAAAGAACAATTAGAGAATGTTGCAGGAAATTATTGATTTTTCAACTGTTACACCAAAAACAACTAGATTATATCTAAGGATAAATTGGGACAATCTGGCAAAGTTTCAGGTAATATGACAAACTTAGCAGGAATTAGAAGCAGTCGTGCTAAAGGAAGAATTTTTATATTGCACTTTTTTATCGCATGGTCTAAATGGGAGTGATTTTAGCTGTATTTTGTGTTTCTATGTTCTTTGTGATGAATTGTGTCTAGTGGCAGTTGGCATTATTTTTTTTGTGTGAAAGGCAATTTTGTTTATACTAAAGCCGAAAGCACTTTACAATAAATTTAATTTTGGATGAGTAGTGACAAGTGCTATCGCCAACAGTTGCATTGTCAAGCTTGGCCTAAAAACTGCCTAATCTTCAGGTATTGTGAACTAACTCAAAATTTCCCCCCTGTGGAGCTGAGATTCCCGTCAATTTTAGTAAGTATATTGAAACTTATACTAATAGAAGTCCTCCTTATGTTGAACCCAAAAGTATTAGTTTCGGAACAAAATTAATATTGATGCTATAAAATATATGTGAATGTCTTTAACGGTTTCATGCTGGCTGTGGCATAGTCTTCGGTAACAATGTCTTGGAGTTATACTTGATAGCTGAACAACTGCAAAATAATCTGCACAAGCCTCTCTAAAATAGTTACATACAGACTGTATTCATTAGAAAATCTCTCTTTCCAAACCTAGCAATAATGTTAAAAACAAGAGCATTTAAATCCACACTTAAACTCTCTAATGTCTCCTGGTACTTTTCTTGTGTCATTTCCTATGGGTTCTACTTACCTCAAACCATTGTTGACCCTCCAATGGCTCTGCTTTTATTTTGTTAGAGAAGGTGATCACAGCAACCACTGTTTAAACTATGGGGTCTTGAGAAGGCAACGATAGCCCAGTATGAAGTTGCCACTTCCTTTCACAAAATATCCGGTTCTTATAGAGAGATAATGTATTTCTGAGCTCGTCCTCAGCTTCGGTTATTCACCTAGAACATAACTAGGAATTATAGATTATAACCCCAACAAAATGCATTCCCAAGCCATATTCTAAGTCTGGGCATTTCAACTTTCTTTCAGATTTTTTTTTTTGCTTGTTAAGGCTTCATTTTACATCAAAGTACCCCATGGTCATTTCTGAAGAGTCACTGGGCGAAAAAGATACCTTATTGCATCCTGCCAAAACCTGGGAGATAACGCTAATTATCTAATTGCTTACGTCATGTGGGGCGAGGGGTTTAGCATGTCACCTTTGATTTCAGCCACAGAACTTGCTTAGGAGGTCAAGCAGTACGATTAGTACTTTACAGAGCCAGCGTCGAGCATAATCGAATGAGTAGGGGTAAGAGAAGTCAAACACTGCCACTAACATCAGATTTCAAGAATTAGAGTCTTGACCTGTTTTGAAAGTAGAAAGAGTAACTTTTTCTGCTTGGTTGACATTCGATTTTTGATGCTGTGTTCCAGCTCTGGGACACACTCCTGCACATACAGGGGTCTCACAGACATGGAGTTCCCTTTACCATGTATAGCTCTAAAGGGGAGCGAGGGCTCTTGTTTTCATTCTAACACTGCCGAGCAATCAATGCCTCACGTTGCAGACAATCCCTAATTCCCTTTATCACAGCTGAATCTCTTACTGAGAGCAGTTGGAGGTCAAATGAGTAAGCATAGCAGAAACTACTTCAAGATTCCAGGACAAACAAAGGTGTCCCATCGCAAGATTTCAATAACTAAAGTGAGATTTAATTGAGTTTTATATTCAAGGTCTCTGAATGTAGGTGTGCAACGCAAGTCCCAGCCTACCCTGTGGCATAGGAGTCCCCAACATTTGAGAGGCCTCCAAAGATTCGGGGGCTCTCATCAGCCCAAGGCCAATGAATATCTGTGAGATATGGGATACTAAGAGGCCCTTCTTCGCAATTTGCAGGGTGGCCCCACCACTTTGCGTTACACCACTGTCTGTATGTGTAAGAATGAAGCATTGTGGGAATATCAAATATGCATGTCCCTCAGTGTAATTATGCAAACAGCGAGTTATATACCACCAAATACAAAGTGAATCCTTTTAACACTACCATTTTATCAATCTCAACTAAACCAAGATTATGCTAACCCCAAAAATGATTACAAATAATATGCTTTGAGGACAGATGGAAACACTGCTGTTGAAAGAGGGTGTTTATGTGAAAAAAGGAGGACAGGAGCTGCTGAGGAAGTAAAAGTCTAGATAAGAGAAGAGAGGTGCAGGAACTACTGACAGCAAGAGCCTATGTACGAGAAAAGATGGCAAAGTGACCATCTTCCACATGCACTTGGCATGCTTGGACTTACAGTTTCATATTTACCATGGTCAGAGTGGACTAATATGCCAGCATGCAAACTGTTGTTGGGTTGACAGCCAGGATTGGTGAAAGGGTCTCAGAAGATGGGAGGCAGCTATGACTGAAGGGACACTAAAGGCTGAGGAGTGTGTCATGGGAGAATATGACCTGATGAGGAGTGGCGGTATAGAAAAGAGGAGAAACTAATTGCCAAGCAAGGGAGGGGGTATAACACAAAATTGAAGCAAAGCAGGGGCCACTCACTTTAAGGCATCTCACTTGGAACAAGCGGGGAGAGCAAGATCAGCTGGAACAAAAGAAAGCTGGACACTGGATCCCACTAATCTCAGAAGAAGCCGCACTCATACAAGGAGGCTTTGTGGAGCCATCCAAACAGCAAGCATTAGGAAGCTTCGGGGTAAAGGCACTGCCATAACCATTGGAACATTTGTCTCACAAGCTTGGCATGTTTGTACCACATACACAACACAAAATATGAAATATCATTCAATTATTCTGCTCCTCCTTTCGTTTGCTATATGATACCTGTTTCAATGAAACGTCCATCCACCAGATTCCTCTACTTGTCAACATATGAGCTCCCATTCTTCTCCATAAACAAAGACTGAATAACCCTTTATCTTTATTCTTCTAGTAGTGCATTACCTGGAAATTTAATGCTCTGGCACTTGTTGAATATGCATCATTTCCTTTGGTGTGTCACCACTCTGGCAGGGGGTGGACATGCAGTCGAAACCTCCAGTACCGGTCCAGCCCAACTCTCTGCCAGTCAAACTCTTCTCTTTGCTTTACTCCCACCTGCTGCATTTCTTTGGTGATGGACAAAGAGAGATTCATGTTCAGGTATTGTCTGTTGATAAGGAGTATAGTTTTTGTTGTCTATGTGTTTAGAAATCTGGCTATAGTGCTTTAAGAACTGTTCAAGTGCTTAAAGCAGCCAGGTCAGTATCCACATTGCCCGCGCGTATGTAAAACCTTACGCTGCCCCTTGGGTAGGTATGGGTGTTGCATAAAACAGCATAGTGGAACCCACCTGATTATACGTCTTTACATACTACAGTATTGTGACAACTGGGCTGGCTATGCTGCTTTCCATAGTGGGGCACTGTAGAAACAAGTCTAGATTCACAGTTTTACATACTAGTGAATAATGAAAATCGTCTCTTTCTGGTGTTTTTCTAACTGTGGATGTGGCTATTTGCCTAACTGCATTGCTTTATGCTGGGGAAATGTGGATTTGTATTAACTGACGTGCTTTACATACCGTGGCACTGTGAAACCTTTTCTTCGATGAGTTGTTTTACATATGATGTCAATGAAGTTCTTTTTCTAGCTGTGCTGCTCTAAATGCTATACCTGCATATTGTGCTTTATATATAGGGTTAGTGTGGAAACTGGTGCTACTGCGGTTCTTAGTAGAGAGAGGCATTGCAGAAACTGGCCTGATTATGGATTTATTTTTGCAAACTGAGGGAATACGGGTTGGGCTTGCTCACTGTACTCAATTGGTGCAATTTGAGGCTTGGCTAAGAAACATGTGCAAGTCAGTTATGGCTTCCCAGTTCACCTCTGGAGGATGTAGCATAGTACTGCACCAGTAAGAGTGGAAAGAAAGCTCCATGCCCCACACTTCACAACACAGCTGGGCCGCCAGTGTAGGGCTTCAAAACATTGGCAATCAATATATGGCTTTTAGTAAGCCACACGGATGTTGGCTAATGTATTGAAATCCCACTTTAGTTAAAAATATTCTACAGCCTTAGGCCCTTTACCCACCTTACTATCCCCTAATTTACAATGATCATGCTGTGGTTACTTTCATTTCTTTTTCCATTGATTAGTCCATATGCCTTCTCCTTCTCTTGCTGTCCACAATCTCGGACTTCTCTTCTACATATATCTCAAATCTCTGTCACTTGCTTCTACTATACTAAGCTTTCAAAGAAAATCCTTCCTTTACTTTGAGTCACTTTAAAGAAAACTGTCATCGAAGTGATGGTGTTATCCAGACTTGACTTTGGGATTTCTCTTTCTTCCCGTATTCTTCAGTATCCCTCCTCACAAATGCAACTGTCTCAAAATGCTGCTGCATTCCTGCTAGTCACTCTACCCCCGCAAGTTCCTGCATCAAATCTTCTGCCTGGCATATGAAGACAGCTTATGGCAGAGCTTTCACTATTTAAAGCTCTTTGTTTCTGTAATTGTGCCATTCAAGCTTTGGTCCTTGGTACCAGCAGAGAAGATTCCTCCCCCACCACCTTCTCGCTTACCCCACTACACTCCACTTTTTCCAGACTTCTGATTTTTCTCACTGATTCACACCTCCAGGGGCCTTATTACCTGGAGGAGCAACGGACGTTTGCACCCTCTTTGCTCGCCCCGGGGCACTTTGGTATTATAGAAGGGGCGATAGATGCTTGTGCGTCCTCTTCTGTAATACCGATAGTGCTGGCTCACCATACAGTGCAGCGCTATCATCCGAGGGGAATCCCTTTTCCTCTGCACCTGCGCCGTATACAAACGTGGGCACAAAGATAAAGATGCTATCAGGGGTCATACTGACAGTGCACCACCTAAAAGGTGGCACACTGTCAGTCCGACCCCTGATTGCAGCCCTTTGGAAGGGGGAAGGGGGTCCGATGCACCCCCCAGACATCCCCTTGTAAGCGGGTGCAGTCACTCACTGTGCCCAACTGCTAGGGGATCTCTAATTCCTTTTAAAAGTGCAGGTGGGTTGCTGCCTGCACAGTGAAATACAGAGCAGATGTTTGAAAGCCAATCCATATTGCACTGCCCACAGGGCATCAAGAGTTTGTGGCTGCCCTGAGGGTAGAGCATTTACTATAATGCTGTGCATTTTCCTTGTTAGTGCTGGGCGCACCTTCAGCACTAACCAGGAAAATGAGCTGCATGCCATAATATGACCCCAGATGTAATGGTCACACCATTTCCTATCTAGGGCTCAAAATCTGGAATTCTCTTCCTTTACAAATCCACCTGCAAAAGAGTGTGGTGATGTTTCTTGTAAACCCTCCTCTTTCTTCCTGATTCATTAGGTTGTTTTTTTCCAGTCGTTTTTTCCTCTGTTCTATTTTTGGACCAGGATGGCTTTTTCTGGGTAATCATGCATTTTTTAATTTCTCTTCCTCATCATCATCATCATCATTTGGTTTTAACCAGCACCTAAAAATCAACTTTCAAACAACCCAGTCACCCAATTCTGGCATGTAAAGGAGGAGAAGCTTAGTTACACACTTTAGGGCTTATTTACAAGCCCCTTGCGCCGCTGGTGTATCACTTTTTCCAATGTTAAAAATGACGCATCAGCGGCGCAAGGGGCTTATAAATAAGCCCCTTGATGCCTACACACTAGGAGGGACAACACATGATTGATGCCTACAGAGTATTATTACTTCAAATTAGCAGCACCCATTTTCCTAATTTGATTACATTTTGCACCCTTTTGACTTCAATAGGTGACAGAATTAGTACAATTGGCAGGAATCATGATGAAGGTTTTGCTGGAAGAGATGAATTGTAGCTTCCTTCCCAGCCCACACTGTATGCCAGGGTCCGTATTGTAGTATTCAGTGCATTTTCCTGGTTAGCGCTAACCAGGAAAATGCACTGCATTATACTGAATGCGCTGCCCCCAGGGCAGCCACAAACACGTGTTGCCCTGGGAGCAGGGCATTCTCGTGAAATACGGAGCGGCTTTCAAGCACTCACTTCGAGTATCACTGTGCAGGCAGCAACCAGTCTTCACTTTTAATGGGGATTAGATATCGCCTTGCAGGCAGGTGGAGTGAATGACTGCACCCGCCTGCAAGGGGATGTCTGAGGGGTCCATGGGACACCGTTTCCCCCCACTAGAGGTCTGCTATCAGGGGGCGCACTGACAGGCACCACCTTTTAAATGGCGCCCTGTCAGGGCGCCTTCTAACAGCTTCTTTGCCTCTGTGTCAGCATCTGTAAAATGGTCGGGTGCAGAGACAAAGGCATGCACTCATTTGCATGGGGCTATGCCCCCATGCAAATGAGGGAGTGCCCTCCAATGATAGCACTGCCGCTTTATGTGTGCTATCAGTATTACAGAAGGGGACGCACAAGCATCTGTGGCCCCTTCAGTAATACCAAAGTGCCCCGAGAGTGCGTAAAGCGGGCATTTGGGTAATACAGCCCCATGTACCCTAACTGGAAAATCATGATAAATGTAACTTGCTGAAGGCTTTACAGACAATCATTGCCCATTAAACAAATGAATGAAAAATAATTTATAAAGTTTAAAGGGGATTGGGACTTGGTTATTTTGTAGTGTGTTTGAGAAAAGAAGATTGAAAACCTTACCCTTTTTAAATTGTTTGTATATTTGAAAGGATATTTCGTCAGCATTGCTGTGAAGTGTAGGTACTGCCCTGTTAAATGCATAGCATGTCTAAAGTACAAAAACCCACTCCAGCGCATCTAGCTCTCCAATATCTCTTGTCCAACGTAAGCTGCAGTCCTCCCCACAACCCAGAGACCAAAAGTATTGGAATATTTCAAAAGTGCCACATCAGAACTCTGACTTTCTTGAATCTAAAGCTGCATATTTTCTCAGGGGGCGAAACCTCCCAGGCTCCTTTCGAGGAAGGCTAACTTAAATGCCGGTCAGCAGCCACTCATCTAGTGTGATACATTTTCCACACTTTGCTTGACAAAAGGTGCACGGATCACTATGGCTCTTGTTGTCATATATGAAAGTGGCTACTCTGTTGTGTGAAGTAGCAGCACAACAATCAAAACTCCAAGACAAAACTGAAAGCACCCCTTCACACACAAACACACACTCCCTCGATCACCTCCAAACAACTTGCTGAATGGGTAGTGAAAGCACTTTGGTCAGTGCCCATACGAGCAGTGGGCGAAATCCCTGCTGGAAGTGGGTCACGTTACTGGTGGAGGTGGGTTGCTACTTCGCAAGAAACATTTTAGACACCAGCACACATTACCCCCAGGTCCCTCCTGTCCTCGTCCCATTCATAACAAAGTGAGATAATCATATCTCACCAACAGAAAAAAAGAATGAAGGAATGCTGGCTCTACCCCACCCCCTCCCACTGGGAGTTCATAAACATACCAATCCCAGCATTCTCTCTGTTCTTTCTTTTCTGTCTACCGACAGAACGGGATAAGGCAGGAGCTGAGTAGCTCCTGGTGTACTTACGTGTCTGCTGCTGGGCGGTGGGGTCGTTGCTTATGTGTATGTCTCTTTCCCTGCCTGGTTTGAGGGGAGACATGTGGCTTCCTCTGGTGTGACCCCTGGTGTCGCTTGTTGAGTCTAGGACACGCCTCCTGCGTTGCGCGGTATCTGTTGTCTACGGCGTGGTGTTCAGGGCCAAATACCCTTCTGGATCGCTTTGCCTGACTTCCAGCTTAAAGGCGAGACTGGAAGTCAGACACAGGTTTGCCAGTAGGAGGTGAGGCTGATTTGGGAGCCTTTATGTTGGCCTCGGTGAGTACAGCATAGCGGTTTTTGTTAATTTCCTTCATGATCCTGTCACGGTCCGTTCTGGCTGTTGCTCTACAAGCTGCTTCATGATATACCTGCGGGTCGGCCGGGTCGGACTGGATTGGTGATTCAGTGACCCGCTCTTGTCGACTGTCTGGTGCTCGGCCTGCGTTCTTCTTGCAGATTTGGAAGCAGCCGGTGGGGGAATAGTGCCTGGTTTGTCCCTAGTCAAGTCAGCTTTGATCTTTGCACTGCGCATATCAATTGCCTCAGTACTTTAGCATTATCGGGTTTAGTTAGTACCTAGTAGGATAACCACTTGGGACTTCCGTGTGCTAATTGCACCTAGTGCATCTTGGTGTTCAGTGAGGCATGGGGAAACATTCAAGGAAGCGCAATCATGCGGAGCGCTCCTCATCTTCCTCTTCGGAGTCTTCCTCCTCTCCTTCTCCTGAACGATCAAAATGCCGCAGGGAGGGTGATGATGCTAGGATTAAGAGGTTGATCAAGGAAACTTTCCATGAGATGGGGGTGCCCGTTCCAAGGGCTCTCTTCCTGCTTATTCCTCTCTTTCTTCCGGTTCAGAGGAGGATTGGATGGGGGGGAGGAACATTAGGGGAAATACATTGACAAGGATATGTTGCCATTCTTGCTTAAACATGGCAAATGCAACATGGGGTTTCCTACTAATGAGGCGCCCAGCACGTCGGGTGGTTCGTTGCTGCAGCAATTTCAGAGTTCTGCTGCTGTGGATGAGCCGGTCCATCCCTACATCCATGAGGTTCTGAAACGTGAATGGAGGGATCCTGATCATTTCATGCTTCACAGGCTCATGGCAAAACTTTACCCACCTCAAGACATGTCAAAGGAGTTGCCAGACTCCATTCCAATTGATTCTTTTGTGGCTAGTCTTGTGGGTCACATTTCATTGGCTGAGGATGCTGTGATTAAAGATCCTGTGGATAAGAAGGTGGATGATTCCCTTCGGAAAGTATACTCTGGTTCTCATCTTGGCCTGCGGGCTGGTATTTATGGTACTTACGTTGCCCAGTCTCTGATTTCGAATATCAAGGCCCTGAATCAGTCATTGGATGATAGGTCTGACTGTTCTAGGCTTTTGGAGCATATCAAGCAGCAGATGGAGTTCCTTTCTGATGTGTCCTTTGACGTTGGTGGGGCTGGTGTGGCAGCCCGGCGCAATCTTGTGTCGAAGGACTGGAAGACTGATTCTGCTCAGAAATCTTAGGCCATGCGCTTGCCTCTTCAGGGCACTATGATGTTTGGGGAAGAGTTGGAGGGCAAGGTGCATAGGCTTTTTAAAGAGAAAAAGCACTCTTCTTCCTGTAAGCAGCCCTCCGCCACAACTGTTTCTTCCCAACCTAAGTCTTTTTTCATCCCCCTTCTCGAAGGCAGTTTTCTAGGAGTCATGTGAGGTTCTCTTCTGGCTGGGGACGGCTTCAGCTCTTTCTCCCGGCCTGGTTGAGGTCCTGTTCTGATGTGTGGGTTCTGGACATTGTGCGTCTGGGTTATCGCATTGAGTTTTCATGGCTGCCTTCGGATTCAGGGGTTTGTTCGACTCCTTGGCCGTCCTGTCGGGCCAAGTGGGCCGAGCTGTCTCGGGGGATCATGTCTCTCTTGGAGAAGGAGGTGATTCAGGAAGTTCCGCCTCTGGAGGTGGGGGGGTTTACTAGCTGATTTTTCTGGTTCCCAAGGTGACAGGGGAGTTCCGGCTGGCGGGTGATTCTGTTGGCTCTCCTGGGCCATTTCTCCTGCACCCTCAATCTTCAGGATGCTTACTATCATGTCCCGGTTCACCCCAGCTCTCATAGGTTCCTGAGGTTTTGCCTGCAGGGCCATCATTTCAGTTTCGGGTTCTGCCGTTAGGCCTGAGGTATGCCCCGAGGGCGTTCACCAAGGTGGTGGCTCCGTTGGTGGCATCGTTGCATCTTCACTGTGTCCTCATCTACCCGTACCTGGACGATTGGCTAATCCATGCTCCATTTCGGGATCAGTTGTTGGTGGATCGAGAATTGGTGTATTCTGCATTGAGGGCCCATGGGTTTCTGCTGAACCTTCCCAAGTGTCAACTGGAGCCCTTGCAGGACTTGACTTTCATCGAGGCGCGCTTTCACACCGATTTGAACGGGCTGTTCCTGCCTGTCTCTTGGATGGTGACCTTGGGTTCCCTTGGTCTGGAGTTCTTGATGGGGTTCTCTTTCCCGGTCTGTCTCTGGTTGAGGCTTCTGGGTTTCATGGCAGCGACGGTTTTCATGGTGGCTTGGGCACGGTTTAATCTCTGGCCTCTGTGGTTGTATCTGTTGGCCCATTGGACTCCATTGTCTCGCGACTTGACCCTTCTGGTTCCGATGGCTCCTTCGCTCCTCCCTGCCCTGTGCTGGTGGATGGTGCTGGCCAATCTTTCCCGGGGTCTGCCATTGCAACCCTCTCCTCCGGCATTCCTGACGATGGATACCAGTGCTTTCGGGTGGGGAGCGGCGTTGGAGTCTGGCTCCCTTCAGGGTCGGTGGTCCCTTCAAGAGAGGCGGCATTCTTTGAATTGGTGGGAATTTGCAGCTGTATCCTGTGCTGTATTGGGATTCCGCAGTCGCTTGTTGGGGCACAATGTGGCGGTACATTCGTACAACATGGTGTAGGTGGCCTACCAGAACTATCAAGAGGGGTCCAGGTTCAAATCTATGAATGCGGTGGTGATCCCCTTGTTTTGTTGGATGAAGGGGCATCTGTTGTCTCTCACGGCGGTTCATATCCGGGGTGTGGACAACGGGGTGGCGGATACCCTCAGTCGTTATTTCCCCACCTCACAGGAATTGTCTCTGACTCCAGTGACTTTTCAGCTTGTGTGCAGTTGGTTTGGCCTTCCCTATCTCGACCTGTTTACTTCCTGGCACAATGCTCAGCTGCCTCGGTTCTGCTCCCATGTGCGTCAGTAGGGGGGATAGGGGGTGGATGCTCTGACCATTCCTTGGCCGTTGCGCCTGCTTTATGCTTTCCCTCCGATTGCTCTGTTCCCATGGTTTTTGGCTCAGCTGGGGCGGGAATCCCAGGAGGTGGGGGTTGTGGTACCGTTTTGGCCTCGTCGGTCTTGGTTCCCCACTCTGAGGCTGCTGGTGGTGCAGGGTCCGTGGTTTCTGCCTTGCTTTTTGTCTCCCCTGCGGTCTTCTCCAATGTTGTCTCTCCCGCTGCTGTCAGTGTGGAGGTTGAGAGGCAGGGGTGGCGACGTTGGTGTTTCCTTGAGCATTTAGCCTTGGCCCTGCAGTATTCCTATGGGCGTCATTTATGGAATTTCCAGCGCTGGGTTCGGGCTCTGGAGTTATCCTCCCTAGATTGCTCTCTGTCTGATGTGCTTCAGTTTCTCTGGGAGGGGTTTGAGAATAGATTGTCTGTTTCAACTTTGCGGGCTCAGTGGTCCATGAATAAGGCATTCCGTTCTCATTGTGGCAATTTGTCGGATGTGGAGGACTTGGTCTCTCAGTTGTTGAAAAGCTTTTCTTTGGCCATCCTGTGGTGCACCCCTCCTTTCCCTTTTGAGATCTTCCACTGGTGATGCGGGCTCTGGTGGCTTTTACCTTTGAACCTCTGGCTGAGGTAGACATCAAGTTTGCGACATTGAAGGTGTTTTTTTTGGATCGCCATTACTTAGGCCAGGCACCTGGGGGGAGTTGGGTGCTCACATGGCTCGTGAGCCCTTCTTGTCTTTCTCGGATGAGGTTTTGGGGTTTCCTCTCGTGGGCAGAAAGTGTCTTCTTCTTCCATTGGGCGCTGGCTGAAACAGGTCATTGTGTTGGCCTACTCCCTTTCGGGTTCCCCTCCTCCGGCGGGTGTGCAGGGGCATTCTACCCGGGGGGTGGCGGCCTCCTGGACTGAGGTTAGGGGGTTTTCCTCTGCCCGAGATATGTAGGACGGCTACTTGTACGTCCTCTAATACGTTTGTGAGGCATTATCAGATCCAAAATTTGCTTGGGGGTGATGTTAATTTTGGGTTGGGGGTCCTGCGGGCTGTGTGCTCCTGACTTCTTGTTTTTCAGTGTCAATAAATCACTGGGTTTTGCTGCCTGTCTTGTGTCCTGGTGGTTTGCTGTTGATCAATGCCAGTTGTTGCTTGGGTATTCTCACTTTGTTATGAATGGCACGAGGACAGGAGGGACCTGGGGGTAATGCCCAATTACTTACCCGTAATCTTCATTACTCCTGGTCCCATTTTCCTCGTCCCATTCATTACTACCCTCCCTCCCAAACTTGCCAGCCTTCATTGGGGGCTTGGTAGTTTAGAGGGAATGCTGGGATTGGTACGTTTATGTACTCCCAGTGGGAGGGGGTGGGGTAGGGCCAGCATTCCTTTGTTATTGTTTACTGTTGGCGAGATATGATTATCTCACTTTGCTATGAATGGGACGAGGATAACAGGACCAGGAGTAATGAAGATTACTGGTAAGTAGGGCATATTTTGAAACAGAAACCCCATGCCTGCCTTCCCTATTAAAATAAAGTGCAACACTATTGTGAGGAGTATACATTGTAACTATTGACAGTAAACCTACAAGTGTAACATCTGCGCTTTTGGTCAGCAAAAAAAATAAATCATTTTGTGACAGAAAAAAGCGAATTCAAATGAGTCATTTAATTACTTGTAGCTACTGGGTGCACTGTGGAAACAAAGAGAATGCAATTACTCTACAGAGTGTGTGAGGAAAAAAAAAGTGAAGCCGGCATTGCTATAAGAAAGAGCTTTTTTTCACACCTCCGCCAACTGACAGCACCATGCACCCTTATGTCCGCGGTATACACCAAAAAACATGTCAGCCAGGCTCTCCAATGACTATTTGAAGAGAGCAGTAAGACATTCCAATTTCTTCATTCACTAAACTTTAGCCTCTCAAAGCAAGAGCTGCCAAATTAAGGTCTCCTTCCGCATTAAAAATGGACTCCCTGGAGAAAGAAGGTCTTTTTCTTATTTCACTTTTGACCTGTTCCATTTACTGTAAAGATGTGATGCTAATTAGCTACATCTCTGCTAAGTTTGGCAGAGAATGGGCACCGAAACTGAATGCATAAACATTTCTAGCCCTGCCACGTATACACAAACATGGCAAGAACTGCTTGATTTCAAATAAGAATTGCATGATAATTAAAATCTTCTAAATATGATGGTCAGTGAAAAGGGAAAAGATTTACGGTGCATCACATATCATCATACAAAGCACATAAAATATGTTTAATATGTAGTGCTCATTGCTGTGCTTTCCTTATGATTCACTCCATAACTTGACTTAGCCCAGAAATCCCAAACAAATGATACAAGTATTCAAAAATAAGCAATTTCAAGAGAGAGAAAGGAGATCCTGGTGCCTACATTTCCTCCTGAGTTTGCTGTGAATGATGTATGAAGAGCAAAACATATTTACTGAAGGGAAGCAGGCTAATCTTTAATTCTATGACCTGAAAATAAATTAACAAATGTGGCCAAAGAGAACATTTATTTTTGAGAGAATAATCTGAATCACATCTTAGTAGCTAGATACCAATATAGTTATAAAGCTGTATGTCTCTAGCATGGAAGGCTCTAAATGACAGTCTGATTGTACAGGCAACGTTTTCTAAATAGCAAATGTTAACAAGCATTTGCAATGCAATAGGTCTCGCATTTATGAGACTTTCAGACTATTGGCATTGTAAATGACAATGCCTTTTATTTATGCGTTGTTTTTAAAACAGTTAAATAAAAGGCATTGTCATTTACAATGCCAATAGCTTAAAATCTCGCAAATGCGAGACCTATTGCATTGCAAATGCGTGCTATAACATTTTTTAAAAAGCGTTAGGAGAGAGGGTGTTCTGCCTAGGCCAAAGCTATCTGAACAAATAGTGCTCGGAGGCTGTAATTAAAGCCTACAACACACATAAAAGGGGTGTTGCCATGGGAGGTTACAAAATGAGACAAGGCGCTACTAAGGAGGGGCTACTAAGCCTTTTGACCAACGAACAGCCACAGTTTACAGTGGACAATGACACAAGCCAATGAAAAATGTGGGCGAAGAGTGGGTGGAGCTTCAAGTCCCTCCCTCAATACAGAATGCCTTGCAGAGCAGCGCATGCGTTCCCCAGGCTCGACCTAAAAAAGTTTAATTAATTGGTTGGCTTCTACTGAGTCATCAGTAGTTCACATACTTTCTTGTACTGTTCACATTTTTCCCGTTAAAGTACATGAAGCAAATATTGTAACTGATATACAATTCTCATACCACCTATTATTTGTTTTCTGTGGAAAATTGACCAGAACACATGCTTGGAAGCAGCAATTGGAACAGAACTGCTACGTAATAGCTCATCTTTTAAACTGCAGGCAGTAAAACTGGCATTTGTGAAAGATTATTCATACCTTGTTCTCTACCTCACTTTTTTATCCCTAGCTCATCTCTTTTCTGTTTTATTGCAGGCAAGCTGTTGAACTTGAACAATTTCTTTTATCTGGCCTTGCAGTGACATGCAGGTTCTTCTGAGCCGCACTTTGAGACCTACCCTTTGCGCCATCTATGTAGCACCCATGGGGAAGAGTATTTGGCTTTTGGGACTATTTTGTAGAAGTTACGTTGATGACATCCAGATAGTACTACAGCTAGATGGAATCAAATAAGAACAAGTTCCAGACCTGCATGATTACTGCAGCCACAGTGATGAGAAATAATGATCTAAAGCTCAGTTCAGAGGAGATGGAGAACGTTGTCTATGGCCCTCTTTTACTTAGTCAAGAAACTGGTGGCCAGCTGAATTGGGAAAATGCCCACTGCCAATACAATTGATTCAATACATTGGGATTATTTTTGATTACTCACTCAATGTTCTAAACCATATTACTGATGTTTCTTCCCAGTGTTCTCCATTGTTAAAATTTCTCAGGAGAACTTAGCTTTATTTACCAAAGAACTCACAATATTCTATGATACAAACAATATTTGGCTCAGAACTTGATTATTGTAATTGCATGTATTTTGAACTTCTTATTTAGCTGATCAAGTCCCCATTTATCCTAACCTGTGAAGAGGAAGTCAAATGGAGACTCCCTGGGGTGATTCGTTAGGCCACTATGCCAGAGATGGCTGATCATTTATCTCCTATTGACAACTACATGATTATAAAAATATGATTGAATGATATCAAAATGGAGAATAGCACCTCAAACCTAAATTGCCTCATTTCACAAATCCTGTAAAAATTCCGGATCGCATAGCCAGCCGCCCACTATACAAGCACCTCTACAAGCTAAGACCCAACTCTTATAAAATCTTGTGCACCCCCAGGGCCAGATTTACTAAGCCCTTGCACTGCTCTTCATCACGCACGACAAAGCAATGCAAAGCAAGGGCTGAAGTGAAATTTACTCAAAGCCACAAAAAGCTGCTTTACATGGCTCTGAGTGGCTTAGTAGATCTAGAGTAAAGCAGAAGGTGTACCTTCCTGCAAATAATCAATCCTGCCTGTCCAGCAGGCACCCTTGCACTATGGCACAGGAGTGCCAGCGTAGGAGCTAGGCAGCACTCAGTCTGCTAGTGCAGTGAGGGAGCAGGATTGTGTCATTTCTTAGTAAATAAGTTGCATTCCTGCTTTCTCCCTGTCATGCAGCAACTTATCTTGCATAAAACATTCATTAATCTGCCCTCATCTCTCTCCAAAAATGGCATGAAAAACTTCAAACAAAATAATGAGTGAAGTTACAGATCTTCTGATTGATGACTAATATCACTGTGGTAGACAAGACTGTTACAAAAGTCTCTCTTTCTCACTCAGCCCCTCTCAATGGTAACTGAGTTCCCTGAAGGCACTGAAAGTCAAAAACATGCCATAAGGAAGACAGCTCTCACAAACACCTCTCACTTATTCAGCAGATGGCCTCTATCTCCATCTTTTACTAAGGAAAGATCATGATCCAAGCCTTTGATGACACTCTTGCCCAATTGTACAGCAAATATCACATATTTCGCAAAAATAAAGAGGAACTCTCACTTTTACAGCGGCCCTCTTTGTTAGAAATTGGGTTTCTGATTGGCAGAGGTATGCACCCTGTCCAAGCAGGAACCATCACCCTAGTCAGTGTAAGTGTAGTACACACTAAAAGGTTACCTGTGCTCACCCTATGGTAGCTTGGCACAGAGCATTCAGGCTAAACTAAAGAGGCAATGCGTAAAGTATTTGTGCACACACACACACAGTAACACAGTGAAAACAGCACAAAGGTACTCCACACTAGTTTAGAAAAATAGCTAATAATTATGTGAGTAAAACAAGACCAAACCGACAAAAATCCAGCATACACAAGTCAAGATATGAATTTTTGAAGATTAAATCAAAATGAAGTGCTTGGAAATCAATAGCTCCAACTGGGGCTATCTGGTCGTGCCTGACCTGGACAAGTCCAAATGTTCAGTCCGACCGTGATGGATCACTGCCCTTGATACAGGAGTCCCGCAGACCCGCTGACAGCACCTTGGATGGTTTGGAAGTCAAAGATGAGGTGAGGCCCAGAGGAGGTGAGGCGTTTCGGATGCAGGTGATGCTTCGGTTCTTGGAGGCGGTGCAAGGTTGTTTGAAGCTATAACGCTCAAGGACGATGCAGTGTGCAAAGGAGATGAAGCGTCAGTTGCCGGTGCGAGGCCTTGGTTCCTGAAGGTGACTCAGCATCGATGATGCGTGGATATAAGTGGATGCAAGTATATTAAATATGCCAATTGGGTATAAGCCCATTATACAATGTTATAAGGAGAGAAAAAAAACATTTTTGTACTGGTTAGCAATAGTAAAGTGCATAAAGACCTAAAAGTCAACAAAAACTGATTCAGAAAGAAGGAGGGTGAACGCAAAAAGTTTGAAGACGGCCCTGCCAAAAAGGCCAAGTCCAACATAACATGACATAACATAACTTTGTGGAAACTGTTATGGCAATATATGCTTTACGTGCAGGAGCATTACAGCAACATTGTTAACAAATGTTTGTTTGATATACAGGGGCATTGTGGAAACATCTTGAATTTATAATATTTTGATGCTAAGGAGTATTGTGGAATTGTCATGGCAATATATCCTTTATGAATAAAGGATCAATAATGCCATTGAACAGTTCTGGTTATACAATAAAGTAGGAGGCACAGGCAGAGTGATTTGAAAAAGGTGCAAGAACCATGAGATAGCTTTATTGCAGCCAACTCCAACTGTGCATAGCCTTCAACCATGCATAGTGGAGTTGACCATATGGAAGAAGTTATGAGAGGTTGGATGCAGGTAAAACCTGCTGCCCATGGATAAGGCTGTATGTATTGAAGTTTGGCCGTAAGAGGATCTTTGGGAGACTGGGTGCATGGACTCACCAAAGGGTAATATAGTGACCAGCTCATACTGTTCACAGTCTTTTGCCAGGCGCTACAGGACTGGCCAAACAAGAGGTTGAGAGCATGGCCTAGTTGCAGGCCAGGCTTTCCAACCCACTATTGCTGCACATGGTCAAAGGATGTACACATGTAGGATGGTCATATGGCCAGGGTCAGCTGTATAGGAGGCTATCAATGAAAGGTTGAGCACAAGTCTTACTAGAGCCTTGAAACCAAACACCTCTGTGCACAACCAAAGGCTGCCAACTGTTGGACTGAAAAATATGTCTAGCTTACTCCTTCTAGCATTGTGCGAGTTAAGTTAGCATTTGCGCCACCATTTTGTATTCAGCCGCCATTTTGTGCCATGATCGAAATGAAGCTTCTGTCTCATACTGTGTGCCTCAGCAGAAAGCAGCCTCGATTGTTTCTTTTTATTATTCAAGGTTGAGCTTCGTTGCACTAATGAATAGCTTGTTCTGTGTTTGCATGCCCTTCCTTGTATGTAGCCCTGCTCCCACTCTCAGAGAGACGGGCACGGGCTGAGTAACCTTGAAGCTAAGATAGTGTGTACCCGGTCACAGGATGGTAGTTCCTCCTTCTGTACCTCCTTTTTTCATCAGTGCCCAGGCTTGGAAATTCCAGTCTGGGCATGTCTTAGGGGTGTTGAAAATGTATATCTAACTTTACCTTGTGAACGGGGGTCAGTCCCTTGGCAGCTATTCTAAGGAGGCTGGTCAGACTGGACTCCGCGCGAGCGAATACTAATAAATAACTTGGTTTGTATTCTCTACTGTCTGACCGACTCTTCATTTGTATGGAAGGCTGAGAGGTGGTCGTGAGTGATCCGGGTGGCCCAAATCGGGTCACTTCCTTCAGTTGGCGCCCAAACAGGGACCCCATCGGGTGAGTGACCCATCTTTGCCCGCAGGCGGTTGAGGAGGACGGGGCCACGTCGGGTCGGACCGGGGATCCCTGCACGAGAGAGTCTGGTACTCGCAGCTGCCCCGTCTGTCTGGCCGGGCGGTGCCTCGGCCAGCGGTCATCCTGGCTGGGGTCCTGAACGGCGAAACCCTTGGATCTGACCGCTTGGTCCGAAGAGTCGGCAGTGGAGAAGAACTTCATTTGACATGTGTGCACCAGGTGATTTTGCTTTGGGTCATGGCGCAACATTTGTTTGAGTTTGGTACGATCTGTGGATCGTTTTTGGACAAGCGCTTGAATTGTTTGAGTTCTCTGTGAACATGGTATTGTTTTGATCTAGGTTTGGTGAGGTCTGCGGACCAATTTTGGTAAGACATTTGCAAATATCTGCTTGGCATCGATAGTGAAAAGGTTTTCATTTCAAGATGCCTTGTTTTAGTAGGTTATGTTGTATGAGTTGTCGTTGTTGTTCTACTGATGCTCGATTGGAGGAAAGGCAGCCTGCGCCTCCGGAGGGCACCCCGAACTTTGACATGTATGTCAAACATGGCCTTGACCCTATTATGTTTAGTACATTATGGCACAAATATACGAGGGACAATGCCGAGTTACATACTGTTAACAGGTACCTTTGATGTCAAAAATCTTAATTTCCTGCAAGATAAATAGTTTGCAAAACGGAGTAGGCAGTCGATGTTTGATTCTCTCCAGGTATGGCAGAAGGAAGCTAAGCAGAGGCGAATGAAGGCAGGAAAAGAGGCCCAAAAAGGGAGAATGCAGACAGTGACACAGAAAGCAGTAGCGTATGATAGAGAGAAAGTGGAAAAAGGTATAGAATGTGCTTTGATTGCAATGTGACAAGTCCTATGTTGCCCGAGAGGAAGGCGATACATTTGAGGAGGAATTGTTAGACACCCGACCTCTGCCTCCATATGCCCCGCAGAGAGTATTCCCTGCTGTGCCACAGCCTCAGTCGTCTGTCTCTTCTGCCCCTGCTGTTTCTATTTCTTCTGTTATTGACTCAGTTGCTTCAACAGCTGCGCCTCTTGTCAATTCTGTGGCTTCGCCCTCCGCGCCTGCTATGACTGCTGGCCTCTCTGCTATGCCTATCGGGTCCATGTCTTCTCTTTCTCCAGCCCTTATGCCCACAACACAGCCATTAACGACATTGGTGCCTACCCACTCGGTTACTACCCCTTCCCTCATCCCTCACTCACCGGCAGTACTAGGTAGTGCAACGCCTGTACGTGGAGTGGGGGACGGGGCTGGGTGACAGCTAGGGAATGGTTGGGACGTATTTTAATCCGATCTGATGTGGGGTAGGAAGAAAAAAGGGCGGTAGCGAATCAGGCCGCTCAGTGGGCCTGTCATCCAATCTATAGTACTGAAGATGTGTGGAGTGTGATGAGAGATTATGAGCCATTTCTGCAACAGCATGCCCTTAAGCACATGTCGGCTACATTGATTGGGATGTGGGAACAGTGCTTTAATGCTATAGCGCCCCAGATTATTTATGATATTAGAGATAATGTATATGTAGCGGGAATGGCACATGAGGAGGTTTTCGGAAATGTTGCAACATTGGTAGCTTACCGAGGTTGGCTGTTTGAGAAGAGCCCGAAGACAGTGTCCCAGTTTCCGATGAGGGAAGTCCACCCCATATATCACCCTGATTTGCCAGAGCTTCCAGATCAGCATGATGCTGTCATTAGACCAAAGGTAGAGGCCCGCTTCCAAGAACAGTGGGTCTACACCACATGGAAGAGGAGTGAGATGTTATCCGTTAAGACTCAGTTACCTGACCCTAGGAAAAATCCTACTGCATATTATAAGGAATTGACAGAGGCCGCTTCATCAACAGTAATGACACTTGCGGATATTGAAATGTTCTTTGTTCTGATGGTGCCCATCTACATTTGGAGGCAGGTGCACACGCTGGACCACGCTGGGGAATTGGGTGGTACATGGGACCAGATTAAAGCATGGGATAAGGAAAGGAAGCCTGGAGAGAAGCCAAAGCCCGAGATTCTAGCTTTACCCGGCTGAATTATTACCTATTTGCACTCCCTTATTCCTCCGATAAGGGTAGATTGGGACAAGTTAGCGGCATGTCGTCAGAAGAAAGATGAGAGTGTGTCCGATTTTTTCACACGGTTCGAGGGTGTGTTCTTGGATTTTAGTGGACAAGATTTGCCGGTAGAAGGGGGTGTCCGGTTGTTCATCAATAGATTTGTTACAAACCTGCTCCCCGAGATTGCAGCTCGGTTACAGGCTTCGGAGAGCACTTGGATGACATCCTCACCTTCCGTCATATTGAGTATGGCACTGTATTATGAGCACAGGGAAAATTAGGAAAAGGAGAAGGTGGAAAAGAAGCATAAGGAGTTGAAAACGAAGGTGTTGTTACAGCAGGCATCCAAGCGAAATGGAAGGGGACGTGGTGCTGGTCTGGCCCGGCAGCTTCCACGTACTACCAGGAATGCTGCACCTGTAGGGCCGAATCAGTGAGCGTACTGCAAAGAGGAGGGGCACTGGTGTACGAGTGTCCGGTGTTATTGCAGAAAGTCGTGGCCCCTCGTGGACAGGGTTCTCGTGGACGGGGTCATGGAGTAAGTGATCGGGACAAGGCTCGGGAGGATGGGACATCGCAGGGTCACTCTGATCAGAACTATTTTGATGACCTTCGAGGGAAACTGTATTACCACAACGATTATGATTTGGACGAGGTGACAGGGATGTCTTACAGCTAGGACAGCCAGGGAAGGGGGGAGGGACCATTTCAGATACCTGTAGATCAGTGCGGTCCTTATGTCACCGCAGATTTGCAAGGCGCAGTTAAGAAATTCTTAGTGGACACAGGTGCAATGAATAGCTCTGTTTCTCGTTCGCTGGTCCCCGGGGCAGCTCTGTCTGGCCAAAATAATGTTTTGGTAGGCTTTTCAAGTGTACCGGTTGTGAACCCCATTTCCAAACCACTTGCCTTGACTATCAGTCCCTTTACTGTGGATTCGCCTTTTCTATTGACATCCAATTGTGGGGAAAATCTAATGGGCTTAAATTTATTAAAGAAGTTGCATGCGACAATTTTTTGTTCTCCGGATGGTGTTTACATGACAATAGGACCAAATGTCATTAGCTCTAAGCAGTATCAAATCAAATCAAATCAGGGGCATTTGTACAGCGCACACATCACTCGAAAGTCTCATGGCGCTAGCAGACGGCTCTGAAAGGAAGTGAAATGGCTCAGATGTCAAAAAGCCATGTCTTCAGCCTTTTGCGAAAAGAATTGTGATCAGAGACATTTCGCAGATGGATAGGAATTTTGTTCCAGGATGATGGGGCAAGAAAGGAGAAAGATCGTCCTCCTTTTCTGGCAGTATGTACCTTGAGAGGGGTGAGCAAAAATTGGTTGCTGGATCTAAGCGCCCTGCGTGGTTGGTACCAACATAATTTCTTGGTCCAGTATCTCGGACCTTATCCGTACAATTGTTTGTGGATTAGACAGAGGACCTTGAAAAGAATTTGTTTTCTGACTGGTAGCCAGTGAAGAGATCTTAAGCAGGATGCGGAGGGCGATCTGGGAGGAAGATCCAGGACCAGCCTTGCCGCAGTGTTCTGCAAGATCTGTAGTCTGTCCAGAAGGTTTTCGTTGATTGAAAACAGTAAGGAGTTTCCGTAGTCCATTCGGTTTATTATCAGCCCTTGGACTAATGGTTTCCTGGCCTCCGCTGGTATCCACTTGAAGACCTTCCGAAGGCTACGCATTACTCCAAAACACGTGCCGATGATATGGTTGATCTGGTTCTTCATGGACAATTGGTTGTCCATGTGGAAACCTAGGTTCCGCACCGTCAGTTTGGGGGTGGGGCAGAGGCCAAGATGGGATGGCCACCAGTCGGTGGACCAGTGCTCCTGTGCTTGCCGAAGAGCATGACCTCAGACTTGGCTCCGTTTAGTTGTAAGTGATTGGAGCTCATCCACCTGTCAATGTGGGATAGGCATTTATTGAAGCGTAGCTGTGTTTCGGTAGGATCTGGGCCGATAGTGACCAGAATTTGTGTGTCATCTGCGTAGGATATGACATCAAATCCGTAGGATCTGATCACCTTGGCCAGTGGCGTCATGTACAGATTGAATAGGGTCGGGCTCAGAATGGAGCCCTGTGGTACTCCCATCTTGACTGGTTTCTCACGTGAGAGGTTGTTGCCGATCTGTACTGTTGTCACTCGGTCGGCTAGGTAGCTCTTAAACCACTCGAGGGCAGTGCCTCTGACACCTATCTCCCAGAGCCGGTGTTCTAAAATGCAGTGGGAGATGGTGTCAAAGGCTGCGGACAGATCGAGCAGGACGAGGATGGCTGACTGATGTTTGTCCAAGGCCAGCCTGATGTTGTCTGTTACCTCGACCAAGGCAGTCTCAGTGCTGTGGGCCGCCCTAAAGCCCGATTGGGAGGGATCGAATCTCGCTCGACAGAACGCTAGACGTATTCCGCGCGGCGGCATCCTTATACAAAACTGGCAATTAAAAGGATCACTGTATATATAAGACGTGACCATTGTCAGCATTGATATAAAGTAAGGTCCGCTCAATTTCTTTTTTATAAAATTTTTTTTATCTACACCACTAAACCAATATCCTAAGAGTATCATCTTGTACGTTTACATCTTAGAGTTCTGATCGGTTCTCATGCGCTCTAACTCATCAATGTTGTTTCATCGCATAACAAAATAACGAGTGACCAAGCCTTGTCTATCTTTATTAAGTCGTATCAGTTCTCAAGTTGTTGTGGCTTTTCCTGACAAAGGCGCTACGTGCGCCGCAACGCGCGTCGAAGATTTATCTGTTGCCACTTCGAATTTTTATATGTACCTTGTATTTTATCAAACTTGATTTATATTTTCATGAATGTATCAGGTTACATGATTGTATATGTCATTTATAAATTGTTTTTTATTCTTGTTGATTCTGTTTCATATATATGAATATTAATTAAATAAATAATCACAGTTTTTATCTAATTTTGCCACTTTCTGTCCTCATTGTCTTTTCATTGTTTATTACACTCAATGTGATCTTGTTCTTCTATTACCTAGGAACGATATTTTCTCCTTGATGTTTGTCCAAGGCCAGCCTGATGTTGTCTGTTACCTCGACCAAGGCAGTCTCAGTGCTGTGGGCCGCCCTAAAGCCCGATTGGGAGGGATCGAGCAGTCCCTGACTCTCCAGATGGTTAACGAGCTGCTGGTTGATAAGAGATTCTAGTATTTTCCCGAAGTAGTACCTGTCCAAAGATGCGCCCCTCCCTGCTGAGTTTCAAGCTGTGCCGCCTACTTTGTGGGCAACAGGTGACATGGACGTAGGATTACTGCAGATTCCCCCAGTTTCCATTAAGGTTAAAGATAACGCCATCTTGCCCTGTATTCCTCACAATAGCACAAGCGGAAGAGCGAGCTTTGTTGCGCATTATACAGGATCTGATTGAGTCGGGGGTGGTTGAGAAGACAGCATCAAATGTTTGTATCAGTCCTATTCTTCCTATTCTCAAAAAGACATCTTCAGAGTCCCCTGGTGACACTGCAGACGTTTACCGTTTTGTGATTGATTTGCGCGCAGTTAACAAAAGAGTGGTTCCTCAGTTCCCGGTGGTCCCTGACATTACTGCCCTTCTCACAATGATTCCTTCCTCTGCCAAATTCTTCTCTGTCATTGATTTGAAAAATGCGTTCTTCAGCATCCCAATTCATCCTGATAGCCGCCACCTGTTTGGTTTCACACTAGCTGGCAGAAGCTTTAGATTCTGCTGTGCTCCTCAGGGCTAAACTGAAAGCTCTAGTATATATAGCCAAGCCTTGAAAGGCCAATTGGACTCCCTCACGCTTCCCTCAGGTAAAGTATTGCTTCAGTATGTGGATGACATATTGATTGCGTCTGACAATGAACAGGGATGCAAAGACAGTACGGTTAAGTTGTTGCTACTACATTTGGCTCACCACAGACATAAAGTGTCCCTTTCTAAATTTCAGTATTGTCGACAGAAGGTCACCTATTTAGGTCACCTACTGTTGAAGGAGGGTAGGAGATTGACACCTGAGCGCATTAGCGCCATTGTTAGAATGCCCATCCCTAGAACTCAGAGGGATGTACGTGCCTTTATTGGCATCACTTCCTACTTTCGACATTGGATCCCTAAATACTCATTACTAATAAAGTGTCTGCTAGCGCTAACCACTAAAGACATGCATGAGCCCCTGCCTTGGACGCATGAATGTCAGCAGTCTTTTGAGCAATTAAAAATTGCGCTTTGCTCTGCTCCTGTGCTTGGCACGCCTGATTACGCGAAGCGGATCGTGTTGTTCGTACACGAGATGGCTGGTTGTGTGCTTTCTGTTTTAACACAGGCCTTTGGAGGTAAGCAACAGCCATGTGCCTATTTTTCCGCTTTGCTTCACCCAGTCGCCAGAGCCCTCCTGAGCTGTCTAAAAGCATTCGCGGCGTTGGCCATCTCTATAAGGCAATCGGCTGGGCTCGTACTTCAATCAATCAATCAATCAATCAATCAGGGGTTTATAAAGCGCGCTACTCACCCGTGAGGGTCTCAAGGCGCTGGGGGGGGGGGCGCAGCTCCGGTTCAGTCGAAGAGCCAGGTCTTGACACTTGATACTGACCTCATAGTCATGGTACCGCATGCTGTGGACACTCTTTTGAACAAGACTAAGACGCAGCACCTTACCAGTGCACATCTGACCGGCTATGAGTTAACTCTTTTTGCCCCGCATATTACGATAAAATATGTGCCACTCTGAACCCTGCCACGTTACTACCCCTCCTTTCTGAGAGTGAAGAAAAAGACACACATGATTGTCTTTTTCGGACGGAGGAGGAGACGAAGGGATGAGTAGACCTGACTGATGTTCCTTTATCTGACCCTCAAGGGGAACTATATGTTGATGGCTCTTGTTTCAGATTACCAGATGGCACTACCACCGCAGCATATGCACTCACTACACTGCATACGGTAGTTGAGACATCACAGGTTCCTTATCAGTCCGCCCAGGCAGCTGAGTTAGTCGCTCTTATTAGAGCTTGCGAGTTGCGCAAGGGACTGCCAGTACGCCTTCGGGGTTGCCCATAATTTTGGGCGGCTCTGGGCAGAGAGAGGGTTTCTCACATCCCATGGGACACGCATTCAGAATGGGCCCCTTATACATAGGCTTTTGTCTGCCCTGACACTCGCTAAGAAATTGGCTATAGTAAAGTGCAGTGCCCACAAAGCAATCACCAATGACGTGGGGAGGGGAAATGCATTTGGAGATCAGATAGTTAAGGAGACAGCTCGAATGAAGATGAAAAAGATGTTTGTAGCGGGTCCTGCCAGGTGGGTACCCGAGGTCACCATGTTTGAGGACACTCTGGACAATGTCAAGGAGATCCAGAGTGAGGCAACAATTGAGGAGTTAGCAGTATGGCAGGAAAGTACGGCACGTTTGGATGAGGATGGGTGCTGGACTGACAAGTCAGAAAAGCAGAGATGGATGTTACCGGATGCATATGTCCTTCCTGTGGTCACTATGGCGCACGGGCCAGCCCACATTAGTGTGAAGGGAATATGTAAGCTGTTAGACCCTGTATGGCAGAATGACAACATTCCCAAAGTTGCTGCTCACTTAGTGAAGTACTGTATGGTATGCATGATGTATAATCCTGGAAAAGGCTCCCCTACACCTCCTGGTAATTTTGCACCACCTTTCTTCCCTTTCGAGGTTCTCCAGATGGATTTCATCGAAATGGAATGAGTCAACAATCTGAAATATGTGTTAGTAGTTGTTTGTGCGTTCAGTAAATGGATTGAGGCTTACCCCACTAAAGAGAACACATCCATGGCGACGGCGAAGGCACTCTTTAAAGAGTTCTTCCCGCATTTTGGTTTGCCTCGTTTGATTTGGAGTGACAGCGGAAGTCACTTCAACTCAAAAGTTATTCAGTTGGTGTGCGGCGGTCTGCACATCAAGCATAGATTTCATGCTGCGAACCATCCCCAGTTGGCAGGTTTGGTTGAGAAGTACAATGGTACTCTCAAACTGAAGCTGGCAAAGATCAAAGAGAGCACAGGATTGCAATGGCCAGATGCCTTACCATTAGCTCTGTTATCTACAAGAGCTACGGCTCACTCTAGGACAGGATTGTCACCGTACAAGGTCGTGTTTGGCCGCCCGGCAAATGTCTGGGGCGTCCTGCGACATCGTCATTTTTTAGAGATAGAATACCCTTTACTTGTGGATTATTTATATGAGTTGACTAAAAACTTGCGCTCTATTCACCAACAGATTTACGAAGCTTTGCCGCCAGCTCCCGAGGGGCCAGGCCATGATATCCGGCCCGGTGACTATGTCCTGTTGAGAAACTTTCAGAGGAAAGGCAGTTTGGAGCCCAGCTGGAAGGGGACTCTCCAGGCCCTCCTCGCCACTCGAACGGCAGTGAAGGTGGACGGCTGAAAGAACTGGATTCATTCTAACCACTGACGGAGGGTTGCCCTACGCCCGCTGGGTGCTCGATGGGATTGGCAACTCAGAAACGGAGCAGGTACCTCGTTTCGTTCTCTTCTCAGATTCACGACTGAGGTAGGCACACACCGAGGAGGAGAGCAACGCAGTGTTGAACGAGGCGGTGCCACCTGAGATTAAGCAAAAGACACACAATTGATGGACGGAATGCAGAACAAATCAAAACATTCACCCCCAGTCAAGAGATCTGGGTTAAATCCAACATTCTTTTGCTCACCATGCCACCCCAGTTTAGACCTGGCCATATGCAAATCAGTCTTGACACTGTGCCTCATGGGAACAGTCCAGCCCGAACTGCCAAGCCAGGTCCTCCCTGGACTGGAAACAAGCATCCTAGGACCGGTTTCGGGGTTTCACCCCTCATCAGCCAGGATAGCTTGATTCCAGTGGCACAGTGAGCCCGGGACCCACGTCTGGGCATACCCGGCGCACTTAGGGCGAGAAAGCAAAAGACACACAATTGATGGACGGAATGCAGAACAAATCAAAACATTCACCCCAGTCAAGAGATCTGGGTTAAATCCAACATTCTTTTGCTCACCATGCCACCCCAGTTTAGACCTGGCCATATGCAAATCAGTCTTGACCCTGTGCCTCATGGGAACAGTCCAGCCCGAACTGCCAAGCCAGGTCCTCCCTGGACCGGAAACAAGCATCCTAGGACCGGTTTTGGGGTTTCACCCCTCATCAGCCAGGATAGCTTGATTCCAGTGGCACAGTGAGCCCTGGACCAACGTCTGGGCATACCCGGCGCACTTAGGGCGAGAAAGCAAAAGACACACAATTGATGGACGGAATGCAGAACAAATCAAAGCATTCAACCCCAGTCAAGAGATCTGGGTTAAATCCATCATTCTTTTGCTCACCATGCCACTCCAGTTTAGACCTGGCCATATGCAAATCAGTCTTGACCCTGTGCCTCATGGGAACAGTCCAGCCCGAACTGCCAAGCCAGGTCCTCCGTTGACCGGAAACAAGCATCCTAGGACCGGTTTCGGGGTTTCACCCCTCATCAGCCAGGATAGCTTGATTCCAGTGGCACAGTGAGCCCGGGACCCACGTCTGGGCATACCCGGCGTACTTAGGGCGAGAAAGCAAAAGACACACAATTGATGGACGGAATGCAGAACAAATCAAAACATTCACCCCCAGTCAAGATATCTGGGTTAAATCCATCATTCTTTTGCTCACCATGCCACCCCAGTTTAGACCTGGCCATATGCAAATCAGTCTTGACCTTGTGCCTCATGGGAACAGTCCAGCCCGAACTGCCAAGCCAGGTCCTCCCTGGACCGGAAACAAGCATCCGAGGACCGGTTTCGGGGTTTCACCCCTCATCAGCCAGGATAGCTTGATTCCAGTGGCACAGTGAGCCCGGCACCCACATCTGGGCATACCCGGTGCACTTAGGGCGAGAAAGCAAAAGACACACAATTGATGGACGGAATGCAGAACAAATCAAAACCTTCACCCCCAGTCAAGAGATCTGGGTTAAATCCATCATTCTTTTGCTCACCATGCCACCCCAGTTTAGACCTGGCCATATGCAAATCAGTCTTGACCCTGTGCCTCATGGGAACAGTCCAACCCGAACTGCCAAGCCAGGTCCTCCCTGGACCGGAAACAAGCATCCTAGGGCCAGTTTCGGGGTTTCACCCCTCATCAGCCAGGATAGCTTGATTCCAGTGGCACAGTGAGCCCGGGACCCATGTCTGGGCATACCCGGCGCACTTAGGGCGAGAAAGCAAAAGACACACAATTGATGGACCGAATGCAGAACAAATCAAAACATTCACCCTCAGTCAAGAGATCTGGATAAATCCATCATTCCTTTGCTCACCATGCCACCCCAGTTTAGACCTGGCCATATGCAAATCAGTCTTGACCCTGTGCCTCATGGGAACAGACCAGCCCGAACTGCCAAGCCAGGTCCTCCCTGGACTGGAAACAAGCATCCTAGGACCGGTTTTGGGGTTTCACCCCTCATCAGCCAGGATAGCTTGATTCCAGTGGCACAGTGAGCCCGGGACCCACGTCTGGGCATACCCGGCGCACTTAGGGCGAGTAAGCAAAAGACGCACAATTGATGGACGGAATGCAGAACAAATCAAAACATTCACCCCCAGTCAAGAGATTAAGGCCATCCAGGAGCCCCAGCCTGTTGGCCCATCTGTGCTTGAGCCCCAGTCCATTGGTCCCTCTGAGTCTGAGCCTTTGTTTGTAGACCCCTCTGCCCCTGGAGTAGTTAGGTACAATCTGCGCCCCGACGGAAGAACAGTGCACCAAAGGATAAGTCAGACTAGTAGGGATGGACTGTGAGAAAAAATAATAGGGTGTACCTTGCCTGTGGTACCAACGGTAGTTTAGGGAAAGGGAGATTGGTGCATTGTTCAGACATTGGACAGGGTGAATTCGACATGCTCCCCCGGAAAAAGGCGGGTACACTACCCTGAACGAAGCAGTATTTCTTCAGAAAGGGCTGCGATCGCGCAGCTCTACTGAAAGTGCTCAACAGCACCACCGTAGATGAACAATAGGAGTCTGCCAGCGAGACTCTGACGGGCGCTGGGAACTTTACCCCTTTCTTGCTTTATGATCGTTGGCTCCATTGCATGTCCTTTCCTCCAATGTACCCATTTGGCCGTCCTATTATGGAGGAAGAACAGCCCTTTGCGGCCCCACGTTTTGAGCAGAATGGTCCTGGTTGGTCTAGTTGGTCTACTAAGAGTAAAATTATTTTCGTAGTAATTATCCTGATCTTTCTGATAGCAGTACTTGGAATAATGTGGTTCCTTGAGGAGAAATATCCTGTGCACTCTTTGATTGGTACAACGCCCGTTCCCCTTGAAACATGTTTGTTACTTTGGCCCCTCATAAAGGCGAGCACAAAAAAACATATGTTGAAAAAGTTTTCTTACAGTTGCTCCACCAGGCACACCATACCTCAAATGTTACTAATTGTTGGATTTCCGGCCTGCTCCCTTCTGTGACACATAAAAATGACATATTACTGTCCATGTCGTTTTCCTATTTGAGGAGCTGCGAGGCCTGGTTCCAACTGTTTACCATGGTGTATACCCATTTCCATGCTGATGCCATGAATATGACATATGGTGATTATGATACTGTGTTAGAATACATACGTGTTCACCAAAGGTTTACTCCAGGAGAGCGAGGGGCCCCTGATACACTGTCTCCAACAGCCTGTATGAATATATATGAGAACGAAAAAAATGTAACATGGCTTCAAAATGAAATGTTGGATTTTCAGGGATTTAACATCACTGAATATTTTAGGTCTTTCCAGAAGCGCAATATTACTCAGGATGAAGCAAAGCCAGTGCCGGTAGTTAACACAACAGCTAGTTTTTTGTGTTCAAGGTCTTGGGACTGTTCAAGTGGAACAGAGTAATTGCAACTATACCTATGTGTTGAGCACAACAAATAGCCCACCTTTACTTCCACCCCATAATGTTTATTTCGTCTGTGGGTCCCAGGCCTATGTGTGGCTTCCTAGGGGGTGGTCTGGCATATGTTATGTCTCTTTCCTACTTCCCCCGGTGTATATAGCTCCATCCAACTACCATAGGGATCACCGATTACAGCGTAGGGGTGTCCACCTATCCCGTATTAGAAGGGTCATCAATACCGAAGACATTGATCAGACAGATACTACCTTACAGCAGTTCACTGATGCTATGAAGGGTATCGTTCCTTTCTGGGGCCCTATGTCCAATAGCCTTAATATCCGTCACCTCACCAGGGTGGTGGAAGGGGTCATTAATACCACGGCTGGGATTCTAACCAATATCACAGCTGAGCTCCAGGCTATGAGGCTTGTTGCTCTTCAGAACAGGATGGTGTTAGACGTCATCCTTGCTGATCGGGGTGGAGCCTGTCACGTTATCGGTAGTAGCTGCTGTGTATACATACTGGACCACGCTCCTAATGTATACGCTGTGATACAGAAGTTGCACAGGCTTGCATCCGACATTCACCAAGAGAATGGCACCTGGACCCTTTCTGGTTGGTTGTGGGGTTTGATAGCATCCTGGGGTTGGAAGATCCTTATCTTTCTAGTAGTAATTGCTGGTGTCATTTTCACTTGTTGCCTATGTATCCATTGTCTTCCTGCTTGTTGTGCTTACTGTATTGGGAAGTTAACACCTTCACCCAAGACCCCAGTACATGATGCTAAGTCTTCAACAATGATGATGCAGGGGCATGGCTTAGCGCCGACGAAGATGGCCGCAGACTAGCGCGGGTACGACAAACATCCACCAATAACACCCATAAATCCGACTAATCGATCTGTACAGGGACGGTTGGCGACAGCTGAGTGTCCAGGGCCGGCGCTGGGGCAAGTGCGACGGCCGAACAGTGTGCTGGGACCATGAATCCTAATCCGGAGGTTGGGCCTTGTCGGCCGTGGAAGCCAGGACCCAGAGTGAAAGGCGGCGGCAGAGTAGAGCAGGCGAGAGGCGGGAGCTTCGGGACGCACAGACAGGGCATCGCAGAAGACGTCATCGCGACTGTGCTCGGCCAGTGCGTCAGAGCGGCCGGAGGTGCGAGAGGAGGACATGAGGCCCACTAACAACAACCGCGAAGAAAAGCAAGGGGCAAGTAAGGAACCCCCTCCCCGCCCTAGAAAATCCACCGGAGGAGTCTCCGAGATCGGGACGTGGGCCAAAGCTACTGCAGGACTTGGAGGTTAGGGAAGCAGGGGGAAGGCTAGCGGGAGTGAAACGGGGGCCTCTTCCCCTCCACCTTCCTGGATGGACGAGGCATCATTGAACAAAGGGGGGCCCCCCTCCGGACAGAGAGGAGTCGAGGGGCAGCTGGAGACACAGGGGGCTAGGGGATATTCCCCCCCCCCTCAGGCACAGATTGTGGCCCTCTGGCCTCGATTCCTGGACAAGTGGCAATCGAGTGGAGCGGCTGCTTCTCGAGTACTAAGCAGGGCCCCCTGACGAACTGTATACCGCATGGCGAGGATCCAAGCTGCGTGGCCTTAAATCCAAGGGGGGGCAGCTCTAACCGTAGCATCTGACCTAGTCCATCTCACGCGGCCTTAGGGAAGTCCCGAGCGGAGCAATTCAGCGCTAATAATTACACACACAGGGACTGGTCCGGAGGAAAAGAGACTAAGGGAATAAGGACTGTATATTGGCTTTGAGAGTTGGGGAAACCCGACAGGCCGTGCGGAGGGGAACTTCTTCCCCTCCACGAACAGGCGGTGTTGAGTACCCTCCTCATTGCAATAACTGCGGATATCCAGATGCTCCGTTTACCCCTTGGAGACGATGGGGGGGAGGGGAACGAAAGGTGGATACCAGACCAAACTGGACAAGTTTGCGATGAGCAGAATCCACACGGGAGAAACGGAGAATGCGCCCGAGCTCCTTGAATGCTCAACAGCCTGCAGACGAAGATGAACCCTCCCTTAAAGATATTATAAAGGCTATTATAACAGTGCGAACGTCCTTAGAGCAAAGACTAGACACCGTCACAAGTGAAGTTACATTGCTCAGAGCAGATAGGGAAAAACGAGAGACACGATAGCTACGATGGAAAACACGGTAGCAGGTATCCAAACAGACTCACAGGCAATGCAGCAACAAGTCAAGAAACTTCAGGCCACTTGTCGCGACCTTGAGATAAAACTGGATGAATGCGAGGGAAGATCGCGCCGGTACAATATTCGCATAATTGGGGTACCGGAGCGAGCAGAAGGACCGGCAACAGATCTTTTCGTGGAAGACCTCATAACTAAACATGTGCGGCCCCAGAAACTTTCAAAATTCTTCACTGTAGAAAGAGCGCATTGGGTCCCGGGCGGGAGGCCCAGACCCGGAATGCCACCCAGGCCCATCCTGGCCTGCATATTCAACTTCCGAGACAGGGACAATATTCTACAGACGACAAGGGGCGGGCCACCTATTCGCTACGAAAACAGTGAGATAACCTTTTTCCCGGACTTCACTGTCAAGGTCCAGAAACAGCGACGGTCCTTCACCGAGATCAAGCAGGAACTGCGGAGGCGAGAAATGAAGTACTCCATGATCTTTCCTGCGAAACTAAGGGTGGAAGCGGAGGGCAAAGCTTGGTTCTTCGAGAGCCTAGAAACGGCAAAGGAATGGCTGGAGGGTTGGCGGGTGGTGGGCGGAAACAGCCCCAAAGATCGTTGTGAGAGACACAGACCTCCACTCCAGGAACCCGAGGAACTGTTGCATCGATCCTCCGGTGACGCCCGAAGCTCAGAGAGAGACTGATAGTGATAGACGATCCACCTCGGAATAACGGAATGGACACAGATAAGTAAACGAGGGTCAGGGGTGAAGCAAGCTCTACAATGAAAAAAGGGACAAATTGGTCGAATAGACTCAATTATTAACCTGACCATGATGGTTATCACTATGGGAGGCATACAAAACCTTGATACGGGGTCAGGTTATTTCCTTAATTGCGGGGCACAGGAAAGAGAAAAAAGCAGCAATGGAAAAAATCGAGGGCGAAATCCTGGACATTGAGGGTGCGCTCACAGACAATAACGGAGAGCAGACTAGGCATATTCTTGATATCAAAACAAAAGAGGATCGAGACATGGTCACATACGCAGCCGGTATTCAACAGAGGGCAACCAGGCATAAAATATATGAGCTAGGAGATAAGACAGGGAAATTGCTGGCCTGGCTGGACCGGCGGGAACAAGCCAATCGATAGTTACCACTCTAACCTCAAAAGATGGTAAACAGCTTAGGGAGCCTCAGGCAATTGGGAACGAATTTGCAACCTATTACTCGGAGGTGTATTCGCCCTCCAGGAAATCAACAGCAGAGGAGGTGAAAGAATTACTTGAAGACATGACCATCCCGGCCCTGGATGCACAGGCCCTGACTCTTACGGAGGAAGACATAACTGAGGAAGAGATAGCACAGGCGATCTGAAACATCCGATCAGGGAAAGCATCAGGGCCCAACACCAAATGCGATGCAGCGCGCGCACCGAATTTTGTTTTATTTATTTATTTGTTTACTTACCTCTTTAGGGCCGTATTCCAGAGTTTACTACCCCCCACCCTGCCGCTCCCCTGCCCCACGTCACCGCCCGGCAGCACTCCCACCAGGAGCCACTACTGTGTATATAGCTATAGACCCTGCACGGCAGCGATTGGATGCCCGAGTGGTTGAATACAGGGTGTGGTCATAGGTCAGGCCCAACATCGTGCATAGATTATTCCCCCAATTAGTTGGCTACATGCTAGGTCCTGTGTCCAACCCCACCGTGCCTGGCCAGAGGCAGCGCGGTGGGGCGGCAGGGCGGGGGAAAGTTGACAGATGACAGAGTAGGATTTATTTATTTATCTAATTTTCCCTTTTCCATCATCTGTTGACTTCCCCTCTCTCCCGCCCAGCCCCATCGCGCTTACCTGCACCAGACGTAACTGTATGCGCCGCAGGGGCTGGACATGCAGGTGCTTGGGCACTGGGCTTGACCAAGACTTACTACAGGTGTACATGGCCTTTAGATATGGAAACAGGAAATAGATGTCTGTGCAGTTGGATGAGGACAATGGGATTGCCTATTAAGGAGGAAGAATACGTAAATATTCAATAATGCAAATGTTTCACTGATCCCTTTGGATTTATGGACAGGGGATACGAGCAATGGCTGAACTCCAGCTTTAAATTCTGCAGCTTGAAGACAGCGTCGCGGACTTCAGACTCATAAGTAGTGGATTTAACTATACCGACACAGTGTTACTGTCTGAAAAGGAATGTGTAGGCAAAGCAGAGGCTCAGCTAGATATTTACGATGTGCATTTAGTGTGAACTCCATCTAAAAAAAAAGGTATACGAGATACGCTGACTTATCTACAGACAAAGGGGTCTTGATCTCAGAATTCCCACGAAAAATCCTCATTAGCAGTAGCATTTCTGGATTAGAGTTTGTTGACTTCTGGGGATGATTCTCATAACTTCATTGATATATAAATATGAGGCTGAGTACGGCAAGATGGCTTCCGACTGACTTCAGTGAGAGCTGCTGCTGCTGCTTCTCTCCATCTGGACCTTTAGGAGATTTTGATATGCCGGCTATTTGAAGACCATCTGCGAACATCCCCCCCCCGTACTTACTATTTATATGTGGACATGCGGCTGCTGGGCATTGATGGTCAGCTGAAGGCAAGGTGTTTTGCCACCTTCGTGCTCCTGTTGTCACCGAGTGCCAGGCGGTGTATCGGCTTACCGCGTGGGAGTCACTGCTTCGCAGGGAATATGGCCCCAAAAACGATCAAAGCCGAAAAAACGGCGAGGGCCGGTGCCTCCAATGTCGGCTATCCCAAGGCCGGCTCCGGTTTGGGTCGTGGAGGGGCCAAGTTCGCCGAGGAGGACTGCTGCCAAAGAGAGTGGAGGCCGCCGGAGGAGACATCGGAGTGGCTGGTGGGACCTGGCATAGGGTAGCGGCGGTGATAACAGCGGGAGCGATGAGACAGACTACGGTGGCAGAGGCTTTCTTGATGTCTCCACCATCCACCGGTCTTCAGGGGGGATCCGTGAGTCCCTCAGTAAGAGAAACGGCGGGAGTAACCGGAGCCGAGGGTTTGAAACAGCCTACACTACCGAGCCCTGAGAACGGACCACAGGCAAAAACCGGACTGGAGCAGGGATCGGGATTAGACTGTGCTCAGCTTCAACTGGTGGAAGAATCACAAGGAGCTTGTATTGTCTCAGTGGTCGAAACTTTAGAGCATGTCATTTTGGAAGCTGCTTGTGTGGAGACACAGGATGAGCAGTGCGATAGTGGAGAGCAGGGTGATGAGCAGGATTACAGCACTAAGCCAGGCTATAATGCGGTGTCTGTCCAGGAAAGTGATAATATGCCAGTACATACAGAGCTACCTGCTTTGGTGGCAGGAAATGGGATGGCGGCTGAAAATTTAAACTGCGAAAATAATATTTGCTCAAGCTCTGAATTAATCAATGGGGCCCCTGCCACTATATCGAAAGGCCAAGCATTGCGGCAGCATCACGAGATGACTCATGGGTCTCCAGAGGGGGACCAATTTTTCTCTCTTAATGATGATTCTGATTCCCCTGCACTTAGCGATCTTAACACCACGGAAGAAACTGACTCTGAAGAATCCGCAACTGTGCAAAAAGGTCCCCGTGGTAAAGCCGCACATCAACGGCGCAGGAATAGATCTAGGGGTGGCATTGCTCAGAACAATGTGGAAACTGCGAGGAAACTGGAATGGGATTATTCGGCCACCAGTATGGTCTACGAGGATAATGAGCAAGCAGACTTAGATGGCTCAGCTGTATCTTCAGGACCGCCCGCACCACCCACTCTGGACTTAGTGTATTCCACTCTTAAACAATTGCAGGGAGAGGCCAGAAATGAAAGCAGAAGATCGCTACAAGCCACCAAGAAATTACAAACCTCTATTCGCAAAGTTAATAAACTCTGCACAGAAATGGCCGAGCGGGTTACTCATGTGGAGGACAGAACTGTGGCTCTGGAAGAGGAAGTTAACAGGTTACAGGAATTCAAGGTGCAACAGGAAAAACAAGCACTGGATGTCTGCTGGAAACTCGAAGATTTCGAGAACCGCCAGCGGCGGAACAACGTTCGCTTATTGGGGGTTGCTGAAAAAGCGGAGGGGGCTAATATAGTGCCCTTCATGGTGTCCTTATTAAAGGGGGCCTTTCCGGACCTTGCCCAATGGAACTGGGATATGGAGGTCCAACGGGCTCATCGTTTCCCAATGGTGCAGAGGAGGAATGCTTCATCCAGGCAAGACGCGTACCCTAGAGCGATTCTGATTTATGTTGGGAACTTTCTCTTGAGACAAGCCATTATTGATAAAGCTCGCCCAGACGCCAAGAGGACTTTTGAAGGGCATTCTTTTTTTCGCCCGTCCCGATTTTTGCCACGCCACTATAGAGCGAAGATGGCACCTTCGGCAACTGATTACAGCATTTCAGGGGGTGGGCAGTGAAGCGTATCTGTTATTCCCTTCTCGTCTTAAAGTCATAACGAATGGACAAGCTCGTATGTTTTCCTCGGCGGTGAAGGCACAAGAATTCCTAACGGAGCTTAAAGAAGCTAAAGGAAGGGCGGATACCCGTTAAAATATTCTGGGCTGGGTAACGGTCTATTTAGAGTATGGATAATGGTTCACGTATTTCACTCTATTTTTTTAACTTTGGTGTGTTAAATTAAGCTGAGCAGGGGGGGAGGGGGTGGAAGGCGGTGGTTGTTAGAGATGGATGGGGAGAGGGAGTGGGGCAACTGGAGATGTGAGATCGGTTGCCACACATAGGTCATGTTTGACCTATTTGCCTGTAAGGGTTGTTGGGGGGGTGGGGGTGGTGGGGTGGTCGGGTTTGGGGCGGGGTAGGGGTCTTTCACAGCATAGCACAGCACTATATATGAGGGAAGGGTTAGGTAAAAGGTTTATTGATTTCAGAATTAAATTTTTTTGTAAAGAAGAAGGTACTGAGGTGAAGTTAGCGGGGAGAAGGGAGCGTAAACTCAATATGAAACTCAAAGCAGAAGGGCAATCACTGAATACTAATCAATGGCTCATGTGAATCTTAAGATTATTTCTATTAATATCTGTGGGCTTAATGATCAGGCTAAGCGACAAAGGTCAGCAGTAATATTGAAAGCCCTGCGTGCTGACATATTGTGCATACAGGAGACCCATATAGAATATACTAGAGCAGGGATTCTTGAACAACTGGGTTTTAGACTGTTGGTGGCTTCCAAACAAGGTACCAAAATCAGAGGGGTAGCTATCCTCACTCGTAGGAAAGATCTAATTGTTAAAAGGATATTATCGGATAGGTGGGGACGCTGGGCAATAGCAGAATGCGGATTTGCAGGAGAATCATTTACTATTTGCTCGCTTTATGATTCAACAGCTGATGATCCCGAGGTATTAGAGTTCTTGGACAATGAATTTGCCCATTGGCCTACTCCACTCATAGTATGTGGTGATTTTAATATTAATGGGTTAGGTGGACTATGGGGCAAAACTGGCAATAAATATTCTGGGCGCAAAAGAAAGGTTTTTAAAGCACTTTCTAACTTGACTAAAAATCATGGGATAATAGATGTATGGAATCATCTAAAAATTTATGATGATGGTAACACCTTTTATTCTGCCCCGCACAATGCGATTTTTCGACTCGATTATTTTTTTATTGCACACTCATTAATACATCGAGTCATAATTGAGAAGCTCCCCAGGTTATTATCAGACCATAACCCTCTTGCCCTTACTCTGAGTTTTTCTAAAGGAGAGCGGGCTGAACGGACATGGTCCTTCGAAAGAGGGCTTTTGATAGACTCAGAGTATGTTTCTCATATGAAGGGGTGGATCACGGCCTTCTTCGATATAAATAGACATAGTGCGAGCACCGGAGTTGTCTGGGATACCTTTAAGGCCGGGGTAAGAGGTGAGACTCTCAGTTTTAGCTTTTCTCTGCAAAAGAAGGAGGCGCATCATGAAGAGATGCTCCTCAATAATTTAGCTAAAATTGAAGAGGCGCTTGCCTCTGCGGTTAAAGCCGGTTCACCTATTACTGACATTTTGTATCGACTTGCCTGGGCTAAAGCAGGAATAGGCGAAAGGGCAGCAGCTAAGGCCTCAGCAAGCTTTTTAGCCAAAAGAGCACAATGTTACGAATTTAGCGAGCGGGTAGGTCATACTTTGGCAGTGAGACTCCGACAAAGATGCGCTGCTAGCGAGATTAATGCGGTCCAGGATGAGCGTGGAAATTTAGTTACTGATCCACTTGGGATTCAGGAAGTATTTCGGTCATTTTATCATCAATTATATGGGGAAGAATCACAGGATTTGCAAACTTTAACTCAGGATCTTCTCAATAGTATACCTCTCCAAAGTATTGAACCTGGAGACAGAGAAAACCTAGAGGTAACTCTGACTCAGGATGAGATATTTGACGCAGTGAGAAATCTTCCACCGGGTAAGGCCACAGGACCGGATATATAAATATGATATTAATATATTTAAATATATACATTTTGCTTTGAAATTAAGAGATAAGTGATGCCTAAGCTCACCATAGTATTAACAGTGTTAATTTATAGTAAACTCAGGGGCATATTTATCAAGGGTTTGCTTTCTGTTTGCACCATGTAAAGTGGCACATGCGCGATGCAAACCCAAAATGCGATTTATCAAGCCACGCAAGGCCACTTTGCATGGTCCTGAGTAGCTTGATAAATCAGAAGCAATACAACACAGCACAAATTGCTGTGTTACGTTATTCTGCCCCAGGGAGTCGTTCTATGGGCGTTGTGTGGGTGTTCCTACGCAACTCGCATGGATTTTGACGCATTCCCAGATTTACCATTACTAGTGAACCTGGGAATGCGCCAAATTTCTACGGGGCTTATTTATGAGCCCTTGCGTCACTTTTATGCCGCCGGTGCGTCACTTTTTGTGATGCACCGGCAGCGTAAAAAATGCACCATGTGCGCTCTACTTACAAAGTGACGCATTTAGTCAGATGCGTCACTTTGTAAACCTCTGCGCCACATTATACCTGTGCCAGGTATAATGTATGCAGGGTGGGCGTTCCCCCGCAAAAAGCCTTGTAGAAGTGGTGCATTGAAATCTATGAGATTTCAGTGCGTCACTTCTAGGACGAACAAAGCAAACACAAGGAGATGATGGACGGAGAGCTGAAGCTTTTCAGACACTCACCCCCAGTCACAGATCTGGGTTGAATCCATCATCGTTCTTTAGCTCACTTCGCCACCTCAGTTCAGACCCAGCTATACGCAAATCAGTCTTGACCCTGTGCCTCATGGGAACAGTCCAGCCCAAACTGCCAAGCCAGGTCTTCCCTGAACCGGAAACAAGCATCCTGGGACTGGTTTTGGGGTAACACCCCTCTTCAGCCAGGCTAGCTTGAATCCAGTGGCAAAGTGAGCAAGGGACCCACGTCTGGGCATACCCTGCCAACTTAGGGGGAACAAAGCAAACACAAGGAGATCATGGACGGAGCGCTGAAGCTTTTCAGACACTCACCCCCACTCACTTCTAGGAAGCCATTGCATCAATATCTTACTCCTGCCTCACAGCAGGCATATGACTGACGCAGGCCCTTGCACATGGGGCTTGCCCATGTGAAAGGATACATTACTGGAGTTGCGTCTGTTTTCGGACACACTCCAGCAATGCGTCCCTTCTGTGCCTACAGACACATCAAAATAAATATAAAGATAAATAAATAAAACGAATTTCGTTGCACGCGCTGCATCGCATTTAGCGATGCAGCCCGCGCAATGAAATTCGTTTTATTTATTTATTTGTTTACTTACCTCTGTTCGGCCGTATTCCGGAGTTTACTGTAGGAGAGTAGGATCTGCTTCACATGGGTACCCCCACTTTTTGCTGATGCTTCACTGTTTTTCGACATTAGTCTGGCTGGGGCCCTGCTAATCAGAACCGCAGCCTAGCTGCTTCCTCTCTAAAATGGTTTCCATGTGCCTTAGGCACATCACTGATTGGGATCTGGAGTGCCCTTATAAGTCCCTAGTATATGGTATACTATGTACCAAGGGCATAGGTACCTCAGAGGCCTGCCAGGGGCTGCAGCATGTATTATGCCACCCCTGGAAGGCCATCCAAACTGAAACCACAGGTCTGCTACTGCAGCCTGGGTAAGGTGGTGCATGCACCCCTTACTGTGATATAGGTTACCTATATCACTAAATACATACACACATATAAACCTATAAGTCACTCCTAAGGCAGGCCTTATCAATCCTAAAGGCAGAGTGCATGGTTCCTATGTGAGAGGGTGCCCCTGCATGAGCAGGGCCCCTCTACAGCGTTCGGAGACCATCTCTGATGCTGTTTGTAGTGCAGCCTGACCATATACTCTTAAGCGCATTATATCCTCGCGGTAAAATGCTAACTTTGGAATGGCTGCACCTAAACATGTCGTGTTTGGTGTCAAACATCTTGGAATACTACCCCCCCCCCCGCCAATCCTGGCGGCGGGGGTAGCATTCCACCCTTCTAGAGGGAAAGACATGTTAACTCTGACTAGTCCGGTAAATTTCTTTCCAGAGCCCTGGCATCACAAAATGGATGCTGCTGCCACAGACACGAGTCTGGCCTCCTGCTGCTGGATGAAACTCCGGCAGGGGAGGCCTGGACAATAGGTTTCCTGTCCCAGGGAGGTGTGACCACCTCTCCAGACAGGATAATGTGTATTGGGGCTGGGCGGGAGCACTTTCGGGTGCTTTGAAGTCCTGCACTGGGGGCACATTTGGTGTCCCTGTGCATACCCCAGTTCAAACCGGATCAGGGGCTTGGAGCCCCTGCTTTGGCGCGAACTGGACAAAGGGAAAGGGGTGTAGCCACCCCTCTGCCCTGACCCACCCATAGGTGGGGCCACAGAGTAGTCCAACCCCTATCTTTAGTATAAAGGTAGGAACCCAGTCCTTAGGACTTTAGATTATCCCTGGACGAAACTCTGAAACCGAATCCTGGACCTTCGACGCTCTACTCACGATTAGAGTACAGAAGAATCTCCCTTGGGGTCAAGGAGTGACTCCCCTGCTTGGCAGGCACCAAAGAAGCATCTGTCTGGTTCGCATTTCTGAAGCTCCCGTCGGACGCCGAAGTCATCGCATCACCAGAGGTGGATTCTCAGACTTCCCCAAGGCTACCCTGAGTCCCCAGCAAAGCTGAGGCCCGTGGCTATCGTGGGTGACTTGAGACCATGACCCCTAGACACCGAGCACATTTGCAAGTGCATCCTCTTCTGGGTCTCCAAAAAAATCGTGCTTTGGGCTCCGAGTAGCCCTAGCCTCCAGCACCACCTGCACCGAAGATCACTGGCCCCCACTCCACGAGTGTCCTGTAAGCCAGATCCACGTGCGGCATCACGAGGCTCCTTCGCGGTCGCTAGCCCGTTGGCTAGTAGCCCTTAATGAAGGCCAATCCTTTTCTAACTTGGCATCCTGGTTGCCCCAGGCCTGCCCTCACTTACCTTCGCTGGGTGAGTTCCACAGACCTTGCTGGTCTGCACCATCGACGATCTACATCTTCACTGAGACTTGCCGTTGCCAAGGCTTGTTGGGTCCAATCTGGTCACCGACACCTCAGCACTCGACAGACCTTGTGTACCAGCCCGAATCCTGCTGCTGGTCGCCGACAACGCCTCCTGGACCTCGTGGCTGAAGAGTCAAGACGACCGTCAACGCACCTGAAGCACTCGACATCGGTGGGCATCTGTCCATCGCCTTCCTGGTCACTGGCTAGTGACCCAGACTCTGTCCCCTCTGCTTTCAGGTTCTTCAGAACTCTGATCCACTCTTGGATCCACCCGGACACTTTTCTCTTGGCCGCCAGCAGCACTTTGCAGCAGATCGCCATTCGAATCGACGACGAAACCCGACCCCGAAAGGCACCTATGCACCCGGCTTCCCTGGGTGAGGTAACACGAGTACTCCGGTGCTCCCGTGGGTAGAGACTCTTCAAAGTCCTAGATCTCAAAGGGTTTTGTCCTAGTCCTCTTTTAAGTGTCCCTTTTCTCTAATTTCCCGATCCCGACTTTCTCCATAGAAGTCAACGGCGTATCGCGGTTGTGTATTTACACTGCACGCGTCTCCCGTGGGTCCCCTGTGTCACTACCTTGGGTGGTTCCTTGTGGTCCAAGCACTTCTAGAGGCTCTAGGCCTAGTGTCTAGTTCAGTCGTGGTTCGCATACCACTTTATTGGTATATGGTTTGGTACGCCCCTAGGGCCCAAACGTGTATTTGTGCTATTACTGTGATTTAATAACTTCTAACTTATGTACTTCGAACTCTAGCCTCATAAAGAGACTAGAGGGGTGTGTTTAGCAATAAATACATATATTTTGAATATATACCTGGTGTGGTGCTCTTTCATTTGGTCACTCAAGAGATTATAGACTGGTAAAACAAGCTGCTTTACATTCCTTCAAGACTTAGCCTGAAGGCTGCTCTCCATAGCTACCACTAGGATAGCTTTCCATAAGGTTGTCTTTAACCTATCTCCAATAAGGGGTTGTTTGGACTGGTGCAAGGTGCCCACTATAATTAGTGGACAGCATATACCAGGCCAACTTCTCACATTGGTGTGCAGCGTGTGGGATTCCAGCTTGCTATTGTTTTACCAGATAATCTCAATTGAATTGATCAACTGAAAACCACTAAAGGTACCTAAGGTACATATAATTTAAGCTTAGAATACAGTAAGTTCTACTGAACTTAGAGTTGTGTGTTAAGGGATAGCACAACCCTTTCTACAACTCAAGAGAGTTTAGTAGGCCACACTAGAGTAGGTAGTGCATACACCACACCACACTAGTAATGTCTTTAAGGGTAGGATCTAAAGAATCCTTGCAGGAAGCCATTGAGCTTCCACCCTCCAAGTATGATACACTCCCATTCTTGGAATTGAGAGCTTTATGCAACTTGAGAAAATTAAGGACAGGCCAAAGCCCCACCACCCAACACCTCAAGGAGTTGTTGGTGGCTTATGACCTTAGTAAGCCCTTGGGGACTGAAGGGGTAGGAGCTGAGGGTGGGGCAGAGGAAGAGGAGGAGGCCAGGGGTACCAATACCCCCAGCCCCCCTCTGAGACTGGCCAGGAGGGTGACAATGACCCTGACCTGGATAACCCAATCCCTCCTGTGGAAGATGATGAGGATGATCTGAATGATCCCCACTTTGTCCCCCAGGAAGGATTAAGAGTGTGCCCAGAAAGTCTAGATCTCCTTCTCAGGAGTCTAACCACTCTGGCACCTCCATAGGGAGCTCTATCTCCTCTCACAGGAGGGAATCCTCTCATGAGAGAAGAGACAGACTGGTCCAGTATGAGGAAACTCAGCTGGAAATCAGAAAAAAGCAATTGGCTTTAGATAGGGAATCCCTAGATCTCCTTAGAGAGAGAAGAAAGTTGGGACTAGAGTCCCATGGTGGCAGCCATGTCCCTAGAGACAGGGAAAGGTCCTATGACCATAGGAACCTGAGCAAGATTGTCCCTCCCTACCAGAGTGGGGATGACATCCACAAATGGATAACTGCATTAGAGAGGGCCTGTAAGGTACAGAAGGTCCCTCAGGAGCAGTGGGCAGCAATCTTGTGGCTCTCCTTTGCTGACAAAGGTAGAGATAAGCTCCTCACTGTTAGAGAGGAGGATGCTGATAATTACAAGGTCTTGAAGAGTGCTCTTATTGATGGGTTTGGCCTAACCACTGAACAGTACAGGTTGAAGTTCAGAGACACCCAAAAAGCACAGACTCAAGACTGGGTAGACTATGTGGATTGTTCTGCCAAGGCTCTGGAAGGCTGGTTGATGGGCAGTAAGGTGTGTGACTTCTCAGGATTGTACAATCTGATAATGAGGGAGCAGATTCTTAATAACTGTCAAAATCAGCTGTTGCATCAATACCTGGTAGACTCTGATCTGACCTCTCCCCAAGAATTGGGAAAGAAGGCAGACAAATGGGTCAGAACCAGGGTGAAGCAGAAGGTACAGAACCAAGGTGGGGACACCAAGAAGCAAGATGCTAAGAACTCTGAAAAGGGTGGGGAGAAGGGTAAAGATCAAAAGTCTTCATCAGGCCCCCAAAAACTTCTTCTGGTGGGGATTCACAGTCTACCAAAGGGAAAGGCCAAAGAAAACCATGGTGCAAGGTCTGTAAGCAAAAGACCCACTGGACCAGTGATTGCACCAAGTCCAAAGACTCCAGTCCAGCACCCACCAATGCCCCTAAGGCACCTGTTCCCCCTAGTACAGTTGGTGGGAGTGCTCCAACCAAGGGTTTAGTAGGGTTCACCCTGGGAACTGAGTTGGGCTCTGACCTAGTCAGAGAACTGACTCAGGCTGTGTTAGTCTGTGATGGAGGCATGGATGTGACCTCCACTGTGAGTCCCAGTAATCTGGGCAAGTACAGACAACAGCCTTTAATCAATGGACGTGAGGCTTTGGCATTTAGGGACACAGGGGCAAGTGTCACAATGGTGACACAAGACCTTGTGAATCCTGGGCAAGTTATACTTGGTGAGATGTACCAAGTGACCAATGCTAGCAATGTCAGAACAGACCATACTCTGGCAGTTGTTAACTTCTCCTGGGGAGGGGTAACTGGCCTTAAAAAGGTTGTGGTAAGTGCAAACCTACCAGTCGAATGCTTGCTTGGCAATGACTTAGAGACTTCTGCTTGGGCAGAAGTGGAGCTCAGGACCCATGCAGAAATGCTGGGGATCCCTGCAGATGTGTTTGCTGTGACCAGGTCACAAGCCAAAATGTCTAGCACTGAACAGGCCTTGGATTCTGGAAGAATGGACCAAGTGCCTTCCAAGAGGAGGAGTAGTAGGGTTAAGGCAGGGCCTTCCCCCTTGGCTCAGGAGGAAGATCAGTCCCTTGAGGGGGATGATCTCAGCCCTGAAGAAGGAACTGTCCCAGAGGAACTTGAACCTGACCAGGTTGAGTTCTTGGGGACAGGGGGACCTTCTAGGGCAGATCTGAGCCAGGAGCAGCAGAGCTGCCCCTCCCTTGAACCCCTCAGACAGCAAGCTGCTGCTGAGGCTGCTGGGAAAGCTAGTGGTCCCCATACAGTGTATTGGGATGATGGACTCCTGTACTCAGAGAGTAGAGACCCCAAGCCTGGTGCTACCAGGAGGTTGGTTATACCTCTGAAGTTCAGGGGCTTCCTATTGACCCTAGCCCATGATATTCCCTTAGCAGGTCACCTGGGCCAGAACAAGACTTGGGACAGACTTGTCCCTCACTTTCACTGGCCCCACATGTCTGAAGACAGCAAGGAGTTTTGTCGCTCCTGTGTAACCTGCCAAGCCAATGGCAAGGCAGGTGGCACTACAAAGGCCCCCCTGATACCACTACCTGTGGTGGGGGTACCCTTTGAAAGGGTAGGGATTGACATTGTTGGTCCCATGGATCCCCAAACAGCCTCTGGGCACAGGTTTATCCTGGTGGTAGTGGATCATGCCACCAGGTACCCAGAAGCTATTCCCCTCAGGACCACTACAGCACCTGTGGTGGCAAGGGCCCTCCTGGGAATCTTCTCAAGAGTGGGCTTTCCTAAGGAGGTAGTATCAGACAGGGGTGCTAACTTCATGTCTGGGTACTTAAAAGCAATGTGGAAGGAGTGTGGAGTGACTTATAAGTTCACCACACCCTATCACCCACAATGCAATGGTTTAGTTGAGAGATTCAACAAAACCTTGAAGGGCATGATTAAAGGGCTCCCAGAAAAGCTTAGGCGTAGATGGGACATACTCTTGCCCTGCCTTTTATTCGCATATAGGGAGGTGCCTCAGAAGGGGTTGGTTACAGCCCTTTTGAACTTCTGTTTGGCCACCCTGTGAGGGGTCCACTGTGCTTGGTGAAGGAAGGATGGGAGTTACCTCTCAAGCCCCCAAAGCAAGATATAGTGGACTATGTACTTGGTCTCCGCTCCAGGATGGCTGAGTACATGAAAAAGGCAACCAAAAACCTTGAGGCTAGCCAGGAACTTCAAAAGGTCTGGCATGACCAAAAGGCTGTTCTGACTGTTTACCAGCCAGGACAGAAGGTGTGGGTGTTGGAGCCAGTGGCCCCAGCAGCTCTCCAAGATAAATGGAGTGGACCCCACACTATTGTTGAGCAGAAGGGTGAGGTCACTTATTTAGTAGACCTAGGAACACCCAGGAGTCCCCACAGGGTTCTCCATGTCAACAGGTTAAAACCATATGTGGACAGGGCAGACATGGGCTTGCTCATGGCTACTGATGAAGGGCAGGAGGAAGAGAGTGACCCACTCCCTGACCTGCTCTCACAGAACCCTGACGATGGGTCAGTTGATGGTGTAGCCTTGGCAGGCAGCCTCACTACCCAGCAACAAACTGATTGCAGGCAAGTCCTCAATCAGTTTAGACATATGTTTTCTCTGACACCCAGTCAGACCACCTGGTGCACTCATGAAGTGGACACTGGGGACAGTCTGCCTATTAAAAACAAGATTTATAGGCAACCTGACCATGTCAGGGACTGTATCAGGACTGAAGTCCAGAAAATGTTGGAATTGAGAGTTATTGAACCCTCAGATAGCCCTTGGGCTAGTCCAGTGGTCCTTGTACCGAAACCTCACACCAGTGGTGGAAAAAGAGAGATGAGGTTTTGTGTGGACTACAGGGGTCTCAATGCAGTCACTAGGACTGATGCCCATCCAATACCCAGGGCAGATGAGCTCATAGATACTTTGGCCTCTGCCAAATATCTCAGCACATTTGACCTAACAGCTGGCTACTGGCAGATCAGACTAGCTGATACTGCAAAGCCCAAAACAGCATTCTCGACCCCTAGTGGGCATTATCAATTTGTGGTAATGCCCTTTGGTCTGAAGAATGCACCTGCCACTTTCCAGAGGTTGGTGAATACAGTTCTCACAGGACTGGAAGCCTATAGTGCAGCATATCTAGATGATATTGCTGTCTTTAGCTCCACCTGGGAGGATCACCTGGTCCACCTCAGGAATGTTTTACAGGCCCTGCAAAAGGCAGGCCTGACTATCAAGGCCACTAAGTGCCAGATAGGGCAGAGTCAGGTTGTGTACCTGGGCCACCTTGTGGGTGGAGGCCAGGTTCAACCTTTGCAGAGCAAGATCCAGACCATCATGGACTGGACTGCTCCCACTACCCAGACTCAGGTGAGAGCCTTCTTAGGCCTGACTGGGTACTATAGGAGATTTGTCAAGGGGTATGGATCAATAGTGACACCCCTGAATGACTTAACTTCTAAGAAAATGCCCAAAAGGTTCAGTGGACAGTTAGCTGTCAAAAGGCATTTGATGACCTCAAGCAGGCCATGTGCACTGCTCCAATTCTGCAGAGTCCTGATTACTCCAAGAAGTTCATTGTTCAAACTGATGCATCTGAATTGGGGGTAGGGGCTGTACTGTCACAATTGAATGAAGAAGGTCAGGATCAGCCAGTAGCTTTCATTAGCAGAAGGCTGACCCCTAGAGAGAAACGTTGGTCAGCCATAGAGAGGGAGGCCTTTGCTGTGGTCTGGGCTCTGAAGAAGTTGAGGCCATACTTGTTTGGTACACACTTCCTGGTTCAGACAGACCATAAGCCCCTCTTATGGCTAAAACAAATGAAGGGTGAAAACCCCAAACTGCTTAGGTGGTCCATTTCCCTACAGGGGATGGACTTTACAGTGGAACATAGGCCTGGGAGTAACCATGCGAATGCAGATGGACTCTCTAGGTATTTCCACTTAGAACATGAAGACTTAACTGGGCAAGGTTAATTTAATGTCCCTACGTTTGGGGGGGTTGTGTAGGAGAGTAGGATCTGCTTCACATGGGTACCCCCACTTTTTGCTGATGCTTCACTGTTTTTCGACATTAGTCTGGCTGGGGCCCTGCTAATCAGAACCCCAGCCTAGCTGCTTCCTCTCTAAAATGGTTTCCATGTGCCTTAGGCACATCACTGATTAGGATCTGGAGTGCCCTTATAAGTCCCTAGTATATGGTATACTATGTACCAAGGGCATAGGTACCTCAGAGGCCTGCCAGGGGCTGCAGCATGTATTATGCCACCCCTGGAAGGCCATCCAAACTGACACCACAGGTCTGCTCCTGCAGCCTGGGTAAGGTGGTGCATGCACCCCTTACTGTGATATAGGTTACCTATATCACTAAATACATACACACATATAAACCTATAAGTCACTCCTAAGGCAGGCCTTATCAATCCTAAAGGCAGAGTGCATGGTTCCTATGTGAGAGGGTGCCCCTGCATGAGCAGGGCCCCTCTACAGCGTTCGGAGACCATCTCTGATGCTGTTTGTAGTGCAGCCTGACCATATACTCTTAAGCGCATTATATCCTCGCGGTAAAATGCTAACTTTGGAATGGCTGCACCTAAACATGTCGTGTTTGGTGTCAAACATCTTGGAATACTACCCCCCCGCCAATCCTGGCGGCGGGGGTAGCATTCCACCCTTCTAGAGGGAAAGACATGTTAACTCTGACTAGTCCGGTAACTTCTTTCCAGAGCCCTGGCATCACAAAATGGATGCTGCTGCCACAGACACGAGTCTTGCCTCCTGCTGCTGGACAAAACTCCGGCAGGGGAGGCCTGGACAATAGGTTTCCTGTCCCAGGGAGGTGTGACCACCTCCCCAGACAGGATAATGTGTATTGGGGCTGGGCGGGAGCACTTTCGGGTGCTTTGAAGTCCTGCACTGGGGGCTCATTTGGTGTCCCTGTGCATACCCCAGTTCAAACCGGATCAGGGGCTTGCAGCCCCTGCTTTGGCGCGAACTGGACAAAGGGAAAGGGGTGTAGCCACCCCTCTGCCCTGACCCACCCATAGGTGGGGCCACAGAGTAGTCCAACCCCTATCTTTAGTATAAAGGTAGGAACCCAGTCCTTAGGACTTTAGATTATCCCTGGACGAAACTCTGAAACTGAATCCTGGACCTTCGACGCTCTACTCACGATTAGAGGACAGAAGAATCTCCTTGGGGTCAAGGAGTGACTCCCCTGCTTGGCAGGCACCAAAGAAGCATCTGTCCGGTTCGCATTTCTGAAGCTCCCGTCGGACGCCGAAGTCATCGCATCACCAGAGGGAGATTCTCAGACTTCCCAGAGGCTACCCTGAGTCCCCAGCAAAGCTGAGGCCCGTGGCTATCGTGGGTGACTTGAGACCGTGACCCCTGGACACCGAGCACATTTGCAAGTGCATCCTCTTCTGGGTCTCCCAAGAAGTCGTGCTTTGGGCTCCGAGTAGCCCTAGCCTCCAGCACCACCTGCACCGAAGATCACTGGCCCCCACTCCACGAGTGTCCTGTAAGCCAGATCCACGTGCGGCGTCACGAGGCTCCTTCGCGGTCGCTAGCCCGTTGGCTAGTAGCCCTTAACGAAGGCCAATCCTTTTCTATCTTGGCATCCTGGTTGCCCCAGGCCTGCCCTCACTTACCCTCGCTGGGTGAGTTCTACAGACCTTGCTGGTCTGCATCATCGACAATCTACATTTTCACCGAGACTTGCCGTTGCCAAGGCTTGTTGGGTCCAATCCTGTCGCCGACACCTCAGCACTCGACAGACATCGTGTACCAGCCCGAATCCTGCTCCTGGTTGCCGACAACGCCTCCTGGACCTCGTGGCTGAAGAGTCAAGATGACTGTCAACGCACCTGAAGCACCCGACATCGGTGGGCATCTGTCCATCGCCTTCCTGGTCACTGGCTAGTGACCCAGACTCTGTCCCCTCTGCTTTCAGGTTCTTCAGAACTCCGATCCACTCTTGGATCCACCCGGACACTTTTCTCTTGGCCGCCAGCAGCACTTTGCAGCAGATTGCCATTCGAATCGACGACGAAACCCGACCCCGAAAGGCACCTATGCACCCGGCTTCCCTGGGTGAGGTAACACGAGTACTCCGGTGCTCCCGTGGGTAGAGACTCTTCAAAGTCCTAGATCTCAAAGGGTTTTGTCCTAGTCCTCTTTTAAGTGTCCCTTTTCTCTAATTTCCCGATCCCGACTTTCTCCATAGAAGTCAACGGCGTATCGCGGTTGTGTATTTACACTGCACGCGTCTCCCGTGGGTCCCCTGTGTCACTACCTTGGGTGGTTCCTTGTAGTCCAAGCACTTCTAGAGGCTCTAGGCCTAGTGTCTAGTTCAGTCGTGGTTCGCATACCACTTTATTGGTATATGGTTTGGTACGCCCCTAGGGCCCAAACGTGTATTTGTGCTATTACTGTGATTTAATAACTTCTAACTTATGTACTTCGAACTCTAGCCTCATAAAGAGACTAGAGGGGTGTGTTTAGCAATAAATACATATATTTTGAATATATACCTGGTGTGGTGCTCTTTCATTTGGTCACTCAAGAGATTATAGACTGGTAAAACAAGCTGCTTTACATTCCTTCAAGACTTAGCCTGAAGGCTGCTCTCCATAGCTACCACTAGGATAGCTTTCCATAAGGTTGTCTTTAACCTATCTCCAATAAGGGGTTGTTTGGACTGGTGCAAGGTGCCCACTATAATTAGTGGACAGCATATACCAGGCCAACTTCTCACATTTACTACCCCCCACCCTGCCCCTCCCCCGCACCACGTCACCGCCCGGTAGCACTCCCTCCAGGAGCCGCTACTGATCACAGGAATAGCAAGGAGGAAAGATGTTGTCTTTGTGGGGGAGACATCACACAACAATGCAACAACCCACACAGGATGTTTTTACCGATCCACTGGCAGAGAAAAATACGCTCGAAAAGTCACTTGCAAACTGTTTGATCAAGTCATCGAATTAGAATGTTCGGGGTTTGTTTATACCTTTTATGAATATCATTTTAATTAAACAATCGACAATGATAAAGCTGTGCAGATGGGTTCAGGGATGTCATTATGATGAAACCTATGTTTCATAAGGAACCGTGAAATATTTTGATATCTCATTGGTCCCTGTAAAATTTGTGTTTATATACCACAGGAGTTTGTGAAATAAAAGCTTCTGCTGATGAGTTCTGAAGATGTATATATAGACACAAAGCCTTACCTAAGGAAAGCCAGCGTCAGCACCACCCTCTGGCATTTAGAGAATTTGTTGAGCTATTTACAATAATATTAGATTTTACCACCACTTTCATAACCATGAGTTAGTCTTAATGTTAAAGTGAAATGAACTATTATTAAAAGCTGGCTCTATACATTTGGGCTGTCGGGTGTATGTATGTTTTGTATGCGTGCGTGAGTGTGGGGGTAGCATTTTCTGCTCACGAATTAACTCTGTGGCAACAGGACATCCTGTTAACGTAATATATTGCACAAGATTGATTGCTCATTTGGAGTCGGTTGCTGGACCCTTTGACAGTGATATAAGGCAGAAACAAAATGAGCATGGTTCACCTCAGGGTTTTGTTTCTCGCTAGGGAGGAATTACGTGTCCTTTGCATTTTAACCTATATATTAGCCTTCAGCTGCATATTTTATGTGTGTCAGGTTTGACAGATAATCAATACATGGAGGACACACATTTATATTGATTTGCATCTTTGGACCCACTTGGATTTTGCCGTGAAGGTTACTCCTCAATGTTTTCCTTACACTTCAAATGAGTTTTAAAAAGTTGAATTTGGTACCAATAATGCCCCGGCAACTAAAGTAGCTGTCTCTCATTTTTGGACTAGTCATTTGTAAGTGTATTGTTAATCACTCCCAGACTTTGAATGGTTTCTGTACTCTTATGTTTATGTGTGGCTGTGTGTGGGGTAGACTCAGGGTGGGGTTATGGTGGTCAACAACAGTTTAAATAGATCTAAATCACACTCGTAAAATAAATTAGGGGCATATTATCAACGGCCAGCGATAATTATCGCTGGCCGTGCTTAGCGATCATTTTGTTATCGCAGGCTATCTCTGGAATTTATCGCCCTGGTAGCGCGTTATTAACAACGCGTTTCTCCAGGGCGATAAAAATTCCAGAGATAGCGAGGTTATTGCCGTTTTGCAGGGAACATCGCTGGTTTTCCAGCGATGTTCCCTGCAAAACGGCGATAACCTTGCTGATACGACCCACAGGGTCATATCAGCATAATCCACCCCAATGTTAGGGATAGGTAAGTCTGCATTTTAGCAGACGTTAGTTTTTGGAGAAAACAGCAGTTTTCTCCAAAACTAACGTGTGCTAAAATGCTGGGGCAGCCTTGTAAATATTGCGATGTGAACATCAGCGATATTTGCAAGGTAGTCCATCCGGGTACGCCCACTTTGCATCTCATTAGAGATGCAAAGGGAGGCGTTAGGGAAAAGGGTGCTAACATGCGATTATGCATGTTAGCACCCTCTTGTAAATAGGGCGATAGTTTTATCTCCGCTTTTTTAGCCAAAAAAGCGGAGATAAAGCCCTTGTAAATATGCCCCGTAGAATCATTTCAAAATACAAGGTAAATTAGGTACTTACTGGGGATGTTCTAAGTTTTAATCATGTGTGCAAACTCTTATATAGATGCCGAACATACTTTACAGTTTTACCCTTTTCCTATATGGAGTCCCTGACATACTTTTTCAAAGAAAACTGCAGACCTGACAACTCAGGCTGTGCCACCGTCTTTTACAAGATTTCGGTTCTCTTCACACGGTCACCGAGTGAGGAGCCAAAATCATGTGGTGGCAGGCAAGGCGAGCTGGAAACAACTGCATATAGTGGATTTCCAGCTCGTCCTTTGTGGCTGTAAGTAGCTGATGTTCATTAAGAGGTGTGAAAATACCCCAAGACATAGGTGACAGCCTCAGCGACCCTTTGCATTTTTTTGGGGGGTGCGGGTCTTGGTGGCGGGCAGAGCGCCTCTTAGGAAGCACTTCGAATGAGGCCTGCCCCTCCAAGGCTCTGCCCCTTCCTCACATGGTCAAATTTATTTACAGGTTGGCTGATCTGAAATGTCTCATGAGTTTACCTTAAAATTGGTTTCCATACAACTTTTAAACTTGATGAATACTGGCAGTCTTGACATAGGGTTCAGCAGATGCCTTGGTGATGTGTCAGAGTGCAAAATGCTCCATACATAATGACTGTGATGAAGATGTGATAGGTGTGTCCTTATATTGTTCAGAAAACTTGCAGAGATTGAAATGCAATGATTTCCCTATAAAGACTCTGAAAACAAAATCCCAACCCACCTGGGTCCACCAAGGCAGAGCTGAGAAGGTAAGTGTGATTTCTTTTTCTAATTTTTGGTGCGTGCGATCATGAATATATGGGAGTGAATGTTGCTTATGCATATGTGTGTATGTGCGCATGTGTGTGAATGTATGGGTATGAGTCAGTGTTCATGTGTGTGTTTGTGCCCTGTCTGCCCCCTCCATGATATAAGTATTGGCCGCCACTGGTATACAGTGACAGACCAGAGCTAAATCTGTTTCCTGCTTCTATAGCCGGGCTGGCCCCTCTGCCTCTATCCAGGTTGGTTGCAGTCTAGGGGCTGCTTTCAGAGCAGGATGGGATGCAAGGTCTCAACCATGCCCCCTTGCAGCTATGTTAGCTGCAGCCACCTGCAGTTTGTGGATATGTTTAGATCTTTTGCTAGGGATGATATTGGTTTCCAAGCCAGATAGTACAGCCTGGGGCTAGACGTGGTTATATTTCCCAGCTAGAGACCTACTAGTGCTAAATTGCACAGTAACAAACTAGACCTTGCCTTGGTTCCTGATCTCAGCTAGAGGCCAGAGAGTGCCAGACTGTACAGTAACAGTCTAGAGCCAGGCCTACCTCCCGCTCATAGCTACAGGCCTATGTATACAAGACAGTACAGTAGCAGACAAGCGCTAAGGCCTAATTGTTGTTGAGCTTTCAGGGGTGGGTACTCTTGTGTGGACATCTTTGCCCAAGATGGCTACCACAATCTCACTTTAAATTGGATCTTAGCTAAAATCTTCTGAGTCTGAAATACATATATTCACACAATTTATGGTCCAATAGCGACTTCTAAATGAATGGGAAGGTTGTGGAAACACATGCTTTGGATCTCTTTATATTATTATTCATCATAATACAGTTGGATACTGTTCTTGTGGGGTACACTTTCTCAGGTGTGTTTTGACTCTGGCTCAGTATTGTACCTCAGAAGTGCCATTTGCCCTTTATGCTTGGCCCCAAAGAAAGATATTGGACACAAACAACATGCTCTTTATCAGTATCTAACAATGTGTCTACTAACTAAGATCAGAATGGGTGTAACAATTTAGTAAGGTAGTGTCTTGTGGATTGTTACCTGCCTTGTTATTTTGGCCTAGGCCTGGCTGCCATGCTGCTTTTCTTTGCGCACGTTACACTGAGCCGGGCCTTCCTCGCCCTTTGCTCGTGCCACGTTCTTTTGCACTGTCTGCATTTTCTGTTGTTCACCTTTTTGGGCTCAGTCTGCACAAACATGTACAAGGTCGAATAACAATGTACTTTGGTTCTTCCTGATATGGCCAGTCTCGCGCACCCAGACATAACATTAGGTGCAATTGCCATGATGGATTTGATATGCTTTTAATGCTGTGGTTTACTAGCGCTTAACACACTTGAAGAAATCCTTTTCAGTGAGAAGAGCTATGATGTCCTGCTGATGTAATTCTGCATCTAGAGACTGAGGTATGGGGGTTCGCTAGTCAAAGCCCAGAGGTCTTCTATTATTATAATAAACTATCTTACTGAAAGGGGAGGGTGGTAATGTTATTTATACGTTTATCCACTGAGCTCTGAGATGCTTTCCCCGTTTGTATTCTATGGAATTGTAACCATGCTGCTTATATTAGTAATATGCATTATGCTATTAGTACTGACACGTGTACTGTACATTAGAGCACGTAAGTTGGAATAAACATTTTAACCTATCCAGTGTCTCTTACTACGCACCTTGTGGACAAGTACGAGTGAGTGGCGAAAGAGTGTTCTTGCTTCAGTGAGTCCTGAGATAAAGATACCGTGTTCTGGGTTGTCCAAACATTAGTACTTGGGTGCTAATGGGATGCTAAGCTAGTTGGGTTGGGGTTTTTGGGTGCTATGGTATATGGTGGCAAACCACTGTATTCCAGGGTCCCATTTTCCTGTGCATAGCTCTGTGTATGTGCAGAAACCTTATGACATGGCGCGACCACCGTGGGGCAGCTTATCTGCGAGACGCTTGAGTAGTGCTTGTGCTTGTCCACAAACCCCTCGCGTACGCTTCCGGAGGCGTATGTGACGGTGATACCTCCTATATTGAATGTTTTATAGGTTCTTTCAAGCTTGAAGTTATTAAAAAGGTTAGTTAGCAGACCCATTTTTGTGCTCCCTGTTAGGTTGTCGAATATAATTGTTTAGTCATGGCTGGTGTGGCGATAGCTGCACATAGTCGAGGGGCACTCCGAGATCACTTACGGGTGTATGGAGTGCCTGATACAGGGATCGATTTGGTCTTTGTGGTTCAAGCCGATCCGGCTTACCACTTTGAAGTGTTTTACACTTGGATCACTTTTGAAGCGGTGGATGCAGGTGATAAGCTGTTTCATGAATATAAGCCCACCGCTATTCCTGCTGCCTATCGACCCTATACCACTCTTGAAGTACCTCTCACGGCTTGGCAGCACCGTGTTTGGTTCAATGGCGCCCTACCACAACCAACTACCGCAGTTCGTTTAGGCCCCTTATCAATTCAGGGGGCCACTTGGCCTATATTGGCCGGGTATACCCCACATCCGAATTATCTGGCATTACCGCTTGCGGAACTGCGCACTATGCATACCGAATTGGTGCGAGTGCATCGAGCCTTGGTGACATACGTTACAGGAAGCCTCCATGGAGCTGCTCCTGTAGTCGCAGGCCAACCAGCTATTGCTGCTGGAGTGACTATAAGTCCTGTCATGGTAAATTCTGTGATGGGCAAACGTCCACAAAATAAGGACGATTATCCTTATTGGCTTGCCGAAAAGTTCGATCAGATAGAAGCAGTGTTTCCACATACATCCCCAGTAGATAAACACCGCATCCTCACGATAAGTTTGCCAAAAGACATAATCCCCGATTTGACATCATGTGAAAACTGGGGTAAGGTATTCGCAGCAGTTTATTCAAAATGTTTTGGAACTCCTTCCATGACGGTTCTACCCTCTGTAATTAAAAAAGTACAGGATGAACATGGCCCTGAAGCGGCTGTGGAATTAGGGATGAGACTAGTGGGAGTGTTTGATGTAGTAGCTGAGCTGATCCTTGGAAATGTCAAGGGCGATGCTATGAACTTTCAAGTAGCGAATGCTTTGGCTTTGGTCCCAGAGTTGGACAGGCCTCGCGAATTACCGAAAATAATAGCCCGGGCTTATAAAACAATTGGAAGAAATAGCCTAGGCAACAAGCCTTTTGTAAAAATGCAAACTCAATCGCAATCACAAGTTATACAAACAAAAAGTGCATCTGAGAAAGATGATAAACCAGTCTTCACTAAAAAGAGTTGGAGACAGAAAAAACAGGGTAAGCAACAAAAGAAGCCGGGGTCGAGAGGCGCTTCCCCAGTTTCGGTTTCTTCTGAACGTACTTATGATTTACGTGATAGGTCAAGGATTAAATCACCAGAAAGGTTTCAGAGCTCTGATACGCGTTCTCCTCGTTCTTCACAGGCCCAGACGTCGTCACAGGCTGGTGGAGGAGGACGGCAAGATAGAGAAAGGGGCCGAGAGGCTCCCCAGGAGCGAGACCAACCTCGACAACAAGTCAGAGGGAAAGCAGAAGATTTACATCTTCCTCGACCGCAATTTCAGAAGAAAAAGGTTGCCGCTGTCACAGCGAAATATGCCTCAGACCGTGAGAACGAGACTCCAGAATTGGACGTGGGCAGTGACCCTCCTAGACAGCGCCGCGGAAGTTACCATAGTGCGGGAGGCGCTACGTCCTCATATGGAGGCGACAGCAACTAAAACATTCGTTACTGTAGAGACAGCTGACACGAGAGTGGCACCCCCTGACAGACTATATAATATAGTCATACAAATTGAAGGTGATATACCGCGTGAAATAAAAGGGATTTTTTGGGAAAATCTAACCTCTTCATATGACATTTTGTTAGCAGAGGTGGATTGGCCACCCCCATTCGTTTTAGCTGCACATAAAGGAGAGGAGGTAATCCTTCCAAGCTTTTCAAGGCATGTGCCAAAAGACAAAGCTGAAGCACTTGCAGCTGAGTGGGCAGTGTACCTGGCACCAGCGTTATACCGCAACCATGTGGGATGGGATGAAGAATCACCTCCTCATGCAATACCTTTGCGGTCACTACCGCAGCCACAACCCCAATATCCCATTAAACGGCAGGCAAAAGGCCCCGTCTCCGAAATTCTGACACAGTTGGAATATCAGGGAGTAATCGAACCATGCGTATCACCTATGAACAATCCCCTTTTCGTGGTTTCTAAACCCGATGGATCGTACCGCTTAGTTTTGGATTACCGGCATTTAAATACTCATTGTCGGAACTTTGCGGTGCAAAATACACACAGTTCTGCGCTTGTAGACAGTCTTGTTCGTAAAAAATACAAAACGACACTTGACCTTTCAAACGGTTTCTACACGCACAACCTAGCCCCGGAGAGTGGTCAGTGGACCGCATTCACATCCGGTGGTAAATTATTCCAGTTCCGGCGATTACCCATGGGCTACAAAAATAGTCCGGGTATATTCGCCGCCCGTGTTGTTTCTTTGTTAAATGACATTGATCAAGACGCATGTTCGTACGTTGATGACATCTATCTGACAGACGACGAGTTATATCAGCATCTGTCCCGTGTGGACCGCATTATTCTTGAATTTGCGGAGCAGGGTTACAAATTTAACTTTGCTAAGTCACACATTGCTGAATTTACTGTTCTGTTCTTGGGCTATGAGCTCAATAACGAAGGTAAGGGCTTAGCCCCCCATTTCTTGGAAAAATGTGCACATTTGTGCCCCCAAATACTCTGAAGAAACTTCAGTCTTTGCTGGGTTTCTTGAATTTCGGGCGTACTTACATTCCCGAATATGCCCAGCGTATCAAGCCTTTGTATGCTTTGATACAACCTACTTATTCAAGGTCTTGCTGGCTGCCTGAGCATACCTCAATTCTGCAGTCTTTGCAGACAGACCTTTTGGAGTCTAAATATCTTTCGACTCGTGATAACCACACAAACCTGGTGATTAGAATAATTCCGGGGCGGTGGGATTCACCTATTTAACCTTTAATGAAGGTGATACAGTACCCATCGCATACAAGTCACATCTGTACACTTCCGCTGAATTGCGCTTTACATCTGTCGAAAAAGTTCTAACTGCAGTGCAAATGGCGATTCTGAAAGAACGCGCACTAGCACAGGGAAAGCGGATTCTGGTGGTAACACCCTGTCCTGCCCTAGAGGCAGTAACAAAGGCAAGTGTACCGAACTCAAAAGCAATGCATCCCCGTTGGATACAATGGGCTACATCCTTGACGTCTTCGGACGTCACTTTTGTATTTGATTCTTCTCTTCAGACTCAGGAGTTTTTGCAGTATGAATTCGTTCATCCTCCTCCTTCATTTTTACTACCGCTTGAGGATTACAAATGTGTGATCTACACCGATGGTTCGGCGCAACCGGCCACTGGGTCCAAGCACGCTTATTCAGCTGCATGTGCTATTGTTGCGGGTTCCTTTGTGGATGGCAAGTTCAAATCCACTGTAGTGCACACACGCACACTTGGGGATAGTACCGCACAATTGGCCGAGCTGCATGCATTACTACTTGCACTTGAGTTCGCTTCTCAGGATGAGACCACTCTTATTGTATGTGATTCTTTTTACTGTGTACAATCTTACAATGACAATCTGTTTTTCTGGTCGAAAAACGACTACAAGGACGCAAAAGGGAGCACAATCAAGCATAAAATGCTTTGGGTTCGAGTGGCAGAATTGCAACAACGTCTGCCCCTCACACAGGTGGTTCACACCTTAGGCCATCAGCGGGTGGGCGCACACGCTATTGGTAACGATCTGGCAGATGAAGCTGCCCGTTCAGCAGTAGTCACGTGTTCAGTAGCAGCGGTTACCAGGTCCATGTCTAAAATAGACCCTGTTATTCTAGCAGCTATTGCTGCAACCAAGGAAGGTGATAATTACCCTACAGGTTTCCCTTCCAAGTATTCTTACAAATTAAGTCCCGATCAGGTTCCTTATGTAACTATACCTGACGTTGGAGATCGACTGATCCCCAACGCGGACCGCAGGAGTGCCTTGATATCAGCTGCACACGAAGGCATGGCTTCTGCTCATGCAGGTGTGTCAGCTACGGTTTCCATCTTGCAGCAGCGTTATTGGTGGCGTGGGTTATATAAAGACACCCGTGCTTTTATGCTTTCTTGCGACGTTTGTCAACAGATTAAGCCTTCCACGGTAACACGTCCACCACAAACACCGCTCTGCATTGCTAACAGACCCTTTGGGTGTGTTTACTTGGATCACTGCGGTCCATTCTCATCAGACACTGCTTATAAATACATTTTAGTGGCAGTGGACTCGTGCACACGGTTTCTCTGGGTCTGGCCACAACGGAGTGCTGACGCCCGAAATGTAATCAGGGATTTGCGTGTCTTTGTGGGAATTTTCGCATGCGGCACCTTCCATTCGGACCAAGGTCCAGCGTTTGCCTCTAGGGCTTACAAGGATGCAATGGCTTCGCTTGGGGTGCGGGTGAAATTTTCGTCTCCGTATAGGCCTGAGGGCAACTCTATCGTTGAACGAATGAACCGTGACTTAAAGCAATCCTTAACAGCTAGGGTTATAGGTACTGGCAGGAACTGGCTGGCCCATTTGTATACCGTTCAGCGTGCACTTAATAATCTCCCTAGAAGACCTCTGGGTGGGCGGACCCCATACGAAATGCTCTTTGGCATAAGAATGTTTGTGCCTGACCTTGAGGGTCCAGACATCGCGGCGCAATCCGCCAAGTTTGATGTAGATAACCATTCTGCTATGTTACAGGACTTACAAGAAGCCCGAGACAAACTTGCAACTACACATTTACCTTCAGCCACAGACCCTGCGTTGCAGATTCCGGTAGCCGGCTGGCTTCCGAAAATTGGAGAACTGGTTCGAGAGAAGGTTGAAAACAAAAAGGAATTTGGCCCCTCTTTTCGTGCACCGGTTCCAGTTCTTGGCCTGAAGGGAACACGTACAGTCATTTTACCACCGCTTCCTGGTCGCAAAGAGAACAGATACATCTCAGTTGAAAATGTCAAGCTACAGCGCCTGGCCGATCCTGAATAGTGTCACACCAGCGGTCTCTTGTCCTGCCATTTATCGGACATATGTTCATAGTCCATCTGCACGAACGATCGCTGATGCTGTAATTGAGATGGTTGATTTGCCAGACACTACAATTGATCCCCAACTCTCCACCAATATCAACGAGGACGAGTATACTTATCCTGCATCAGAACCGGTGGCACATCAACCAACAACGCCACTGAGCCCGACTCGTTATTCCTTTGATTCGGATTCCACATCTTCAAAAGTTCCATCCAAGTTCAGCATTTTTATATCCTGGTTTAGAGACAATTTTTTGATTCCCCCTGGACATACATCTGGTTGGTACTTTTCTTGATATTTTTGTTCATGTCCATTGGCTTTGTCACAGTGTTTTTTCTACTAATCAATGGTCACTATTTACCTGAACGCTCTGCTGTAGACTATGTTTCTGGAACTTTGGCTCCTCATTCCTCGTCTCACATCATGAAGCGTGACCACACATTTGTGAACATTTCAGCTTTCCCAGTTGCTGATGGCATCGTATGGGATGCAGTGAACTATCAAATCCATGGTCCGACGGAAATTATTAATGTACCTAGTGTCCTTCGTGTTTCAATGGGTGATGTAGTACAAAATAATATTCATTCTGATGATTGGGATGTGCATGCCGTTGAAGCATTGTTTGCCGATTTAAAATATTATGCATCTTTTAATGCTGAAGATTTATATATGAATTCTGCTAATTATGCCGATTTGTATTGTTACCAACATTGGGGTAATCATTTTCTCCATAAGCCCAGTGCCCTGCGTAGTTTTGTTAACTTTACCCAATGGGAACATTGTCCAAACCCCTTGCCAGGTAGCTCTCAATCTCTTCGAAATAAGTTTAATTATTTTACTGATTTTAATCGGTCGAACCCTGCATCCTATTATTTTAGACTTAATAACACATCAACTCAGAAAATTATGTTGACACACACCAAATTGCTATATTCAGGTTCCTTTCTAAGTGCCTTAGCTGTGGGTGGTTATGAGTACTGGGATAATATAGTGGATTTAAAATCTATTTGGGGCTCCAAGCCATGGCAGGTACAGGGAACCGAGGCGTTGCATCGTGCGTGCCTCATCCCTACCCAAATTATGTTCATAAATGCTTCCATCTATCAGACTACATGTTGGGGCTTAGCAACCACTAAACAATTGAATACGCCATCAATACCATCCCTGTCGAGTTTTCCAAATGAAAGCTCACGATTCAATATGTCCCTCGTGTCACTGCAGGCTCTGTTACAAAATAATTCGTTTAATGTTTCTGAGCTGGTTCAGTCACCCTGGTTAGTATGGCCTATATCATCTAATGCATGTCAAATGCGTTTTCATGATACTGGTGCTAGCTACACACAGAATAGGCCTGATCCGAGGTTTACTGATGCCCGTACTGTCACTACATACTCTGTTGGTAAATTATGCAAACAATGGCTGCAACATTCGTCCCTTGATACTGTTAAACAACATTTGTCCCTCCTTTCAGGCAATATTGATCTGTCCGACTTTGTTTTGGGACCTCGTGGTCCCCGACCTAAAAGATTCATTTATGAAACATATAATGAACTCTGGAAGCTATCACAAATAGAAGCTGCTTCCCGTCTTCGGGAAATAGATCAAGCAAATATGGAAAAGGTGCTTGCTGTTGTTGACAATAGTATTAATACCCTGTCTTCTCGCATTTACACTTTAGAGAATATTGTGTCCTCTGTTGTTGATATTGTACAAGATGATGTTTCTATGTTATATCATGGTCAGACTCAATTGCGCTCAGTTATGCAGTTTGCATGGACTTTGCAAACACTTAAGTTAGGTAAAGTGCCTTGGCATTTCTTGAACACCTCTGCCTTATTTCTACCTTTTAACTTAACTGATAAAAAGCAATTTATGTCCATGAAGGATGCAACTTACAATCTATTACATATCGAAAAGGTGGATCCATTGCCGTTCTCTGTTGCAGAACTCGATTCGGCTGTATGGCTAGTCCATGGGGTTATAGCTTTACCATTTTCCTTATTTGAATTTGACTCGTGCATGAAACATTATCCTGTGGGCCGTTACCGGCCATTGGGCAGTGCTTTCCTGCATGAACTCTGGTCCTTGCCTTTCATGTATAAATGCCTTCGGGACGGCAAGGAAGTCTTTCTCACGGGGGAGTACTGCGACTCGACTATAGGTCATTCGCTTATTTGTAAACACATTAAATTGCATGGCACATGCAGCGTTTCCTCTCCTAATCTTGCTTGTGTGCTGAAAGGTATTCCTGCTCCTGTTATTTCACCTACTTTCACTCTCCTTTCCAATGGTAGTTATTTACTTTTAAATAACGAAAACTGTTGTGGCCTGCAGGCTGGCATTCCTTACATTGTAACAGTTTCGCACAGGGTTGTCTGCTGCAAAAATGTGCTGTTTCCTCCCCCTCACGGCAGGGTTGATATCTCTATTTGGCCTTCCATCCCTACCATGGAAGCAGATTTCAATAGACTGAGCAGAATAAAGGCACTATTATTAAACGAGGAAGTTATGCTCACGTCCGCCCGGGAGACATTCATTCTCCAGGTGGCGAGTACCCACAGTGAAATACAGGCCCTTTTGAACACTAATCTCCCCCAACATTTTGGGGAGTTAATACATCGTATTTTTAACGCATCTAACACTGAAGACCTAGTGCACTTTTTTAAAGTCGTGGGGTCGGGTTTGGTGTCCTCCTTCCAAACTATTTTTGGTGTCATCCCGGCTTTCATACATTCTATTTTTTCCAGTGTCTTTGGCGGTTTCCCATTGATCCTCGCTTTAGCGGCTGGTGTCTTGCTCTTAATTTGCTTTCTGCGCAATGGCTGCTCCCCGATGGGACCTGCTCGATCCAGAACGCCTCCAGCTGCTCCGTGAGCGCCTTTTGGCTGGTTTTGGTGTCTTGCCATTGGCGACACTGAGTGTGTCATATACTCTTTCATTTCGCTTTGCGTATTTCACTTGCGTGCAACCTGTGATGACTTGTGTCCGCTGTCCTTTCACCTGGACTCTGGATTATTGCCTCTCCAATTCGTCATTGGCTGTTCCGGATTTTGTTCAGTTGATGGGTCCCTTAGAGATCCATGAGCAGGACTGTTCCGTTGCTGGCTGTATGGCACGTGCGGCTGCACTGGGGATTTTGGCGCAATGGGATATCTGGGCGGCTGCCCAGGATCTCCTACAACGAAGCTGTTTCAATTATCACGCAAGCTGTCCCGCATTGCTTCTGGATGCTCCCTTTGCTGAGGAGCATTCCTGCTCTTTTGAACTCATGGATTGGATGACATCTATGTTTTTTGACGATTCCAATGATGAACTCTTGGAGGGTATGGCTTTTTTCTGCACTTTCACTTTCATGGATTGACCTGCCCTTCGCCGTTTGGGCGCTCCCTGTGCTCCGACGTCAATTTTCTCCTCTGATGGGCCTCTGTCCTGGCCGCCCGACTGTCCAGGGGAGGGTGTCTTGTGGATTGTTACCTGCCTTGTTATTTTGGCCTAGGCCTGGCTGCCATGCTGCTTTTCTTTGCGCACGTTACACTGAGCCGGGCCTTCCTCGCCCTTTGCTCGTGCCACGTTCTTTTGCACTGTCTGCATTTTCTGTTGTTCACCTTTTTGGGCTCAGTCTGCACAAACATGTACAAGGTCGAATAACAATGTACTTTGGTTCTTCCTGATATGGCCAGTCTCGCGCACCCAGACATAACATTAGGTGCAATTGCCATGATGGATTTGATATGCTTTTAATGCTGTGGTTTACTAGCGCTTAACACACTTGAAGAAATCCTTTTCAGTGAGAAGAGCTATGATGTCCTGCTGATGTAATTCTGCATCTAGAGACTGAGGTATGGGGGTTCGCTAGTCAAAGCCCAGAGGTCTTCTATTATTATAATAAACTATCTTACTGAAAGGGGAGGGTGGTAATGTTATTTATACGTTTATCCACTGAGCTCTGAGATGCTTTCCCCGTTTGTATTCTATGGAATTGTAACCATGCTGCTTATATTAGTAATATGCATTATGCTATTAGTACTGACACGTGTACTGTACATTAGAGCACGTAAGTTGGAATAAACATTTTAACCTATCCAGTGTCTCTTACTACGCACCTTGTGGACAAGTACGAGTGAGTGGCGAAAGAGTGTTCTTGCTTCAGTGAGTCCTGAGATAAAGATACCGTGTTCTGGGTTGTCCAAACATTAGTACTTGGGTGCTAATGGGATGCTAAGCTAGTTGGGTTGGGGTTTTTGGGTGCTATGGTATATGGTGGCAAACCACTGTATTCCAGGGTCCCATTTTCCTGTGCATAGCTCTGTGTATGTGCAGAAACCTTATGACAGTAGCAAACTGGTTATGAAACATTGGACATTAGTAGAGTACATACAAGCTTGATGTTCAACACAGTTCCAATGCTCCAAAAACACATCAGCTGGAGTTGCTATAGTACCCACTTCCATTGGTCACCTAAATGACACGTGGCATGGTGTTGAGAGAATTGATTAAATGGATGGCCTGAAAACTAATCCTTTTGCCACAGAAGGATGCAAAGTCAAAGTCGATCCGCTTATCCTCACTGCTTATCCTCACTCAGTAGCGGTCCGTGGTAGGAGTGCTGGCCGGGCGGTGATGTGGGGCGGGGGAGGGGCAGGGTGGGGGGTAGTAAACCACGGATTACGGCCGAATACAGGTAAGTAAACATTTAAATAAATAAAACGAATTTCGTTGCGCGCACTGCATCGCATTTGGCAATGCAGCGCTCACAACGAAATTTGTTTTATTTATTTACAGGTTTACTTACCTGTATTCGGCCGTAATCCGTGGTTTACTACCCCCCACCCTTCCCCTCCCCCGCCCCACGTCACCGCCCGGCCGGCACTCCTACCACGGACCGCTACTGTCCTCACTGCTCCTGCTATCCTACTATTCTGCCATAGTCGTGTATTTATTTTTTATGTTTATATTTTCTCATTATGCTTTCCCTAATGTGCTTGTCTTTTGAAGATCCCACTGTTGTTATTAACTTTATTTCATATTACCCTTTCACATAATATTGTTTGATTTTGATAAATATGTCCTCACCCAAGTTACAACATTCATTGCCTGTATATTAGGATCTCTCTAGCTCTAAACATATGATTATTATCCTTTGATTTTTGTTATAAATTCCTCTAATACATACTTATTTGTTTAGCCAGATTCACATGTACTAAACACCCAAAAAAATACTTGAAACAAATAAATGGTTTCACTTCACTTGACCTATCATATTAAATACTGCGGGCAGTTCTCAGTAATACTGGTATCTGTACTAAGTTCCCTTATGGACAGTGATCTCAACACGCATTGGTGCTGCTCTCCGTCATCCATCATTGGGCACATTCCGGAAGCTTTTCTAATATAATTCCTTCTATTGACCTTCAACCTACCAACGTTTGCACATTATCAGCATCTCTTCTTTACACTATTGTGTTACAGATGACAAACATTCGTCAGCCCACCACCCACATAGATCTAGGCCCGAATTTTACACAAGCAGCTTATAGTCCTTCAACCCACCAACAATCATACATTTCCAGCATTTGCTTTTATGCATTATCAAGATTATTTCCTCTTCCATCAAAATTAGGCTTGATCACCAACAAAGTTATATTCCTGGCACCTTATTCAAACACATCTGAGAGAGTCTCTCTGTTCTCCTTAAGAGTTCATTTACTGATAGCCCTTTAAAATGTGTCTTCACTTTTCTGTTACCATGACTTCCACCGCTAACTCAGGCCCAGAATATACTCCAAAATGTGCCTTCTAGCTATTCACTTCCAAAGTCCCACTATTTATTGTTTCTATATACTTTCCAAGTACTTCCGGCAAACAGCAAAAATCTACCTTGTATCAAATACATTCCTACCCAAACCTGCATTACATTCTTTAGTTCTCAATTGTACATGTTACAAGATCCACCAACTTCCATATTCCTGAAATTTTGACCTTTTGACTTACATTGCAGAAGTGAGGCTATAGTAGTAGTAGAACATGTTATCTGAGTTTTCAAGAAAATCACAAAAGCATACATACATTCTCAATCTAGCGTTCACACTCTATACTTCAGAACAGATACACAAATAAAACTAAGTCACAGAATTTCTACCATTAACAAGGAGGTCCTCACCTGCATATCAGTGTCTTCTGCAATCTTCATCACAGAACAATGCCTTAAAATGTCTCCAACGGTACCCCCAACCAACACAATATACTAGCTAAAAACCACAAAACTCAAAGTCAATATTACAGAGAAGTTCACCGGGGTTTGCAATGTAGATTGGGTGAATATTAAATGTACCTGATATGTCACACTAGATATATTTATGTTATCAAATACCTTTCACTTACATGAGTCAGCTGGCCAAATAACCTTTCCTCCCCTTCCAAGGCCAGGCCAAAAAATCACCTAAACTCATTCAAGAAACTTTGGGACTTTCACCTGCTGCACTCCATGATTTCGTAACCCAGCAAAATAAGCTACTAGAGATGTTTGCTAACAACAACCACGCTGTCAAGAATTGTAATGAAATCACGCATAAAGTAGTTGAAATGGAAATTTCAATTCAAATAAAAAATACGAAGAAGTCATAGCCAAAAATAATTCACTGACTCAATATGCAAACATGAAGAATGATTAATAACATAGAAAATGAATGTGAGAAACAAAATCCATCGTATTGTATGTCAGAATAAAAATACAAAAAAAGCATAGAACTGTAGGATTCAAAGTTAAGCTATGCTACCTGACTTACAAAGCCACACACAGGAATAATTCCATATAACTATTCAATCTTCTCATCCTTTTACATGCTTAAAGAGAACTAGAAATTCATAACCATCTATAGCTCGAAGTACCAAAGTTCAAAACGCAGTTGTACCTTCACTGGTGCTACCATGTCCACTGGGAATGCTCTAAACACCAGCATTAAACACATCCATAAAACATCAGAATTAAACATAGCCGTCTCACCACTAAGAAACCCCCCAAAGACACTCATTTTACATGTATCCTTGAAATAAATATAGAATTACAGAAATGTAAGTGTGAATAGCAATAATGTGTTACACCAGTTGCTTCTGAGTGACATCAAAAGTTGTCACTGAGAGTTTAATAATTGCCTAAGATATCACTCAGACTTCTTTGGTGAAAAACATCCCTTTTATGCAAAGTCACCAATCTACCTATTTACCATTGTATGTTTTGCATGTCTCCCCAAACCATTTTTCCCTGGCTCAGATACAGAGGGATTGAGGTGTCATGGGTTGGTCATCCATAAAACCTCTTAATATACCTTGGCCGCTGACTCTGCTATGTTCATGAAAAGCAACTTACACTTGGTATACTGCCACCTATTCCCACCACCAACTGGCTATCTCACCCTGCTTCCTCCAAAGTAAACTAAAATACCTGGTATTATGATACTCTTCCACACCACACTCCCCTCTCTTCACAAAGAACTAAACATAAAATGCCTACTACCCACACCACACTCGGTATGACCCCCACTCCTCACCACCCTTTGTGCCTCTCCTCCCACCCTCATCAGCTGACAGTGGATGTTTGAGAGCCTTGTCGTCATGGCCTGAGCTTTACCTGTCATTTGTGTACATTTGCAGACCTGCAGCTGACAGGGGAGATGGCAGTTGTTGGAGACAGAGTGTCACTGGCATTTGTAGTCTGACCCCAGCTTGTAGTGACCTGACTGAGCCGCAGAAGGCAAGTAAGAGGCCAGGCCATCAGCCTCCATTCTGCTACTTTACTTAGGCCTTTGGAGACACGGGTGAGGTGGGGAGACAAACCCCACATAAGATCTTTCCTTTGTTACATCACAGCAGTGAAAACGAAACTTTTATGTTTCCATTGCTGTTACGCAGTAGCTATAAATACAATTGTTTCGAATCTGGTTTTCACACATCTGGCAGTCAATAAGAGCCACGCGTCTGTTTTTATAACAATAAAAACACAAGCATGATGCTCACCAGTGGGGCTCTCTGTTTTCAAATCTTACTGTTCAAAGGAATATAAATTGTGGGCCTGATTCACAGAACTAACTTAAGTCAAAAACGTAAAGTTAGTACTTTTTGGTATTCACAGAATACACTTACTCATTTTGGTATTCACAGAATGAACTTACTCATTTCGGTATTCACAGAAGTTAGTAGTCATAACTTTAGGACTCTAAATGCCTTCTGTGAATACCGAAAGTCTTAAAGTTAGGATTTTTCTCAGTTTAGGAGTAGTAAATTAGACTTTACTACTCCTAAACTGAGAAAATCCTAACTTTAAGACTTTCGGTATTCACAGAAGGCATTTAGGAGTCCTAAAGTTAGGAGTCCTAACTTTACTACTCCTAAACTGAGAAAAATCCTAACTTTAAGACTTTCGGTATTCACAGAAGGCATTTAGGAGTCCTAAAGTTAGGACTACTAACTTCTGTGAATACCGAAATGAGTAAGTTCATTCTGTGAATACCAAAATGAGTAAGTGTATTCTGTGAATACCAAAAAGTACTAACTTTACGTTTTTGACGTAAGTTAGTTCTGTGAATCAGGCCCATAGTTTCTAATTCTTTCAAGGAGCTGCCTTTGCTGTCATATTTGCCTGTGTTCTGATATCTTCCGATGAGTTCTACCTTCTGTTTATCTCCGTGATCTTTCTTGCTGCAATGTCGTCTTGTATTTAATACAGTGGCGGTAATTTTATAAGGGAGGGGTGCAGGGGGGCCACACATGCACACATACACCTCACTCACTCACACCCATTCATTCCCTCACACACACCCATTCACAACACTCTAACAAATACATATATATTCATACATACACGCATGCACGCATCAAACATTAAAAAAACACATACAACTTACCTGAACTGCAGCTCTCCAAGAGGGAAACCTTGGAGGTCCCAGGAGGATTGGGACTGCTGCCTTTCCTCCCAGGAGGACTGGCACATCTGCCTTCCCTCAGTGGCTGACAATTGGGTCAGCCAATGAAGGAAGGCAGCAGTCCCAACCTAGACACAGAGTGGGATCGGGTCAGTGACACTGATGACCCACCCCACTCTGTGATGAGGTGTCATTGATTGACCCTTGGCCCTGGGCACTTCAGTACTTAAAACTGAAGCACCCATGTTCTAGGCAATCGGTGACACTCCCCCTCATCACAAGGGGGAGGTCCATGAGGCACTTTTGCCAGGCTGAGGAGGTCACGCCCACAGGGCTGTGAAATCCTCAGCCTGGGAATGTTCAGCTCAGTCATCCAGAAGCCTGCACATTTAGTGCATTTCTAGGTCCTGCCTGCCTGACCTGAACAGGAAGAGTGTCTGCCAGGCTGACCTTTGTTCAGCTTGACAGACACTCTTCTTGCCTGGAAAAAGGTGGGGGACGTGGCTCCTCAGCCCGTAAGGGCAGGCCACTGCTGATTTAAAAATCTGATGACGGCCCTGTTTAGTGCCCTGATACTGTACATGGCACAGGACACCTGAATGAAACTGGCAAATAAACAAAGAGTAGATTACTACATTATAATGGATATCTTGTAAGGAAGTGTTTATATTTGAGTGGCAAAACATAAAAATGAAGCGTATCTGTGCTAGTATTTTATAAACCAGTGTGCATGGTAGATGACGCCTGTCCCTCAGTACATCCATCCATCCATCCATCTATCTTACTCACACTGTCATATATATTTGTTAGTTTGATAGTAAAACAAAGGCACTATTTCAAATCTAAAATATTAATTATAAAAACGATGATTAGAAGATAAATTTCAATTATGTCTGTGTTAATGGGCCTATATTCAGACTGATAGTCTTCAATTGAAACTTTCCACTTTCTGAGGAGTACACTGTGACAAGAGACAATGAGATGGCGCAAAGGTGTTAACCAATGGAATGAATGAGAAAGTGTTCAGATCTCACAGTCAGTCTGTTATTTTGCAAGCACATTTCCACGGTGGTGTGTGTAACACAGTAAATGAACATATTAATTAGGAGAGAGGTAATAGACAGTATCGAGTGTAGCCATATCATATTTTACACTATCAACATTGTCTTCAATAATGACAACAGATGGTCAAATGATCCCACGCCCCAAACTCTCAACACAGTAAGGCACTAAAGTGCTCATTATTTTACTGCATATGGTTTCCATCAGAAGGATCCGGAGTGCATTGTTTGCTAATTTCCTGATGGTGCCCATCAATAAAAATTAGCATTATGGTTCATGGAGGCTGTTGCTGCTTGGCTAGGGAATCGCTGTAAAGGGAGCAAGGGAATTTCTAACACAAATTGATGATGCTTTTACTGTGCAACTCATTAAACCCATAAAGAGACTTAGAAAATATGTCAAGGGTAAATAACACTTTGGGATCTGGACAGCTCATTAAAATTCATGGAAAGGGCAATGTATGAAAAAAACAAACACGTAGGTGGAGAAACAGCTCTCTATAGAATCTCCTCAATAGATGTAAAGTAAATGTAAATACAGTCTATTCTTATCACAGTGAGCTCTCAATGCACTCATCAGCATGCTGAATGAGACACTTGAAACAATACATGCCATTATTGTGGCTGAATATGGCTTAGGAGAGTGCCTTGACTTAGTGAACTTAGACAGATAATGCAAACTACATTCTGAAAAAGGCAGCCAAAAGCATAAACTGCGATGGAAAAATAATATTTTTGTATTCTATTTGGCCTATATATCCATCACCATTTTAGTTGCTCTAAATACTTATCATCAGAGTAAGCATTATGTGAAGCCTCGCCTCTGGGTCAGTTTACAATATTAAAAAAAAACTTTTAGGGCATGATCTATAGTTTGGCGGACGGTACTCACTCTTTCCGGGTGGCACTGGACGTTACATCAGCCACCCCAGGCAACCACTATCCGCCTGTTGCCAAGAGGTCGTCTTTGTAACTTGAGAGGAATCACTGTCATGGTTGTTCCTATCAAGGCACAAAATGTTTGGCAGACAGCCTTCTATAGTTATAGGGCCATCCACCAAACTTTAGCAAAATGTTGTTTTTCAAAAACAAACTCCTTAAGTGAAAAATAAAAAATAATGATCCCCAAACCCAGAGATATTTTTCCCTGGGTGTGGGGGTCATTATATGTTTTCTTCTGTCCCTCACTGACAGGAGGGACAGAAAAAAAGAACATCACATTGTCCACCCTATTGAGGGCAGGTTGTGTAATGCCCTTCCTCCAACAGCCCCTATTCCCAGAGGCGGTCAATGGAGCCAACAAAGACTAAGTTGACGGAAAGCCGAATGTCTGTCAGGCCCTAAAGAAAGTAGGTTGACCATCAGTTTGGCAGACAGGCTACTCCATCACATTTTCAACTGTAATCTGCCTTCCAAAATATAAAACAGCTTCTTAGTTTTTATGGCTTTTTTCACCCACTGTATAACAGATTGACTTCAGATCAATCAAAATCTGTGTCGATAGTGAGTAGTTTTGATAGGAACTATGGACATGAGTTATAGTTTGGTGGATGGGTTATTAGTCACAAATATGTTGGATATCCCATCACCTTATGACAAGTGCCATATGATATTATACATTTATAATAGGGTATACAAAATATTAAGTAACTAATTCACTATTGGAATTGTTAGAAATGGGGGTCTCTAGTTGGCATAGGTAGGTACCTTTATCCAAGTAGGGACCCTTCTTCCTAGTCAGGGTAAGGGGGATACACTTCTAAAATAACCCCTGCTCACACCCTTGGTAGCTTGGCACGAGCAGACAGGCATATCTCAGAGGCAGTGTGTAAAGCATTTGTGCACACATACAGCAATACAGTGAAAACACTACAAATGGACACCACACCAGTTTAGAAAAATAAGTAATCTTTATCTAAATCAAACAAGACCAAAACAACAAAAATCCACAATACAGTAATCAAAATATGACTTTCAAAAAGTTAGAAACAGTTCTGTTCAAAGCAATTTGCAGATGCGACACTCTTCACACAAAGTACCTTGGATGCGTCACGCACACAAACAAAAACTGTAGCAGGGAAGGTGATGAGTCGGTTTCTTACGCCCAGAGAAGGTGATGCAATGGTGCCTTACTTCAGGGGAGCGATACAAAAGGGGATGATGGACGGAACGTTTGAGCCAATCAAACACTCACCCCCAGTCAACTGATCTGGGTTTAATCCATCATCATTCTTTAGCTCACTCCACCACCCCAGTTCAGACATGGCCATATGCAAATCAGTCTGACCCTGTGCCTCATGGGAACAGTCCAGCCCGAACTGCCAAGCCATGTCTTCCTGGACCGGAAACAAGCATCCTAGGACCGGTTTCTGGCATTCCAGCCGTCATCAGCCAGGCTTGCTTGAATCCAGTGGCAAAGTGAGCAAGGGACCCACGTCTGGGCATACCCCGCCAACTTAGGGCGAACAAGCGATACAAAAGGGGATGATGGACAGAACGTTTGAGCCAATCAAACACTCACTCCCAGTCAACTGATCTGGGTTTAATCCATCATCATTCTTTAGCTCACTCTACCACCCCAGTTCAGACATGGCCATATGCAAATCAGTCGGGGGTAGGCACAGGGTCAGACTGATTTGCATATGGCCATGTCTGAACTGGGGTGGTGGAGTGAGCTAAAGAATGATGATGGATTAAACCCAGATCAGTTGACTGGGGGTGAGTGTTTGATTGGTTCAAGCGTTCCGTCCATCATCCCCTTTGTATCGCTTTGTTCGCCCTAAGTTGGCGGGGTATGCCCAGACGTGGGTCCCTTGCTCACTTTGCCACTGGATTCAAGCAAGCCTGGCTGATGACGGCTGGAATGCCAGAAACCGGTCCTAGGATGCTTGTTTCCGGTCCAGGGAACACATGGCTTGGCAGTTCGGGCTGGACTGTTCCCATGAGGCACAGGGTCAGACTGATTTGCATATGGCCATGTCTGAACTGGGGTGGTGGAGTGAGCTAAATAATGATGATGGATTAAACCCAGATCAGTTGACTGGGGTGAGTGTTTGATTGGTTCAAGCGTTCCGTCCATCATCCCCTTTGTATCGCTTTGTTCGCCCTAAGTTGGCGGGGGTATGCCCAGACGTGGGTCCCTTGCTCACTTTGCCACTGGATTCAAGCAAGCCTGGCTGATGACGGCTGGAATGCCAGAAACCAGTCCTAGGATGCTTGTTTCCGGTCCAGGGAAGACATGGCTTGGCAGTTCGGGCTGGACTGTTCCCATGAGGCACAGGGTCAGACTGATTTGCATATGGCCATGTCTGAACTGGGGTGGTGGAGTGAGCTAAAGAATGATGATGGATTAAACCCAGATCAGTTGACTGGGGGTGAGTGTTTGATTGGTTCAAGCGTTCCGTCCATCATCCCCTTTTGTATCGCCTTACTTCAGGGGAGGTCATGCGTTGGTGCCTTACTGCCAGGCAGGGGCGGTGATGCGTCTGTTCCGTACTGAAGGGGAAGTGATGCATCGGTTTCTTACTGTGCGGGAAGGTAATGCGTCGGTTTCTTACTGCGGCTCCGGCATTCTTGCAGGCATGGTGCGCAGATGCGATGTGTGAGGATCGGATATGCGTCGGTTTCTCCAGTCACGGTCCCACCATGCGTTGGCTCTTGCAGCCGCACAGCCGGGCCTGCTTTGGAATCGGTGCGGTGATCTCGGACTCCGTAGATTGATGCACTCGATGCGGCGTGGGGTGATTTCTCAAGCCTCGGGCTGGCGCTGCCTCAGTTTCTTCGGCAATGTGTCGGAAACAGGTGCGGATGCGTCGCTCTTCTCATCATTGCGTTACTTTCCCAGCTCCCAACAGCAGGAACAGCCTCCAGAGGCCCAGAACAGAAGCAGGCATCTCCTGGCATGTCAGAACTCCCAGCAAAGAAAGTTCATAGGAGCTGGGGGTGAAGTCTTTGTATCCCTGAGACTTCAAAAACAGGAGGCAAGCTCTACTTCAATCCCTTGGAGATCTTCCTCAAGCAGGGGACACAGCACACAGCAAAGTCCTTGTCCTTTCCTTGGCAGAAACAGCCACTGCAGGCCAACCCCAGACAGCACACATCAAAGGGGCAGTACTTCTCCTCAGTTTCTCCAGCTCTTCTCCTTGACAAAGGTTCCTCTTGAATCCCAGAAGTAATCTAAAAGTCTGGGGTATGGGCCCCACTTTATGTAGTACAAAGTCCTTTGTTCTCTGGAGGAAGAGAATGTCGTTGCCCAGCCAGAACCAGTTCCGTCCTCTCTGGTGCAGCTGCCCAGCAGGAGGTGGAGACAGCATTGTCCAAGGCAGACCAGGCCCAGTCAGGTATGAAAGAAATCTCCTCCCCCTACTCTGAATGCAACCCAGGTCTATTCAGCCCAGCCCTGACTCACCCTGGAAAGGCAGGACACACCTCACCCCCCCAAGTGACTGTCTGAACAGAATGCAGATCCCCAGCCCCTGTCATTCCACAGCCAGACAGTCAATACACAAACCTAGCAGAGGCACACTGGATGGCTAAGTAAGAAAATACCTACTTTCTAAAAGTGGTATTTTCAATCCCAGAATGTAAAAATCATCCTTCCCAAAAGATGCATCTTTAGATTCTGAGTTCAGGCATACTAAACTCAATGTTCCTATCTTGTTCCCAGGGGCAGTTAGACTTATAAGATGTTGTAAGTAACCTCCCTGTTCTATCCTATGGGACAGATTGCCTTTCAATAGTGAAAAATGAAATTGGCAGTATTTCACTTTCAGGACATGCAACACACATCAGGGCATGTCCTACCTCTCACATACACTGCACCCTGTACACATGGGTACCTTGGGCCTATCTTAAGGGTGACTCACATGTAAGAAAAGGGAAGGTTAGGGCCTGGAAAATGGGTGCACTTGCCAGGTTGACATGGCAGTACCAAACTGCGCACAGACACTGCAGTGGCAGGTCTGAGTTACATTTACAGGCTGCTCATGTGGGTGGCACAATCAGTGCTGCAAGCCCACTAGCAGCATTTGGTTTACAGGCCCAGGGCACACCCAGTGCACTGTACTAGGGACGTAATAGTCAACCAAATAAGCCAATTATGGAAACACTAATCCGTGACAACAATTTCCAAAGGGAGCACGTGCACTTTGGCACAGAACAGCAGTGGCAAAGTGCCCAAAGCATCTAGACCAGCAAAAACTAAGTCCAACACACAGCAAAAACACAGGAGGCAAAGGCAAAAATACAGGGGAAACCCACGCCAAGGATGCCAGGTCTAACAGGAATCATTTATTTTGGAAAAGAAAATAGAAACTAATGAAAACATTTGATAAAATGAAATTTACAAGAATAAAGAGGCTTTTGCAAAATGTTTGTTTGGGAAAGACGTGTTTTCATTTGTTTGCTGGTTAGGGAGAAAAAGATAGGAAATCCATGATTTGATTTGCAACTACTTTTTTGATGTATCTATTCTTTAACCTTTGTAAACAATTACTATTGCTATAGTCAACCATTGAACTTGGAGCACAGCTTTCGTCGACTTAGTATTGGTCCCTTTTACTTGCATATATCCAAAGACAGTGGCGTAACAAAGGCCCCAGAAGCCCCTGCAGTATGGGGGGGCGAGCTCCAGGGGGCCCCCTCAGTGCAGTACCCTGGCCTAAGAGCTCCACAGTAAGTCCGGAAGGGGGCCCATCCATGTATTTTGCAGGGGGGGCCCCTCAAGTTTTGTTACGTCACTTTACAAAGAAAGCAAACATCAGTGTACCAATTCAGCTCTGCGTTTCACCTGGCCATGTACAACTCAATAGTTCTCATGTATATTTGGTCGGGTTGGATTGGGGAATGAAAGGCAGCCCTGACAAAAATGCTTAAACCAGCCCAGGTTCCTACCTTTGCTCGCTCTATCTCTCCCTTTCCACCTATCCAATCTCTATCTGCTTACCTCCTCTGCCTCTCTAATCTCTTTCTCTTCTGACCCCCCTCTTTCTCGCTCTCATGGTGCCCCTGTGTCTGCAGCAAGTAACTTTGGGGAGATGGGAATGTAGCAGAGGCCCCAGCAGGGCCATTGGCTTTCAAAACTGGCCTCCTATTGCTCTAGCCCACCAGAGAAATGGCCGATGGACTGAAAGGCCAGTCCAGCCCAGTATAAAATTGTGTCAGAGATGCATAAAAGCGGTTTACAAAATTGAGGAAACAAGGGCCACCCTACTCACATGGAACCAGGGTATCTATTGTGTAACAAGGAACAGTGGTTCCTGTGGACAATGTATATAATATATAGTGATCAATAGCACAATGGCAATACACATGGGTAAAGAGATGTCAGAGAGGGACACAACAACCATATACAACAGGACACTGCTGAATGTAAGTAATTTATACAAATGCGCTTTTAAATTGATTAAAGCAAGTGCACAGTGTCCAAAATGAACATAGAACCTACAAAAACAATGGTGACAATTGTGACATACAAATAGGTTTCAAATATTTACAAAAAACGATATTCAATGAATAATAACAGCTTTCTAGTGCATTGGTAGGGGCTGAGAAATGGTTCGCTTTTGGATTTTGTCGACAGCGTTTTGACCCCACCATCAATAGGGGGTCTCTTCAGGACCTAACATAAAGGGACACCTGAAAGATGATAATCAATGAATCAGTATGAGGCCAAAGGCGAAAGCACAACAAGGTAGCTCAATAGGCTGTTAGTGGTACCTGGGTTTAAGAATCCACTGTCAAGGTGTGAGGTGTGCACCACAGGGACGTGAAAAATAAAGGAGAGGTACTCACATGGGGCCCAGCCGGGCACTAGTTTGGGAGGGAAAAAAAATAATGAATAACAAGTGAGCCTCATTGTGGTGCCACAATGAGCAGTGGTGTAGTTTTGATCTTTATAAGGACTTACCCCTGTGAGGGGAGAGCTGACAGCGTACTCGACTATGGCAGCCTCACACAATGGATTTTACAGAAGATCTATTTACTCACAAAGATTGGGCAAGACCGCGCTTGCCACCACAGCGGTCGGTTGCTTTTCCTTGTGTTTATTATCTCTCTCGTTCTGCTCATTTATCTATCACCACTGTCTTTCTCCTAGAGTACTTCAATTTAACACGGATTGTCGTGCATTACCTCTTGGATACAGTGAATTACCCACGAGTACGCCTATACACTGTCAGCTCTCCCCTCACAGGTGTAAGTCCTTGTAAATATGGTGGGAGGCACGGAGCGGAGCTCCACAGACTTTTTGGCCAAATCTGTAGAGCTCCGCGTAGAGCAACTCCACCTGCTCCGCCCGGGGTTAGAATTGACTTAAATTCATTACAATTAAGGTAGAGTTAAAGCTTATTTCATTTAACTATGCAATGCTAACTTAAAGACCTTCTTTTAGAGATGCTTTTTCACTGGTATTGACTTTTCCCCTGATTGAATGCAAAGGATCGTTCTTTAAGATGTATTGTAACTTGCTTGTTCTGCACACTACAGTCCCTTGCAAATTTCATTTCTTTTTCAAATGTTCACAGCAAAATGTTCCTGTGGGAACAGAATTTTAGCTATGACCGTAAACTGCAACTTCCTTTTTATTAACATTAAGCCTATGTGGACTCTCAAAGTTTCGTTTCTCCTGACAAGCATGGGAAAGTAGCTCGATGTTTCAATCATTTTAGGTGACATGATATGACCATAAGCCATGTGATGGTCTTTCGATGGTGGTGTGATGCTACTCCACTAGGACTTTACCAAAGAACTTATAAAGAAATAAACCCCAAAGGAGGGGCAATGCAGGCACCATTTGCCTTTTTATGCAGAAGCACACAGACTCCATTTGCTTTTATGCAAGGAAGACCTAGGCAGACGCAGACTCAGACCCCACTTACTCCATTTGCCTCTTTAGGCACACAGCTCACAGACTTTTTCTTGTGAGATTCTTTTCGAAGCATGCTGTATTGAATTAGGGACTAGGATGCTATTCAATATTTGAACTTTTCTTAACTTTGGACTGCCTGGTCTATGCTACAGTCAGTGGCATACGGATTGAATTTTTATGGCGAACATTACTTAGATCTTATTCAAGCTTTGCTTATGGACTGCCCTTAATGGACTCTAACTGAATCCCTTCCATCCCTTTAGAAATTGATCTGTTAGTCTGCGAGTTATCCTTCTGCCTATTCGGCAGTCAGACTCTGTAATTTCTTTGGCTAATTTTGATTCGAAACACCTGCTTAAATGCTTGGCATTATATTTCTAACTGAGCTTCTTAAGCAATTGCTGTTTATGGTGAACTTTGCATCTTTACTACAATAATCAATTTTTGCCAAATTTGTCTGAGTCTATTATTGCGTCTTGTTGATTCATCATTTGATTGTATTTATGGTTTCCATGCATTGTAGAAAGAATCAGCAAATCATGATAGAACATCAGGTGTTGCTTTTCTTATTCTGTGCAGCGACAGCAGAGTTACTTGTAAGTACAGTAGTTACTCGTCTTAACTTTTTCAGGAGGTTGGGACTTCCAGTTGGTATTCTTTATATTTACAGTATGATCTTGAGAATGTCAATTAATGATCCTCATTGAACAGCTAACAGTGAGAAATATTCATCAGAGGATCATTGCCTCTGTGGTAAATGAATTTGCATTGATTATCTAATTGCAAAGTGCCCAGCACTGTTGGAGGAATAGAATAAATGAGTGTAGAATAATTAGCTAACAGAACCGAAATTGTATAAGTAATGCTTCAACTGGATCACATGTGATATAGGTAGTGTTTTAGTTATCCCTGTGGCATCCATTAGGGTTGTGGTAGTTTTGATAACAACAAATGTTTTTAGCAGCCAATGTAGGATACTGTCTGCTGGGTGCTGTTCAATCTGGTTCCATGATCTTTGGGCTCAGCATTTTACATCTCCGCTCCCGACACCCCACAATTACAAACACACATGTTTTAGTAGGTTTTGTAATCTGAGTTGTCTGTGCTTCAGGAAAATTAATGGCGCTCTAGGAAAACATGATGATATCATAAATCTTTTCTGTGTCCTCCTTTGTCCCCCTTTGTTAGCTCTGGATTTATAGTGCAGCTTTCTGCTGACTTATTGGACCTATCATCCTTAGGGTGGTCTTCCCCCAAATATTTTGCCTGCTAACTTCCTCTTGTTGCTGTATCTTGTTGTTGGCATTAGGACACTGATCACTTTACCACTGCTAACCAGTGCTAAAGTGCATGTGCTTCTCCCCTAAACATGGTGACCTTGGTGTATACATGATTGGCATATTTAGTTTACTCAGTCCTTTGTAAAGTGGTATACCACATACCCAGGGCCCGTAATCTAAATGCTACTAGTGGGTCTGCAGCACTGGTTGTGACACCCATACAAGTCTTAGGCCTGCCATTGCAAGGCCTGTGTCTGCAGTTTACTGCTGCTTCGACTTGGCATTTAAAACCACTTGCCAAGCCTTCAACTCACTTTTTATTACACATAAGCCATCCCTAAGGTAGACCATAGGTAGCTCTAAGGGCAGAGTGCTGTGTAAGTAAAATGTAGGACATGTACTTTTAAGTTTTGCATGTCCTGGTAGTGACAAACACCAAATTCGTTTCTCACTATTTCGAGGCCTACTCCTCCCATAGGTTAACATTGGGTATTCCTTAATACACTTTTAAGCTGTACTTCCTGATTAGAAAGGAGTAGCTGCCTCAGGTTCGATATCGTTGGAATAGTAATGAGAAATCCTCTTTAGCGGGAAAGGTAGCTTTAACATTACTATTTTAGAAATGCCACTTTTAGAAAGTGGAAATTTCTCTGCTCTTAACTTAGCCTTGTATGCCTGCAGCCTGTCTCCATACACTTCTGTGGTGGGTGACAGCTATATTTTGTGAATTTCCTCTAGACAGCTACAAACACAAGAATGATGGGTGTGACAGAGAGCTCATCTGCATTCTGATAGCACTTACCGGGCAGGAAGAGAGGGGGAGCTGACACTTACATCTGCATAGGCAGTGTCCTGTTTTCCACACAAAGGGCTGACTCCCCCTTCCCCAGAGATAGCCTGGCAGACAGGTCTGGGATGAAAGGGGACCTGTGCGACTCAAGGGTCTGCTTTGAAGTCACCCCCCACTTCAAAGGCACATTTGGGTATAAGTACTGGGGCTATGACTCTACCAAGACAGTACACTACCGGACCTGTGAAGAACTCTGACAGGAGCAAAGACTGCTGTGCTGAAATCATTGCCACTCTGCTTGACTGCTGCTCTGGAAGAACTACTTTTCTGCTTTGCTGTGCTGCCCTGCTACCTGCTGATCTCTGCCCTGTAGCGGACAAAGACTGAATCCATCAATTTTGTACCCTGAGTGCCTTCAAAGGCTTCCTGGCTTGTCCCTTATTCTGAAGACTCAGGGACACCAAAAACTTCCTTCAACTCTGCAAAACCACCTGGACTCTGCCATCTGTGGGACCTGCCCTGTCAAGTGGTGCTAATCCAGTCCTGGTCCCTTGAAAGGTGATTTCTGCTGTCCAGAACCATGATTGACACAGTGATGACTTTGGGCCGATCGGAACTGACGCATTGCCCTCTGACACAGGAGTGGATCGACGACATCGTTTTGACGGACTGCGTGGCTTGACGACAACAGACAGCATGGCTGGATGATGACGCAGCACCTGCATCGTAAAGGGGTTTGACACCTGTGCAGGACCTGACTGAACAGCTTGACACTGACGCATCTACCCGACTGCGATGCCGATGATTGCTCCATTAAAAGGTACTTTTTTATCTTGAGGAGAAAAGGCTGGCCTCAAAGAAAGAAAAATGGCCCAGAGTTCCCACAAAAAGAAGGAGGGGCAGAGATAAAATGATAGAGCTCTCTATAGGCCCTCAATATAACTCACAGGGCAAAGGGTCTGGTCCTCATTCCCAATCTGGCCACCAGTAGAAAAACTTCCCTCACAAAAGTCAGCAGCCCATGACTCCCAGGTGCTATGGGTGCTTTGAGTATGGACACTACAAAGGGGATCCCAAGTGTCCAAAAAAAGCACCATCTCCCACTAGAGGAAAGATTCCAGAGCCGGCTAGTATACTGCTGGGGGAGGAGTTTGCCACAGTTAATGGGGGGAGTTTAGTGGGGTTACCATAGTGTCCCTGGGGGACAGTGAGATGGTTCCTCAGATCCATGTGCCCTCAAATACTACAAAGTAGGCAATAGGTCACCATCAATGGGCATGGTGTAGAGGCTCTGAGGGATACAGGTGCCATCATGAATATCATATGGAGTCAGCTGGTGTCCACAGAGCAGGTGAGTCGTAATGCATTCCACCAAGTTGTGGTGGCTGACAACATAGAGGGTCACTATCCAGTGTCCCTTGTTCCTTTTGAGGGGGGGGTTCAGGTCTTCTGAAGGTTGCGGTGAGCCCTGCCATGCCTGTGGATTGTTTGTTGGTTAATGACCTTCAGCACACTACCTGAAAGGAAGTGAAGCTCAGGGCTCATGTGGAGATGTTGGGGTACTTTTCTGGATCTGTGCTACCAAAAGGCCCATGGCTGCCCAGGATAGGAGTCAAAAAGGGCTGGAGCCTGGAACAATGGCCCAGCCAGCTGCTAAGAAGGGGAAAGGTAGTGGATGTGGAAAACCAGCCCCTGAATGTACTCCTCGTGAGATAGTTAGGGCACCTGCAGTGGCTGTCCCGAAGTCCACTGAGGAGGGCATTGTTTCCTTTGGTGACGTTTCTATGCTTACTGGATGTTATGTAGAAGGATGACCCAACAAGGAGGAGTTCTGTAGGGCACAAAGGGAGTGTTCAACCCTTGTGGGACTGAGGTTACATGCTGAAGCCCAAGCAGCAGGTGATATCTCTGGTAGTCATCACATTTACTTGGAGGATAACCTCCTTTACAGTGAGCCTAAGGCATGGGACCTTGGGACAACATGCATGCCGCAATGCCCTCCTACTGGAGCTGGCTCACGAAATTCCCCTGGCAGGACACCTGGGCCAAGATAAGAACTATACAAGACTTGTCCCACACTTTTATTAGGTCAGGATCAAGAATTCCTCAGATGCATTCTGTAGGACTTGTGTAACATGTCAGGCCAATGGTAAGACAGGGCAGAGGCTGAAAGCCTTCCTTAATCCCTTGCGTATTGTTGACACACCCTTTGAGCGGGTGGGCATCAACATGTTTGGGCCTTTGTATCCTTAGACTACATCAGGCAACAGCTTTATCCTGGTTCTGGTAGATCATTCCACTAGGTACCCAGAGGCAGTCCCTCTGAGGACCATGAAGGCAACTGCAGTGGCAAAGGGTCTGATGGGGATTTTTACCTTAGTGGGCTTCCCCAAGAAAGTTGAGTCTGACAGGGTCACAAACATCATGTGGAAGGAGTGTGTGGTAACCTACAAGTTCTCCACTCCTTACCATCCACAAACAAAAGGGCTTGTTGAGAGATTAAACAAGACCCTGAATGGCATGATTAGAGGCCTGCCTGAGGCCCAGAGGAATAAGTAAGTTATTCTCTTGCCATCCCTGTTCTTTGCATACTGAGAGGTGCCACAGATGGGAGTGGGATTCAGCCACTTTGAGCTTCTGTTTGGACACCCAGTCAGAGGACTTTTGAGTTTGATGAAGGAAGGATGGGAGCAAACTCCCAGGATGATTCTCCAAGATGTAGTGAGCTGCATGCTGGCCTCCAGCAGCCAAATGGCTAAGCTGTGGAAGCAAGCTTCTGACAACTTAGAAGCCAGTCAGGCTGTGATGAAAGAGTGGCTTGACCAAAATTCCACCACAGTGGATTTGCAGCCTGGGCAGAAAATGTGGGTTATGGAACTTGTGGAACCCAGGGCCCTCCAGGACTGTTAGACTAGACCCTATGAGGTACTTAAGAGGAAGGGTCAGACCACCTACCTGGTGGACCTCAAGACCATCAGGCAACCCCCATAGGGAATTCCACATCAATCACCTCAAACCCCACTTTGAGAGGTCTCAGCTCACCATGCTGTTGGTGACAGGTGGAGAAGGAGAGGAGGAGAGTGAATTCCTCCATGACCTCTTAAACTCCAATGAGAAAATTGGGTCTGTGACGGGAGCAATATTTTCCCCTAGTCTAACTCCTGAACAGGTGAGAGACTGCCTCCAAGTGTTGGGACAGTACTCCTCTCTGTTCTCCCTTATTCCTGGGACTAGCCACCTGTGTACCCATGCTGTGGACACAGGGGATAACCTCCCTTTTATGAATAAATCTTACAGGTTGTAGAATATGATGAGGGCCTGCATTAAGAGTGAAGTCTCTGCTGGAATTGGGGGTGATAGAACCCTCCAGTTGCCCCTGGTCCAGTCCCATGGTTCTGGCACCAAAAGCTGCCCCGCCGGGCATCACACTTGAACTGAGTTTCTGTTGGGATTATAGAGGGCTAAACTCAGTGACAAAGACAGATGCTTATGTAATCCCCCGGGCTGATGAGCTTACTGACAGGTTAGGGGCTGCCCAGTACTTAGGTACCTTTGATCTTACATGATGGTACTCGCAGATCTCCCTAACAAAAGGTGCCAAGGAGAGGTCAGCCATCTCCACTTCAGAGAGCTACTACCAATATTGTGTGATGCCCTTTGGACTCAAAAATGCCCCAGTCACCTTGCAGAGGTTGGTGAACTAGGTCCTTGCTGGTATGGAGGCCTTCTCAGCTGCCTATCTGGTTGACATGGCTGTCTTCAGTAGCAGTTGGAAGGACCATCTTTTTCACCTCCAGAAAGTGGTTCAGGCTCTGCAACACGCAGACCCGACTATCGAGGCCAGTAAATAAGTGCCAGATAGGGCTGGGGTCTGTGGTGGACTAAGGACACCTGGTGGTCAGGGGTAAGGTGCAGCTCCTCCAAGCCATGATAGAGACTTTCATGGCCTGGGAGCCCCCCAAAACCCAGACTGAGGTCAGAGCATTCTTGGGCCTTATGTCAAAGTGGCCTGAAGTTGGATTTGTAAATAGTGTCAGCTCTGCTTCGGTCATTCAATTCCTACACAAAGTATTTTTGAGGGAGGGTTAGCCTGCTGAAATAATGACAGACAATAGCATGCAATTGCTGTCAGAATTAATTTTATTTGTTTTATTTATTTGAAGAGTTTTATATAGCGCTGGCTAGACCCGGAGGTATCAGAGTGCTTTACATAAGTATTAGCATGTTACATGAATTCATCAGTTACTGGGGGATAGCATTACATAGGATAAAAACAATGTTACACAGTTATATGACACAAAGACCGGTGGGGCTAAGAAGGTAGCGGGGGAAAGTAAAAGGGTAGGAATGAGGGTCAGAACAAGGAGGGATAGGCAAGGGTGAAAGAAACTTAAAGGGAAACCAAAAAGTCAGGGTGAAAGTCAACAAATCGGATGGGGAACCGCAAACAAAAAGTCCAGAGTCGGGCTCAGACTCTGCATCAGATCATCTTGGACATGGAAACAGGTTTGAGGGGGGGCACCAGGCGCAGTCCAGGGGCACGCATTGACCAGTAAATCCATAGAAGCCAGATAACCTATCAAAGCCGCCATGATGGAGGATCAAGTTATAGACCCCAGCAACATCACTACAAAATGGCGGTGTTGCAGATTGGCGAGAATCCGATCGGAAAAGCCACAAAGGAACAAATCGACCCCATGGAGCAGGACTGGACGGGGGAGGCAGCCACAAGAACAGGCGGAGGAAGGCTGGCGAACGCCGATCAATCTCAGGTCGTCATGGGCGAAAACACTCGGGGCTATATGGGCAGCAGTGTTACCGTTCCATATGCTATGATGGTAGGAGAGGTCCGCTCGGTAGCCCGGCAGCAGCCACTGAAGAAGGGGGGGGCGGCTGCGGGGTCAGGAGTGCATGCTCACTAAGTAAACGGAGAGGAAGGAAAATAAGCTTGATTGCACAGGGCAGCAACATCACAGCAATTCACGCAGCATTCATCTCAGTAGGTCCGGAATGCGAAGCGGGAAGCCAGGCGACCGAGATTAAAGCCCGGAAGGCAGGTGACGGCCGGAGGGCTAAACCCCAGCCCATCTCCTCAACAGCTGCAAAGGCATCTCAGCTGGGCATCGGACGGGGTGAAATGGACCCGTAATCAGTGGAGATTACGTTTAGCATTGGAGGCGCACTGGGCATCAGCCACGCAGAAATTGGCACCGCCAAAGGCTGATCCTCGATGGTTCGATGGAGGACGGGGAGGAAGGGGACACAGCAGAGAGACGAGGATATTGTGCCCAATGTCCAGCTGGGTAGGTGACGGCCGAGGGGAGATCCACAGCCAATCTCCTCTATAGCTGACTGGGCAGCTCCACCGGGCATCGGCCATGATTGCTCGGACTCCGTGGTCGGCAGAATGTTCGTCAAAAGTTGCAGACGCAGGTTTCAAATTCGATCGCGGGAATAGGAGGATCGAGGGATCGCAATCAAGGAAATCCAGGTGAGTGTAAAGGTCCAAGGAGGGGGTAGATTTCAGGGGATTTAAGCCAAAAAGGCAATCCCTGGCCGGGAGCACCCTGCCGGAGCTCCTCACCTGTCGGCCATCTTGGTAGGATGACCAAAATAAGAAATAAAGTTATTTTTAGATGTGCAGGGCACCAATCTTGTGAAGACCTTGTTGTACCATCCTAGAAGCAATGGTCTTGTTGAATGCTTCAACCGCATGTTGAAAGACCAGTTAACAATTTAAATAGGAAATCAACTAAGTATGACTTATTGTGGGCTTACAGGACAACCCCCCATTTCTCTGCATCGTCTCTCTTTTTGTTCTATTGCGGGGTAGAGTTTCCAGTTCTAAACTCAAGTGGGAGTGCATGGGTCATAATCATATTGATATGGCAAGTCTGGTTGGGGTGGTGAATTTGAGGAAGAAAGCATAAAAGAGGTATGGAGACGCTGGTGTGAAACCTGATTGCTGTGATGTGAGCGTGGGGTATCAGGTCAAAATCAAGAAGCCAGGACATGTTCTCAAAGGTGATTGCAGGTTTTCTTCTCCTAAACAAGTGGAAAAGGTGTCTCAAAGTGAAGACCACACCAGTGATGGCAAGGTGTGGAACAGAGACAGGATTTCTGTCATTCCTTGGAGCAACGTGACATGGTGCGTACTCACTTGGGAGGGTCATCAGAGCAGGAGTATTTAAGGGAACAGTGCATAATCAGAGCAAGTAGTGAAAGGCACAAACTGGTTTGGCACAAGGATTACATTGTTGGATGTCTCTCAACCAAACATGTGTTGTGAACTTTTCATTTCTCCATGTATTACATTTTAATGGATTGAGTGTCTTATCCATTATTGTACTGTGTGGGGGGTTTTACTGTGTATATTGTTTTATCATCCATTATGGAGTACATATGTTTATTTTTAAGTACCATTCATTTTCTTGTATATTATTTTATTCTCTTTAAAGGGGAAGGATGTGCTGGTTTGGCATGGTACCTGGGCATAACCAGGTCATAATGTTGAATGTTGGGGTTTAGGGGATTCGGGGCCGGGCGATTAGGAGAGAGTGTGAAGATAGCTTGGCAGTGTGATATGCTGGTGGCGTTAATGAAGAAATAAAATTCAACTCACATTTTATGCACGCACCCCCTCTTTTCACCCTCAAAATCATGAAAGTTAATAACTTACTCTATCAGAAATAGTGGTGTGAAGTAATCAATGAAGAAACAACTGTCAGTGAAAAAAAAGGAGGCAATTGTTTTGCTGTGTGTAAGTTTGAAAAAAGTGTTTACTGTAACTATTCTCATACCATATCCTTCTGAAGGTGGAAGGTCTGTTATAAATTCTGTAAAGGATCAGGAGCCACTTGTAATGGCTTTAAATTTATAAAAGTCTTAGTAAGTGAGGCTGATTTATGTTGGAAATAAATCACGTGAGGAAGTATATTTTCTTGTTTATATGAATAAACAGATGGCCATTGTTGGACTGGGCCCTCTCTGCAGGGTCACCCCAGATTTTTGCCTCCCTTTGCCTTCCTTTACTGAAGTTAAGTTAAGTAGTTTTATAAAGTGCACGGCTGCCCCAGCAAAGGGGCGTCCCAGCGCTAATAGCAACAGAAGGGCAGCAGAGGGCAGAAGGGAGCCTGTAGTAAAGGAAGAGAGGAATCTAAAAGCCTTAACAAGAGCGCAAATGGAAGACAGGAGGAAAGTGAACAGCAGAAGAAGGCCTATAATGAAGGGAAGAGGTGAGTCTTGATAGCCTTACGAAAAGCCAAGTAATTATCAATGCTCCGAATGTGTATAGGGAGTGAGTTCCAGAGTTTAGCTGCCAGTGTGCGAAAGGAGCGCCCACCGGCACGTACCCTCCTTACCCGGGGAACAATCGACAGGTGATGGCCTATCAAACGGAGTTGGCGGGTGGGGGTGTATGATGAAAGCAGGTTGGCCAAGATGCCAGGAGAGGAAAAATTCAAGATCCTGAAAGCAATACAGAGGGACTTAAACTCCACTCGTCTGGCCACCGGCAGCCAGTGTAGCTGACGAATAGCACTGGTGGTGGAGCAGATTCTAGGAAGGCCAAGGAGAGTTCTGGCAGCTGCATTTTGGACCCTCTGCAGTCTCATAATCTCCGTCTTGTTTGCCCCCAGGTAGAGCAAGCTGGCGTAGTCCAGTCTCGACAGAACGGAGGCCTGGATGATCACCTGCCTGATGGATGGATCGAAAAAACCCAACAGCGGTTTGAGCCCTCGTAGTATACCGAAACACGTCGCTGCCACTTTCTTAGTTTGGGCCTGAAAGCTGAGAGCCGAGTCGACCCAGACCCCTAGATTTTTCACCACCTGTTTGGGGGCGGGTGCACAACCCAAGGTAGCAGGCCACCAGCGTTCACTCCACAGCTCAGGATCTTTCCCTACCAGCAAGACCTCAGACTTGCTGGCATTGAGCTGGAGGCAGTTAGCAGTCATCCACTCCGAAACTTATGAGCGTCATGCAGACAATCATCAGAGAGAGCAACTAACAACTGCGTATCATCTGCATATGATACTACTGTCAGCCCTCTACTCTTGGCCACCGCTGCTAAAGGCTGGACATACAGATTGAAGAGCGTTGGGCTCAAAGCTGAGCCCTGCGGCACACCCTGCTTGATAGTATGAACCCTGGAGGTGAAAGGGGGGGATGTTACCTGGAAGGTCCTCTCCGAAAGAAAGGAGGCAAACCAGTCCAGTGCAGGGCCCACAATGCCAGCCTCCTCCAACCTTTGCAGCAAGATCTGGTGAGAGACCGTATCAAACGCGGCACTGAGATCCAATAGGATCAGTGCCGAAGTACGTCCCTCATCCAGTGCTGCCCTCAGATGTTCGGTCACTGCTAAGAGGGCAGACTCCGTGCTGAGACCCGGACGGAAGCCGCACTGAGAGGAATCAAGTATGCTGTTCTCTTCCAGAAAACCTGACAAGATGGAGTTAATATAGGTTTCGGAGATCTTGGAAGCCCACCGCAGGAGAGAAATAGGACGGAAGTACTCAGGTTTAGCTGTATCAAGGGTAGGTTTTTTTAATAGGGGAATAACCCTGGCCTGCTTCCAAGTCCTAGGGACAACTGCCATAGACAGGGACATGTTAATCACCTGGCCCAGAGGTGTGAGAAGCACAGGTAACAGTCTCATAAATTGATCAGGCTTCATGGGATCAGCAGGGGAGCCGAATTTGACCTTGCTGCATAATGAGCGCAGGACATCCTCAGAGATCGGCGGGAATGCGGCAAGCGTGTGAGTGGGAGGAGATCTGTCCCCAGAGCCAGAACACATATCCACCTGAGGGAAGGTCTTATAGATGTTTTCCACCTTGTTGACAAAGAAGGTGGTGAGAGCTTCGCAATGCTCATCTGACGTGATAAAGGGCGCAGCGGATGCCCCAGCTGATTTAAGATCTTTAAGTATGGAAAAAATACTCTTGGTGGGATTATCGCTGTTCCTGATCTCGTCTGCGAAGTAGGCTGCCTGTTCTTTCTGAATAGCCCTATGATATTTCTTGGTGGCTTCCTGATAACATCCTTTCAGGATTAGGTCGAAATCCCGTCTCCACGCCCGCTCCAGCCTCTTACAGGCTTTACGCATATTAGCGAGCTTGTCATTGTACCAGGGATTGGATTTGGTACTACGACACTTAGACCGTTTGACAGGAATAAGTGCATCCAAAGGACGAAGTATCCAGACCGATATCGCTTCGTCGACAGCATCCGGATCATCCGGCAGGCTGGGTATGTTTGAGGAGAGGAGGGTGTTAAAATTGTCAAAATTTAATTTGTGCCAGGGGCGTCGGAGAGAGAATTTATGAGGCACCCTCCGAGGGGGCTCTACCCCCGAGAGTGTCATGAGAATAAGATAATGGTCAGACCAACATAGCGGAATGGGGCAGAGACTGTGAGGTAGGAAAGGTTAGAAAAGACTGGGTCAAGTAAATGGCCAGCAGAGTGGGTAGGACCTTGAACCAGTTGAAGCAACTGACAAGCTGCTAGGTCAGCTGAGAAGTTACCCCCTTCTGAGTCATGGGGGTTGTCAAGATGCAAATTCAAATCGCCAATAACACTGAAGTTGGCATATCTCACAACCAGAGAACTAACTGTGTCAATCAGCGCAGCCCTAAACTCCTTCGAAGGACCTGGTGGACGATAAACCAGTAGGCCAGACATGGTATAACTGGTGTTGAAAGAGATCCCAAAACGCCCACACTCACAACCCACCAGGGTTTCTTTGACAAAGGTGCAAGTATAGCAGGATTTAAAAACAACTGCGATACCACCCCCTCTGGCCTCTTGATTGAGAGTTACAATACTGAAACCCGGGGGGAGCGCCATTGTTGTTGCCTTTTGGGACTCTTTACACTTTTCCCTGCTATCAATAGTAACGTGCATGTGCTCTCCCTTGAAAACATGCTCAAATTGGCCTACACCTGATTGATACCTTTAATTTACTTGTACGTCCCAAGAATATGATACTACATGCACCCAGGGACTGTAGATTAAATGCCACTATGGGCTGCAGCATGCATTGTGCCACTCTCTAAGGTTGCCACTGCAACCTTTAGTGCAGTTTTAAACTGCCATTTGACCCTGGCAAAATAAACATAGTGCCTGGCCTAAATCCTCCTTTTTAATACTAATAAGCGCGCCAAAGGCAAGCCCGTCTGCGCCCATCTGCGTCCGGACGGGGCCAGGGGCTGGAACCCCTGCCTGTCCCCTACCAGATAAGTACTGGTACAGCGCGGAGCAGCTCAGACAGTTGAATTCACCCCCAGACCCAATTTGCCTCCACTCCATTGTCCCCAGTAGTCTGGACACTAACTGTACGCATTGTCCATTCAGATCCTCGTATTCCTCCCCCACTGGCCCTGCCGCAGCATCTTTGGATAAAGCTTTTAAACTACTTTTACTGAACTGCAGATCTTTGCCTAAACATTCTGCTGAACTGTCCATCCTGCTTATGGAGGAAGGCCCTGATGTCCTATTTCTTACCGAAACTTGGCTGAATACAGCCTCAGACCCCGATATAGTTCAGGCTCTCCCCCCTGGCTATATACTACAAAGGCTGGATAGGGCCACTGGCAAGGGTGGTGGCATTGCCATTATTCTGAAAAGTCACTTCACCTGTCGGACTTTTGGGAGCCCCTTACTTGACTGTGAAAATCTTCACTTTTCAATAGGATTTACACCCATATTTACCCTATCAGGCATCCTGATATACCGTCCCCCTGGATCCATTGGCCAATTCTGCAAGTCACTCTCAGAAATGGTAACTAAACTAGCAAGCACTACTGCAAACTTTACCATCCTGGGAGACTTTAACATCCACTTTGATGACTTAACATCAAAAGTTGCATCTGAACTGTCTCTGGACTTAGCGGCCCTACAGCTCATCCAAAAAGTATTACACGCAGCACATTCAAAAGGGCACCTCTTAGACCCCATCTTCTCTGGTCTGAGGGAGCTCTCTTGTCAGACACCGACCCCTATTCCTTGGTCAGACCACTTTCTTATTCCTTTTACCTGGTCTCCCACCCATGTCACTCCTCCAACTCGGCTCGTGCAAACTACGTCCCGCTGCTGGTCAAAACTTCCCTTAGAAAACTGGATACCGGCATTGGAAAATTCCAAACCCCCCCCAATTCTGATCCGGTGGTGGCCAATGATAAATTCAACAACTGGATTAACGGTACACTAGATCAAGTCCTTCCTAAAACGACCATCCAGTTGCATAAAGGGCCCAACAGAACGGCCTGGTATACCCCCAAACTCCGAGAATTAAAACAAATCTGTAAAAAAACAGAAAGAGTTTGGAGAAGGGACTTCTCCCTGAATAAGAAGAATGAATATAGGGAGGCTATTAAAACTTATAAGACTGAAATTAAAAAAGCCCAGGCCTTATATTTTGAGGAAACTATATCCTCAGCTTCAAATTCCCCCCGTGAAACATTCCGAATTGTTAAGAAACTATTGAAAGCCCCTTCTCTCCCCGACTCTCCCGTAACCACAGACCAACGCTGCAACGAACTTGTGGAATATTTCTATAATAAAATTCAAATTATCTATGGATCCTTTCCGCCTATCGAGAGCTACACTACTCCCCTTTTTGAGGATCTACACACAGGGAGTAAGGAACTTTCTCTAACAGCCTTCCCTTTAATGGACCATGATTCTCTCCAGACTAAATCTGCCCCTGTAAAAAGCGGATCACCCAGCGACCCTGCCCCGCCTAATATCCTGAAGCAGGTGACTGAGGTAGTTAACCCTGTCATCCTGGATTTGATCAACTCATCTATATCCTCTGGGGTGGTTCCCCCCCTATGGAAAAAAGCGATGGTCAAAGCCCTCTTGAAAAAGCCTACTCTGGACCCAGACTGTTTGGCCAATTCCCGTCCCATTTCACTCCTTCCAGGAATTAGCAAGATTCTGGAGAAACACGTTAATTCCACTCTCTCTGCCCATCTGGAATCTAATAATCTTCTCCATCCCACTCAAACTGGCTTCCGCCCCCGCCAAGGCACTGAAACGGCTCTTCTAACTTTCATGGAAGAATCCAGAAAGATTCTCGACGCAGGAGGCTCATCTGCTGTGATTCTTTTAGATCTAAGCGCGGCCTTCGATACGGTCAATCATTGTATTCTGGTTGACCGACTTAGAAATCTGGGCGTGTCCGGAGCAGCCCTGAGTTGGCTGAAGTCTTTCCTGGAGGGGAGGTCCTTCCAGGTATTTGAGGATGAGGTCATCTCTAAACCGTGGCCCCTCCATTGTGGGGTTTCGCAGGGATCCTCCCTGAGTCCAACACTTTTTAATGCTTATATGGCTCCTCTTGCGGACATCATCCGTCCCTATGGAGTGAATATCGTGACATATGCTGATGACACCTAGCTGGTGGTTTCACTCAACCACTCAGATCTGGCTTCCACCTGCCTCTGCACCTGCCTTGAAGAAGTAGCCAAGTGGATGAATCACTCTCACTTAAAGCTAAATGGCGACAAAACTGAGCTTATGCTCCTTGGCAATCCTTCGCTTTTCAGAGCAGACACGATGTGGCCACCCTCGATGGGATTGGCACCAGTCCCCAAGTTAGAGATAAAAAGCCTGGGGTTCTGGCTGGACTCAGATCTTAGCCTTAAAGTCCAGGCCAGAAAGGTAGAGGCCTCCTGTTTTGGCATGTTAAGGATGCTTCGCAAAGTACTACCCTTGCTTCCCTTTCAGGCAAAGAAACTTATTGTCCAAGCACTCATTTTGTCACACCTGGACTACAGCAATGCACTGTATCTTGGTGCCCCGAGTTCGGTTTTTGCCAAACTTCAAATGGTAAAGAACTGTGCCGCAAGGATTCTAATGGGAACTCAGAATCGTCAATCGGCTAAACCTGCCATGAAAGCTCTCCATTGGCTCCCTATCCAGGAGAGAGTCCACTTCAAAGCCCTAAGTATTACTCATAGGTTGTTTGGAGGGAAAGGACCAGAGATCATCTCCTCCTTGGTCAAACCCTACCGAGCCAATAGGCCTCTACGCTCAGATGAACAACATCTGGCTTTCGACCCTAGGATTAAGAGAGTTAGAAGTGGGGGCCGTCTTTTTTCATACAATGCCGCCAAGCTCTGGAACTCCCTTCCCCGTCAGCTACGAAGGAAGACTAACCACCTGGCCTTCCGCAAATTGCTGAAAACATGGCTTTTCCCCAAATTAGTCTCGGAAGCTTCAGTTGTGCTCCAGCGCTGGGATGCCCATGGGTAGCTATGCGCTTTAGAAATGTTTTTTCATTCATTCATTCATAAGTCACCCCTGAAGTAGGCCCTGACCTCTCATAGGGCAGGGCGTATGTTATATAAAAAGTCATGTGTACTTAAGTTATACATGTCCTAACAGTGAAAACCTCCTGAAGTCATTTTTCACTGTTGTAAGGCTACCTCTACCATTGACTGACACTGGGTTACCATATTAAACCTACCAAGAGATAACTTCAGCAATGGAGCAGAGAGACAAATGCTTCTTATACTCAAATGATTTGTAATTTAAAATCCTGTTTAATGGCAAAGTTGGATTTTAAGTTACTATTCTCAAATGCCACTTTTAGAAAGTTTACATGTTTCTGCTTAAACCAAATGTGGATTTCTCCCAGTGTCCAGGCTCACATGACTGTGAAAGGCTCTCCTGTGGTTTTTGTGTATTCTTTCCAGACATGGAGACAAAAGGGCTTTGGGTGTGGGACAAGGTGTTTCTTTCCTGAGCAGGATGTCCTGAGGGGTTGCACTCAGCCCTTCCTGAGCTTCAAATGGTATCCTCAGGGCTTGACCATCCCATTCCTGACTTCTAAGGGCTGCCTTTCCTGCACGAACACATCCAGCTCACACCTAGGCCTGACTCCCCCTTATTTCCCTAGAACGGTTGGAGCCAAACCCAGGAAAGGGGCAAGGTTAGACAAAGGGGGCTGCACCACTGGGGATAAAAATGGCACCTTCAGAACCTCTCTTAAAAACACTCCTGAACCTGTGGAAGCTTCACAAAACATTGCCCTGTTGTCTGAAGAAGGAAAGGTAGACCTGACTGTTTTAAACCCAGGCTTCCTGGAAATGAATCCTCTTTGACTGCAGGAACACAACAAGCTTCCAGAGGCCTCACTGCAACAGCCCAGCTGACCAACACCAACTGGACCTTTCTGGACCTGCCTGAGCCCTGGTGCTGCTGCTGCAGTAGGTCCCTTTCCCCTAGAGGTGCCTCCCAAGCTCTTGACCCTTGACTGACATCAGAGTCTACTCCTCCTGCCTTCAAGGTAAAGATATAGATGTTTTGGGCTCCTTGCAACAGCGAAGTGATCTCTTAGTGCTGATAAATTGCTGCTCATAATGATGCCAACATTAATCTTTAGTGAGACATGCACTTCAGGCCGACAGTGACAGTAATGACAACCACCAACGTGAAGCTCCAGTGACAACTGGCTCTTCACACTACAAAGCTGCTGTCCACAACACCCGACCTGCTCCACGCGCAACAATGCCCTCCATGCTCCTCCTACCAAGGTGAACAGCAGCTCCTCATGTGGACTTGAGAAGACAACCCTTCAGTGGGACGAACCTGGTTCCTGTATTTGACCCAAGGTCAATCACGGTAGGTCTAAACTTAGGACTTTACCCCAGTCTAGCATGACTAGATAACCACAAATGGCGCTTTGAGGTGCTAACCTTTCAACTGACCTTATCATTTATTCTTTAACCTTCATCTCCGTCTCCCTCTATCTTTACCTCTATTCTTGCTCCCTCAACTGTCTTACTACCTTTCTCCGTTCATGCTACTTTTTTCTCTACCTTTCCCCTACCTATTTATACCTCTCTGTATCTTGCATTCTGGCTCTATCATCTCTTAACCTTATCAATGTCCCTACCTCACCTATCTATCTCATTTCTTTCTGTGCCTCCTTTCCCCTCTTCGTCACCTCTCTTGCTATACTGCTTTCTTTACTTCTCTGTTTTTCTTTTGTCTCCTGGTTATTCCAATATCGCCTACTCATTCGAGCTAGAGTTAACTGGCTTGCCAGAGAAGGGTACACGTAGAGAGAGAAGAGGAAAGGCAAGGCCTCGGTAGAGAATTAAGGAGAAAATTAATAGATTTCACGCAAATCACAGGTGAGATTTTTTAGAGCGGGAATGCCAAGTGAGAAACGGGATTTATTTGTAACTAAGACTATCTGGCCATTAAAACACTATCTAAGAGAATCTGCCTTACTTTAAGTATATGCAGTAGTCCACTAAATATCGACCACATCACCCTTAGAGTGTATTTACTACATTGGGACGAACAAGCTGGTTAAACACTGACTTCAATGTAAAATGTTGCTGAAAGAATAAATTAAAAACCTAGTTGCTAGTATTAAAAGAAATGGCTTCATAAATGCTTATTTTCCTTTGGTGGTATTTGCCTGTCTACTGCATGTTTGCCTGCCTACTGCATAATTTCGTACATGCGCCTCAAAATGTGTTGTGCTAAAAGCCCCAAAAAACCTCAATATGGCACTGCATCAAAAGTGATGATAGATGCATCGAAATGTATCTCAATGGAAGTGGTTTGAAAACATTGCTAAGCACGAGGACAGCATGTGGGGACAGATTTACCAGCTTTGAAACCATTTTAGGGGAATGTTGGTAAAAGCTCACCTAGAAGCGGGCATTAATTGTCACTGAGTATGTTGCTGAATTATGCTCACGGTCAATGGTGAAAAACTCGGTTCGGAGTAAAAGCTTTAACGAGGTGCTTTGTGATGTTTTATTTCAAGAATTCGGTCGGAAAACACTGAATGACCTGAAACAAATGCAGCCTAAAATGTACTGGTTAGAAGTGCAACTGTCACTTAATGCATACATGGTAGAGGAAACATTTGAAAAGCACACAAAGTACGCAAGGAGCCGTTATTTTCTATAACTACATTCAATTAAGAGCTCATTAATTGATCGCCCTTTAACTGACATATTGGGAAAACTTATTGAGGTAGAATGGAGCTTTAGGGAGAAAAAAACAGGTAGACAAATAAAGCATCAATGCAACGCGAGTGATGAAACAGCCAACATCTGCTTTAATGTGATTTAGCAAAATCTATCTAGCAAGTAATATGTCCTTGAGCATTAATCTATATTCAGGTGATAATTCTACAATCAGAATGTTATGTAGCAAAATGGAGTATTATCAGATCAGTGACAATAGATGAACTGTGCCTATATTTATGTGGTGGTAGTCACTGTTCGGTTTAATATGTGCATAACGGAAGTTCAAATGACGTTTTCATCGGTAATACTATATCCAAAGTTTTTTTCTTAATCATTTTCCATAATTAATATGAAAATAAGAATTCGGCAAGCATATTTGGGCGAGTTTTGGACGAATAACTGTTATTATTCACATGAGTTGACAAACTACCTCTACTTAGCGCAAAGGCATACCATGGAGCCTGTGCTGGCTCAGCGAAGAGCTGAGAACAGGGCCGGACTGGCCGTAGCGGGCACCGGGCGTTTCCCCGGTGGGCCGCCAGGTTGAGGGCCGGTTTTAGGCCCCCGGGGGCCGTTTTTGTTACCGGGGGCCGGCAATATCGGCCCCCTGTAACAAAATCGGCCGAAATCGGCCCTGCATACAGCTCGCCCGCACCCCCACCTCCCCCCTAGGGTGGTCGGCCGAGCAGTGTGCCAGGGCGGGTTTCGGTTCCCAGTCCGGCCCTGGCCGAGAGCCTGTTTTCCTGCGTTGGAGGTGTCTAAAGTTAATACATATAAACTGGCGGCTGCTCCTGATGTGACTAGGTAGGGCAGCATGGGGCGGGGAGAACATAAATACATTAAACAAAATATAAATATTTAAAAAAATTACTTACTTGACGCTGCGTCCGCTCTGTCTTCCTCCTCTCCTGATCCTCGACTGACGCACACTGCGCAGGCTCCCAGATGCCAATCCCAGTGCTGCTCTCATGGTAAGAATGCTACTCCCAGCATGAGAGAAGCGCTGGGATTAGTCTCAGCAGCCTGCTTTGCTGCTCAGACAGTGCCTGGGAGCCTGTGGCTTTTCTGCACCCTGGCGGAGAAATGCTAAGTGTGCATGACGATTTGGCCAGCCTAAGAGGGCTGGCCAAACCGTCATGCACCCTTAGTAGTGTCCACAACTCCTCCTCTGGAAGCTCAGTTGGATGGCTTGCCTGCCCTGCGACTTGGCTCCACAGTAGAGGCAACAGTGAAAAAGAAATGATAATTAAATTATTTTATTATCATTTTGTTTTTCACTGTTGCCACTGCTGGGTAGCAGCAGTGGGGCGGCGCTGCTTCGCAATAGCGGAGGAGTCGCCCCTGCATATAAATCGTAATTTCTCCCAATTAATACTTGAAATACAGAAAGCACAAGTCAGAAACAATGATTAGGGATTGCCTCTCTGCTCCCGACTTGTGCTGTCTAACTATCATACGTTAGCTTGGAGAAATGCTTGGAGAAATTGCAGAATGCAGCACACATAGAAAGAGGATTAAATGAGGAGAAATAAAAATATATCTCCCTGTTATGCCTCCCCTGGAAAGGAGTAGCGTTTTGGCTCATTCCCAGTTCTACCAGTAATGGTAAATCTGGGAATGCGTCAATATCCACAAGTGTTGCATGGGAACACCCACACAACACCATTGGAACACATCCCTGGGGCAGAATAACACACCACATCGATTTGCGCTGCATTGCATTACTCTGGATTTATCAAGCCACACAAAGTGACCTTGAGTGGCTTGATAAATCGCATTTTAGGGTTGCATTGCCCATGCACCACGTTGCATGGTGCAAAAGCAATGCAACCCCTACATAAATATGGCCCTCATTTTCTACTTAATTTTGTAAATCAGAATTTGTTTTTAAATCTATTTTTATTGTTTCGCAACAACAACAACAAGTGAAGCCTGGTATATTGTACATAGTCATCACAATGACCCCAGTTATAGTGCATACATCAACATAGGAGCATTTCACATAATATTTGTGTTACAGTGGTTCTTCTGGGGGGAAGGGGAGGGATGGAGTCGCCATTGGACAACACAGGAGGCCCAAGATATAGTAAACAGAAACAAACCAGGAGCACAGAGGTAAACATAAATGTTCGTGAGTTGCAAGGTCCGGTGCTTGCAAATCAGATTTAATGGTGAAATCAGATTTTTGACCTCCTAAATGGAAAAATAACTTTAGAAAAGCATACTTTAGGATGCACTAGTCAAAACTGGCTTAAAACTAGTCCTGCCACTTGTCACATCTCCAGAGCTGGAAAAAGCATCATTGGCTGGGTCAGTTACTCTTGTAATGTAAAATTGCTAAAAATTATGTGATTATGCTCGTTTGCATAACATGGGTCAAAAATACCTACCACAAGAGCACAGTAACAGAGTGAGAGCGGCTCCTGGCTGCTGCTGCTCTTGTTCTGTTGCATTTAGTGCTATTTTCGTAGTGCATCCTCCGGTCCATTTTGGACGCAATGGTGCATTTAGTGTTGAGAAAATAGGGCTAAATGCAGGGTTCTGCTCCTCAAATAATTCTGTGTAATCTTTCCTAATTTTGCTGTAATTTTGCAAAATTATGCAACATCAAATTAGCCTAATTATGCCTGCTCTTACTTTTAACTTGGAACCACTTATATAGCCAGACTTCAAGTTTCTATCCTATCAGGTGAGAGCTCATCTTAATAGGGGAGTGGACAAGGAGCTGAAAACAGGCCTTCCTACTGGCAGAGGGGTTACAATGTCAAAGCCGCAGGCCCTGGTTAATTTTGCAGTACGGCAAAAAGAAGGTACTGTAAAAGGAAGTGGGGGAATGCATGAGAATAATTTGGATTAAGTGGCTGAATTTCTGCAGTCACTGGCTAGTGCACAGGATACATTTGGCACCTCAAATGCCACCTCCTCAGAACATTCATGAGTCTGGGATAACTCCACCTAATGAAAAAGTCCAACAGAGACTCTACTGGAAAATGAGAACTCACTCAAGGATTCCTAATTCCTACTTGCACATAAGGACTGGAACTGCTCTTCATGGGTCAAATGGTTGGTCTTCTGTTTGCCTGCTTCAGGGACACAAAAAGCAGAAGCACTCCTGACTTCAAGAGGGTAAGCTGACCACAGAGGACTCGAACCAGCAGGATACCTTGTTGGGGCTAGGCCTATAAGCCTGCGCTGAGAAGCTAGGGCCTGCAAGACTGACCAGAAGTAACGTTTCCAGCAGTTAAAGAAAATTTGGAGAACATTTTTTTTTTCTACTTCTGGAGTGTTATGTGTCTTAAGTAGGCCCATGTAAAAATACTGCCATCTTTTAATGTGAACACGTTTCTTACATTGATTTCCATTTGACACAATAACCTTTTGCAAACGTTTGCGTGTTTGACAATGTTGGATTAGTTTCTCTGAAACTTCTTTGATTACAGATTCTGCTTCTCTTAACATTATCATGACTCCTTCAACACCACGTATAAGGTCTCGATCCACATTGTGCAAATGTTGTTCTATTTTTCATCCACAGGGCGACATGGCTGTCTATAGACCATAACAATGCTGGCTTCCACAGACTCTCAAGGATGCTTTTCATTATAAATAAAAAGTATTTTCAGGTTTAGTCAGAAGACCACTTTGCTGACATTGGTGAGGCCCCTACACTCTGACGCTTCGGCCCAGCAGCTTGCTGATATCTTTGCAAGGGTGTCCACCTCATGACCAAGACAAGGACTTACATTGTTTCCCTTCAGGTAACAGGCGTTGGTTCATCCAGTATGGAGATTGTTGGCAGAACAATACACACATGCTCTAGACACTTAAGTTAGGGACTGCATAGTAGGGGTATGTCAGATTTCTAGATTGTTTTATATGCCTGCATATATTCACTGAATAAGCACGATGGCGGAACTTTTTATTCTGTTCACTGTCTTGGTGCTTGTAATAACCTACATCTGCTTCTGTCTAATGATCATTGCAGCATATATATTCTACACAAGAGTCACGGTGGTTCAATAAACATTGAAAACATCCCACTGTGTGTTCCTTGTATATTTCTCTGACTATAAGAGAGCATGAGTGACTGTGCAAAAGGGTTCTAGATCTGTTATCACGATTTCTGGGGAATCAGTGTTGCCATGTTCAGTGGTTGCCAGAACCATTTGCTACCTGTCTAGGATTAGGGGTGCTTATGGGGGCACTGTGAGTTAGCTGGCCTATAGGTTAACATATCCTGAGGAGGTGCATAGAAACAGACTGGCACCATCCCAGAGGTTATGTCGTCCGCAAATGCGCAGTTCCTACCGTAGAGTGGAAACTGCATGACATGGCACCGCCAACGTTGGTTAGGTTCTTATTCTATAGATCGCCTGAGTAGATCAATTGTGCTTTCTCAGAGGCCTCTATTTACCTCCAAACCTTGAGACGTCCGTTGATCAAGGCCTCTGTTTAACTCATGTTGCTCCATTCCATCTATCTTTATGGTGTTGCATAAGTCCCACGTAGCTATCTCATGTGACTTTAAAGTGATGCTCTGGTGATTATGGGGTGTTGGAAATTTATGGTGCGATTAGTAATGCAGTTAATTTGGAAACCACAAAATCATATTTGCTTCTAATAACTAGAGTTTAAGGACAAATGCTATCAGCAGAAGTGCGCGTGGAAACCATATATAAACAATAAACATATTGAAGTGATTTTGCTGGAAATGTAAACTTTACAAAATGCAAAGTGTTCCATGCCAAAGGTAGTTTTAACATAATTAACATGGTTGTATGAAAATATGAAAGGTGAGAATTAAAGAGGTTGATTTTTTTCCACAGTCTGTAAGAAGGAATATGCTTCATTTTCTGTATGTCATTATTTTCAAATGTATATCTGATCTCACAATTCTTTGAGTTCAATAATAGTTGTTCTAAATTTCTCACATATGTCATAGAATTGATTTGACATCAAAGTACATCAGGAAAAAATGAACAAATTAATTCTGCTACAGCAGAAAAATGTGTGAGATAGTTCAGCATCTGTGTTCTAGATAGCAATGTACAAAATAAAGAAACTACCTATTGAAAGCATTCACACCAGTCTCCTGGGATACAGTCAGAAGCCATCACTTCAAATTTAGTTTGCTTCAGTGTATTTGCCTCATTTATTTTTAGTTTCAGCTGAAAAGTTTTATACACACTACTTTCATAATCACAAGCATTCCATAGCACTGCTTGTTAGACTGCATACATCACATTTCTAACACTCAGAGCCTTGTAGTAGTAGATGCTGTAGCATACTGAGACTACACGTACTAGGACCCTCATGGTTCTGGGGCAGACTCTAGACAGGAACTGTGTAATAGGCAGGGAGGTTTCAGGCTATGGTCAATTAAAAGTATTATTTAATGTTCAGTTTGTGAGTGTATGCTGAAGAATAAAGTAAGGTTTGACCGCAGCTCCAGTGTGGCATATTTCATCTGCATGCTTCAGGGCTGGGGAAGACGCTACATCTGGCAACAAGTAGGGGATACCTGCCCAGAAGAAAACAAGACTGCTCTCCCTGAGAGTTTGCAATGATGCAGCAAACTGCTTGTGCATGCCACATGTGCCCGAAATTGATGCAAAGCAGTCTGTGACCGGCACACGTGGAGTCAAAGCCCTGCTCCAGCCCATACACTGCAAAGGAAGAAAGTGAAGGCCCTATAGAGGAGAACATCAAAACAGCTGCCAAAATCGCAGACGAGGTCGCTGGCAAAGATGTTGCACTGCGACTTGAACACACAGCAATATTCAGACAAAGCAAAGCCAGTGGCAGGGACAACCAGGCACAAAAAAACAGAAATCCACTCACTGTCAAGGACAAGTGAAGTGCTTTACAACCTCTGATCACATGTAGAGACCCAGACTCAGGCAACGGGGGTGTTGCATGGAGAGGTTGCCAGTCCCGCTTGGTGATACGAACGCTGTCTGAACAGCATGTGCTCTCAATGGCGGCAGAAGAAAGCTCAAAATACACTGCAGCTGCATTTTAGAAACCACCACCACCTTTCGACACTTCTGGGAAGCAGAACATCGGTGCCAGGTGGGCTGCGTGGATGGAAACATTCAATGACTTCATAGATGTGCTAGAAAAAGAAGATTATCACATGCTTGAAAAACCTTGCTTGTGACGGGGTAAAAGAAGTGCTAAAGAAGATTTCACAAACTGAAGCAAAATCATACCAAAAGTTAAAGTAAGCGTTGGAGACCAAGTTCAACCCAATGGTAAATGTCGGCTATGAAAGATACATCTTCAACCAACATGACAACAAGTTGGTGAAACAATGGATGAGTTTGGTGAAAGTCTTGATACACTCATTAAGCATTGCAAGTTCTGTTACTTCACCAACGAAGAAGCCATGCGTCTCAGAATCATTGATGGCTGCCTTTCCGATTCGTTTAGAAGGCGCATGTTGAGAGAAAGACACAGTTTAGAAAAAATGCTGATGGCTGCGAGAGCAGACGAAGGAGCAGACCGACAAGCTGCTGATATGGAAGGAGGAACGGCCCACAGTGAATCGGACCTGACTTTGAAAAGCAAGCACAATCAAATACAAGATGAAAGTAAGTCGATATCTTTAAAGAAATCAAAGTTATGCTTCCAATGAGGATTTTTATTTCTCCATGAAGGTGAATGTCCAGCAATTGGGCAGATCTGCAAAGGTTGTGGGAAAGAGAATCATTTCATAACGATATGCCAAGCTAAGAAAAAAATCAAGTGCCTCACAATTGAAACAAGATAGACATGAGAAAGTTCCAGAAGCATCTTGCCGCACCCATAAAAACAAAAAAAAACATCAGCTACGACAAGTGGAAACAGGGCCAGATCAATCGTCATCAAGCTCATTGCACAAAGGCTCTTCAACATCACTATTGAGTACCGGTGAAGATGGGTGTGCACTGATGGTATCTACCAAAGTGCAGCGTGCACATGAAGAGTTAGCTGCTTGTAAAGACGACCAAGTTCAGAGGAAATTCACCAAACAAAAGACAAACATTTTGGTCATTGTTTCAAAATCACATTAAAAGTAAAAGAGCACCCAATAACTTTCATCATAGAAAGTGGTGCATTGATTCATACTATGCCAGTGGAAAAATCTAACAGCATGTCTCCCGTGCCTCACCTCACTCCATAAGGCACAAAGGTAGACACCTGGACTGCGTCCGAACCACTGCAAAGCCACGGGCTGTTCACAGCAACAATGCAATGCAAAAATACATCAGTTCAAGCCACCATTCATGTTCTACATGGGATTTCACTGAGTGCCTGTTTGATCAGTTTGCCACCACTGCTGACATGGGATTTATATCCCTTAGCTACAACATCTGTGCTCAGTCAGAGATCACAAGCTGATTGCTATTGTTGTTCCATGACTTGGGAAAACTTAAGAAAATTAAAGTACAGTTTCATATCAATGAGGACATTCGCCCTGTTGCTCAGTGACATCATAGAGTTGCTATTCATCTGCAAGAATATGTAGAGAAAGAACTGGAAGCCCTTTTAAAGCATGACAACATTGAACGCTCTACAGGTTGCATGCCATGGGTATCGCCCATAGTAGTAGTGCCAAAAAAGGACAGTGGTGGGTCAGTGTGCATCTACATTGATATGCACCAAGCAAACAAAGACATTTAGAGGGATAGACATACAGGTTCTCAAATAGCAGATATGATCATGCAATTGAATGGAGCCAAGGTATTTACCCATCTTGACCTGAATAAAGGATATCATCAACACAAACTGGAGGAGAACTGCAGATACATATTTACTTTTTCAACTCACGTTGGTTTGTTCAGATATAAGAGACTGAGTTTTGGAGTATCTTCGGATGCTGAAATATTTCAGAATGTTATTTGTAGGGTAATTCAACCTGTTGCATATCCAGTTGCCCCCCACCCCAGGATGTTACCATGCGGCGATCCTCTTTAGGCATGGCCAGTTTTTGCTCAAAATACATTTGCAACATTGCTACAGTGAGTGCCCCATTAAGAGATTTGACTAAGTGGAATGTATAGTTCCAATTGTCTCTGCAATGTGACATGAGTTTCAGAGACATTAAGCATGCAATTGAGAAAGCAACTGAAATGGCCTCAACCCCAAATTACATACCAAACTAACGGTTCATGTGAGCCTGGTAGGGCTAAGGGCAATCCTTGAGCAACACAATGGCCATCCAAATTCTCTGAGACATATTGTGGCCTCTGCTAGTCGGAGTCTGTCTGAGACAGAACGTGCCTACTCTCAGTCAGAGAAGGAGAGTCTGGCTTTAATGTGGGCTTGAAGACATTTTTATGTATTACTCTACAGAAAACGATTTACTGTTGTCACAGACCACCCAGCGTAACTCACAATTTTTGAAACCCATACCTAATAGTCTAAGACAGTGGGTCATCAAAATTGCACACGAAGGACACCATGGCATTGTGGCCACCAAAAGAGCCCTATGAGATTGAGTGTGGTTCCCTTGGCTAGATGACCAAGTCGAGAAGTAGCTGAAGGCGTGCCACATTTGCAATTGCTTATCTTCTAAAATGATACAGCACCCAGTGAGCATGTCTGATCTTCCTGGCCATGCTTGGGACAGGGTTTCTATTGACTTCTTTGAGCCTTTAGGAAATGGACATCATCTCATGGTAAACACAAGGAGATGATGGACGAAGCACTGAAACTTTTCAGACACTCACCCCCAGTCACAGATCTGGGTTGAATCCATCATCGTTCTTTAGCTCACTTTGCCACCCCAGTTCAGACCCAGCCATAAGAAAATCATTCTTGACCCTGTCCCTCATGGGAACAGCCCACCCGGAACTGCCAAGCAAGGTCTACCCTGGACTAGAAACAAGCATCCTGGGACCGATTTCATGGAAACACCCCTTATCAGCCAGGCTACCTTGAATCCAGTGGTAAAGTGAGCAAGGGACCCACGTCTGGGCATACCCTACCAACTTAAGGGGAACAAAGCAAACACAAGGAGATGATGGACGGAGCGCTGAAACTTTTCAGACACTCACTCCCAGTCATAGATCTTTGTTAAATCCATCATCGTTCTTTAGCTCAACTTGCCACCGCAGTTCAGACCCAGCCATATGCAAATCAGTCTTGACCCTGTCCCTCATGGGAACAGTCCAGCCCTAACTGCCAAGCCAGGTCTACCCTGGACTGGAAACAAGCATCCTGGGACCGTTTTTGGGGTAACACCCCTCATCAGCCAGGCTAGCTTCAATCCAGTGGCAAAGTGAGCAAGGGACCCACTTCTGGGCATACCCTGCCAACTTAAGGCAAACAAAGCAAACACAAGGAGATGATGGACAGAGCGCTGAAACTTTTCAGACATTCACCCCCAGTCACAGATTGAATCAATCACAGTTCTTTAACTCACTTTGCCACCCCAGTTCAGATCCAGCCATAAGCAAAAGACTCTTGACCCTGTTCCGCAAGGGAACAGTCCAGCCCGAACTGCCAAGGTATTTATCGCATTTTCCTTTGGTGGAAGACCTATCTTCAACAACTCATTACAAAGTCATAGAACAACTTGATGACATTTTGCAGCATAGGCCATCCCCCAAATTCACAAATATGACAACTACCCACCCTTAAATAGCAGAGAGTTCAAAGAATTCCTTGTTTGACTCAATGTCAAACACCAAAAGAGTACACACCTCTGGCCAAAAGCCAAGGGTGTAGTTGACTGATTCATGGGCACCCTCAAGTGAGGCATTCAATGAGTATCCATGGAAGGAATCAAATTAAGTCAAGCCTTTTGTCAGGACCTTCGGCCCAATCGATCAACTCCTCACTCCAGAACTAGTGGGAGTCCAGCCACCTTGCTATTGGGGAGAGCCATCAGAACAAAACTACCTCAACCGACGAGGCTCGAGACACTGAGGCAACTTGGAAAAGGAACATTAAAACCTATGCAGACCAGCATTGCCATGCCCAGGAAACAGTCTTTGATGAAGGAGACTGGGTACTGGTTAAACAGAGATGAAAAAAGAAAACAGACATTCTTTTTGCCACTGATCCTCTACAATTTGTGCTATGTAAAGGACATATGGTGACAGTGCATCATCCTGGACAAACTATCACTTGGGACACATTACGTTTTAAACACCTACTGCGATGTTTGTCGAGTTCTGAAACCACGTGTGAAGTAGCCCCTCCAGTAGGTCAAGCGCCTGAGCTTAAGTCACCGCTGCCCAATCAGGGTGGACCTCAATCATCTAGGCTCTCCTGAGCTGGCAGACAGGTGCGAGCGCCTTGCTGACTAATTGAAGAGATGCGATTTTTAATGCTGATTGCCACTTTTTATTTAGCAAAGGGGGAGATGTAGTGTGTTGAGACTTTACGCACTAGGACCCTCATGGTTCTGAGGCGGACTCTAGACAGGAACTGCATAAAAGGCAGAGAGGTGTCAGGGTGTGGTCAATAAAAAGTACAGTGTAATTTTCAGTGTCAGAGTGTATGCTGAGGAATAAAGTAAGGTTTGACCGAAGTTCCTGTGTGGCATATTTCATCTGCATACTCCAGGGCTGGGGAAGACGCTACAGATGCCTTAGTCAAGAGTTGGGAATATCTATTGCTAAGAAAAATACTGCAAACATTTAAACTCCTCGTAAGTACTAGTCATCTTGAGAAGAAGTATAGTTAAACTAGATTTCACCACACTAAGACCTAGATAGATCACACACTACCATAAAGCAGTCTTTTTACATTTACCATGATGCTCATTTTGTGGTAATCATATGAGTTCTAGGCCTATCTTTAGAAATAGTGGAACTCTCTAATTAAGCTGCTATGAATTAGGCTGTAGACATATATAGTTCAATTCAGGCAGGGGTTCAGAACATTTGCACAGCTGGGCCCTGGGATCCTAGCTTCCTACCACTGTGTTTCATTGTAAGAAAGACTTGCAAATTGATCAGTTTTAAAGTTGCCAACTGCAGGATTTTGTTAGGTGACTGGATGGTTGTCACTTTCTGCAGGGATCCTTGATCTTCAGTCCAGAAGGTAGAATGTATGTGAGAAGTGGATCAGGTGGAAATCCTTCAAGAATGTCTTCATGTGGTTGTTGCACTTCCTTCAGCTTAACCACATTCTTGGCACCTAAATGTGAAGTCTTTCCATCCTCTTTTAGAGACTTAAGTACATGATGTTTCAATAGTTTAAATGCTCTGTCTCATGTTGTAATATTCTAAATGTGTCAGCTACACCCAGTTTTGAGAGTTTTCTTATGCTGTGTTTTGAATGTATTACTGTTTGAGAACTGCACAAGTACTTTATACTTTGCCTCTAAATTAAGCCTGTCTGCTCTGTGCCATCACTACCAGTGGGATAAGCTCAGGTTAATTTAGTGACTTTAAGGTTTCACCCTGACAAGGGTTGTGGGTATTATTTGAGGTGCGTACTCACCCCGCCTCCAACTAATACCCCAACTCCTCACATAAGTAAAAAAAAAAAACCTGGCCAGACATTCCAGAGCAAGCAATCTTCCCATTTGGGAGCCAGAGCTTGTTACCTTCCTCTAGTAAAACGGATTGGTGGCCTTGTAGGATGCTGTAATCACAAAGGTTTCCTTTGGACAGCAATACACACCCAACAATGTCTATTACAGCACCGAAGTCTCCAACTTCATCACTCAATCACATCCATTGCACTCAGAATAGGAGAATATGTCTGTATACCCAAGACTACTATTATATACAAGACTAAAAAAAGGAATTTAAAATTATTTTATTCATCACGAGACACACAATCAAATAAAACAAGTCTGAACAATTCATAACACTGCATGATGAAATATAAAAAACAGAACAAATTCCATAAATTCATTCAGAAAACACACTCAAAGACATTAAGCAGCATAAATTTAACATGCATTCGAGAGTACAAGTAGTAGACCAGAAAACTTTGTCTTAAACTGATCACATCCGTAGTAATTGTTCCTCAATAACTGAGACTGGGTGCCATACACTCTATAGGCACTCAAAAGTCTCAGTGATAATGCGGATTGTGTTCCTAACAACTCAGGCGTCGATGCGTTTCGATGGGAATATTATAATGCCATCTTTATCAAGACCAACGTTTAATGACTCTCTCAAGCTGATAAAAACAGGAACAGTTAAAATCACCTGTGTAGTAAAGAACATACAAATCAATATATGTCTCGCAAATTACTATATACATCATAAAAACAGTACAAAAATGTAAACATCACATTTTGCTCACTCTTAAATACTGTACGTCAAAGTGTAGAAATTCTGCCCCCCCCCTAGAGATGCTAGACCATAGGGTCAAACCTAGATGAATATTGATCAACAATTGACCATGACAACCCCATTTATCAATATATTGTTCATACGGGGCTCACATGTTAGAAATTCCACCCAAAACAGCAGCTAGCATTTGTGGAGATAACAGTGATCCATCACAGAAACGTAATAGCCTAGCTAGTAGCTTGTACGTATAACAGAAATAGAGTTCTCCAATCCCAATTCACTCATCAACCAAACTTGACCACACCACATTAATTCTTCCCATTTTTTCTCCCACTTGTGTCTCCAGATGGAAAATGACAACTCACCTCGTTTACAATAGAGGTTTAGATTGATATATTTATATATCTCTTGAACACCAGTATATTACTATCTCTGGACTTCAGGGGCAAACACCTCCTGTTCTCAAAGTTGCAGGTCCGTAAATTAACCAAAGGATGTATCTGTGGAGTTTAAAATGACATCCATATCATCCTTATTATCGTCATTAAATATCAAGCGTCCCCACAAACCTAAAAGTCTTGTCTAGATTGTGGCGCACGCTCTCTCACCTTTCTCAGATCTTCCAAGACACCAGAGCATAAAAATGAAATCTGGGGCTAAATAGTGTAGAAATCCTGTCGATAGCGGACGCTATACTTCTCACGTTCGTGGTACAAAGATTCTAAAAGATAAAACAAATATACAATCTCTACTTGTCCTACAGATACAATATACTATTTTCTATGTCAGACTCTAACTTCGGTTCATTTTCAGTCTGAACATACCTGCAGAGAATATCCTCAACTTTCACCCTTCTATCAGTAGATTATTCTTCCTACAATTCTATTTTCCCTTTATAGTGGAGATGCAAGGATCACAGAACTTCTTGCAGCAGTCCTATAATAATTAGGATCTATGGTAGAAGGAAGAGAAAAGGCTGCTTAGTAGGCCATAGTGTTTTGATACTATCTACTAGACCTCCTAACTTGACTTCATATTAAATGGAGCAAAAGTTTACAAGGCGGCATGATTTTTTGCTTTGCAGTCAACTAGAGCTCCTAACATAGGCTGTTAAAAAACGCATTGGTATAGTACAAGACGGCATGATTTTTTACTTTGCAGTCAACTAGAGCTCCTAACATAGGCTGATAAAAAGCGCATTAGTATAGTTGCGTAGTCGGTGCTTATTAATAGCAGACCTCTCCATATTGTTTACTTTCACTTATTAGAAAGAACCGAGCTACCTACACGATGTAATAACATACAGAGTATATTGTGTATATGACGCATACCTACGATGGAAATAACATACTAGAGGCGCACATTCAGTGCAGGAATAAATTACTCCATCAAGGCTCAAAAAGCACTAACGGTCGTTTAGCTTGCATATCTATAGTGCTTGCCTGAGATAAGAATGACATATTTTTTTAAAACACGCATCCTGTATAGGCGTAGATTACTCCGTAGAGTCTCCGGTAACACTAACGATGCCTTTACTTAACTTACTTGCTAACGGGCAGCAGCCTCACACCCTCCTTTTGGTAGCTTCTGTATCTCGCGAAGATCGCTTGTGGGTAACCTGGCTAATTTATATAATGCCGAGCATTTAGCACCTGAAGCTAATTGACCCCTGCCTCGCAGTGTGCCGTTACGTAAGTAGCACGTTTGCCAAGCCCATACGGGAACGAGCTAGATATAGAAGACGGATCCCTCGTTGTAACACTAAGGGTTTCCACAGATCTTGCCATCTTAGGATGGTTCTCGAGTGTATGTTCAAATGCCTTTGTTATTTTGAAATAGCGGCCTAAGTTGAAAAACATCTGTGCCGGGGAGCACCTAGACTGGTTATATTCGAAAGATCCTCAGTGTAAGCCCTAAAAGAGAGATTATCTACATTTGGCAGTCTAATAATGACGTGACATATATATCTGACTGGACCCGGGTTAAAGGGTCCAGGATCGTGTTATAGAAAGAATAAAAGTAAAACCTCTGAACATCCTAGTATTTGACAAGGATGCGATGCCATCTAGTGGCCAAATTACGTACATGTATACTACCCTGAATGATGATCATCAAACAAATAATGCTATAGATACAATCGCCCCTAGAGACCCTTAACTGGAATGAAAATTATAGTGGTCCCTAAATTCCTGATACTTCGCATACTCTTTGCTCTATGTGATAAAAGACATCCAATCTTCTCGTGAGTTCAGGCCCCTATTAATGGTGTCTAATCTCATCATGTACCATTGTTCCCTTAGCTTCCTCACTTTCTCTGTATTTCCTCCACGTCTATTATTCTTCATTCTTTCCAGGATAAACCACCTAAACTGATCACATTTATGGTTTTGTTGGATATAGTGGGAAGTAAGGGGCGCATTCTCTTTGTTTGTACGCAGCGCAGACTTGTGTTCGGTCAGCCTAAGACGTAGTTCCCGTCCTGTTTCACCCACGTAGCCGAGGCCGCATGGGCAGATCAGGAGGTAAACCACGTTTTTGCTTATGCAGTTGTTAAGCCTGCTAGGGGTAATTGTAAACCCATTAAATTCCAGATGTTTGGCTATGATACATTGATCACAGATCGAACAGGATCCACAGCTGTAATTACCTACTGCTTTCATGAAGTGTAAGTCCATCTGTGTATTGTCCTCACTATCTAGATAGGTATGAACTAGAGCGTTACGCAAGCTAGGGTTGCGTCTAAAAGCAAACAGTGGTTTGTCAATTGGTTGTACTCTCTCATCGTTGATTATTTTCCAGTTTCTGTATATGATGTTTTTAATTTGATTACTGATCTGTGAAAATCTGCTGACAAAAACTAACTTGTCTATGTTTTTGTTCTTTCTTCTATCTCTATTCATATCCAGCATGTAATCCCAATCATAAATTCTAGCACGTCTAAAAGCAATTTTTGACAAGTTTTTTGGGATAACCCCTGTCACCGAGCTTTTTCTTCATGGTTTCAGAATGGACATAGAAATCTTCGAGTGAAGTACAGTTACGTCGGAGGCGCAAAAATTCACCAAAGGGAATATTATCCCTTTGGGCCTTCGGATGATTACTTTGGTACTGTAGCAGTGAATTTTTGTCACTAGGCTTGGAGTATAATTCCACAGTCAGGACATTATCGCTATTCTTAATACAAATATCTAGGAAATTAATCTTGGTATTACTCCAATGTGATGTAAACCTGAGATTCTGATCCCCTAGGTTCAACCAACTGATGAATTCCTCTAGGTGTTCACTGGTACCGGTCCAGATGAAGATGATATCGTCTATGAATAGGTACCAGTGACTAACGTCCTCGAAGAATGGAGCCAACTCATTAAAAACGTGCCTCTGTTCAAAAGCACTGACATAGAGCCATGCTAGACTTGGGGCGCAAGTTGCGCCCATACTGGTCCCCTTAATTTGTTTAAAGAGATCCTTCTTATATAAGAAGAGGTTGTTTTTAAGTACCATGCCAACACAACTCATAATGAAGTCAATGTTTCCTCCACCAAGATCTTCTAATTCTAGGATGGAGCGTACTGTTCTTATGGTGTCATCCTGGGGTATATTGGTGTACAGGGCTTCAATGTCTAGGGTGACCAGAAACTGGGTCACCCCATTGAAGCCCATCCCCTCAAATGTCGCTATGGCATGTGCCGAATCTCTAAGATATGATTTTTGTTTGGCCACTATGGGTTTAAGGAAAAAGTCAGCATATTTACTAAGGGGTTCCAGAATTGAACCAATACTGCTCACTATGGGTCTCATGGGTGGATCACCCATATTTTTGTGGACTTTTGGTAACCCATAAATTGCTGGCGTAACTGGGTTCGTATTATACAAGAATTTAAATTCTTCTTCACAGACCCATTCCTCGCTTTTAGCCACGTCCAAGAGTTCATAGACCTCCTTTTTCAATCTGTCATTAAGTGAGTGGAAGACCTGCTTATAATGTTCAGGAACATTTAATAGGCTCATCATTTTATTATGGTAGTTCTGACTATCAAAAATTACTACCCCACCGCCTTTATCGGCGGGTTTGATAGTAATCGTGTGATCTTCCTTTAGCCCTTTAAGTGCCAGTCTATGTTCTTTGAAGAAATCACTATGTGATTTGTATGGACGGGCCAGAACACTCTTAATTTCAATTTCTACAGATCTTTCAAAAGTCTCGATATTTTTGCTGACTTGGCTGAGGGTAGGCGTGAAGGTAGATTTGCCCCTAAAGCCAGAGATATTTTTGCTTGGACGAGGTTCTTGGCCTTCGAAGTAATCTTTTAACCTGATTTTTCTAAAGAATGATTTGAGATCTTTTTCCAGTTCAAATTGATTGGGAGCTTCTGTAGGAGCAAAACTGAATCCTCTTTCAAGGACCTCTACTTCGGTATTAGAGAGAACATTTGAGGATAAATTAATGATGGGAATTTTGTCTACCTCCAGTATCTGCGATTTCGGGTTTTCAGATAATCCTGGGGGGGATAATTCCTCATAGGTTCACCTCTGGTGGGGTTCCTGTAGTTTCCTTGGTCCCGTTTCGGGCGCTGTCCTAAAAAAGAAGAAGAATCCAGTTCGGAATTGAAACCCATTCTACCACGAGATTCAGGACGTTGTTCTTCCTCGTCACTGCTAGAGCATGACGTGTCAGAGAATGTAATCCTCTTGTTCCCACCTCAGGAGTATATTGGTCTTTGATAGTTGGGTTTTTCCCATCTTTGTTCCCTTTTAGGGTTATAGTAATCTTTGCCTAGAAATGGATACACTGATTCAGCAGTAAATTTTTCTATATCCTTTCTAAGTTTGGTCGTTTTTTTATTTATCAAGTATTCTCTGTACCCTTCTGTTTCTTGTTTCATTTCATCTAATCTTTTTTTGATTTCCTCTACTACCGAGGTCTCTTTGATTTAATTCTCCAATTCCTCTATAGCTTTCTTCTCTAAAATTATCACCTCCGGTGCCGTCTCAATGATGAGGATTAACCAATCACGGCTACAGCGGTTAGCGATGTGTGACCATGTTTCTAAAAACTTTTTATGTTCTATAAAAAGACCAGGCTCATTCTTTATTTGGAGTCCGATAGGGATCACACCCGCTTTAAGATATTCAATGATATTCAATGAGGAATTTTCTTTAAATTGAACAGCTTAGATAGTTGTTCCTGATTTGATTGATTTCCAATAGTCATGTTGTTACTGCGAGGATTCTGATTTATTTATCTATTAAATTGTTCTTCCGAAAAGCTAAACGTTTTGAAACTGTCCATATTCCTACAATGAAGGATACTGATGGGCTAAACCTGCTCAACAGAGCCTGACCAAAAAGTGAAATGAACTCTCCAGCCCAAAGGGTTGTTGTGCTGACAGTTATAGAAACTGAGAGGGACCCCTTATGCCAAAGGAATAGGGTACCATATAAATATGTAATCACAAAGGTTTCCTTTGGACAGCAATACACACCCAACAATGTCTATTACAGCACCGAAGTCTCCAACTTCATCAGCTCGTTCCCGTATGGGCTTGGCAAACGTGCTACCTACATAACGGCACACTGCGAGGCAGGGGTCAATTAGCTTCAGGTGCTAAATGCTCGGCATTATATAAATTAGCCAGGTTACCCACAAGCGATCTTCGCGAGATACAGAAGCTACCGAAAGGAGGGTGTGAGGCTGCTGCCCGTTAGCAAGTAAGTTAAGTAAAGGCATCGTTAGTGTTACCGGAGACTCTACGGAGTAATCTACGCCTATACAGGATGCGTGTTTTAAAAAAATATGTCATTCTTATCTCAGGCAAGCACTATAGATATGCAAGCTAAACGACCGTTAGTGCTTTTTGAGCCTTGACGGAGTAATTTATTCCTGCACTGAATGTGCGCCTCTAGTATGTTATTTCCATCGTAGGTATGCGTCATATACACAATATACTCTGTATGTTATTACATCGTGTAGGTAGCTCGGTTCTCTCTAATAAGTGAAAGTAAACAATATGGAGAGATCTGCTATTAATAAGCACCGACTACGCAACTATACTAATGTGCTTTTTAGCAGCCTATGTTAGGAGCTCTAGTTGACTGCAAAGTAAAAAATCATGCCGTCTTGTACTATATCAATGCGTTTTTTATCAGCCTATGTTAGGAGCTCTAGTTGACTGCAAAGTAAAAAATCATGCCGTCTTGTACTATACCAATGCGTTTTTTATCAGCCTATGTTAGGAGCTCTAGTTGACTGCAAAGCAAAAAATCATGCTGCCTTGTAAACTTTTGCTCCGTTTAATATGAAGTCAAGTTAGGAGGTCTAGTAGATAGTATCAAAGCACTATGGCCTACTATGCAGCCTTTTCTCTTCCTTCTACCATAGATCCTAATTATTATAGGACTGCTGTAAGAAGTTCCGTGATCCTTGCATCTCCACTATAAAGGGAAAATAGAATTGTAGGAAGAATAATCTACTGATAGAAGGGTGAAAGTTGAGGATATTCTCCGCAGGTATGTTCAGACTGAAAATGAACCGAAGTTAGAGTCTGACATAGAAAATAGTATATTGTATCTGTAGGACAAGTAGAGATTGTATATTTGTTTTATTTTTCAGAATCTTTGTACCACGAACGTGAGAAGTATAGCGTCCGCTATCGACAGGATTTCTACACTATTTAGCCCCAGATTTCATTTTTATGCTCTGGTGTCTTGGAAGATCTGAGAAAGGTGAGAGAGCGTGCGCAACAATCTAGACAAGACTTTTAGGTTTGTGGGGACGCTTGATATTTAATGACGATAATAAGGATGATATGGATGTCATTTTAAACTCCACAGATACATCCTTTGGTTAATTTACGGACCTGCAACTTTGAGAACAGGAGGTGTTTGCCCCTGAAGTCCAGAGATAGTAATATACTGGTGTTCAAGAGATATATAAATATATCAATCTAAACCTCTATTGTAAACGAGGTGAGTTGTCATTTTCCATCTGGAGACACAAGTGGGAGAAAAAATGGGAAGAATTAATGTGGTGTGGTCAAGTTTGGTTGATGAGTGAATTGGGATTGGAGAACTCTATTTCTGTTATACGTACAAGCTACTAGCTAGACTATTACGTTTCTGTGATTGATCACTTTTATCTCCGCAAATGCCAGCTGCTGTTTTGGGTGGAATTTCTAACATGTGAGCCCCGTATGAACAATATATTGATAAATGGGGTTGTCATGGTCAATTGTTGATCAATATTCATCTAGGTTTGTCCCTATGGTCTAGCATCTCTATGGGGGGGCCAGAATTTCTACACTTTGACGTACAGTATTTAAGAGTGAGCAAAATGTGATGTTTACATTTTTGTACTGTTTTTATGATGTATATAGTAATTCGCAAGACATATATTGATTTGTATGTTCTTTACTACACAGGTGATTTTAACTGTTTCTGTTTTTATCAGCTTGAGAGAGTCATTAAACGTTGGTCTTGATAAAGATGGCATTATAATATTCCCATCGAACGCGTCGACGCCTGAGTTGTTAGGAACACAATCCGCATTATCACCGAGACTTTTGAGTGCCTATAGAGTGTATGGCACCCAGTCTCAGTTATTGAGGAACAATTACTATGGATGTGATCAGTTTAAGACAAAGTTTTCTGGTCTACTACTTGCACTTTGTCTTTGAGTGTGTTTTCTGAATGAATTTATGGAATTTGTTCTGTTTTTTATATTTCATCATGCAGTGTTATTAATTGTTCAGACTTGTTTTATTTGTTTGTGTGTCTCGTGACGAATAAAATAATTTTAAATTCCTTTTTCAGTCTTGTATATAATAGTAGTCTTGGGTATACAGACATATTCTCCTATTCTGAGTGCAATGGATGTGATTGAGTGATGAAGTTGGAGACTTCGGTGCTGTAATAGACATTGTTGGGTGTGTATTGCTGTCCAAAGGACACCTTTGTGATTACATATTTATATGGTACCCTATTCCTTTGGGTCCCTCTCAGTTTCTATAACTTGTAGGATGCTGTACGTATTCTTGGAGCTGCCTCATGAAACCCTTTCCATGATCATGCTGGAGTAAAGTGAGCTTGACTGGCAGTTAGAAAAGACCTCTGACAGTTCTTTGTGTTCTTTAAGAAGAGGTGACTTGTTGTCATGTGTCAGAGAACAAGCTACAACTCATTTTCGATTGGTTGGCATGAGTGATGAATATGAGTTATTCTTCTAGTGAGAGTAGGAATCGTTTCAGATACACCAATGGACAAAACTGAAAGGCATGCTAAACATTTGAATTGTTTGTGTCAGACTGAATCAGCGCTTCTTGTTCATTGGATGAATAACAGAAGACATCAAAAGAAAAAAAAAAATCAAACAATAGCTAAGTGTTGGGGTTTCACTTTCGAAAACATCAAATTAACAGTTTGGTCTGCTTGAGCTACTTTACTGATTGGCCATAGATGGATATTTGAGTGCACAGCAGCAGCATCACTTTTCAGTTTGTAGATCACAGCAGTGTGACAATAGTGGTCGGAATGCATCACTAAGCAGTGGGAGACAGGCTGATGGAAAAAGGAATGGGCCACTACAGAGGTTAGCCATTACAGAGACGAGCCACTAGATGTGCAGAAGACCATACAGAGGATCACAAGTGACTGGAGTCTGCAGGACTGTGAGGAAGCATATTCTTTTTTGGTAAAATGAATGATGCAGAAATGAAACATGGAACTGGAGTGGAAACACTCATTGATAGACGTTCGCTGTGAATTCACTCGAAGTTAATCAAAACTCTAGATACAGCAAGAGAAACAGGAACACTGCAGTAGCACAGTTCCAGCACAAGAGAAGATGGGTACACTGCATCTAACACATAAATGAGAAATGAAATGTGCAAACTAGGCAGGGACCTATCCTTTTAATCACCACTGCCATTTAGGTTATAGACAGGTGAGTATGACAATTTATACTCAGAACACTATCCACCCAGAAGCCATGAAACGTTGGGTTCACATATACTCAAACCTATCTTTTTTATTACTTGTGAGACTCTAAACTTAATGCCTTGATACAGAAGACAGAGGTAGGAGTGAGGTAGAGTCTGAGAAGGCAGATCTGGATGCCATAGGAGGGGTTCAAGAGAAGTGTTCAGGAGAAAGGTCTCTTCTCTCATCCTGAGGGTGAGTCCCAGCTACCATCATCCCCCGCTCAGGTTTTACCATGTTCCTCCCCACTCCAGCCTTTGGAGCATTTCTCAGAGCTCTTTGCTTGAAAATGGACGTTTACTCATGCTGTAGTCTATGCACAGGAGATAGAATGTTGTAGTCTATGCACAGGAGATAGAATCAATCAAGAAATCAAGAAATTTGTAAAGCACACTACTCACCCGTGAGGGTCTCAAGGCGCTGGGGGGGGGAGGGGTGCTGCTACTGCTCGAAAAGCCAGGTCTTGAGTAGCCTCCTGAAGGTTAGTAGGTCCTGGGTCTGCCGTAGGAGGATGGGGAGGGTGTTCCAGGTCTTAGCGGCGAGGTGGGAGAATGATCTGCACCGGTGGTCGCTCTTCGGATGCGGGGGACGGTGGCGAGGGCGATTTCGGCGGAGCGGAGCTGGCGGTTCGGGGTGTAGAAGGTGAGTCGTCTGTTGAGGTATGCTGGTCCGGTGTTGTGGAATGCCTTGTGTGCGTGGGTGAGGAGCTTGAAGGTGATCCTCTTGTTGACGGGAAGCCAGTGCTGGTCTCTCAGGTGGGGTGTGATGTGGCTGTGGCGGGGGATGTCGAGGATCAGGCATGCAGAGGCGTTCTGTATGCGTTGTAGATGTTTCAGGAGTTTGGCCGAGGCAAAGGAAGCAAAGTTTATGCAAAGGTCTGTAGAGTCAGCAAAATGGTTTATATTGATATGTATGTCATCTGTCAGTGTCAGTTCACAACCATTCAAAACCTAAACACAGTGGCAAAATGAAGCAAGAGCAAACTTTCTCGTAGAACTAGCATGCACCCCTACATGCACAGCTTCTGACCTCACACATTAATTCACTGATGACATTACATAAAATATTCAGGCCAATGTACAGCTTCATCTTTTTTTTTAATCAATTTGTAGATTCCTACTATCTTGCACTGTGACTTTTAAAAGTGTCTTAGGTATTTAGCACAGCTACATTCTATGAAAAGAAAAGTGTTACTGTGAATGCACGAGTTAAGATGTTATTTTCCATTGGCGTTGTTTAGGGATGAATTCCAACATCCTTACACAACATAAATATTTTTCTTAAGATTTAGTGGAGAGAGAGAGAGTGAGATAACCCACGTATGCCTCTCAACAATGACGCCTTGCATTTATATAGTAGTTAAATAGCTAAATACCAGTATAATACAGAGTCAACCATATTATATTTATACTTGTACTCTAGATTTGGAGAGACCAACGAGCACTGTTAGTTAGGACTGGAGCAAGACACCTTATTAAATTAATATCTACACATTAGAAATATTGGATATAGGCATACACTCTGAGCATGTACGAAGACGGGTTATTTTACAATAATCTAGTTTCCATAATGTTTTTAATCAGAGCACGCTGTCAATTCGCACAGTTATTTAAAAAATAAAACTATTGCAAGCGTGTACAGTGAACAAGGATGTATATCTGACAAAATGTGAAATTCACCCATTCAAAATGTTTTCGTCTGAAATTTGAGGAAGCCAGATGTGTGTCATTGCCCATTCCACCCTTCCACTAAATATGCATGAGGTAAGATTGCAACTGTCTCATTAATATTCACTGGCTTTGATTCATCCTGTGTTAGTAAGCAGGCATCCTTAACTATGAAAAAAGATCTGAATGCCCCAGACTAGCCTTAATGCGACGACCATAGAATTCCCAAGTGAAAACAAACAAGCATTGGCATAGCCAATAGGTCTCGCCTTTGGGGCCTTATAAGTGTTTAGCCAGAGCTATTGACTTTGCCAATGTCTTCAAGCTGTGCTGTAGAGAAGTGTGGCTGCTGTGCGGCATGCTGAAAAGTTATAATAAAAAAGTGTCAGAAGCATTTTTGTTACTTTATATATGACCAAGAAGGCATTATGTAAAACTGAACGACCATATTAAAAAAAGTATTTACAATGAAAAATGTCCTCAGTTTTCTTTTGTTCTTGCAATGCTGGCAACTTGTTTCTGCCTATTGCAATGGTTGTTTGTTAAAGCTTTTTTTTTGAGGGGGCATAAACAATCGGAGGGTGAAGGTTGGGAACTAGTACCTGTATTATAACACTAGCAGCGGCCAGACGCTAGGGGAGAATCAACAGATGCCAGATTCCGAGAGCAGGCTGAGGTGGTGCTGAGTGATGCTGAGGTGGTAGTGGTGGTGGTGGTGACTGTTGCGGAGACGATGCTGTGGTGATGCTGAATGATACTCAGGTGTTGCTGAGTGATACTGCTGTGGTGCTGAGTGATGCTGTGGTGGTGCTGAGTGATATTGTCTTGGCGCTGAGTGATGCTGTGGTGGTGCTGAGTGATATTGTCTTGGCGCTGAGTGATGCTGTGTCGGCGCCGAGTGATGCTGTGGCAGCGCTGAGTGATGCTGTGGCGGCGCTGAGTGATGCTGTTGCGGCGCTGAGTGATGCTGTGGTGGCGCTGAGTGATGCTGTGGTGGCGCTGAGTGATGCTGTGGTGGCGCTGAGTGATGCTGTGGTGGCACTGAGTGATGCTGTGGTGGCGCTGAGTGATGCTGTGGTGGCGCTGAGTGATGCTGTGGTGGCGCTGAGCGATGCTGTGGTGGTGCTGAGCGATGCTGTGGTGGTGCTGAGTCATCCTGTGGTGGTGCTGAGTCATCCTGTGGTGGTGCTGAGTCATCCTGTGGTGGTGCTGAGTGATGCAGTGTTGGCCCTGAGTGATGATGTGGTGTCGCTGAATAAAGCTATGGTGGTGCTGAGTGATGCTGTGGTGGCGCGGAGTGATGTTGTGGTGGCGCTGAGTGATGCTGTTGTGGCGCTAAGTGATGCTGTGGTTGCGCTGAGTAATGCTGTGGTTGTGCTGAGTGATGCTGTGGTTGCACTGAGTGATGCTGTGGTTGCACTGAGTGATGCTGTGATGGCGTTGAGTGATGCTGTGATGGCGTTGAGAGATGTTGTGTTGGTGCTGAGTGATGCTCTGCTGGCTCTGATTGATGCTGTGCTGGCTCTGATTGATGCTGTGGTTGCGCTGAGTGATGCTGTGGTGTTGCCGAGTGAGAGATAGAGTGAAGATATAATGCCCAATTAGAGAGGGTGGTGAGAGAGAAAGAGAGAGAAAGGGTGTACATAGAATAAAGAGTGGAGCGGGATAGAGAGAGAGAAAGAAGGGGAGAGAGAGTGAATGAAGGAGTTTGAAAGAGAAACAGATAAAGGGGTGAGAGAGAATGAAAGGCTAAAAAAGATAGAGAGGGGAGAGTTAATTAAGTAGAGAGAGAATTAGAGAGGGAGAGAGAGAGAGAAGGAGAGAGACAATAAGAGTGGGGGTGTGGAGTTTAAATAGAGTGAAGAAGTGACGCGGAAAAAGTAACCTTAAATATAGCTTTGTGCTTTGCGCGAATAAATATAAAAAATAAAAAAAACAGTGAGAGACAAAAATACTGGTAATTAGGCTGTGACTCCCAATATAAAACAAATAGCGATATAAGGTGAAATCAACCCACCGAAGCAATATTTCTAACTAGACAAAAAAAAGCTTGCATTTCAATGCTAATCGCTGTTGTTTTTCATGTGACTGTAGTCCAGGGCCCTCAGTTGGTAATGTGAGCTGCTGCTGCGATTGAAACATCAGAGTCCAGAGAGTTAATGAGCCATGACGAGGAAATGAGGAAGAGATAGGAAACCCAGATGCTAGCTGCGCGTGCACGCCATCGTGAACTCAAGCTGGTCGCCAGCCGAAAGCCAGTGTTTGCACTTCCAAAACCCGCTTACTAAAACTCTCGGCCAGACCAGCGCAAGCGCTGGTGCAGGCCGAGACCTAAAAAACAATGGACCTGCTCCCGTGCTTACTTTAAAAGCGGCCTACAGCGTTCGTTAGGGTTTAGGCTTGGCCCGTGTGACAGCTCTATGCTTTACGCCCTCCCTTCAACGGGATAAGTGCTTAGGAATGTGACGTCATCGTGCTGAACTCAAGTATTGCTTCTTGCTCTAATTTGTTCCTTAATGCCCTTGGGTATGCACATCCACAAGCGATCAATGTGAAACCCACAAAACCTCTTCGTATAAAATTCACAAAAGTGTAGCACAGTTAACATTTTTGGGAATAAAGTCCAGTATTTTTTTCACTTGCACTAAATTATGTAATTTTTTTTATTCATCATGGACTTAATTGCAGTCAGGGAACCACCACTGCAATTTTATTACATAAATTTTTCAACAAAATCAATCATTTTTTGCGTTTCGTCATGCATTCTTACTGACCTAGGTAATGTTCTGTGTTATTTTTTGAGCTCCCTTACTATGATGTGGAATACGTGCTGTACATATGACTCGTTGGAGGAAGAAGGATTGTGGGAACTAGAGTAATAGCTTTCGTATCGTATTGTGACTTTCCCCCATAATCAGAAGTCAGGAATCAGTTAACACATACTACAAAACGTTTGTGTATTACTTATTATGTGTACGCTAAAAGCATGATATGGGCTCTTTATTGTACGGCTGTAATTGTTTCTTTATGGTGTAGTAATCCAAGTATTAGTGCTAACTCATGTGTGGGCTCGTGGAACCCTAGCATTGCTATGCGAACGTTCCATGCGGAGTAGCTGTTTAAATCATGCAGTTGGAGGCAGACTGTTGCACCACCAGCAGCATTGTTGTGTTGCTATCCCATTCTGTGCTTTATAGCACAGCATATACTTATGTCAACCTGACATAGTTGTGGTCTAATGGCCAGCATTCTGTATGGTCAGTTGGCAGTGACAGCGTTAAGGTGTAGACCAGTTTCCTGAATGCTATGCTTAAATAAAGCATTTCTTGTAACATGTTTGTGTATTACTGGAGAGGAACACATACTACAAATGTGTGCCGGGTGGACATGCGCGACAATCTTCCTCTCATAAATTTATCATTTTATGGGAGCAACAGTAATCTCAGATATTCCCTGCCGTGTCAGAGAAGTTCGGCGGCCTACCAGCGGTAAAGGATTCCGGTATCGGAGTGTTTTTACTGGTGAGTTTGGTCAGGCCAAAGTTACGGTATAGTATGGAGGCAACTAACCTGGGCATTTCACCATCACTCTGCTGCATTTTTCGAGCTGCGTCGATTGGAATCCTGTGGGGACGAGCACCGCAACTGCATTCCATGGTGGTATGTATCCTTGTGCCGGCATTCCTGCCTCCATTCTTGACTTGCTCTGTGTGGGGGTCACATTAGGTCATCTACGTGACCTGCATGGTGCCATCTTGCTTGCGGGTGATTTGCGGCCTGTTACGCATCGTGTTGACAGACGGAACTGCATTAGCCAACGACCTATTGCGCGTCGCACTGACAGGCACAGCTGCAATTAATTTTCGGCCTGTTACGCATCACAGACAGAGCTGCATACACCTCAACTAGTGTTTATTGTTGTTTGGCACTGTTTTTGGAAACGGAAGAATTAGGTTAAACGCTGACAGGCACAGCTGTTATTATTAGCCTGTCGCGTGTGCATAGTATCATTCAGAAAGCAGGTGAGGGTACTTACCATTATAATTGCATTTTTGCTACACGCTCTTCTGTAGTGTAGGCATACATATTGTTAGAAATGGGATCTCTGGTTGGCTAAGGCTTGCGCCAAAGCCAGGCAGAGACCACCACTCTAGTCAGGGCAAGGGAGTTACATGCCGAAGATAACCCCTGCTCACCCCCTTGGTAGCATGGCACGAGCAGTCAGGCTTATCCCGGAGGCAATGTGTAAAGCGTTTGCGCAACACACACACAGCAGCAACACACTAGGCACACCACAAAGGAAACTCCACACAAGGTTATATAAAAAAATAGCCTTTGTATTATCATAAAACACATTAGATCATAATCACACAATGTACACTGTGCCAACTGGCACTAGGCAGTATTTACAGGGGACTATATACACCTGACAGGGCCAATTGGGCCACTGTCAGGACCATCACAAAGTGGAAAGAGTAAATGTAGAACTTGTAATAAAGGTAGGTCACAACCAGTAATTACTGACAAATACTGTACTCAGCATTATCCTGCCACATAAAAGAGGGGACACCTAAATCAGATCAGGCATGAATCTCATTAGGCATAAATCTACATTAGGCCCAAACCTTATTAGCGATACAAAAGGGGATGATGGACGGAGCGCTTGAGCCAATCAAACACTCACCCCCAGTCAACTGATCTGGGTTTAATCCATCATCATTCTTTAGCCCACTCCACCACCCCAGTTCAGACATGGCCATATGCAAATCAGTCTGACCCTGTGCCTCATGGGAACAGTCCAGCCCGAACTGCCAAACCATGTCTTCCCTGGACCGGAAACAAGCATTCTAGGACCGGTTTCTGGCATTTCAGCCGTCATCAGCCAGGCTTGCTTGAATCCAGTGGCAAAGTGAGCAAGGGACCCGCGTCTGGGCATACCCCGCCAACTCAGGGCGAACAAAGCGATACAAAGGGGATGATGGACGGAGCGCTTGAGCCAATCAAACACTCACCCCCAGTCAACTGATCTGGGTTTAATCCATCATCATTCTTTAGCCCACTCCACCACCCCAGTTCAGACATGGCCATATGCAAATCAGTCTGACCCTGTGCCTCATGGGAACAGTCCAGCCCGAACTGCCAAGCCATGTCTTCCCTGGACCGGAAACAAGCATTCTAGGACCGGTTTCTGGCATTTCAGCCGTCATCAGCCAGGCTTGCTTGAATCCAGTGGCAAAGTGAGCAAGGGACCCACGTCTGGGCATACCCCGCCAACTCAGGGCGAACAAAGCGATACAAAAGGGGATGATGGACGGAGCGCTTGAGCCAATCAAACACTCACCCCCAGTCAACTGATCTGGGTTTAATCCATCATCATTCTTTAGCCCACTCCACCACCCCAGTTCAGACATGGCCATATGCAAATCAGTCTGACCCTGTGCCTCATGGGAACAGTCCAGCCCGAACTGCCAAGCCATGTCTTCCCTGGACCGGAAACAAGCATTCTAGGACCGGTTTCTGGCATTTCAGCCGTCATCAGCCAGGCTTGCTTGAATCCAGTGGCAAAGTGAGCAAGGGACCCACGTCTGGGCATACCCCGCCAACTCAGGGCGAACAAAGCGATACAAAGGGGATGATGGACGGAGCGCTTGAGCCAATCAAACACTCACCCCCAGTCAACTGATCTGGGTTTAATCCATCATCATTCTTTAGCCCACTCCACCACCCCAGTTCAGACATGGCCATATGCAAATCAGTCTGACCCTGTGCCTCATGGGAACAGTCCAGCCCGAACTGCCAAGCCATGTCTTCCCTGGACCGGAAACAAGCATTCTAGGACCGGTTTCTGGCATTTCAGCCGTCATCAGCCAGGCTTGCTTGAATCCAGTGGCAAAGTGAGCAAGGGACCCACGTCTGGGCATACCCCGCCAACTCAGGGCGAACAAAGCGATACAAAAGGGGATGATGGACGGAGCGCTTGAGCCAATCAAACACTCACCCCCAGTCAACTGATCTGGGTTTAATCCATCATCATTCTTTAGCCCACTCCACCACCCCAGTTCAGACATGGCCATATGCAAATCAGTCTGACCCTGTGCCTCATGGGAACAGTCCAGCCCGAACTGCCAAGCCATGTCTTCCCTGGACCGGAAACAAGCATTCTAGGACCGGTTTCTGGCATTTCAGCCGTCATCAGCCAGGCTTGCTTGAATCCAGTGGCAAAGTGAGCAAGGGACCCACGTCTGGGCATACCCCGCCAACTCAGGGCGAACAAAGCGATACAAAAGGGGATGATGGACGGAGCGCTTGAGCCAATCAAACACTCAACCCCAGTCAACTGATCTGGGTTTAATCCATCATCATTCTTTAGCCCACTCCACCACCCCAGTTCAGACATGGCCATATGCAAATCAGTCTGACCCTGTGCCTCATGGGAACAGTCCAGCCCGAACTGCCAAGCCATGTCTTCCCTGGACCGGAAACAAGCATTCTAGGACCGGTTTCTGGCATTTCAGCCGTCATCAGCCAGGCTTGCTTGAATCCAGTGGCAAAGTGAGCAAGGGACCCACGTCTGGGCATACCCCGCCAACTCAGGGCGAACAAAGCAATACAAAAGGGGATGATGGACGGAGCGCTTGAGCCAATCAAACACTCACCCCCAGTCAACTGATCTGGGTTTAATCCATCATCATTCTTTAGCCCACTCCACCACCCCAGTTCAGACATGGCCATATGCAAATCATCTGACCCTGTGCCTCATGGGAACAGTCCAGCCCGAACTGCCAAGCCATGTCTTCCCTGGACCGGAAACAAGCATTCTAGGACCGGTTTCTGGCATTTCAGCCGTCATCAGCCAGGCTTGCTTGAATCCAGTGGCAAAGTGAGCAAGGGACCCACGTCTGGGCATACCCCGCCAACTCAGGGCGAACAAAGCGATACAAAAGGGGATGATGGACGGAGCGCTTGAGCCAATCAAACACTCACCCCCAGTCAACTGATCTGGGTTTAATCCATCATCATTCTTTAGCCCACTCCACCACCCCAGTTCAGACATGGCCATATGCAAATCAGTCTGACCCTGTGCCTCATGGGAACAGTCCAGCCCGAACTGCCAAGACATGTCTTCCTGGACCGGAAACAAGCATTCTAGGACCGGTTTCTGGCATTTCAGCCGTCATCAGCCAGGCTTGCTTGAATCCAGTGGCAAAGTGAGCAAGGGACCCACGTCTGGACATACCCCGCCAACTCAGGGCTGAACAAAGCGATACAAAGGGGATGATGGACGGAGCGCTTGAGCCAATCAAACACTCACCCCAGTCAACTGATCTGGGTTTAATCCATCATCATTCTTTAGCCCACTCCACCACCCCAGTTCAGACATGGCCATATGCAAATCAGTCTGACCCTGTGCCTCATGGGAACAGTCCAGCCCGAACTGCCAAGCCATGTCTTCCCTGGACCGGAAACAAGCATTCTAGGACCGGTTTCTGGCATTTCAGCCGTCATCAGCCAGGCTTGCTTGAATCCAGTGGCAAAGTGAGCAAGGGACCCACGTCTGGGCATACCCCGCCAACTCAGGGCGAACAAGCGATACAAAGGGGATGATGGACGGAGCGCTTGAGCCAATCAAACACTCACCCCCAGTCAACTGATCTGGGTTTAATCCATCATCATTCTTTAGCCCACTCCACCACCCCAGTTCAGACATGGCCATATGCAAATCAGTCTGACCCTGTGCCTCATGGGAACAGTCCAGCCCGAACTGCCAAGCCATGTCTTCCTGGACCGGAAACAAGCATTCTAGGACCGGTTTCTGGCATTTCAGCCGTCATCAGCCAGGCTTGCTTGAATCCAGTGGCAAAGTGAGCAAGGGACCCACGTCTGGGCATACCCCGCCAACTCAGGGCGAACAAAGCGATACAAAGGGGATGATGGACGGAGCGCTTGAGCCAATCAAACACTCACTCCCAGTCAACTGATCTGGGTTTAATCCATCATCATTCTTTAGCCCACTCCACCACCCCAGTTCAGACATGGCCATATGCAAATCAGTCTGACCCTGTGCCTCATGGGAACAGTCCAGCCCGAACTGCCAAGCCATGTCTTCCCTGGACCGGAAACAAGCAGTCTAGGACCGGTTTCTGGCATTTCAGCCGTCATCAGCCAGGCTTGCTTGAATCCAGTGGCAAAGTGAGCAAGGGACCCACGTCTGGGCATACCCCGCCAACTCAGGGCGAACAAAGCGATACAAAAGGGGATGATGGACGGAGCGCTTGAGCCAATCAAACACTCACCCCCAGTCAACTGATCTGGGTTTAATCCATCATCATTCTTTAGCCCACTCCACCACCCCAGGTATCGCTTTGTTCGCCCTTAGTTGGCGGGGGTATGCCCAGACGTGGGTCCCTTGCTCACGTTGCCACTGGATTCAAGCAAGCCTGGCTGATGACGGCTGGAATGCCAGAAACCGGTCCTGGGATGCTTGTTTCCGGTCCAGGGGAGACATGGCTTGGCAGTTCGGGCTGGACTGTTCCCATGAGGCACAGGGTCTGACTGATTTGCATATGGCCATGTCTGAACTTGGGTGGTGGAGTGAGCTAAAGAATGATGATGGATTAAACCCAGATCAGTTGACTGGGGGTGAGTGTTTGATTGGCTCGAACGTTCCGTCCATCATCCCCTTTTGTATCGCTTTGTTCGCCCTTAGTTGGCGGGGGTATGCCCATACGTGGGTCCCTTGCTCACTTTGCCACTGGATTCAAGCAAGCCTGGCTGATGACGGCTGGAATGCCAGAAACCGGTCCTGGGATGCTTGTTTCCGGTCCAGGGGAGACATGGCTTGGCAGTTCGGGCTGGACTGTTCCCATGAGGCACAGGGTCAGACTGATTTGCATATGGCCATGTCTGAACTGGGGTGGTAGAGTGAGCTAAAGAATGATGATGGATTAAACCCAGATCAGTTGACTGGGGGTGAGTGTTTGATTGGCTCGAACGTTCCGTCCATCATCCCCTTTTGTATCGCTTTGTTCGCCCTTAGTTGGCGGGGGTATGCCCAGACGTGGGTCTCTTGCTCACTTTGCCACTGGATTCAAGCAAGCCTGGCTGATGACGGCTGGAATGCCAGAAACCGGTCCTAGGATGCTTGTTTCCGGTCCAGGGGAGACATGGCTTGGCAGTTCGGGCTGGACTGTTCCCATGAGGCACAGGGTCAGACTGATTTGCATATGGCCATGTCTGAACTGGGGTGGTGGAGTGAGCTAAAGAATGATGATGGATTAAACCCAGATCAGTTGACTGGGGGTGAGTGTTTGATTGGCTCGAACGTTCCGTCCATCATCCCCTTTTGTATCGCTTTGTTCGCCCTTAGTTGGCGGGGGTATGCCCAGACGTGGGTCCCTTGCTCACTTTGCCACTGGATTCAAGCAAGCCTGGCTGATGACGGCTGGAATGCCAGAAACCGGTCCTGGGATGCTTGTTTCCGGTCCAGGGGAGACATGGCTTGGCAGTTCGGGCTGGACTGTTCCCATGAGACACAGGGTCAGACTGATTTGCATATGGCCATGTCTGAACTGGGGTGGTGGAGTGAGCTAAAGAATGATGATGGATTAAACCCAGATCAGTTGACTGGGGGTGAGTGTTTGATTGGCTCGAACGTTCCGTCCATCATCCCCTTTTGTATCGCTTTGTTCGCCCTTAGTTGGCGGGGGTATGCCCAGATGTGGGTCCCTTGCTCACTTTGCCACTGGATTCAAGCAAGCCTGGCTGATGACGGCTGGAATGCCAGAAACCGGTCCTGGGATGCTTGTTTCCGGTCCAGGGGAGACATGGCTTGGCAGTTCGGGCTGGACTGTTCCCATGAGGCACAGGGTCAGACTGATTTGCATATGGCCATGTCTGAACTGGGGTGGTGGAGTGAGCTAAAGAATGATGATGGATTAAACCCAGATCAGTTGACTGGGGGTGAGTGTTTGATTGGCTCGAACGTTCCGTCCATCATCCCCTTTTGTATAACCTTATTAGCATCACACATTATGCACCAACCTCATACGTAAAAGCACATTAGGCAAGAATCATGGTGCATAAACACATTAGGTAATAATCATCATAAACACAGGGTGCCCCAATGGGGGGCACACAACTGGAACTGGCCCCCAGGCCAACTGGCCTCTCCCAGGGGCTCAAATGCCCTATGTCCAGCAATGTCAGGGCTGGTTGCAACAGCAGCACAGCAAAGTGCGCAGATGCACAGCCTAAACGTGACAGCTGCCCACTAATTGCTGGGCAGCTGTGAACATGAGCCCGGGCACCAGCGTGCCTCCTGAGCCCCCCCTCTGGGACTCTTCACAATCAAATTGCGTCAATGTTGCAGCTGCCGCTAACTGGCGGTGCAGCTGATGTAGAAATGGGCAATGGCACCACTAGTGCCTCGTGAGCCCCACCTTGGGACTCTGAAACACAACTTGCCCCCACGGTGCAACTGCCCTATGTCCGGCGGGGCAGCTGCAAGAGCAGAACACAAAGGGGGCAAACCAACACTGCCACCATCCATGCGCCCGACCGGCCCCCACTCACCGAGGCATCTGTAGACTCCTCTGGTCCTTCATGGGCTGGGGACACAAGGCACCGTCTTCCTCTGGATGACCCGCAGGGCTCCCACTAGCACACGGGGGCCCCGCTCTCCTGCAGGCACTGTCGGCCGGGTTGCTGCGTCACTCTGCCTCTCCTTCCGGCACCATGTGGACTGTTTTCCTCCCGGCCGCAGGCATTACTCCTCCCGGGCTTCCTGCCGGTGCGCAGCTTCTTACTGCTTCCGGGGTCACTCCCTCCCACAGTCAGGCGGGGCTGCCCGGCTTCCGGGTTTTACGCAACTGCGGTGCTCCGTCTCCCCGGGCTGCGGCAGTGGTTCCTTCTCGGTAGAGATGCGGGGTGGGCACCCACTTCCCGTAAGTAAGCAGAGAGCGGGGTGGGCACCTGCTCTCTATTTCTCCAAAACCGCAGGGTGGGCACCCGCTTTCAGTGGCGAAAGTGCGGGGTGGGCACCCGCGATGCACGCAATGCAGGGTGGGCACCTGCTTTCAAGGTACCGATGCGGGGTGGGCTCCCGCTCAGTTTCCAACACAAATTAGCGGCAATAACGCAGGGTGGGCTCCCGCTGGTCCCACGCCAAGTAGGCGAATCCCACACGGTGCAGCTTCATGCTGCAGGCCACCAGCAGTCCTCCTGGGGCAGAAACACAGCACTCATAAGCCCAAAAAGTCAACCGCTCTTAAAAGGAAAAATAAAGCGCTCAAAGGCACTGCAGTCCAAAGCCAAGGGAAAGCCCTTCAGGAGGAAGGAGGCCAAGGCTGGGCCCAGGCAGGCCAGCTCACAGGGCCCTCCAGCAGAGAGGCAGTCCCTAGTGGCGGTTCCCCCTCGAGCCCAGCAGCAGCAGGCCCCCCCCTCAAGTCAGGAACAGCACAACAGAGCCTTTTCATGGGGTCACAGCCCCTATATTTATATGCCCTTTTTCTTTGTGACACCGCACAGGGCTGGGGATACCAGTTAGAACTGGTTTGGGGGAGCTTTGGAGCACTTTGTTTTGCTCAGCTCCTCTCTCCTTTGTTAGGTGGGGGCTCAGGGATCAGGCGCACCACAGGGGGCGGAGCCAGCATTGTGGAGGGAAGGCACAACCCTATTCAGGTCCCAGGTGCAACTCCTCCCTCCCATCTAGTTGCAGATCTCTCTATTCAGCCGTGCGCTGACTCACCCTGCCCCTCCTGGAGCCACACACACCTCCCAGCCCCTGTCACTCACAAGCCAGACATGCAATTCACATCAGGCAGGCAGACACAGAGCACACATAAATGCCAACTTCTAAAAGTGGCACTTCTCCACCAGTCACCCTAAATCTGCGCACACCATTGCGCAGCATTTATTCTCACGAGTTCGCACATACTAAACTCGACCCTGCACTCCTCTCACACCAGGAATTACCATGGACACACATATCCCCCATGCATTCCTATGGGAGGGCAGGCCAATCTCACCACACGCACTCAGAGAGCGCACACACTTTGCACTGGGCCACAGTGCTAAAGTGCGCAGCGGCCAAAAACCACCAACACTACACAGGGAAAAGGCTAAGAGACAGGCAAAAAGTTCAGGGGTGAACCTGCCAAAAGGGCCAAGTCCAACACATATACATACTTACAATGGCTCTGCAAAACTTTACTATTAGTACACCACATGCCTTTGGGGTTTCAGGAACAGAGCCATCAATGTAGTGGGTGGAATGGAAAAAATATTTTGTGAATTGTATATCTGTGGTGGATGAAAAAGATAAAATGTCAGCTGAACAAAAGAAAAGGATACTTTTACACTCTTTAGGTCCTGTGGGTTTGAAGATTTACGTTCGCATGCCTAACGCTACATGTTTGTGGCTGCCCTGAAGGACTTGGATAAATATTTTACACCCCAAGTGTGTATTGGGATTACACGATTCAAGTTTTTTCAACACAAACAAAGAAGAGAAGAATCTGATGATGACTTTGTGGCGGATTTGAGAAAGCTGGCAATTGATTGTAAATTTGGCATTTTACATGATGATTTAATCAGAGACCAGCTTATCATGCATGCCTATAATCGCGCTATACAGGAATGTCTTTGGATCAATGGTGATTCACCATTAGAGGAAGTATTGGCTATAATGAATAAACTGAGATTTCAAGTAGATGTGCCACTGAATTAAGCCATTTGGAGAAATCTATGGAGTGTGTATGTAAGGTGGCAACACGTAAAGTGGAAAAATCCCAGAAGTATATGGAGAAACATATAGAAAGAGAACGTGGGTGTTACCGCTGTTACAGTAAGGAGCATCTAGTGCATTGCAAAATGTGCCCTGCACTTAAACAGAAGTGTAGTAAGTGCGGTTTTAAGTAACATTATGCCAAGGTGTGCAGAAATAAAACAAATAGTGTAAAATGCATATATCAGAGTAGAACAGCAGGTGCAAGTGATGCTGAGGAGGAGACGGAAGAACAAAACAGTGTAATGAGTTTAAGATACAATTTTGTTTTGAATATAAATGAGAAAAGCACCAATGGGAAACCAATTGGTGGGGTTTCTATCAGAATGTATGCTGATTCAGGGTCTCCATTTACCATAGGTAATGAGGAGGTGTGGAAGTGCACATTTTGCGAGAAAATCGGTTCACACGTAGAATTCACAGATATCAATCCTGAAAGCTACACTGGTGAGAGGATTGGTATGTTAAGTTATAGGTGGCTGCCTTCTTCGTTTTGAGGAAGGCAGGCAAGGGGTAAACTGTATCTGGTGAAAAAAGGACCATCTGTATTGAGCTGGAGAGATCAAGGGAATTCGCACCTTGTCTTGGATCCTAATAGTACTGAGAAAGTGTTGGTGGTGGATGCTGGGATGTCTATGAGCAAGGCGGTGGATGATAGATTTCCAAAGGTTTTCAGCAGCCATCTGGACATGCTGGATAGGTTTGAGCACAAAATTGTACCTAGACAATGCTGTTCCCAAGATGCATAAACTGAGGCTGGTACCTTTTATGATACGTGAGGAGGTATCTAAGAAGTTGGATATATTGGTTGAGATGGACCTGATTGATCAAATTGAGAGTTCAGAGTGGATTTCACCAGTGGTGGTGGCACTCTGTATCAATGGTAAAATTCATCTCTGCATTTATTTGCGCCATCGAAACAATTACATTGTTATTGATTGGTTTACGCTTCCTAAGATTACAGAAATGGTCTTGTGTTTAAAAGGTGCAACATGGTTCTCTAACATTGATCTTTAAGCTGCGTATCATCAGATTCCCCTCACATCAACGTCCAGGAATCTTACAGCATTTATCATGGCATTTGGGGGTTATCAATTGAAATAAATACCGTTTTAACTGGTGTTGGCGGCAGCTGTTTTCCAGCGGCTAATGCATAGACTGTTAGAGTAAGGGGTTGACTGTGGATCTAAACAAATGTAAGTTTGCTGAAAGGAGTGTGACCTATTTGGGGCATGTGATTAGTGGAGAAGGGGTCAAACCTAAACCATCATTGATCAATACAATAACAGGTGCCCCAGCCCCAAGTAACAAGGATGAGGAATGGTCCTTTTAGGAATGGCTGAGTACTGCGCGATATACATCACAAATTTTGCTGAGAAGCTTTATAATATCAGACAATTACTTAAAAAACATGTGAAGTTAGTGTGAGACTCACAGTGAAGGCAGAATTTAAGTGCATTAAGCAGGATTTGAAAAAAGTCTCTGCTTTGGGTAGTTTCAAGCCAGTATTGGATTGTATTATAACAACGGATGCCAGCAACAAGGGGTTGGGGGCAGTACTTTCACAGAGGGATGTTAAGCGTGGTGAGCAGGTCAATTTGTTTGCATCCAGATCTCTGTCCCCTGCTGAAGAAAAGTATCCCATCATTGAGAAAGAGGTATTAGCATGCACAGGGTCCTTGGAACAATTGTGTGCCTTTGTGTAAGGTAAACAAATTACCATTAGATGCGACCACAAACCCCTTGTGAAGCTTTTGACTGTGGAGGAAAGTGTCACGGCTTCTGCTAGAATTGCACGATTGTCTATGAGGATGAAAGATTATGTGTATCGCATTGTGTATGTTCCGGGTAAAAGTAATGATGGGGCAGATTGTTTATCCAGAATGCCTTCCCCGTTGGAAAAATGTGAGTGTGATCCATGGAATGAATTTAAAAAAGCATTAATACATGACTCAGGCCCACCTGCTATTAAGATAGAGGAGTGGGAGAAGGAACTTAAGGATGATGTAGTTTTACAACATTTTTAGAATATTAGTATGAAGGTTGGACAAGAAAGGAGCATTTAACAGATACATGTATACATGTAGACCTTTTTGGGAAATCACATCAGAATTATCTGTGGATAAGGAAGTGATTCTTCAGGGAGGTAAGAGTATTCCTCAATGTGGATTATGCAAGATCATTTGGAGCCTATGTCATAAAAGACATTTTGGGGTAATGAGGACTAAAACAGTAGTCAAATAGATGTTTTGGTGGCCTGGAGTTGTCAAAGCAGTGGAGAGATTTGTCCTATCCTGTGGGGTATGGTCATCAGCTGATAAGTCTCTAAGACATTGAGGCCCCCAACGAGTGAATGTATTGTTCCCAAACAACCTTGGGAATGTGTTGCAGTGGATTTATTAGGCCCAGTAGAGGACTTACAGAGTACGTGATAGTGCTTATGAATCTTTTTTTCGAAATGGCCTGTGGTAGATATTGGTAATAAAGCTTATACTGCCACGGTGTTAGAGTTCCTAGACAGGGTATTTTGGTCTGAAGCGATTCTAGCTTCTCTGTTAAGTGACAACAGAGTGCAGTTCATGTCTAATATTGCTAAAGCATATTTTGGAAGAGTAGCTGTGAAACACAAAACCACTTACCTTTATATTCGTAGCGGGAATGGCTCAGTGGAGAGATTTAATAGGGTTATTAAGGGAGTTATTCAATGTGCTGTGGGTAAACAATGTGATTGGCATAATGTTGTGCGGAAGGCTGTGTGGGCATATAGCCTAATTGCCAATGACACTACGGGTCTATCTCCATTTGTAATAATGAGAGGAAGAAGCCCTAGATGCAAATTTACTCCTGTGTGGTTCTGGGATTGTGCTGTGGAGCCGTGGTCACTGGAATCTGTGAGAGAAAGATTGGAAGAGAAAAATAAGTCTTATTATGACTGCATTCATGGTGTTAAACCTGCATGTGTTAATGTGGGGGATTGGGTACGTGTACGGAAACCCAAAAGAGTTCTTAAGGGTGAAAGTCAATTCTTTGAACTTGAAGAGGTTGTAGGGATTTTGCAGAATGCGGTTACACTTAGGAGTGGCAAAGTGTGGAATCTTAAGTGTGTTGCTTTGGGTTTAAAGGATCAGTGGAATGATGGCAGAAAAGTAGTGGTTAATGAAGAGGTAGACTTGTCTTGGTTGATGATACTGTGGAGTTGGATGGTGTACAGTCGAAGGGCACTATGGATATTAACCCTGATGTGTCTTGTAACCCTGGTACGTCTTGTGATGCTTTGGCAGATGCTACTGGTGTGGAAGATAGCAGTTTGGCTGCTGAAGAAGGTGGAATGGATGAGTTAAGTAGCGTGAAAAGGAAAAGGGAAAATCCAGGACGGTTGAAGGATTATGTTATTGGTTGGCTCAATCCATTTGAGTGTATTTTTATTTTTGGTTTGTTGTTAATTTCTTCCTTCCCTTTTTTAAGGGGGCAAGAGATAGGGGTATTACCTTAATTCATGCATGAGCGTAGAGTTTGATTTTGTTGAATATAGAGTGTAAAAGTGCATTATTTATAATTTATCTTATTAATGTAAGCTTTATATTCATGCTTGTATTTACCTATTGTAATGTGTTCTTTTGTGTTAAAGAAGGGGGATGTGTTGTGTTGCTTATCTCGTTCGGTGCTCTACAGCACAGGATATAGTTATTTCATCCTGAGATAGTTGTGTTCTATTGGCCAGCATTCCGTGGCATCGTGAGCAAAAGAATGATGGATTTAACCCAGATCTCTTGACTGGGGGTGAATGTTTTGATTTGTTCTGCATTCCGTCCATCAATTGTGTGTGTTTTGCTTTCTCGCCCTAAGTGTGCCGGGTATGCCCAGACGTGGGTCCCGGGCTCACTGTGCCACTGGATTCAAGCTATCCTGCCTGAAGAGGGGTGAAACTCCGAAACCGGTCCTAGGATGCTTGTTTCTGGTCCAGGGAGGACCTGGCTTGGCAGTTCGGGCTGGACTGTTCCCATGAGGCACAGGGTCAAGACTGATTTGCATATGGCCAGGTCTAAACTGGGGTGGCATGGTGAGCAAAAGAATGATGGATTTAACCCAGATCTCTTGATTGGGGGTGAATGTTTTGATTTGTTCTGCATTCCGTCCATCAATGGTGTGTCTTTAGCATTCTGTATTGGTCAGTTGGCAGTGGCAGCGTTATGGTGCAGACCTGTTTCCCGAATACTATGCTTAAATAAAGCATTACCTGCCTGTTCGTGTATTACTGGAGAGGATCACATACTACAAGTTCGCTGTACTATGTGAGTAATCTACTTCATTGTTCCGACCTGCTGCATTTCCCATCCTTGAAGTACGACATATGCCTATTTCTTTAATGGTAAACGTTAGACTGTAATAAAGGTAATTCAAAAGCAGTCTTAAAAGTTCTGCTGATTGCTTATTTTTTGCCACTCAGTCTATATGCCCTCCAAAAATAGTATAAACAGCAAAATATATGTTTAAAGCATTCCCGTTGTGCATTACGAACCTATTTGCTAGAGTGGACACTTACTTTATGCAAGACATAGAAGATTTCATCATTATGCATATTCAGACATTTAAAACTAAAATATTTGCCTTAATTGCATTAGGGGGGTAATTAAGTTTCTACTAAGAATGCTTATTCCAATTTCTACTTTGCGCATAACATTTGCACAAGACCACTGGGGGATGTTTGACAGCTGTAAACATGAAATATGACAGCCTCGAGAAATACTGGCAGCATGTATTGTTAAGGTTAAGGTCATACAACAAATAACCAACGTCTACCCCTGCTCACTCAGTTAAAAACAAGCTCAACACTTAGCTAAAATATTTACTGTCAGAGACAACTGAGAGAGCTTTTCTAATTTTAATTCTCCGTTCATAAGCTGCATATGCCTTTTGCAGTTTATATTCTCCATGTTTGACTAAATGGTGATGGCCGTTTGCATTGTCACTATTGCATATCTGCTCTTTGAAATAACAGTGAGGACCCATAATTGCTAATCTCCATGAAAATGATTGCATACTATCTGCAAACGACATTTGGGTGTACTAAAAGTCTTCTAATTGGTAACCACTGCAAACATCGAATGTTACTGTAAAGACCAAATAATGGGCACTGTTAAGTACAATTGTGCCAGCAGAGAACACATTTGTGCGAGGGTTGGTCCTGCAGATAAAAAGGGTGCAATTAAAGAGCCGCGAGAGGAGACGAGCACGTGCTCACCAGCATTCAGCACCTCTGCTCAGCTCCATATTTCCATATGTGAGGAGCAGGGGTCGAGGTGCATTAAAACAGTATGAGAACTGTGATCCTAGGTGGAATGGGGAAGGGTCAGTGAGCTTAGGATCGGGGTCCAAAGAATGGCGAAAAAACAAAATATTCTGTAACTTTTTTGTTGGTCTTTCACCTTCAGACAACTGCATATGAAATAACACACAGCTTACATGAAAAATAAATGCAAGTTAAACTATTCAGTTGGAAATGCACTATTTTATATTATGAAACCTCAGCTGATTGATGGTATTGTGTATTTTTAGGGGTATGAAGTCCCAGCTTGTTACAGATAGCACTGTGAGTATGCAAGTCGTTATTTTAAACGTGCATCACAGACAGTATAAGATCGGCTGCCAAGAAATGCACAAAATATTTTGATATAAGACAGAAAAGTGTTTTCAAATGAGAGATTTTACTAATAAGCAATCAAAATGTACCTAGTGCAAACACATTTATAAGTGTCCATTAAAAGCAGGCCCACCACTATATTATCTTTCAAAAAGATTAAAACTTGGACATCAGAAAGCTTAAAAGAACTGCATCAATTAAAGCCCATGCCATCTTCCAAGCAGCCATACATACAAAAATGATCTTGGATATGATTAACTTGGTTCTTGAGAACAATGTATTTCTACACAAGATATTGTGATGGGTGATACATTTTAACCCTCCTAAGCCAGTTTGTTTATGGGTCATTTTGAGGCACACCATCTCTGGCAGAAATGTCCACCACAGGTGATAAATCACATTTTCTACTGGGGTAGATACATCGAAGATAGCTTTATGATTTGGACAGGTAGAGAAATTACTTTATTGGAATTATTAACACATTTGTACCACAATGACTACAATCTCAAACTCACTTCTTGATACAATTGTTTATCAATAGAATTTCTTGACCCTACCATCCATAGACAAGACGACCATCTGGCTACCAAGATATTTAGGAAGCCAACAGCTTGTAATGCCATATTACACACTTCGATTGCACATCCCACTTCTCAAAATAATTCCTTCCCTTTTGGGGAAATAGTAAGATTACGCCGCAATTGTAGTGATGATTTTGTCTTTGACAGTGAGCTTGCCTGCTTACATTAGCAGTTCCTCACAAGGGGCTATGAAAAATCCACACTCTAGAATGCCCAAAATATGATTTCTAAAATGTCTCGGAATGGTCTGCTCACAAAATGAAAAACTCGCAAAATGGATCTAAGCAAACCTAAACTCATTACATCATTCAATATTATAACCTCATTGCATCATTCAATATTATAAGCAGTAATATTTATAAGATCTTTCTAAGACATTGGAAGATTTTGCTTATGGAGAATGAGAAAGAAAGATATATTACAGATAAACCTATGATAACGTATAAGAGAGGTACAATCCTTAGGGGTAAGGTGTGTCATTGTTTTTTACCCGCTTGGACCACTCCTGCAACTAACTCTTGGTTCAAACCTAAACCACATGACTACATCAAATGTGGCAAATCAGAGGCCCAATGGGTTGTGAGATTACAGGCAGTTGAGAGGGGCCTCAACCATGATAGAGAAATGCATTATTTCCTGGCAGATTAAAATATGATTTTGAACCATGAGCAACACTATTTCTTGTTTGTCAGATGCAGATCCGTTTTTGTACTATTTGTTCTGTGTTTTTGGTTTGAAAAATGCTTACCTGCAATTGGTTTTCCAACGTATGCAATATCAATACAGTCCTCATAGCCTAATCATGTATCTCTTGATGGATGGGATTTTTCGATATAGTTAATTTGGCTCTCATTTCACATGTCATTCCAAGTTTGCACAAATGAATTTGTTAGGTACATGACTTTTTGTAACTGTTTGTATCATTAGACTTTGTGTTTATGATTTTTTAAATTGTAATATATGCAAATAGTTTTTTCTTTTATTATTTACTCTATATGGTTTGTTTAAAACATTGAAATAGATAGTGAAATCAACGGTTCCAATCACACAGTACGTTGTTTTCATACTGCATGCCTGATTATATACTAGCTGCACACCTTTCCAAGATGGCGCCCATGTTTCTATACTCCTTTATCGCTAATCCTTATCTCTGTTTCTATCATTTGGTGATTATAGCCTCATGCTGAAACACATGTGGCTGACAGCGTCTCACTCTACACCATAGACTCAGTGCCACAGTGAGTTTCTTCATCATTATCAGCTGCTATGGGTGTTTGCCGCTCCATATCATAAAATACATTTTTGTGGTAATTTTATTTCCATATTCATAGTATTGGAGTTGTGAAGGGTTGTTTGATTATAGGCAGCTGATAGTTTAATTATTGCCTGACCTGTTCATCCATGCTGTACAAGGATAAGCATGTTGCCCAAATTACATTGGATAAAGTTAAGACTATAACTCTCTGTTTCTAATCTTACTCACTTATGTTATTAGAAGAGCATCCTTTAATAATATAAATAAGGGATGTATTGTTTCCATCCCTTTACTCCTGTGGGCATTTTCCTGTACAGTGCAAACTTTCATGGGTGTCTGAATCTGCAATATGCTTAACAACATGTTGCTCTGTTTTGATTATTTTAGTTAACACGATATTTTAAATATGCACTCTAAATTTGTTTTTTTGCAGAACATCATAAATTATATAATCCAGTGAGTGGCTCTTTCTGCTTTTTGTTTCTTTTAAGGCAGGACTATGTCACTACAGGACTGACCTCAATCTTTAAAATAACTTTCAAGGTTTTTATCCTTATGATTCATTTATTGGCTGTTACTCACTCTGTTGTGTCCCTCACTGTTAACCACATTTAATGGCATCCAAAATATCATTCCTTATTTAATATCCCATCTTATTGCATTTTTTCAGGACACTGTATCACTAACAGAAAACAAATTCTTTTTCGTGTTATAAAAGCCCGACAACCTTCAAGAGAACTCAGTTAAGGGACCATCTGGAATAATTGTTACCTATTCACAATTTCACCTGTGGTGTCCATTTTAGTCTGTGGATGTGTTGTGGCTAGTATGCCCGTTTCTTCTGTACCAATTTTCTGTTCCCCCTCACTAATATCCGGCACATGAAACTTATTTCCTTTTAACTGATCTTTTATCTTTATCTTTCCTTATTCTTTCTCTGAATATGGTCTTTTCTTCATGCAGTGGCTTTTTGAAACTAACAATAGCCAAAAAGTGTCTTTTAATTATTTGTATCTTCTTTTTCTGCATGATAGGCAGTGTACCTTCCATCTGCACTGTCATAGTTGACTATAATGTTTATATTCTGATGGCCTTTGCTGTTATTTATCAATACTTTACAGCCTTTAAAAAGTTGTCATTCGACAAAACATGTGTCAACTGTGTCTACAAGTGTACAAGTTGTGCTCTACAACACATCTTCATAATTTCCTTCTCTTGACCAATACAATTATAAGTTTCTGCCTGCATTGGTCTCAAACTGTTATGTGTTATTTATTGATCAAATTGTGTTAAACTATTTGTAATTTGATCTATGTGGAATGTTTATAAAAAATTGTTCTTTACTTACATACATACATACATCCTAGTATATTTTATTTAGGATCTCTTTGTACAGGTGTGCACTGGGGGGCAGATTTACAAGCCCCCTGCGCCACCAGTACGTCACTTTTCGTGACGTACTGGTGGCGCAGAAGACTCCTCGATATTTACAAGGAGAGGAAAAGCCACCATGCGTGACTTTTCCTCTCCTTGTAAATACCGTCCCTTCACACGCAGCACTTTGCGGTGAAGGGCGTTCCATGGGTGTTGCTGTGGGTGTTCCCACGCAACACCCATGGAACAAGACACATCTCCAGAATTACGAGAAATCGTAACTCTGGAGATGCGTCTGAAAGCTACGCCACCCTAGAGGTGGCGTAGCGAGGCGCACCGAGGAGAAATGTTTTCATTTCTCCTCGTTTTCCTCTTTCAATGCGTGCTGCATTCTGCAGCACGCATTGAAAGAGAAAAGCCTGTACTGATTGTTTTTGTGCAGAAAGGTGCCCCTTCTTGCACAGAAACAATCTCCCCATGGCGCAGGCATCCTTGCACCATGGTGCAAGGGTGCCTGCGCCGGCGCTTGGCAACTGTTTGTGCGCCAGCGCAGGGAGAGCACAGGAATGCGACATATTCTTGTAAATATGTCGCATTCCTGTGCTCTGAAAGTGCCGCAGCGTGGCGCAGCCAAAGGGCTTGCAGCGCCACGCTGCGGCACTTTCTTGTAGATCTGCCCCTGGATCCTTTAAATCAAGAATGATTGGTTCTTGTTTTGCCCTCACTCAGCTTCACAACACAGAAATCTCCCTCCCTTTCATTTCAGCTGAGGCATCTCAATTGTCAGAATTTACCGTTGTGGGATGGTTGTCTTTTAACAAAGCATAGGGGAGCTGTTTCTGTTAAATTATAAAGTATGGGCAATTTTAGCTCTACAGATCCTGCACAATTTAAACTCTGGTGAGGAGAGTAGAGGATGGAGTTTAGCTTTCATGTTTTGCTGGGAGGTTGTGCTCTTGTTCTTGCATTTCATGCAGTGCATGGTGTAGCAAGAAGTGTGAATTGCTTGAGAATATAGGTCTTGACGAACGTATATTGTGCGGTTCCAGTGAGGCAAGGGCTTGGCTCACCACAATTCGTATGAAGGCATGTCATGGTAGTCACACGAGATAGGAAGCAAAAGCTTATGCTGCAGATTGAGAGAGAGAGAGAAGCTACGCATTCAGAGAATGAGAAAGTACAGCAGCTGCAACCAAAGATCAGGAAGTGGCGGAGATATGAGGTTCACTCTCACAGCTTACCGGGAGACAACTGCAAGCATTGCTGAAAAATCCCAAACATATGTACAAATTCAGATGACACCTAAAGCATTTTCAAGGGCTCAGGGAAACACATCTGTATTCTGATAAGTAAAGGAAAAGAGACACCAGCTATGACTAGAATGTGCATACATCTCCACTTGCAACTGAGCAAAAGGTAAGGGATAGAGGACATTACTGATTTGTGAGTAAAACATAACAAAGGATTCAAGCACGTCAAAAGAGTAACGCCAAGATTTGTCATCCCTATCTTTCGTTGTAACAGAGTGTGGTGGAGCAAAAACGACAGAGCAGAGAATTCAAACCAGAAAGGGGTAAACAGAGAAGTGGGGAGAAAATAATTTAAAAAGGGGAAAAAGAGATCTGTTTGATTTCTACCCCCTCCCCAAGTCCCAGTTTGCCCTGTAGTGGAAACAATGTCTAAAGATGCTTTCTTAAAGCTGAGACAGATTTTGCCACTACCCATGACCTTCAATTGTCTGCAGCAAGGATCGGACACACTGGGAAGTGTCCCATCTCTGCTGAGTATGGCCTCTGTCCTGTTAAGAGGGAGATGGCTGTAGGGCCTGGTCTGCAGGCAAGACCTGCTTCCAAACACCCTAGGATCCTTCGCTTGCAGAGGAGGAGGTTCAACTGCTCACAGTGATGGTCAGTTTCATGAGAAGTCCTGTTTCCAAAGGCATTAGGTTCTGAAAAATGAATAATGCAAAGTTTATAGAAAGTACGGCTGTGGGAAGATGGAAATCCAAATAACGGTTCTTATTTTTTTGCAGTTTTGTGATCGGCTCCCTCAAAAGACTATGGCCTGTGACCGCAAGTCCTGGGGTGTGAGAAAGGAATTCTGTATACCTATTCTTGGTCTAAGTGGATGAGTTTGCATCCCTCTTGCAGTGGTTAGCTGAGTTCACTATAAATTGACATTGTAATCACCAACCTGAGACTTGGCTTGACGTAACCATTTATTTTAAGGAAAACTGAATTTATTAGCATAAATTAAAAGATCTTTTTTTACTAGTGAAGATCACAGGTTCAGAAAGATGTCCATAGGACTGTAACCAGGGGGCATATTCACAAGGAAGTGGCGAATTGAGGCGTTAGCCGTCATGGCTTTACGCCTCACTTTGCCACTTCAGAAACGCAAGGCTGCACCATATTTACAAGGATATGGTGCAGCCTTGCATTTCCTCCTGCGCTGGCGCTAAGTGTAACAGCTTAGCGCCAACGCAGGCACCCTTGCACCATGGTGTAAGGGTGTCTGCATGCAAGGGAAGATTGTGTATGTACAGGAAGGTCCCCCTTCCTGCACATAAACAATCTTGAAATGCCGTTTTGTGACTTCTATGTGTGCAGCTTAATGCAGCACACACAGAAGTTGCAAAATGGCATTTTCAAAAATGATTGTTTATGTGCAGGAAGGGGACCTTCCTGTACATACACAATCATTGGCCTTTGCTGTTTTCATGTGTGCTGCACCACGCAGCACACATGAAAACAGCAATAACGCAGGAGAAATTAAACATTTCTCCTCGCTTCGCCAGGTTAAGACCAGGTTTTCCCTGGTCTTAATTCTGGCGCTGCCTCCTATTTACGCTGCTCTTGTGAATAGGAGGCAGCGTCAGAAGCAATGGGTGTTGCGGTGGAACGCCCACAGCAACACCCATTGCCCTCCCCTTTCACGCTAAGTATAGCGTGTAAGGGGGCCTTATTCACAAGGCAGCGTTAAGCCACGTTAAGTGGCTTAACTCTGTCTTGTGAATAAGGTGAAGCCCCTATCGCCACAGGAACGTCAAAAAAAGTGATGTTCCTGTGGCGATAGGGGCTTGTGAATATGCCCCCAGATGTCTTATCTATGGTGGTTGACTTTGGACGAGGAGCTTCCAGTTAAGTGTGTGCTTTCGGTTTCTGGTCCACACATTTTCATATAATCTGAAATTGACTCCTCCTCTTCCTTTGTTTGTCACCGGGAGCTAAAACTGTCCTATATTGAAGATTATATCAGGGCCCGTCCAACTATTTTTTGGATAAAAGTATGGCAAAATCCGGTAACCACCTTCACTAGAGAAATCATAGCTGATTGTCTTAAATGTGACAAGGGCAGTAGCATACCTTGGCTGGCAGCTGTTAAGGACAGCTTGTCCGCCGTAAATCTGCCACACATTTTCTCAAATCCAAGTGATATATCAGGCATTAATAAAAAGACTATACAGGAGACCCTGTATGGGTATTATGCCAGTATGAGATTTAGGCATGAAGCTTCGAAAAGCTCAGTTGCCCGTTACATAACGATGTTGGGCGCTGAGGGCCCACCGATAATATTGCCAGTCCGTTATCTTTTAATGGCGACTAACCGTTGGGAAAGAAGTTTGCTCTTTCGCCTTAGGGCTGGTACTTTAAAATATTTATTATGTTTTCCCCTTGGGCACACCAGTAACCTTGAGCAAACCCCTTGTCCCTGTGGTAATCGTGGCAATCAATCTATGTTACATTTTTTGTTTTTCTGTAACTTTTATCAGTTATATAGTAAACAATTGCTGATCCCGTTTTTTAAGGTAGCTGCTAACAGCAACTATAAGGTGGCAAAGACGAAAATTTAATTTTCCGCATCAGCACTTTCTTGCGTTTGGCTGTCCGCTCACGCGCTTCTATGAGTTTGGTATAATTGGCCTTGATTGCCCATTTTTAACCTCTCATTTATATGTAGGTTGCATAATTGTATTGTGTGTATTTTATTGTTACATAATTTTTGATAAACTGCCCGCACTTTATAATATTATGCTGCTAGATTTAATGAATTTGTTTGATTTTAACGCTGGTCTAATGTGATAAATTGTTCGCATTTTACATCATTATGCTGCTATATTTAATGAATTTTTATTCTCATTTTAATATGTGTTACTATTTTAGTCTGATGTTACTTATCAAATCAGTGGATATTGGTTGCCTGTATCAGTTGATTCTAGGAACTATTATACTTTTGCCCCTAACAAATTATAAGTGTAAGACAAATCCCCTGAGCATTGCGTATGTATATGTTTTGTGTATTTACTGTTCTTTAGCCTCGTGATGGCTGTCTTAAATTTTTATTCATGTATGTATTGTTTGTTTGTTTTTAAAATTTTGCTGGTATTTTTACTTTGTTCTTTTATGGATATTTTCTTATCCGAATAAAGATGAATTGAATTGAACTGAATTGACTAGATTAACACATTATAAAAACAGATCAGAACAAAGACATCTTCCAATTTCTTACTTACCGGACAAAATTTTCACCTTTGAATACCACTTTTTCTCAGTCCAAAATCTTCAGGATTTTAACTGAAGCTTACGAGCTAAAAATAGAAAACACAGACTTCTCTCCGTCTCTGTGGGGATAGGTGGGTTTATGGATAGTCCGTGGGCTAAACATGATGAACCTGTGAATTGTGTTTATTAATTTATATACATTCTTCCCACAAACAGGAATCACCCTTGCCCCCGTTGTAAACCATTGCAAACGTCAATACTTTGCAGATGCTTAACTGGGGAATGTTCCCAGATTATTAGCTCCAGATTTATTTAAGTCTGCAATGGATTTGCAGCTTGAAACACTAGGGGGCATATTAACAAGGGCCAGCGATAAATATCGCAAAGCGCGCTTAGCGCTTGCATATTTATCGCCGGCCATCTCTGGAATTTATCGCCCGGTTAGCGCGTTATCAACAACGCGGATCGCCGAGGCGATAAAAATTCCAGAGATAGTGTGGATATCGCCGTTTTCCATGGTGGAAAACGGCGATATCCTAGATGATAGGGCCTGTTGTCTTAGCCACAGAATCCACCCCCCATTTTAAGTATGCCTTAGTCAGGAATTTAACAGACGTTAAATTCCTGCGTTAAGTCATACTTAACGCGATTTAAAAAATCCCTACCCTTCCGTGTAAATATCGCGAAGCTGCCTTCGCGATATTTTCCCTGGTTGGTTTCACAGCCACGCCTACTTTGCATCTCATTAGCGATGCAAAGTTAGGCGTGCTGGAAACGGGCGCTAAGTCAGCAAAACACGCGATAGCGTGTCTTTGCTGATAAGGCGATGAAATTATCGCCGCTTTTCGCCCGAAAACAGACGCAAAAGCGGCGATAATTTCATAGCGCCGCCTTGATAATATGCCCCCAGGGCCTCTTCAGAAGACAGTGCCATCATCACCTCAGTGGTACCTGACACTGACAACAATAACTGATTAGGAGACTGAGGGAGAGGGAGTGAAGGATGCAAATACATTTCCTTTGAAATCCATTGTTTGGGTTTTTTCAGTTGTAAAAGGAACATTAATCTTATTGCTGGACACTTCATATGTTTTCATTGTGCTAAAAAATTAATTCCAGGCACAACTGAAAATAGTTTTGGCACATCCACAATGACCAACCACCTCAACTTAAAACATGAAAGTACTTTTTCTAGTTGAGAAGCAAAAAGACACACCAAAGAAGAGCAGCCAATAACATCCAGGTCAACAGCACCACTAACAGCATCCACGGATGATGACGTGTCACTTAGCGTGAGCGCTGGTGAAGACAAAAATGTGACTTGATGCTTTCTACAACTTCCAATATATTGCACTTACTGTCAAAAATATTTTAGCGTGGGTGAACAACAAAATACCTTTCCTTCTCAGCTAATAGGTGCTCACCTTCAGCAGTGTGAGCCTTGTATAGCTTCATATTTCTTTGCTCCCAGTACATTTTTACAAAACCCAGTTGTTAAATGAAAAGAAAATTTTTCTTTCCTTTAAAAATAGTGTGAAAAAAATGTGAAATATAATAAAACAAAAAATGCTGTTTTTAAAACTAACGTCACTGATTAATAGAAAAATCTTTCTATCTGCTTTCTAGTTCTTTTTATGCGGCTTCACCACACAGCTGCCGTCAGACAATTGTGCAATATTTACTGGAGAGGGGCTTTGGCTCCGCCTACATCTTAGGAGCCTGGAGTGCATGTTTTGATTGGGCAGAAGTTACGTGCTTCTACAAAAAAAGTGCTTGCCCTCCAAGCAGCAGTGATCTTTTTGTTTATTTATCCAGTTACCTAAGCTCGACTTTTCAGGGTCACAGCATGGCATTGGAATGCTATAAAAGAATCTTAGAAAACTAGATCATGTAAGTTGTTTTTCTCTGGCGGCAGCACAGATGGGAGGAGGGCAGTCATTTAACTACATGGATTTTTACGACTGGCTTGACATTGCACTGTCACCTGACCTTTTAAGATACACCAATATTGTTCTATAGTTCTTTGCCTCCACACAAATACATATCTATTGCTATTTACTTGTTATGCTTCACATTACTATGCAGCATTCCTTTAAAGCGAGACCTATTGACATTGCCAGTGCTTGTTATAGTAGTAGTAGTAATACTTTATTCAGTATCCATGCACCATCAAAGTAATACATACACAGTATAATAACAGTATGTAACATTTTAAAAATGCAGTTTAAAGCAACAAATAGCTCATTCATACAATAAAATCAATACAACTTCAAATCCATTCCTATATACAATTAGTGCAAAGACAGTCTTTGGCTGTGTGCAAACAAGCAAAAGAAGGACCACAAATCTTTATTACAGGTCTCATAAAAATTAAAAAAGTTAAAAGTATATATGAATTAAAATTAATTGATAGTCAAAATACATCATATTTGCTAGACAGCCATTGTTGCAATTTTACTACGTTTAAACCAGACCACATCTAATAATTTACTGATAGCAAAAACAATTACATGAGAGGTATCACTTTTTAAAACTCTATATGCCACAAGATATCTGGTGAAGCCTAAGTCCCAACATATTGGGCGGATCCATATATGGCCAGTACCGAGATACACTGGGCAAAAAAACAATATATGTATCTCGTCTTCACTGTCCAAGCCACAGGCCGGGCAAATGCTAGAGACTGGAATCCTTATTCCATTTGATAGTAAAAGATCTCAAAGGAAGTATACCAATACGAAAACGAATTTACAAACTTTTGGCTAAGGGTGGAGAAACAGAGTCTAAACATTCATTGAAAAGTGGAGAAGGCTTAATATCTAAAAACCTATTTGTCAAGGATCCATTTAGCTTGTTATTAACGTAACCCTCCTGAGTATGTGCCAAATAGCAAGTTTTCAGGACATTATGATCAGCTTCTTCTGGTCAACCCATAGCCTTTGCAATTCCAACCCACCCATTCAATCAGAAACAAATTTGAGCCACGGTACTGACTTGACACCTGCGACATTTAATAAATCTACAAGGGAGTCTCTATACTCCCTTAGCTTAGGTTCAAGCCATAAACGGACCCAATAAACAAGCGGTCTAAGTGCGGCCAGATCTGCAATTCTTTTTAATCCTAGATCGAAATATAAAGGAATAAGAGACAAACTGGGTAGAACAGCGAACAACTACCTCGCACATTTGTTTTCAGCAATAGATAATAAAGAAGCATTGGTGCAACCCCAGGTCTCAATGCCATGAAGTGCAGCACCTTGAGGCTTAACACAGTATACTTCAAGGGCTGGTGAGACCGAACGTGAGCTTGTTTGCCTATGCAGCCTGATAATTGCGTTCAACCTATGCTCGATTAGTAGTGAGCTTTTACTAAGTTGTCCTGTCCACTTAAAGTTCTCCATTACTTTTACCCCCAGATTAGCAAAACTCTGCACCCTCTCTATGGCTTCTCCACCAACTCGAATGACAGAATTTTTGACCACTCCCTTTCCAAGCACCATATATTTGGTTATTTACATTGAGCTCGAAGCACCTAGACATGCAAAAACCTCGGAATTTGTCAACCAGGAGCTGGATACCCAGGGGTATCTTTGAAATAAGAATGGAATCATCTACAAATAAAAAAATAGGAATTTTTTTGTTGCTGTGGCAGGAGGAATCATTCCTACAGTTCACCAGTAAGTCTACTACATCATTCATGTAAAGCATGAATAGCGTGGATGCAAGAATGTTCCATTGGCGCACACCACGCTGGGTAGGGATGCGTTCTGTTAGTTCACCCATATGACCTCAGCGAACCTTGGCAAAGGTATTGTTGTGGAGTTGAGTCCTTCCTTGTTGTACATACATTTTTGACATTGATAAAACTTATATTTTTACATGATCTAGCCATAGTCACAGTGTTTGAGCTCAGGCTACCTCCTATGCTCAAAAGCCACTGCCCATAACATATAACAAATAGCACTGACTCGTGGGATGTGTCCGAAAAGTGATTTCTGTAACTCATTCAGCCAGACCATACCCCAGACACAACTCGGGACTTGATCAGAAAAAAGACCAGGTACCATTCCCCTTGCCGCAAAACTAGCTGTGTGCAGCCTTTGACTATAAGCAGCTGGGGTTGGCCTTAGGACTAGACTTCAGCAAGGCCCTGTGAAAGCACTCCTGTGGGTCTAATCAATAGATGTTGGCCGCCTGCCCTGGCCTGCAGCAAGATCCTGCACATAAACCTCTTCATGGTTCAACTCCACTGTGGCCATCATTTGGTCAGGTCTTGCACCAGACCCCTCATTAAGTTGCAGGATCTTGCCCTTGTATTTATGTTTTTTTATATTTTAAAAAAATCTGCAGACTTTGAACTGTATTTACCGACTACAGGATCTGCCAGAAATTCCCTCATCCCATCCACACTGGCTTGGTCATTTGAGTGTTCTCCCTCAACCTCTTTATTAAGTTTTTCAGGAGACAGCAACTGCGCTTCACCTACTTTAATGCTACTTTAATGGCAGTCACAACAGAAATATCACAGTCATGGCCAGTCCATCACAATTTTGTGGTAAGTATATCCTGATTGATGGTCACAGACTCATTTGGTAAGGAGTGAAAATGATCTTTTGTCAAATGACATTAATTTATTTTTCAACATGATGGGCCCCTTTATGGTCCTTGGACCCACATCCATGATCTTAGCAGGTTATAAATATTTGGGAAGACTTGTCTGTGGGACGGAGAGTAAAGGTGAAGTGAGGGTACTGGAGGGAAGGGGAGATGTCCCTTGGCAGGGGAGCATTGCATGTTCACTTGTGCCATGGCTGTCCGACAGGGCCAGGAAACAGGTCTAAGCTGCAATGAAGCCCTTTACTTAAGCAATATTTGTGTCCAATATTTATAGGTAATAAAATCGGGGCTAGTGTTCCACGCCCAAGAAATATGGGTGCTAAGACATGACTTATAATTGTGCAAAATAGAACTGTTCACGAGAATTCTGCTCCGTACAACTTTTAATTGGGGAGTAGTTGGTGGAAAGCAGCAAAACATTTCTGAATAGGAAGTGCTAAATCTGTGCAGCACACTAAATAAGTGACCCTGGGACATACTTTTTAAAGATTTTGATCTGTTCTATTTTATGGCAATATGTTTTAACATCATGTTACTAATTTTTATTGGTGTGCTGTTTAGCCCCACATCTTTTTATGTCTGTTAGAGGGCTTGCATATCAGCAAAACAAAAGAATATCACCGTTCCACTCATTTTTTGTAAGCTAGCTCCTGCTAATCTGAGATATGTGCTGCATTGCATAAATTATTTGGACATCTCAGCATTTTCAGGCTTCAATGTTAAATTCATCCCGATTTGAAGTGATAATCATTGCAGTTGATTAAATCTGATATCTCTATGTTCAGAATGTATCCAGTACAATAACTATCCCCTATTATGAATTATGCCCTCAATTAATGGGACAAATTGTGCGCACCAAAATACACTTGTCTCTGTAATTCCTGGGTATTTTGACCTGCCAAAATGTATCCAGTGAATGTGTTATTGCAACTGGTAGTTACCCAGTGCAATAAAGTCTGCGCAACTGAAGGAAGTGACCCGATTCGGGCCACCAGGGTCACTAACACCACCTCTCAGCCTTCCGTACTAAAGAGTCGGTTAGACAGTAGAGAATACAAACCAATAATTGTTTATTCAGGTACACTCAGAGCGGAGCCCCATCTGCCCAGTCACAAGGAGTGCTACAGAGAGGAACTGAAATCGGCAATCATAAAGGTACGTTATGTACATTTCATAATTGGGCAAAGGCACGCCCATAATGGATTTTTCCAGGCAGGTTACAGTTAGTTAGCAAAACACAAGGAGAGCAATTCAGAACTCATATCTCTGCACACTGTTGCACAACTCAAGGTCGTTCCATTCGGAGCCTGCAACCAGACAAGTGGGAGAGGGACTCTATCTTGGGAGAAAGCTATGTGCTGACATGAACAATGTGGTCACAGCTAAAACAAAACCTATCTGGAGAAACGAAACTTACTGGGGAACATTTCTCGGACTTACACAAGATTAGTTTCGAACAACCTAACATGGCGCATAAATATCTTGGGAGAAAGCTATGTGCTGACATGAACAATGTGGTCACAGCTAAAACAAAACCTATCTGGAGAAACGAAACTTACTGGGGAACATTTCTCGGAATTGCACAAGATTAGTTTCGAACAACCTAACATGGCACCTAAATTGAAAATGGCGCAGCAAATGCTAACTAATACAATACATCATAAAGGCCTGAACAATTTGTATTTCATCAGACCCTCCTTTTAGCATAAGCTAAAGACATTTTCTAAGAAGCAAAAGCTATAAAGGAAAAAATCAAAACACATGAAAAAAACCAGCAATTATGAGCTTTTCATATTATCAGCATCAGGAAGGGAAATAGTGAGAAGACAGGAGGTATCAAAAATCCTCTTGTCAATAGCCATTATATCATCAATGTCCTTCTGCAGCATGATGGCAGCATTGGTGTCATGAATTGATATTTTTCTTTTGGGAGTGAGAAGACTGGTACAATAAGAACAACACATAGGTAGGCATTGAACAAGAACACAACATAACATCAATATGGCAATCAGATAAATCACTTTTTCAAGGATCCAGCCCCAGCTACCAAGGAGAGACCAACTCCAATTTCCGCTCTCCATTCCCTTGACATTCTCAAGAATATCCAGAATATGCTTAGTAATATTCTTTTCCATATTTGTTATTCCAACTAAACACCGATCGCCAACTACTGCGCACACACCACCACTCTTAGCCAAGATGAAATCCACTGCATATCGAGTCTGTTCGGAATATATCCGCATACTCTTTAACTGGGTGGTGATGTCGCGCAGAGCTGCCACAGTCGTGTTGGATGAAATTTGCAACTTACATCCAAAATACTCTCGAGCCTTTTCACCTCTCACCATGGCAGTTCCACCCAATGTAAAAATAGAAGACATGACGTATCCAAAGGTAATACCATTGCTGTAATTATTTATCTCTATATCTGTCACCTCCTCACAGAACTCCTTCATCAACGTTCTTTTCACCCATTTCACTTTAGGTCTTGCACGTTTACAAGGGACACCCAAAGGCAACACCATCCCAAGGGCCACATCATTTGTCCCGCTATGAACATAAGAGTAAGTCCCATTGGACAAGAAGAAAAACCCTGGGTGTGCATAAATTGGCCTATCATAATCCACTGCAGAATATCGGGTATTCATTCCGACAGTACTTGGATCGTCTACTTTCGCCAAAGGGGTCATCTCTTTGTACATCACTAATCCTGAACAATTTATATACAAGGAGGTGTCAGTACTATTAATGATAGGACAACAGGCAGGATAATAGGGAGCCTACTAATGTTACGTTCTGTTCTTCCATATAGAAATGATAACAATATGTATTGTTATCGCAGTCAGAGTAAACCTCCCCCAGTGGTTTTCGATGGTACAGACATAGTCCTGAATAACCAGATCCAGACACTCCTTTTATCTCTACAAAATCTGGTGGTTCAGTATATGTATAGTTCACCAATGACAATGGATATGCAGTCCACAAAGTAGTGATAGAATCCGTGGGGTAACAAGCTGTCCCATTACCAAAGAATCTCTTATGTGTCTCCAAAAATATATTACTTGAAGCTACTCTCTTATGTCTTTTTGGGAGGAAACCTTTACCTTTACCTTTACCGTGTGAAGGTACACTGTAAGCATTCTCCAAGCCCCACAATACCCCACATAAAATTACCATCAACAATATTGCAGGAACAACATAAATAAATTTGCATTTTCGAGTCCACATCACATTATGTTGGGCAACAAGAACCATCGGCTGCTCTTCCTCAGCAACCTTTCTACCAAAGGGATGCATGGTGAATTGCAAATAGGCAAGAACGCAAAGAAAACACCCAAGTTCCCAGTGTCCGTCAGAGCCTCACTGGTTCAGGCTCCTATTATTCATCAAAGTTGGCGCTCTTGAGCACCGGCGGTGGAGCTTGCTCTGTCCTAAGCTCTTTTGATCTATCCCACGTCGATAAAGGTGGGATACCTAGATGGTATACATTTATCGTCCCTAGTTAATGTACCATCAAAACGACAAAACAAATGCAATTTTCTCAGCTAATTTTGTTAATCCTGTTGGTACTGAACTCAGCACTACTTATCTTATGCAGTCCGTCCCTAATCTTTTTGTCCTTGGACACAGTGTCCCTCAGCCGAGGGCGCAAATTGTACCTGATAGCCCCAGGCACCTTATGATCATTGCACAGAGGCTCCGGAATAGCACAAATTTCTGGGGGAACAGCCTCGTTCAAAACCTTATCACTCTCCTCATCGGTCTGGGTCCATGCTACCTGGGCGTCACTAAAAGGGATGAACCTGGAGATCTGTTCACACTCCTCATCAGCAACTCCGTCTTTGACCCACTGGTCATTCGGTAGGGGCAGGGGAACCCGTTTGTAATGTGTAGAATGAACCCAGTTTTTTCGACCAGCAATTTTCACAGCCGTTCGTGTCACCAGCAGGTCTTGTTCCGGTCCCTTCAAGCGTGGCTCCAAACTTTTCTTGCGCTGAAAGTTCTTTAGAAGCACGAAATCCCCAGGCTGAATATTATGGCCGGGTCCTTCTGGTATATTGGGTAGGGACTCCTGCATCTATTGGTGAATAGAACGTAAACTTTTGGTTAACTGGCCCAGATAATCAATCAATATAGGGTATTCAATATCCGAAAACCCACGAGGACGCGGAACGCCCCAAACATTCGCGGGGCTTCCGAACATGACCTCATAGGGTGACAATCCTGTACGAGATTGAGCTGTAGTTCTTATCGACAAGAGAGCTAGTGGCAAAGCATCCGGCCACTTCAGCCCTGTTGTTTCCTGAATTTTTGCTAATTTCAGTTTAAGAATACCATTGTACTTCTCAACCAAACCCCCTGACTGAGGATGATTCGCAACATGAAATTTCTGCCGGACGTGTAACCCTTCACAAATCAATTTAATCACCTTTGCATTAAAATGACTTCCATTGTCACTCCAGATAACTTGGGGCAAGCCGAAATGAGGAAAATACTCTTTAAGGAGTACCTTCGCAGTCGTAATGGCTGTATTGTCTTTCGTGGGGTTGGCCTCAACCCATTTACTGAATGCACATACAACCACCTAAACATATTTCAAATTATTACATCTCTCTAACTCATTATAGTCCATTTGAAGGACCTCAAAGGGGAAAGTCGGGGTGCAAAATTACAGAGTGGTGTAGGGGTACCCTTCCCTGGATTATGCATTATGCCGACCATGCAATACTTCACCAAATGCGCAGCTGTTTTTGCAATGTTATCATTATGCCACACAGGGGATAACAATTTACAAATGCCTTTGGCACTAATGTGAGCTGGACCGTGCGCCATAGTAACTACAGGAAGAACATATGCATCAGGCCACATCCATTTCTGTTTCCCAGATTTGTCAATCTAACACCCATCCTCATCCAACTGTGCTGTACCCTCCTGCCATTTCGCCAATTCCTCTATTGTGGCTTCACTCTGTATCTCTGTAAAACTCTCAAGGGTATTCTCAAACATGACAACCTCAGGAACCCATCTAGCTGGACCTGCAACAAACATGCGTTTCATTTTACTTCTTGCCGTTTCCTTAGCTACTTGATCTACTTCCTCTGCCCACGTCATCCATAATTTTCCTATGGGCACTATACTTAATGATGGCCAATTTCTTGGGAAGCGTTAAAGCAGACAACAATCGTGATATAAGGTGCCCATGCTGAATCTTGGCACCATGGGAAGTAAGGAACCCTCTCTTGGCGCACAGCCGTCCAAAATTATGGGCGACCCCAAATGCGTACTGGCTGTCAGTATAAATATTAACAGTCATTCCTTCACTCAATTCACAAGCTTGAATAAGGGCAACAAGCTCAGCAGCTTGAGCCGACTGATAGGGGGCCCGTGATGTCTCAATCACTGTTCGCAATGTGGTGACAGCATAAGCTGCAGTTGTTGTGCCATCTGGTAGCTTAAAACAAGAGCCATCGACATATATTTCTCCTTGAGAGTCAGATAAGGGAACATCAGTCAGGTCTGCCCGTCCCTTCGTCTCTTCTTCCGTATGGAAAATACAGTCATGTTTATCATTTGCATCATCCTCGGAAGGGAGGAGTAGTAACGTGGCTGGATTCAGAGTGACACATCTCTTAATCGTAATGTGTTTAGCAAACAATGTCAATTCATAACCGGTAAGACGCGCACTGGTGAGGTGCTGTGTCTTTGTCTTATTCAAAAGTGTAACCACGGCATGGGGAACCATAACTGTGAGGTCAGTATCAAGTACGAGTCCAGCTGATTGCCTGATCGAAATGGCCACAGCCGTGACCGCTCTCAGGCAACTCGGGAGGCCTTTGTTTATCACCAAATTTTTGTGTTATAGCAGAAAGCACGCAGCCAGCCATCTCATGGGCATAGAGCACGAACAGTTTAGCGTAATTGGGTGTGCCAAGTACCGGAGCCGAACAAAGTGCAGTTTTCAATTGCTCAAAAGACTGCTGACATTCAGGCGTCCAAGGCAAAGGCTCATGCACTGCTTTCGTTGTTAATGCAAGCAAAGGATTTATTAGTAACTGTTAGAAATTGGGGTCTCTAGTTGGCAGAGGTAGGTACCTTTGTCCAAATAGGGACCCTTGCTTCTAGTCAGGGTAAAGGGGATACACTCCTAAAATAACCCCTGCTCACCCCCTAGGCAGGCTTATGTCAGAGGCAGTGTGTAAAACATTTGTGAACACATACAGTAATACAGTGAAAACACTACAAATGGACACCACACCAGTTTAGAAAAATAGTAAATCTTTATCTAAACCAACAAGACCAAATACGATAAAAATCCAACATGCAATACTCTTGACAAATAGTACTTGTGCAAAATAACCATTAAATTGCAGGAAAATCAATAAAACATAGCTCTTCCGACTTGGTAGCTCCTCCTGGGGCTACCGCGATACTGAATACGACCGAGTCTAACAATACCAGCCGACCACGTCGATACGGGCCAGCTAAAGCATCAACAGATTCGGACACAGCACCTTTCTTGTTGCGACCAACACGTTGGTGCGAGTCGGTCGGGGCAAACGTTGCGGTCGCGTTGTGAAATGAAGCGTTGCGGTGGACGATGTCCTCACGACTCGGTGCAGGCAGCGGCTAGTTGACAGAGTCGGTGAGACCAGGGCTTACGTTGAAGGGTGAGACGATGCTTGCTGCGGTGCTGGCAGGTCACGGTGCGGCGACGGAGCTGGTCGAAGTTCGGGTCGGGCAGCGACAGAGTTGGTGACGTCCTTGCAGCGTGTAGTGAAGCGTTGCAGAGTGCGGTGCCCACAGGACGCGGTGCAAGCAGCGGCTCATTGACGGAGTCTGTGAGACCAGGGTTGCGTTGCGAAACAAGGGGTTGCTCTCAGTGGTGCTTTAGAGGACACGGAACCCTGCGCCAGACTCGATGACAAAGTCGGTTACCCTTTTCTTCTGCGGAGACGATCAGAGATGGTGTCCGCAGACACGGTGAAGTCTTTGCTGTTCCTGAGACCTCTAGAACAGGGGGCAAGCTCAGTTCAAGCCCTTGGAGATCTTTTCTTCAAGGAGGGGGACAAAGCAAGCAGCAAAGTCATCTTCTCCTTCCCTTGGCAGCAAGTAGCCACTGCAGGCCAACCCCAGACAGCAAACAGCACAGGGGCAGTATTCCTCCTCAGCTTCTCCAGCTCTTCTCCTTGGCAAAGGTTCCTCCTGATTTCCCAGAAGTGATCTAAAAGTCTGGGGTCTGGGCCCCTCTTTTTATACACACAAATCCTTTGTTCTCTGAAGGCAGAGAGTGTCTGTACCCAGCCAAACCAGTTTTGTCCTCACTGGTGCAGCTTCCTGGCAGGAGATGGAGACAGCATTGTTGAAGGCAGACCAGGCCCATTCAGGTGAAAGGAAACCTCCTCCCCTCCTCTAAATGCTGCCCAGGTCTATTCAGCCTAGCCCTGACTCATCAGGCTTTCTGGAGTCACTGCCCCTTTCCAGCCCCTGTCATCCAAAAGCCAGACATGCAATACACAAACCTAGCAGAGGCACACTGGATGGTTAAGCAAGTAAATACCTACTTTTTAAAAGTGGTGTTTTCAAACACAGAATGTAAAAATCACCCTTACTAAAAGATGCATTTTAACAGTCTGAGTTCAGGCATACTAAACTTTATTTTCCTACCTTGTTCCCAGGGGCAGTTCTGTTTATAAGCGGTTATAAACAAACTCCCCATTCTGTCCTATGGGAACAGGTAGCCTTGCAATACTGAAAAACGAAATTGGCAGTAATTGACTATCAGGACATGCCACACACACTAGGGCATGTCCTACCTTTCACATGCACTGCACCCTGCCCACAGGGGTACCTTGGGCCTTCCTTAGGGGTGACAAATATGTAGAAAAGGTAAGATTTAGGGACTGGCAAGTGGGTACACTTGCCAAGTTGACATGGCAGTACTAGACTGCACATAGGCTTTGCAATGGCAGGCCAGAGTTACATTTTACAGGCTGCTTCTGTGGGTGGCACAATCAGTGCTGCAGCCCACTAGCAGCATTTGATTTACAGGCCCTGGGCACACACAGTGCACTGTACTAGGGTCTGACAAGTAAATCAAATATGCCAATCATGGAATCACTAATCCATAACAACAATTTACAAAGGGAGCACTCGCACTTTGGCACTGAACAGCAGTGGCAAAGTGCCCAAAGCATGTAGACCAGCAAGGAGGGAGATGTTAATGTTAAGAGGATTTTAATTGCCTTTTATGTAAAAGTCCTTTAGCCCTTGAAGTTCCTAAATCTAAGGATATCTTATATGAAGGCCTTAATTTTATTCATTCTAATGAGGGCACGGAGCTTGATGCAATTTTAAAATCCTATAACCTTGTGTTTGCCTTGAATAAACTGGTTAACTCACCTAATCCTCGTATCCTTCCTACATTCAAGGGGAGGGAATATACCTCAATTATGGACGTTATGTTTGTTTCTGTGCCCCTATTCTTGTATATTGCCAATTTCAACATCATTCAGAGCCCATTTAGTGACCATAACTCCTTGTTTTTAGAACTCAAGGAAGTTATGGGCGTTCTTAGCTCATGGGCAGGGGTTCTTAGAGGGCTTTCCCTAGTTAATAAAGGCAGTAGATTAAACTGGTCCCAGGTGGATCCGATCCATTTTAAAGCTTCCCTTTTTTCCAGTAGTGTTCAGGAGGTCTCTACCTGGTTGAATGCAGAAGGATGTTCTTCAATTGTTTGAGGGTATTGCTTGCAAAGTTTTGGATTTATACTCAGTGCCACTAACCCACTTGGGTGGGCTAGAGCCAAAGTGGTTTGATAGGGGCTGATCCAGGAGCCTTTGGCAGATGAAGGTGCCCTTGAAGCAGGCCCCTTGAGACAGGAGCCTTGTAGTAGCATGTAGGCAGGCTTAAAAGCAGGCATTAGACAAGCACAAACATGCCTTGTGGAAACTACCCTGAGAGGAACTAATTCAGGCAAGTAAGTGTGGAGATAACTCTCTATTTTGGAGGGTTGTAAATAGGCTTTGCATTGCAGATGGGATAGAATCAGCAATATGTACTCATATTTCCGAGCGCCAGCAGATTGACCACTCCAAAGGGGTCTATACCTTTGGTGAGATGGCAAAGGGCAAGGTCAGGATAGACCCAGAGATGGGGAGGGTTCCCATGGTTTTCACCCTGGATGAAGTAACCAAGAGCATATGTGCTCTAACATGCAATAAGGCCCAAGGCCATGATGGGATCCCTTCGGACCTGTTTGGTGCAGATGTTGAGTTTTGTAGTCCCCTTCTGAACCAGATCCTGAATGCAGCAGCAGGGCGAAGGGTGCTGCCCTTGTGGTCGAGGACGTGATTGTGCCGTGTTCAAAAAGGGGGATAAGGATAACCCCAGTGCTACCGCCCCATCTCACTGATTGATGCGGTTGTGAAGGTCCTTGGGAGGGTTATACTCAACAGGCTGATTTCATGGTCGGATGCTAATGACATCCTGCCTGATGTCCAATATGGCTTCAGGCCAGGTAATTCTACATCTGACCAATGCCAGAATTGTTACTTAATTATTAATAAGTATACTGTAACTTCACCTGAATTCCTCCATCTGGAATTCATGGACCTTATGTTCGCGTTTGATAGGGTTAACCATGCAAACCTGCGGGCCCTGCTTCATGAGCTAGTGGTGGATTCATACATAGTGGCGTTCTTTGCAGACCTACACTCTGTCTCGTTTACCTCAGTGCATTTTTCGCAATGTGCCGCTCGCACCCGGTCTTTTTTGACAAGCAGGAGTGTCCGTCAGGGGTGCATTCTTCCTCCATTTTTGTTTACCCTATATGTTAATGGGCAAGAATAAGCCCTTCTTTCGGTCCAGGCAGACTGTCCAAGGGTAGGTGAGAGGTAGCTCCTGGTATTGTTATTTGCAAATGATACAGTCCTCATGGCCCGTACGACTAGGGGGCTACAGATTCTCTTGGACAAATGTGTTGCCTTTATGGGTAGCTTGAATTTGGCTATGAAGTTTACTAAATCCTTTGTTATTATAGTAGGTGCACGGTCTACTAATTCCAAGACCTTTGAAGTGGCCCACCATACCCTAGGTAAAGTCCCAGCCTTTCTCTATTTAGGGGTGCTATTCGATGCTAAGAATAATTGGAGGCCCGTAATTGAGGGAAAGAGAGCTGAGCTCATCAAAACTACTAGAGGAGTGGCTAGTTTTACACAAATCTTGGGATCATGGCCTCCGTGTCTCCTACTTAAGATTTATCAAACCAAATGTGTGCCTAAGATTCGGTAGGGCAGCAAGATTTGGTGGTATGTGAAGACTGAAATAATTCAGGCAGCAGAAAATCAATTTCTAAGGGGACTTGTTCGGGTCCCACAATGTACCCCTGCTTTTTCAGTTCATGCAGAACTTGATATTAGTTGTCTAGCCAATATAGTTGCTCTCAGCCCTCTGCTTTACTGGATAAAGATCCTGACCAGGGAGGACCTAAAGCTTAACAGATTGATTCTATCTGATTTTTTGTCTCTTGATGCCACACACAGATTCCCCTGCTTAGCCTACTTGAAGGCAGCTTTCATTTCCTTAGGGAGAGTGGACATATATTTGACCCCCCCCCCACACTTACTATTCTCTAGAGAATTAAAAAGAGTAAAAGTGCTGTTCCTTAAGTGGGCCATGTTAATCAGAGAACAGGCGGAACTGATGAAACCCTCAGCAAGGGGACACCTGCTTTTAAAGACTGCTTAGGGAATGGAGCATTACTTAATCCAGGTATTGAATAGGTGAGATAGGTTTTTATTGGCCAGGTTTTGATTTAATTTATAACACCATCTCCTGGCTTCACCCAGTGGATGGGTGCATTCTGGATTTAAATTGCCATGTGACAATAGGTTTCCACAGGACACACTGTACTTTGCCATGTTTTGTAATTATTATAGTAAGCCCAGAAAGCAGTTCTTAGTCCCACTGTTGAAAACCCTGAATTTTATCCAGGGACACCCTGCCCTTGTGCACTTGGAGATGCTCTCTAATGAACATGTTTTATTTGCTGTGATTAGTTTTTTATGAGCCGCCTTGTTGTCTAGGCGATCGAGACCCGACTGATTTTTGTACTGAGGTACTAACTGTCTCTTCTTAACTTGTTTTAGTGTAACCCGGACTTTTTATTCTGTATTTACTGTATAGGCGTCATATAGCATGGTACCACGTAATATTTATTGTGCTCTTTTATGGTTGTTGTGGTCAACCGAATAAAGATTTTATGAAGATGATGTATAATGTTGTTTCTGCCGAAATGTTAAAAAATAAAAGAATTTATAGATCATATTATGAGCCACTACAAGCTTTCTATATGCCTAGAAGAATGTACAAAAATGTTTTCACTTCACAAAGGGCTAGTTTTCTTACAGGGCCCTCTTACCATGAGATATAGTTACATGTGATTAAAAGGCATGATATTTAATTAACTTTCCCAAAAACATCTTAATGTAGGTCAGCCATAGCCCCTTTTTAGATTATGCAAGAGATGTGCAATAAGATTACACTGAAACCCCTTAAAGTTGCAAGATGCAGTGTCTCTGAATACTACTCTATTTCCTTTGGTGTTGGAGCTGCTAAAGCTGACTGGTAAAGTTGTAATTCATTTCAAATGTGTATGCTAACTAATCTGTGTAGTCTGAGCGATGTTCCTTTTCTATTGCTGTCATTCCAATGGTATGGAGTTCATAGAATGCAAAGGTGTACTAATAAAACAATACAATCCATGTCTAATATACCTCTTGGCACGAAGTCATATTTAAGTGACGTGGAAAACAAGGCAGCATGCCTTTTCTGTCAATCCACCAAAAATCTGAAACAACATTCCCATATCCATCAGGACTGCCCCAAAAGTGATTCACTTTAGGGAAGAGTTGAAGACTCACCTCTTAAAAGAACACTCCATCACAATGCATTGACAGTCCACAGATCAGTTAGTGCTCCTATCTCTTGTTCAATTTATACATTTCTTTGATCCTATATACCTTTTATCTACGTTTACACTCTAGAATTACCACATACATACATACATGCATACAAATGGACTGATGTATAGCAACCCTATGGAGAAATGTGCCATCTCAAAGAAGTTATATAAATTGCTTGTTTTCGGAATAAAAGTGTTTCAGCTGGATGAGAGCAAATGTATTTTATCAAAGAAAATTATGTACAGTGTACTGAGCCATTATTTAGAGGTTGGAGGTTGCAATGCTTTCCTGTAAGCCAGTTAATGTTCCTCTCCACTAATTCTTCTTCTCCCCTGACTCTTTTATATTTGTATTTTCAGCATTGCAGCTTAGCTGACTTTATTCTTTTTATCCTTCCTTTAGACAAACACAAATGTCACTTTTTATAACAAAAGGAATAATATTAATACTAATAATGATACTAATATTACTACTACCACTAAATGTTCTACTACTACTGCTAACAATAATAATAATGATAATAATGACAATCAAAATCATCTTTTTAATGTACAGTTGAGGGCATATTGTTCCTTATAATATATGATATCAGCCCCAAGTCCCCAGAGAACACTGCTTGTCCCAAGTAGCCAAGAGTGGTACACCCAGTTCTATGCTATTCTTTTAATGCAAAATGTGTGAGTTACACCTCTTAAAGCCCCATCCTTCTTTCTCTAGCAGGACCTATCTGTAGCCTTCATTGTTGCTGTGGAGTTGTGAAAGGCTAGTGGGTGGTAGTTTGAAAGAAGAGCCTATGGATGCCACACCCACACACACAAATGTGGAAGCATGCACCACCTGACCAGAAACTGACCTATCTCTATTCAATATGGCTGAAGTATCTGGGTCCCCTACATCAACACTGTTTCCAATGTGATTTCGGCCAGTGCAGCAAAACCTGCCACATTTAAAGGGACAGAGATCATTTCTGTTTTTAAATAAAGGAAGTTGAATTTCCCAACCAACTATCGTCCAATTAGCCTCCTTGACAATCTGAATAGGTCTTTTGCAAGCAGGTCCTCGAGAAGCTACTTGAATACATCAGCAGGTCCTGGAGAGACTGCTTGACTGGATCACATTCTCTCCCATCTCCAGCAGGATTTAGGTCCAAAACCAGTTCCACTGACCTGGTCTTACATTTTCTGATGGTCAAGTGGAAGGTTGTGGATGTCGGTGAAGGAGCACTTTTTTGCATTTATATACCTCCCAGATGATTTGATTTGGTCCCCAGGAAGAAAGCTTTATAGGTACTCCTTTTATTGGTAATTCCCTCTAATTTGATAAATATTATTATGCGCCTTCCTGAATGGAATTTTGCTAGGGTTTGCTGTGGAGCGAAAGGTGAACTAATCCAGGAAATTGCCATTGACAAGGGCTTTCACCGAGGTTGTGTCCTGGCTATACCATGCAAGTTGTTACAATGACTTGCCTTGGGGGCGCTGGACTTTGGAATAGTATAACTTACTATTCCAACTCCAGTCTGCGCAACAGTAGTGAAGGTGTTGGACTTAAAATTCAACACAAGTCCAACAACTAGCCACAAAAAGCAAGTCATTGTAACGACTTGCGTGGTAAAAGAACACATGGTAACGTCTCAGTCAGGGTAGTGACTGTGTTGTATAGGCAGATCATGATAATGACTGCATGGTAAATGATGTTTCCCTCCATATCTGGGTCTCCTTCCATTTCTTGGACAATTTCTAAAATGTCTGTTTTTGCTAACTCATTGAAGAAAACCATTTTTGAGAGGTTAGAGGACACTGTTGAGCCACATGGGGCTTATTTACTAGTTTTTGATGCAGGGCAGCGCAGCAAGTCACTTTACTGCGCTACCCTGTGTCAAAAGAAAAGGGCAGGAATGCACCAGATCTATGAGATACAGTACATTCCTGTCCTCTTCCACGGTGCTGGCACACAAGTGGCTGCCTTGCGCTAATTCAGGCACCCTTGCACCATGGTGCAAGGGTGTCTGTGTTGTAGGAATGATTATTTTTGTGCAGAAAGGGGCAGCATAGGCTTTTGACACATTCCTAGGTTTGTAAGTCCTTGTAAATCCGGGAATGCATCAAAATTCATGGGTGTTGTGTGGGAACACCCATTGCAACCCATGGAATGCCTCTTTGATGCAGAGTAAGGCAGCGCAACGACTTGCGCTGCTTTGCCTTACTCCATATCTAAGAATCCATGAAAAGCGACACAATGTGGCTTTGTGTAGCCTCGTAGATATGGGTCTCCACGCTGCGCTGCCGGTGCGGCAGAAAAAGTGACACACACCGGCGGCACAATGGGCTTGTAAATAAGCCCCTATGTTTTCAGACTACAACTTAAAACATAGGACCAAATTTACTAAGATTTTGCAAAAGGTATCCCTTATTGCACAAAAACAATCCTGTCCACAACGCAGACACCCTTACACCATGGCACAAGGTTGCCCGTGTTGCCGTTATGCAGCCCATAGTACCCCAGGGCTAGAAGAGAGCAAAACTGATCCATATCTTTGTAAGTATGGTGCAGTTCTGCTGCTCCCTTTCCTTCAACACAGCGCAGCAACTTCCCTTGCTGGATTCCATTGTGTGAAATCTTAGTAAATGGGCTTTTGAATTTATGCATGTGCCTTCTTCATATGTAAAAAGTTTGATGGATGCCAATATCTATAAGAGCTGTTTGAAAGATGAACTGCCAGATTATGCTTAAACCATGAAAGATGAAATTCAAAAGGGTTGTAGGCAATTATCCAAAATTCTGACCCCGTGTAGAAGGCACCAATTTTGTTGTCAGGTCTAGGATTTCAAACTATTCAGACATATTTAGATTTATTATGCACACTACCATCACACCAACACTGACAATGACATCACCTTCACAGAAAAAAACCCATTACTTGGGCATAATTGTTACTTCAACATACTCTTAGGAGTTTCAAGTGATGGTTAAACGCACAATAGTTTTTAATTTTCAATCAAGGATACTCAATTAAACTTAGTTAATACTGTAATTTGTTTGCTTAGTGAACTGCTAAATTAGTCTCCATTGGCAGTATTGAAAATGTGTTAAAACTTGTTTTTCTTTACAAATGTTTTTGTGCAGTGCAAACTCCCCTTGGGAGTTGATACACTCTTTATAGATATTTTAATAACTACATAGAAATAAATGAAGTATTAAGATACCAAATACATTTTTAAAATGATATTGTTTACTTATAATTGGGCAGGGAAGGCAGTCAAATAAAAATATATTATTCAAGGAATAATTAGTTCAAAAACAAGGCGCTAATGAAAATAGATAAAGGACTCCCAAACCTATGTCCCACTGTCTCTTATGAACATGAAAGAAAGCTGGTGTGAAAATATTAGGCCTGGGAGAAATTTTAATTATGCAACATAATTGGCGTAAATTTGATAATTTCGTGTAACAAAATTTAAGCATACTTACTGAGATTATGCCTTTACGCCACATCGTGTAACGAAAATCCCTGCCAAGAAAAATTCTTAACTTGAGAAGCACAGTAAAACAAGTAGCAGTTGTTTAATGCAGACGTCAACAAACATTTCAGGTTATGTTTTTTAACTGAGTGGACCATTTAGATCATTTTCAGAATGTGAAACTATAATTCTGGATGAGTGCGCCAGTTCTTTTAGCGCAAGCAACCAGAACACAAAACATACTTTTTCAATTTTCTTTTGACACGAAAGAGCCATAGAGAGTGGAAGGATACTGCACATATAGTAGCAATGGTCTCTTCCTATCCTGAAGACTTCTCCCTCTGTTTTGTTCACCCCTTGGTCATTTTGGAGTTTGGAGGGAAAGCATGTGTTGCTTTTTGTGTGTAATTTGTGCTGTATCCAAACCCTTGGAATCTTTACTTTTTGGAAAAATCAAATAGATTCAAGGCAGTACTTTGCAAACCATTTGATGTTTGAGTGAGAGCAGACAACACTCTTTTGGTTAAATTATTTGGGAGTTTTTAGTTTGTTTGTTGTTGGATGGCCTGGAGTTTGAAGTAGTGGCCCTTGTGGGATTAAATCTGTTCAAGCGCTACTACTGGCACATTTTTGGGCTGTTGGAAGCCTGGGATTATAATATGTATTTTCTCCATTTCATTGGTTTTTTTAGGAATTGTGTGCAGATATGTTAATCATTTTATTGTGTTGCTGTTTTACTCTTTGGGACTAGACTGTCCTGCAGTGCACCTTGGGCGTATTTTTTATGTATTTTTTTTCTCATTCTCACTGCTGCTGTTCTGTAGTATTTGTTTAAATGATTTTGGGGGCTTGTGGTTGGCCTTGTATTAATTCTAAATTGTAGGTTATTTTTTTGTCTTCATGCGTGTAGTGGTAGCTTGGGTCAGGCCCATGTAGCCAGACTTGTTCCTTTATTCTCAACTACCTTCTTTTCCATGTGGATATGGATAGGATTTCACCAATTTTTGTGAGTTTGTGTATGTGTGACATGGTTGATGTTGTGTGTTACTTTTTCCTGCCCTGCAACTTAAAGTATTTTGGAGGGGTAATTGATTTTGCCTTGCTCTTTGGTTCCGTCATTTGTAACGTTTATTTATTATTTTATTTTCCAACATTGCTGATTTACTGATGGTGGGTAAATGGCAGTCTCTTGTGTGACCCCAAATATATATATATATATATATATATATATATATATATATATATATATATTCACTGAAAAAACCATAGGTTTCAGGGACGTTATAGTTACAAATTAGCATTTAAAAACCTTTGAAATTCACTGAAAAAACCATAGGTTTTAGGGACAGTTATAGTTAGTTGGACATTGCACTCGTACAAAACCCGTGAAATTCCCCCGTTATAGTTAGTCCAGCTAACTATAACTCGCACCCCCGCAATGCACTGCTGATGACGTCACATATTACATCACTCATGACATGGTCAGTGACATCACTGATGACATCACTGATGACATCTCAAATGACATCACTGATGACATCACTGATGACATCATCCAGTGACTGTGTGTTTCTGTAAAGTTTAAATATTTTTAATATATATAGGAAAAGACGTATTGAAGAATGAGTGGGTGTGTAAGTGTCTGTATGGATGATTTAGTAGGTGCGTGACTGACTCTATAAGTGAGTGATTTAACGTATCTTACTGAATGCATGGGTTAGTGACTAAACTGGGTGAATGTCTGTATCCGTCTGTCTGTTGCTGTGTAAGTGGCTGCATGTGTTTGTGAATAGCTACATGAGTGTCTATATGAGTTATTGAATGCTTGTCTGAGTATCTGTATGGGTGCCTGAGTGTTTGTGTGGGAGGGGTGTGTGCAACTCTGTGCATAGATGTGTGAGTGGGTGATTCACTGGGTGGATGGTTTCAAGAGTGCAACTGTGATAGACTGTATGGGTGGGTAAGTGTGTGTAAGAGTGTGTTAGTGAGTGAATGTATGTCCCAGTGGTACATGTGTGAGTAACTACATATGTGAAAGGCAGTATATATGTGTGTTGGAGTATATAAATAGCTATAAGCGAGAGTGAGTGATTGTGATAGTGGCTGTATGGATGAGTGTGTGCTTGTATCAGTGATTGTATAAGAGCGTAAGAATGTGCTACTATTTGTATTAGTAAGTGAGCTGGTGTGTGTATAACTGTATAGGTGAGTAAATGGTAGTGTGTTTAATTATTTGCATGACTGACTAGGTGTGTGAGTACCTCTATGGATGAGTGGCGGTGTTTGAGTGTCTATATAGGAGTATGAGTGCATATGATAGTCCTGTACTGAGTGACCGTAAGTATGAGTGACTGTACGGGTGAGTGAGTGGATGTGTGCGTAGACCTAAGAATCAGTGAGTGGGTATGTAGTTATTGGTGTTGGAGTGTCTATGGTTTTGCGAATGGCAGTCTGTAATTTAGAGTGGGTGTATCAAAGGTTATATTAGAGTGTGAGGAGGTGCATCAGATTATCACGTGGATGATGTCATCAGTGATGTCATTTGAGATGTCATCAGTGATGTCATCAGTGATGTCACTGACCATGTCATGAGTGATGTAATATGTGACGTCATCAGCAGTGCATTGCGGGGCGCGAGTTATAGTTAGCTGGACTAACTATAACGGGGAATTTCACGGGTTTTGTACGAAAGTGCAATGTCCAACTAACTATAACTGTCCCTAAAACCTATGGTTTTTTCAGTGAATTTCAAAGGTTTTTTAAATGCTAATTTGTAACTATAACGTCCCTGAAACCTATGGTTTTTTCAGTGAATTTCAAAGGTTTTTTAAATGCTAATTTGTAACTATAACATGTCTGAAACCTACAGTTTTTTCAGTGAATTTCAAAGGTTTTGTAAATGACAATTTTTAAATGTATTAATTGTTATATACATTTTTTTCATACTGTTTCCAAATTTTTTAGAAACAATTTTTTTTTACATATTTTATTTTTTAAATTACATTGTAATTACATTATACATTACATTACAAAAATACTTTCTCAGAATGAATTACTTTAGTTTAATTACTTTGCACATAGGCAATAGACTTTTAAGTACAGTAGTTACAGTTGTTGCAATGGGCAACACATTTTCAAACACAATGCAACATTCAGCTCAATGTGAATTTCTAGTTAAATGCAATTAGTTACTTTATGGATTACTTTTCTAACCACATTACTGGATCCTAGATTCAGTCCTGGGACATCTCCTGTAAACAGTTGAGTAAAAGCGTTTTGGTTACAGTCGTGATTTTTAAGGAATATTATTGTACTTTAAAAGTTCACACTTAGAAACTTTTTCTCATAGAATCACCAATGTTATCCTATGGAAGGAAATTCACTTAGAAGTTAAAAACTGTTATCGTTACTTTTTCTTACTCAGTGTTGGATCCTGGATCCAGCACTGGTGCATCTCCTGTAAACAGTTGAAAGAATGCGTTTAAGTCATACAGGCGATTTTTTAGGAATATTTGTAGTTTGTGAAAATCGACACTTTGAAACTTTTCTGCTGAAAACCAGACAATGGATTCCTATGGAAGGAAATTCAAGTTACTGGTAAGTACGGTTAAAATTACTTTTGAGGATCAGTACTGGGCTGAAAGATGCAGCACTGAGGTCTCTCCTGATAACAGGTGAGTAAATCGGAATTCGTATTTCGGCTGATTTTAGAGGAATATTTTAAAGTTCCAAAACTCCACACTTAGAAGAATTTCCAAGTGAAACCAGTCAATGTTAGCCTATGGAAGGAAATTCAAGTTACTGGTAAGTACGGTTAAAATTACTTTTCAGGACCAGTACTGGGCTGAAAGATGCAGCACTGAGGTCTCTCCTGATAACAGGTGAGTAAATCAGAATTCGGATTTCGGCTGATTTTAGAGGAATATTTGTATGTTTCAAAAATCAACACTTAGAAACTTTTTCAGCAAAAAGCAGGCAATGATATCCTATGGAAGGAAATTCAAGTTACTGGTAAGTACGGTTAAAATTACTTTTGAGGATCAGTACTGGGCTAAAAGATGCAGCACTGGGTTCTCTCCTGATAACAGGTGAGTAAATCGGAATTCGTATTTCGGCTGATTTTAGAGGAATATTTTAAAGTTCCAAAACTCCACACTTAGAAGAATTTCCAAGTGAAACCAGTCAATGTTAGCCTATGAAGGAAATTCAAGTTACCGGTAAGTACGGTTAAAATTACTTTTGAGGATCAGTACTGGGCTGAAAGATGCAGCACTGAGGTCTCTCCTGATAACAGTTAGTAAATCGGAATTCGTATTTCGGCTGATTTTAGAGGAATATTTTAAAGTTCCAAAACTCCACACTTAGAAGAATTTCCAAGTGAAACCAGTCAATGTTAGCCTATGAAGGAAATTCAAGTTACCGGTAAGTACGGTTAAAATTACTTTTCAGGACCAGTACTGGGCTGAAAGATGCAGCACTGAGGTCTCTCCTGATAACATGTGAGTAAATCGGAATTCGTATTTCGGCTGATTTTAGAGGAATATTTTAAAGTTCCAAAACTCCACACTTAGAAGAATTTCCAAGTGAAACTAGTCAATGTTAGCCTATGAAGAAAATTCAAGTTACCGGTAAGTACGGTTAAAATTACTTTTCAGGACCAGTACTGGGCTGAAAGATGCAGCACTGAAGTCTCTCCTGATAACAGGTGAGTAAATCAGAATTCGGATTTCGGCTGATTTTAGAGGAATATTTGTATGTTTCAAAAATCAACACTTAGAAACTTTTTCAGCAAAAAGCAGGCAATGATATCCTATGGAAGGAAATTCAAGTTACTGGTAAGTACGGTTAAAATTACTTTTGAGGATCAGTACTGGGCTGAAAGATGCAGCACTGAGGTCTCTCCTGATAACAGGTGAGTAAATCGGAATTCGTAGTTCGGCTGATTTTAGAGGAATATTTTAAAGTTCCAAAACTCCACACTTAGAAGAATTTCCAAGTGAAACCAGTCAATGTTAGCCTATGAAGGAAATTCAAGTTACCGGTAAGTACGGTTAAAATTACTTTTGAGGATCAGTACTGGGTTGAAAGATGCAGCACTGAGGTCTCTCCTGATAACAGGTGAGTAAATCGGAATTCGTATTTCGGCTGATTTTAGAGGAATATTTTAAAGTTCCAAAACTCCACACTTAGAAGAATTTCCAAGTGAAACCAGTCAATGTTAGCCTATGAAGGAAATTCAAGTTACCGGTAAGTACGGTTAAAATTACTTTTCAGGACCAGTACTGGGCTGAAAGATGCAGCACTGAGGTCTCTCCTGATAACATGTGAGTAAATCGGAATTCGTATTTCGGCTGATTTTAGAGGAATATTTTAAAGTTCCAAAACTCAAGAATTTCCAAGTGAAACTAGTCAATGTTAGCCTATGAAGGAAATTCAAGTTACCGGTAAGTACGGTTAAAATTACTTTTGAGGATCAGTACTGGGCTGAAAGATGCAGCACTGAGGTCTCTCCTGATAACAGGTGAGTAAATCGGAATTCGTATTTCGGCTGATTTTAGAGGAATATTTTAAAGTTCCAAAACTCCACACTTAGAAGAATTTCCAAGTGAAACCAGTCAATGTTAGCCTATGAAGGAAATTCAAGTTACCGGTAAGTACGGTTAAAATTACTTTTGAGGATCAGTACTGGGCTGAAAGATGCAGCACTGAGGTCTCTCCTGATAACAGGTGAGTAAATCGGAATTCGTATTTCGGCAGATTTTAGAGGAATATTTGCACAATGGTGAAGGGAGGGGGCGGGGCCTGAGGTGGCATCTGTGCAAACGCGCCCGTGGCGCGTTTTAAGTTGGGGGATTAAGTCCCCTTGAATCATGAGGGTCCCTACGGGCCAACTAGCCCACCAGGAACCTCCAGTATGCGCTAGGGGCTGCGTTGCAGAGACATGTACAGAGGCCACACCCCTTTACACCTCTCTGCAACGCAGCTCTGTGGCGCTTTCTGGACGTACCTGTTGGGCTAGTTGGCCCCCAGGGACCCTCAGGATTGAAGAGGATTTAATTCCCCATCTTAAAACGCGCCACGGGGCCTGTTTGCACACATGTCACCTGAAGCCCCGCCCCTCCCTTCACCACTGTGCAAACGCGCCCCGTGGCGCGTTTTAAGTCGGGGGATTAACTCCCTTGAATCCTGAGGGTCCCTGGAGTCCAACTAGCCCACCATGTTCCTCCAAAAGCGCCACAGAGCTGCGTTGCAGAGAGGTGTAAAAAGGGGCGTGGCCTCTGTACACCTCTCTGCAAGGCAGCCCCTGGCGCATACTGGAGGTTCCTGGTGGGCTAGTTGGCCCCCAGGGACCCCCAGTATTCAAGGGGAATCTGTTTCTCTGCAAACGCGCCAGGGGCGCGTTTGCAGAGTGGTGAAGGAAGGGGCGGGGCCTGCGGCCCGATCGTTTTTTTTGTTTTTTTCCTGAAGGGGGCCGTGTGGCCCCCTTCCTTTTTCCTATTTTTAGGCCCCGGGACCCCATCCCCGGGGCCTGGCTCTCGTTGGGGACTGTGGGGGTCCCCAAACCCCCACAGTCCCGCCGGCTCCCCGTGTCCTACGGGAGCCGGCATTGCTTACACATGGGGAGCTGCTAAGATGCTGCTCCCCATGTGGAAAGCATCGCTTTGGATATTGGAAGAGAGAGCAGGTTTCCTGCCTCTCTTCCAATATCCAAAGCAAGTTTGCAATGACAGGACGGGAGCCGCGAGGCTCCCGTCCTGTCATTGCAAACAGCAGTGTCCCGGGGTAGGCACCCCGGGACACTGCAGGAGCCGGCCCTGGGGGTGGTGGTCCCCAGGGCCATCAAGGGTTTCCAGGAGGGGGCCGCGCGGCCCCCTCCCTACATTTTGAAAGCCCCGGGAGGTGGTGGTCCCTGGGCTCTGGGGGTCCAAAACGGACCCCCATTTTAATTTTTCTTAGTGCCCCGGGAGGTGGTGGTCTCGGGCGTGTGGGGGCTGGAGCCCCCCACACAGGTTTTTAATTTTAAAAAAGAAGCCCCGGGAGGTGGTGGTCCTCGGGCTGCGGGAGGGCTCAGAGCCCTCCTGCTTCATTATACATAAAGCCCCGGGGTGGTGGTCCTCGGGCTTGGGGGCCCTTAGAGGCCCCCACACATAAAATTAACCCCCCCAGCATGCCCTCGGGACTTGGCCCACCCGGGGCCACTACATCGGAGCGCGGAGACCGCGCTCGATTTTTTTTTTTTCGGCAGGGTTCGCGCTCCCTGAGCGCATCCTGCCGATTTTTTTTTTTTAAATTTTTTTGCCCAGGGGTCCTTGTGGGACCCCTGAGCAGACCTAGGGGGTCAGGGTGTTTCTACCCTGCCCCCTTTGTGCGCTTTGCGCACTTGTTTCTGTCCCTCGGTTCTACCGAGGGATAAATGGCTGCCAACACTTCCTGATTTGGAGTGTTGACAGCCAATTAACATAAAGCTCGTGCTCGGGAGGATCCGCGGCCCTAGATATACCTATCTTTTTCTTTTGATTTTCTCAGCAACTACTGAACGGATTTACACCATTTAACAAAAGGGTTCTTTCTGAACCAAGAACTACCTCTTGCCAAATTTGGTGTAATTCCGTTCAGCAGTTCGGGCTGTAGCCGTGTCTAAAGTTTCCTATGGAAAATTGCATGGGGAAAACGCGTTTGGGACCCCCTTTTTCTCGGCCCCCGCTGACGAATCCCCCGAGACTTTCAGGGTAGGAGCGGACCGGAGCGCCCCACAAAGTTTGAAAATTTTGCGAAGATACGTCAACCGGCAAGAGAGTTATTTCAAATAGAATGTCATGGATTTCCTATGGATAATAGGTTGTAACTATAACTATCTACTGGCGACCGCCAGTAGATAATATATATATATATATATATATATACATATATATATATATATATATTACCTACTGGCGGTCGCCAGTAGGTAGTTATAGTTAGGACCTAGTTTCCATAGGAAAAGCGTTTTTTGATTTGACAATATCTTTGACGCTGTTTGACGTAATCTTCGCGAAATTTTCAAAACTAATGGGGCGCTCCGTTCAGCTCCTGTCTTGAAACTTTCAGGGTGATTCGTCAAGCTGGGGCCGAGAAAAAGGGGGTCCCAAAACACGTTTTCTCCATGTTAATTTACATAGGAAACTTTAGACAAAGCTACAGCCCGAACTGCTGAACGGAATTACACCAAATTTGGCAAAAAAGGTAGGTTTTGGTCTAGAAAGCGTGCTTTTTTTTAAATGGTTTAAATCCGTTCAGCAGTTGCTGAGAAATTTAAAAAAAAAAAATTCGATATCTGAGCACCGAGGAGGATTCGCGACTCCTCCCGAGCACAAGCTGATTTCTGATTGGCTGCCAACACTCCAAACCAGGAAGTGTTGGCAGCCATCTTGTGACTCGGTAACCGAGTCACAAGAAATCAGTAGAAAAAAAGGTGAAAAACAAGAAAAGGGGGCAGGGTAGAAACACCCTGACCACCTAGGCCTGCTCAGGGGGTCCTACAAGGACCCCAAGGCCAAAAAAAGCATTTTTTTAAAAATAAATCGGCCGAATTCATGCTGGGTGCGCGAATCCGGATGAAAAAACAAAAACAAAACGAAGCGCGGGCTTCCGCGCTTCGTTATCTATAAGCCCCCGGGTGGGCCAGGTCCCGGGGGCAATGCGCAAATAATTAGCAGGGGACCATCACCTCCCCGGGGCGACAGCGAAGGCTTAGACTTCCAGCGCCCTCCAACACTATGTGTGTCTGAGACCCAACAAACAGCAAACTGCGGAGGCCCCCCTCCTCCCCCGGACCACGTGATTGCAGAGCCTCTCCACTCAATATAGTCCTGCTGGAAGCAGGGGGAGATGGAGAGATGCGCGCAGAGGGGGAGACCGTGGAGCCCTGGCGGGCTGAGAGGATCTGAGCTGCACACAGACCCCTGCCTCTTCGGGTGCCTGGGCTGCAGGAGAGGGCTCGGCGGTGGCTGAGGGCACCTCTTCCTTCGTGGCCAGACTCGGGACTTCAGGGTGGGGTCGGGGAGCCGGGTGACGGCTCAGTGCGGGCGGTTGGTCCCCTCCAGACAGTGCCAGGGTTGTAGGAGAGGGAGTTCACAGTGCTAGCCAAGAACACTTCTCCCATCCAAGCACAGCCGGGTCTGCAGAAGAGGGCTCGGAGTGTCGACTAAGGGTACCTCGGTCTCCACTCCAACTAGAGCCGGGGCTGCAGGTGGAGGCTCGGTGCGGGCTGTGGACACTACTCCCTCCAACCGTGCGAGGGCTGCAGGGGGCAGAGCGGGGGCTGCAGGAGGGCTCGGTGTGGGTTGACGCTCCGTCCTCTCTATCTGGAGCTACAGGAGAGAGCCTCGGTGCGGGCGGAGGAATTGCAGGTCCGGCCTGAGGGCAGCGCACCTTTCCAGCCAGTGTCAGAGCCACAGGACAGTGTCGGGGTGCAGTCAGAGGGCACCGAATCCCTTTTGTATATCGCAGCCGGGGTTACAAGAGAGGGCTCAGCCCTTGTTGAGGGCACACCTTCCCTCAACCAGAGCCGGGACTGTAGGTAAGCGTTCTGGCTGCCTATTGAGAGATCGTTTGCAGACTGAGGGCAATGCTACCCTCCTATCTATCGGATCCGAGGCATCACAAGAGGGCTCGTGATACCGGCCCAGGTGAGGGCTTGGCCTAACGCCAGAGGACTCAGAGTGCAGACCGAGGACGTGCACATTATCCCCCCGCTAGGTTTTGCCCCTGTTCATTTTTCTCCCTGACTTCTCTCCTTGATTTCGTCTGTCAGGTCTATCCTCTACCCCCAAGTCTCTCTCTTTCTTCCCCCTTTTCTCTCAACTCCTGCCTCCACCCCTTCTTATTTTATATTTCTCATCTTCTCTCATTTTGCCCCTTCCTCCCTAGCCTGTCCCGTCTCCCCTTTCTATTGTCTCTTGTTTTTTTTGTCCCTGTCCTCTCCGTTGCCTTTTCTTTTGTCCGTGTTCCCACTTGTTCCCAAGCCCCTTACATTCTCTTTTCACTCCTTCCCATTTCTGTTTTCTTTCTTTTCTGAATGCAAGCCCCCTGCCACCGCTCACCCGCATTCTTTGCATTTTCTGAACAGGCTGCATACAGTCAGACATGCACGCACACCTACATTCTCATGCACACACTGTTCCTTGTTGTAGGGATTCTGCACATATACAGAGCTATGCACAGGATAATAGGACCTCGGAGTATAGTGGTGAACCAACCATGCACCTTAGTACCCACAATCCCAATTCGACTAGCTTTAGCGTCTCATTCGCAGCGAAGCTACCAATGATTAGACAACCCAGAACACGGTTTCTCTCTCTCAGGACTCGCAGGAGCAAGAACACCCTTTCATAACTCACTCATACTTGTCCACAACGTGCGTAATAAGAGACACAGTATAGTTTAAAATGTTTATTTCAACTATCGTGCTCTAAGATACAGTACACGTGCCAGTACTATCAGAATAATGCATAATGATAAAATAAGAAGCATAGTTACAATTCCATAGAATACAAACGGGGAAAGCATTTTGTAAAGCAGTGGATATAGGGCTAAATGGCCTTACCACCCTCCCCGTGTTATTAACTAGTTTATTATAAAAATAGAAGACCTCTGGGCTTTGTCCGGCGGACCCTCATACCTCAATATCTAGATGCAAGGTTTACATCATCAGACAAGCACAGCTCTTCTCCCTGGAAAGGTTTTCCTCCGAGTGCCACAAACAGCGAGATCACAATATTAAAAGCACACAAATTTCTCCAGTGCAGCTGTACTTAGTGTTATGTCTAAGTGCGAGGGACTGGCCAGATCAGCAAGAACACGGGACGTTGTTTTTCGACCTTGTACATGTTGTGCAGACGAAACCCACAGGGAACAGGAGAAAAGGTGAAAGGCAGACAGTTCTAATATAGCCGGGCACAAGCAGAGGCTGAAGAAACAAAGTCACAAAGTAACGTGTGCAAAAAGGCATTATGGCAGCCAGGCCTAAGCCAACTTAGCAATGCAGACAATGAGGCCACAAACCACATGACACCCTCCCCTGGTCAGTCCACAGGCGAAGACATAGGACGCAGATAGAGTTCAAATAGATGGAGCAGAACGTCTATCAGAAATAGTCCCCAATGAAGGACAGTGAATGGTATAAAAAACCCAGGATTAAAAAATTCCAGAAAGGGCACAAAAAAAAAATCCAGAGATGCAGGACGCTGAAAGCGGAGGCCCCCCTAATCCAATAAAGTGTAAGTGCAAAAAAGCGCCACACCTTCCAAGAGGAGATCGTTGGAATCGTCTGAAAAAAGCGACGCCATCCAGTTCAACAAATCAAAACTGCATTCATGTTCCTCGCAAGAGGGAGCAGTGATCAGCATTGCGGGACAACTTGCGTGATACTCAACATAACTTCATTGTAGGAGAGACTGAGCAGCCGCCCAGACATCCCATTGCACCAAAATTCCAAGTGCAGCCGCACGCACCATCAAGCCATCGCCGGAACAGTCCCGTTCATGGGCCTCTAAGGGACCCATCAACTGGCCAAAATCCGGGTCAGACAGAGACGTATTGGAGAGGCAATAATCCAAGGACCAAGAGAAAGGACATCGGATGCAAGACATCACAGGTTGCACGCAAGTGAAATACGCAAAGCGAAAAGAAAGTCTATAGGACACACTGAGTGTCGCCAATGGCAGGATGCCAAAGCCGATGAGCATGCGTTCACGGAGCATCTGGAGTCGACCGTGGTCGAGGAGGCCCCCAGGAAGCGCAGCCATTGCGTAGCAAACAGACCAAAAGCAATATACCAGCCGCTAAGGCGAGGATCAACGGAAAGCCGCCAAAGACGCTGGAAAAAATAGAATGAATAAAAGCTGGTATTACACCAAATAGAGTTTGAAAGGAGGTAACAAGGCCAGAGCCCACAACTTTAAAAAAGTGCGCAAGACCTTCGGTGCGGGATGCATTGAAAACACGTTGAATCAGCTCACCGAAATGTTGTGGGAGGTTTGTGTTCAAAAGGGCCTGTATCTCCCTGTGGGTACTAGCCACCTGGAGGATGAATGTCTCCCGAGCGGATGTGAGCATAACCTCTTGGTTCAATAATAGCGCCTTTATTCTGCTCAATTTATTGAAATCTGCCTTCAAAGTCAGAATGGAAGGCCAAATGGAACTATCTATTATGTCGTGCGGGGGAGGAAAAAGCACATTTTTGCAGCACACAACCCGGTGGGAAACTGTTACAATATAGGGGATGCCGGCCAGCATTCCACAGCAGTCCTGATTATTCAGAAGGAGATAGCTACCATTTGCAAGCACAGTGAAAGTAGGTGATATAGCAGGAGCAGGAATGCCCTTTAAAACACAAGCAAGATTCGGAGCTGAAACATTACAAGCCCCGTGCAATTTAATGTTTTTACAAATCAGGGAATGACCCACAGTAGAATCGCATGACTCTCCTGTGAGAAAAACTTTTTTCCGTCCCTAAGGCATCTATACATGAAAGGCAGGGACCAAAGTTCATGCAAGAAGGCACTGCCTAAAGGCTGAAAACGGCCAACAGGATAATGTTTCATGCAGGAACTGAACTCAAAGAAAAAGGCAAAGCGATAACCCCGTGAACTAGCCACACTGCAGAGTCCAACTCCGCCACAGAGAATGGTAATGGCTCTATCTTTTCGATATGTAAGAGAGTGTATGTTGCATCTTTCATGGACATGAATTGCTGTTTTTCAGTTAAATTAAACGGCAAGAATAAGGCAGAGGTGTTCAAAAATGCCAAGGAATTTTACCCATTTTTAGTGTCTGCAAAGTCCACGCAAACTGCATTACTGAACGCAACTGATTTTGACCATGATATAACACAGATACATCATCTTGTACAATATCAACAACAGAGGAAACATTATTCTCTAATGTGTAAATGCGGGAAGACAGGGTATTAATACTATTGTCAACAACAGCCAGCACTTTTTCTAAATTTGCTTGATCGATTTCCCGTAAACGGAAAGCAGCTTCAATTTGCGAAAGCTTCCAGAGTTCATTGTAAGTTTCATAAATGAATCTCTTAGGTCGAGGACCACGAGGCCCCAGAACAAAATCGGACAGATCAATGTTGCCTGATAGGAGGGATAAATGTTGTTTTACAGAATCTAAGGAAAAGTGCTGCAACCACTGTTTACACAATTTACCAACATAATATGTTGTAACAGTACGAGAGTCAGAAGACCTCGGATCTGGCCTATCCTGTTTGTAACCAGGAGCTGAGTCATGAAAACGCAGTTGGCAGGCATTCGATGCTATGGGCCAAGCCAACCAGGGTGACTGAACAAACGTAGAGACATTAAACGAATTGTTTTGAAACAAAGCTTGCAAAGTGGCAAGGGAAATATTGAAATGCAAGCTCTCGTTGGGAGTAGAAGACAATACGGGAATGGATGGTGCATTTAATTGTTTGGAAGTAGCCAAACCCCAACACGTTGTTTGATAGATTGTATGATTTAAAAATAAAATTTGGGCCGGGATTAGGCAAGCACGGTGTAAGGCTTCCGTGCCGCGTACCTGCCATGATTTGGTGCCCCAAATAGATTTTAAGTCAATGGTGTCCTGCCAGTGCTCATAACCACCCATGGCTAATGCGTTCAAAAAGGAACCCGAATATAGCAATTTGGTGTGGGTCAACATGATCTTCTGTGCAGACGCAGTGTTCAATTTAAAATAATAGGACCCAGGGTTTGATCTATCAAAGTCTGTAAAGTAAGTGAATTTACTTCTAAGAGTTTGGGAGTACCTGGCAAAGGGGTCGGACAATGTTCCCATTGGGTGTAATTAAAAGGACCCCGAAGAGTACTTGGTTTATGGAGAAAGTGGTTGCCCCAATGCTGGTAACAATATAAGTCAGCATAACTTGCAGAATTTAAATACAGATCTTCAGCATTAAAAGCAGCATAATATTTCAAATCAGTAAATAACGATTCAACGGCATGCACATCCCAATCATCAGAATGAATATTACTTTTAACGACATCACCCATTGAAATACGGAGGACATTTGGTACATTAATAATCTCGGTTGGTCCATGAATTTGGAAATTTACCGCATCCCATAAGATGCCATCAGCGACTGGGAAAGCTGAAATGTTCACAAATGTGTGGTCACGCTTCATGATGTGAGAAGAAGAATGCGGAGCCAAAGTTCCAGCGACAAAGTTCACTGCAGAGCATTCTGGTAAATAGTGACCATTGATGAGTAAGAAAAAAACTGTCACCAAGCCAATGGACATGAACAGAAAAATCAGGGCTAGTACCAACCAGATGTATGTCCATGGTGGGATCAAAAAATTGTCTCTGAACCAGGACATAAAAATACTGAAGCTGGACGGGATAAGTGATGAGGTGGAAGCTGAATCAAAGGAATAACGGGTTGGGCTCAGTGGCGTTGTTGGTAGGTGAGCCACCGACTCGTTGGAGGGGTATGGATACTCGGTCTCCTCGTTGCAGGGGGAATCCGGGTAGTCGAGCAGGCGATCAGGCAAATCCACCATCTCAATGGCAACATCAGTGACCGTGTGGGCTGGAGGGCCACAAACATGAGTCCTAGAAATGGCTGGACAGGAGACCGCTGGTGTTACGCTATTCAGGATCGGCCAGATGTTGTAGCTTGACATTGTCCACTGAGATGTATCTGTTGTCTTTGCGACCAGGAAGCGGTGGTAAGATGACTGTACGAGTACCCTTCAAGCCAAGGACTGGAACCGGCGCACGATAAGAGGGGCCAAATTCTTTTTTGTTCTCCACCTTCTCTCGGACCAGATCTCCAACTTTCGGAAGCCAGCCAGCAACCGGAATCTGCAGCGCAGCGTCTGTGGCTCAAGGTAAATGTTCGTTTGCAAGTTTGTCACGGGCTTCTTGTAAGTCCTGCAACATAGTACAATGATTATCTACGTCAAAGATTGTGGATTGCGCCGCCATGTCTAGACCATCAAGGTCGGGCACAAACATTTGTATGCCAAAGAGCATTTCGGAATGGAAGGTGCCGCAGGCAAAAATTCCCACAAAGACACGCAAATCCCTTATGACATTTCGAGCGTCAGCACTCCATTGTGGCCAAACCCAGATGAAACGTGTGCACGAATCCACTGCAACCAAGATGTACTTATATGCAGTGTCAGAAGAAAATGGACCGCAGTGATCCAGGAAAACACACCCAAAAGGTTTGTTAGAAATGCAGAGCTGTGTTTGTGGTGGTCGTGTAACCGTTGAAGGCTTAATTTGCTGTCAAACATCACAAGAAAGCACATAAGTACGTGTTTGTTTATATAAACCACGCCACCAGTAACGCTGCTGCAAGATGGAAACAATCACAGATACGCCAGCATGGGCCGAAGCCAAGCCTTTGTGTGCGGCCGTTATCAAGGAAGGTCTGCGGTCCGCGGTGGGAATCAGCCGATCACCAACGTCTGGAATTCTTACGTAAGGAACCTGTTCGGGACTTAACTGATAAGAGTACTTGGAAGGGAAACCCCGTGGGTAATTAGCACCTTCCTTTATTGCAGCAATAGCTGCCAAAATCTCATTATCTATTTTAGTCATGGATCTTGTAACTGCTGCAACTGAGCACGTGGCTACTGCTAATTTGGCAGCTTCATCTGCCAAACTGTTACCGACAGCGTGTGCGCCCACACGCTGGTGGCCAAGGGTATGAATCACCTGTGTGAGAGGCAAACGTTGTTTAAGATCTGCCACTCGAACCCAAAGCAACTTATGCTTAATTGTGCTTCCTTTTGCATCTCTATAGTCGTTTTGCGACCAAAAGAATAGGTTGTCATTGAAAGATTGAACACAGTAGTATGAATCGCATACAATAAGAGTCGTCACGTCTGGATTCGCGAACTCAAGTGCGAGCACCAAAGCACGCAGCTCGGCCAATTGTGCAGTACTGTCTCCTAGTGCCTGTGTGTGCACTACATTCGACTTGAACTCTCCGTTCACCATATTACCTGCAACAATAGCACACGCTGCGGAATAAGCATGCTTGGAACCCGTGGCCGGTTGTGTCGAACCATCGGTATATATAATACATTCGTACTCCTCAAGCGGTAGCAAAGACAGAGGAGGAGGATGAACAAATTCATACTGTAAGAACTCCTGTGTCTGAAGAGAGGAATCAAAGATAAAAGTGACATCCGGGGACGTCAGAGATGTAGCCCATTGTATCCAATGGGGGTGCAAAGCCTTAGAGTTCAGGATACTTGCCTTCATCACTGCCTCAAGGGCAGGATATGGTGTTACCACCAAAATGCGTTTTCCCTGTGCCAGTGCGCGTTCCTTCAGAATCGCTATTTGCACTGCAGTCAAAACTTTCTCCACAGAGGAAAAGCGCAACTCCGCTGAAGTGTAAAGATGTGACTTGTATGCAATTGGTACTGTGTCTCCTTCGTTAAAGGTTAAGTACATGAAACCCACTGCCCCTGGCACAATTCTAATCACCACGTTTGTGTGGTTATCACGAGTCAACAAGAATTTAGATTCAAGTAGATCAGACTGCAAAGAGTGCAGTATCAAAGAATGCTCAGGAAGCCAGCATGACTTCGAAAAGTTGGGCTGTATCAAGGCATATAGAGGCTTGATACGCTGGGCATATTCGGGAATGTAAGTATGACCGAAGTTCAGAAAACCCAGTAATGACTGAAGCTTCTTCAGGGTGGTTGGAGGGCACAAAAGTGCGCACTTCTCCAAGAAATGGGGAGCTAAGCCCTTACCTTCATTGTTGAGCTCATAGCCCAAAAACAAAACGGTAAATTCAGCAATGTGAGATTTGTCAAAATTAAATTTGTATCCTAAGACCGCAAATTCAAGAATAATGCGGTCCACACGTGAAAGATGCGGCCATAATTCGTCGTCTGTCAGATAGATATCGTCGACGTACGAACAAGCATCTGGGTCTATGCTGTCCAACAAAGAGACAACACGGGCGGCGAAGACACCCGGGCTGTTCTTCTAGCCCATGGGCAAACGCCGAAATTTGATCTGTTTACCACCGGAAGTGAAAGCGCTCCATTGGCTGCACTCCGGGGACAAGTTGTGCGTGTAAAATCCATTGGATAGGTCAAGTGTCGTTTTATATTTTTTACGAACAAGACTGTCTACAAGCGCAGAACTGTGGGTATTTTGTACCGCAAAGGTCCAACAATGAGAGTTCAAATGTCAGTAATCCAATACTAGGCGGTACGATCCATCGGGTTTATAAACCGCAAAAAGGGGATTATTCATTGGTGATACGCATGTTTCAATTACTCCTTGATATTCTAACTGTGTCAGAATGTCAGAAATGGGACCTTTAGCTTCCTGCCGGATGGAATATTGGGGTTGTGGCTGTGGCAGCGACCGCAAAGGAATATCATGGGGGGGAGAGTCTTCATCCCAGCCCACGTGATTACGGTATAACGCCGGAGCCAGGGCCCCAGCCCATTCAGCTGCGAGAGCCTCCGCTTTGTCCTTGGGGACATGACGAGAAAAGCTCGGAAGGATTACCTCCTCCCCTCTACGCGCAGCAAGTACGAATGGGGGCGGCCAATCCGCCTCTGCCAACAAAATGTCGTAAGAAGAGGTCAGATTCTCCCAAAAATCCCTTTAATAACACGCTCAATGTCACCTTCAATTTGCAGGACAATATTAAATAGTCTGTCAGGGGGTGCCACTCGGGTGTCAGCTGTCTCAACAGTAATGAATGTGTCAGTTGCTGTCGCCTCCACATGAGGACGTAGTGCCTCCCGCACTATGGTAACTTCCGCGGCGCTGTCTAGTAGCGTCACTGCCCACGTCCAATTCAGGAGTCTCGTTCTCACCGTCTGTGGCATACCTCGCTGTTAAAGCTGCAACTTTTTTCTTCTGAAACTGTGGGCGAGAACGTGGAAATTCTTCGGGTTTCCCTCGGACTTGTTGTCGAGGTTGGTCTCGTCCCTGGGGGGCCTCACGACCCCTGCCTCTATCTTGGCGATCTCATCCACCAGTCTGGGAGGTCGATGGTGCCTGTGAAGAACAAGGAGAACGCGGGTCAGGGACTTGAAATCTATCTGGAGATTTAATTCTCGCTCTGTCGCGCAAATCATGAGTGCGTTCAGAAGATATGGAAACCGGGGACGCGGCACGCGACCCTGGTTTTTTCTGTTGCTTACCCTGTTTCTTCAACCTCCAGCTATTTTGAATAAAGAACGGTTTCTCATCTTTCTCAGATTGAGTTTTCTGTTGTGGCTGTGATTGAGTTTGCATTTTAGCAAAAGGCTTAACTCCCAGACTATTGCGGCCAATGGTTTTATAAGCCTGTGCAATAATTTTTGGGAATTCGGGTGGCATGTCCGGTTCTGGGACTAAAGCCAAAGCATTAGCTACTTGAAAGTTAACTGCATCACCCTTGATGTTCGCAAGGATTAAATCAGCCACTACATCAAACACTCCCACCTGTCTCATCCCCAATTCCACAGCCGCTTCAGGGCCATGCTCATCCTGCACTCGTTTAATTACAGAGGGGAGAACTGTCATGGAAGGAGTGCCGAAACACTTTGCATATACTGCTGCGAATACCTTGCCCCAGTTGTTGCATTCTGCCAACTCGGGAATTAAGTCTTTCGGCAAACTAATCGTCAAAATCCTGTGTTTTTCCACAGAAGTATTTGGAAAAACTGCCTCCAGCTGGTCAAATTTTTCTGCAAGCCAATAAGGTAAATCATCCTTATTTTGTGGGCGCTTGCCCATCACCGAATTAAACATGACGGGACTTATGGTTATACCGCCCGGTCCAGCTGGATACGCCGCAACTCCAGAAGGGGCTCCCTGGACGTTGCCTGTAACATACTGTACTAAAGCTCTGTGAACGCGTATCAAAGACGTATGCAATGCACGCAGTTCATCAACCGCAAGCGTCAAATACCGCGGATGGGGGGTATACCCAGCCAAGACTGGCCAAGTGGCCCCGTCTATTGATAGGGGGCCTAAACGAACCGAGGTGACCGGATGTGGGAGGGCGCCATTAAACCAAATACGGTGTTGCCATGCTGTAAGTGGTACTTCAAGAGCCTGATAAGGCCGATAAGCATTGGGTAGGGCAGTGAGAGCGTACTCATGAAACAAATTGTCCGTTCCATCCACCGCCGGAAACGTGACCCAAGAGTAAAACACCTCAAAATGGTGAGCTGGGTCAGCCTGCACCACAAAGATGAGTGCGACACCCGCGTCGGGCACTCCATAAGCCAGTAAATGAGCCTGTAGCGCAGCGCGGCTGTGTGCCGGTATATTTATATCCGCCATTAAGACCAGAAATGATCAACAAGCTAATGTAAGGCAGCACAATATAGGGTTAACCTAAACACCTTTTAATAACTTCAAGCTTGAAAGAACCTATAAAAACATCAATATAGGAGGTATCACCCTCCCACATGTTTCCGGAAGCGTATGCGAAGGGTGTTGTGGACAAGCACAAGCACTACTCAAGCGTCTCGCAGATAAGAAGCCCACTACGTTGGTGGCGCCATGTTGTAGGGATTCTGCACATATACAGAGCTATGCACAGGATAATAGGACCTCGGAGTATAGTGGTGAACCAACCATGCACCTTAGTACCCACAATCCCAATCCGACTAGCTTTAGCGTCTCATTCGCAGCGAAGCTACCAATGATTAGACAACCCAGAACACGGTTTCTCTCTCTCAGGACTCGCGGGAGCAAGAACACCCTTTCATAACTCACTCATACTTGTCCACAACGTGTGTAATAAGAGACACAGTATAGTTTAAAATGTTTATTTCAACTATCGTGCTCTAAGATACAGTACACGTGCCAGTACTATCAGCATAATGCATAATGATAAAATAAGAAGCATAGTTACAATTCCATAGAATACAAACGGGGAAAGCATTTTGTAAAACAGTGGATATAGGGCTAAATGGCCTTACCACCCTCCCCGTGTTATTAACTAGTTTATTATAAAAATAGAAGACCTCTGGGCTTTGTCCGGCGGACCCTCATACCTCAATATCTAGATGCAAGGTTTACATCATCAGACAAGCACAGCTCTTCTCCCTGGAAAGGTTTTCCTCCGAGTGCCACAAACAGCGAGATCACAATATTAAAAGCACACAAATTTCTCCAGTGCAGCTGTACTTAGTGTTATGTCTAAGTGCGAGGGACTGGCCAGATCAGCAAGAACAAGGGACGTTGTTTTTCAACCTTGTACATGTTGTGCAGATGAAACCCACAGGGAACAGGAGAAAAGGTGAAAGGCAGAAAGGCAGACAGTTCTAATATAGCCGGGCACAAGCAGAGGCTGGAAAAACAAAGTCACAAAGTAACGTGTGCAAAAATGCATCATGGCTGCCAGGCCTAAGCCAACTTAGCAATGTAGACAATGAGGCCACAAACCACACGACATCCTCTTCGCTCTCTACTCCTTTTTCTTCTGCTCAAAACTGGCTTTATCTTGTCTGCTCTCTGCCCCTTATGTCTCTTCTCTTCCTTTTTTTCTAAATATTTCGGTGCTGTTCTTTTGTCCCTGTGGTCAGAAAGGATGATGTTGAAGGACCATAGGTTATCCAAATGTGGAAACTCTCTCTCTCCCCCTATCTGTCTGCTTGTCTCACTCATACATGTTCTTTCCCTCTCTTTTTGTTTCTCTCTTTCGTTTCTCTCCCTCACTCTGCGCCTTTCTCTCTTTCTCTTTTCTTCTCTTTTCCCTCTATATTCTGCACATTTCTCTTTCCTCTTTCTCGTGCACTCTCTCCTTTCTGTACTTCTATCACTTTTCCATTTTCTCCTTTTATGACCTTCTCTCTTTTTGTCCCTTTGACCCGGCATTCTCTTTTCATTCCTCTCACTATCCCTTTCTCTTTCTCAAACTCACACTCTGGTCACGCGCACTCTCGTATACACAAACTCACACTCACAAACTACGTTAGCACACTCTGGCAGTCTTTTTCTTTTGCACTCAGACTTATTCCTGCACGCACTGCGATCTTCTGATCACTACCACAGATCAATACTTTTTAAGGTAAAGTGGGTAACTGCCCACAGCCCACCTGTTAAGTGCCCCCCCATCCAAAGTGATCTTATTTAATCACACCTTTGTCTGTTTCTCTATTTCAACCTCTCCACCATCCATTACATCTTAAGCATCTTGGAGTCCAGCGTGAAGGCGTATATCAACTGTTTTTGAGACTGAATTTTATATTTTTGGACATTGTGCAGACTTCATTTAGCACAAAATGGATAATAACATTCATTGTGGCTCTGAAGAGGGGCCCCAACCTTTACTTTGCCTGGGGGCCCATAACTCCTTATAATGGCACTGCCAGAGGTGGCCCTCCAGGACCCCGGAATACCTCTGCAGAGAGCTCCCACCCCTGTGCCAGACACTCTGCAGTGGAAGGAGGCGAGTTGTACCCGAGACGGACATTATAATCTATACAAAAAAAGAACTCACGTTTTAATAGCGCTGCCATTGGTCGCAAACTATAACAGGATTTGGAGCTATTGAATGATCGGCCCAAAACAATGTATGGAAAGATAAAATCCGGTGTCTCTCCTGCTGGAATTCAAACCTGCACTCGACAGTTTACTGTTTGATTTCTTCAGCGTACTCGAACCCACTGAGCTACAGCGCTGGGTATCAAATATGCCAGGGAACGGGAAGGTGCCTGGACAGCCCGGGATTAAATACTAATCCCAAAATACAAGATTTCACATTTTTTATCCTCGGAGAGATTCGTCGAAGGGTCCTGAAAGTAAAGCACAGATTCTAAGAGAAGAAAATTAGGCTTAAAAAGCGCATAAAAAACTCAGAGTTTGAAAGTAAAGATTACCTTCAGGGTGTGGGGTGCCCCCTTCAGGAAACAGCGCCTGTCCCTAGAGTCTTATGGGTCCTTAGGGGCCAACTAGCCCACCAGGTACGTCCAGTAAGCCCCACACAGTGGGATTGCCGAGAGGTGGTCTGAGGCCACGCCCCTTTTTACACCACTCTGCAAACGCACCTCTTGGCGCATTGCTGGTGGGGCGATGAGGTCCTCTTGTGTCCTGAGGACCTCAGGACTAAAGTGGACTTCATCCACCAGGCAGCAGTGCGCCAGGATCCGTGTTTGGAGAGTGGTGTAAAAATAGGGGCGTGGCCTTTGAGCACTCTCAGAAAACCAGCTGTATGGTGTTTACTGGAGGTAACAGGAGGGCTAGTTGGCCCCCAGGGACCCTCAGGAGGAAAGGGGAATTCATCCCCCAACCAAGAGCGCGCCAGGAGGTGCGTTTGCAGAGTGGTGGAGAAGGGGGGCGTGACCTGTGTCCATCTCTCAGCAATCCCACTGTGTGGGGCTTACTGGAGGTAAGAGGTAGGCTAGTTGGCCCCTAACCACCCCCAGCAGCGAAGGGGACTTCAATCCCCATGCAAGAGCATGCCAGGGAGCATGTTTGCAGAGTGTCGGGCAAAGGGGGCATGGCCTGCTATTAGAATTTAGCAATCCTGCTGTGTGGGACTTACTGGAGGTAATAGGAGGGGTAGTTGGCCCCCAAGTATGTCCTTGGGGGCCAACTACCCCTCTTGTTACCTCCAGTAAGTCCCACACACTGGGATTGCTAAGACGTCTTCGGAGGCCACGCCCCCTTTCTCCACCACTCTGCAAACACGCCTCCTGGCAGACTCCGGGATGGAGGATGAAGTCCACTTTTCTCCTGAGGGACTTTGGGGGCTAAGAAGCCCTCCTGGTATCTCCTGTAAGTCCTACGCAGTGGAATTCCTGAGCACTGGTTGGAGGCCCAGCCCCCTTTCTCCACCACTCTGCAAACGCGACTACTAGTTAAAGAAGCATTTGCAATGTAATAGGTTTCTCATTTGCGAGAGTTAGAGCTATTGGCGTTTTAAATGTAAAAGTGTTTTAATAATGTTTCTTGGAGTGGAGTGGATGTAGGTTGTGTGTAGTGGAATTATGTGGTATGTTGTGCAGTGAAATTATGTGGATAGAAAGTATGTGGTATTTAGTGTGGCGGAATTATGTAGAGTGGGATTATGTGTTATGGAGAGTAATTATGTGGTATGGTAGTCTGTGTTGTGGAGTGGTAACCTCAGGTTTAGTCTTCCTCGTTTCCATAGAAGCTAAACTATGAACTCAATGAGACAAAAAAAAGAAGGAACCACTGAGGAGCACTTCTGGACCTAGTCAGAGGTATGAGCAGGGCCACTGGAATTATGTGACTGTTTGGCTGCACCGACTATTGCACAATTATACATTTACCGCATTTGCCACATAATCCATCATCTGCTGCATAATCTGCAGATTTGAACAAAAAAACATTGTCTCTAGCTCAAACGGCTCAAACGTTACCAAAAATGCAGCAACAACTGTTACAGCATGGTGGAAGGCCCTGTGCAAACCTAGAATGGTCACCTGTTACTTATTGCTAAATGTGGGTATTAAATTGGTACTAATGGTGTGTAAACCACTCTTGCTTCTTTCTGCGCCTCTCTTGCCTCTTTTTGCATTTTTGTTGCTTCTTTCTGCAACCCTCATGCCTCTTTCACACCACTCTTCCCTCTTTCTGCACCCCTCATCACTCTTTCTGCACCTCTCTTGTTTCTTTCTGTATCCCTCTTGCCTCCTTCTCCATCCCACTTCCCCCTTACTACATCGCTGTTGCTTCTTTATGCATTTCTCTTACTTGTTTCTGCACCTCTCTTGCGTCTTTCTGCACCTCTGTTGCATCTTTCTGTACTTCTGATGTTTTTTCTGCACTTCTCTTGCTCTTTCTGCACCCTTCGCACCTCTTTCAGCACCTCTGTTGCTTCTTTCTGCACTTCTCTTCCTTCTACCTTTTTCTGTACCGCTCTTGCTTCTTTTTGTACCTCTGTTGGTTCTTTTTGCACCTCTGTTGGTTCTTTCTGCACTGCTCTTGCTTCTTTCTGTACCTCACTTGCCTCTTTCTGCACTTCTCTTGCTTCTTTCTACACCTCTCTTGCCTCTTGCTGCTCCTCTCTTGCCTCTTTGTGCATTTCTCGTGCCTGTTTCTGCACTTCCCTTGCCTCTTTCTGTACCTCTCTTGCCTCTTTCTGTACCTCTCTTGCCTCTTTGTGCATTTCTCTTGCCTCTTTCTGCACTTCTCTTGCTTCTTTCTGCACTGCTCTTTCTTCTTTATGCACCTCTTTTGCCTGTTTCTGCTACTCTCTTGCCTCTTTCTGCACTTCTCTTGCCTCCTTCTGCACCTCTTTTGCTTCTTTCTACACTTCTCTTCCTTCTTTCTGCACCCCTCCTGCCTCTTTCTATATCTCTTTTGCCTCTTTGTGCACCTCTCCTACCTTTTTCTGCACCCCTCTTCCCTCTTTTTGCACCTCTGTTGGTTCTTTCTGCACTGCTCTTGCTTCTTTCTGCACCTCACTTGCCTCTTTCTGTACTTCTATTGCTTCTTTGTACACCTCTGTTGCTTCTTTCAGTAATTCTCTTGCCTCTTTCTGCACTTCTCTTCCTTCTTTCTGCACCCCTCCTGCCTCTTTCTGTACCTCTCTTGCCTCTTTGTGCACCTGTCCTACCTCTTTCTGCAACCCTCTTGCCTCTTTTTGCACCTCTGTTGGTTATTTCTGCACTGGTCTTTCTTCTTTCTGCACATCACTTGCCTCTTTCTGCACTTCTCTTGGTTCTTTCTACACCTTCGTTGCTTCTTTCAGCAATTCTCTTGCCTCTTTCTGCACTTCTCTTGTTTGTTTCTACACCTCTCTTGCGTCTTTCTGCACCTCTGTTGTGTCTTTCTATACTTCTGTTGGTTCTTTCTGTACTTCTCTTGCTCTTTCTGCACCCTTCGCACCTCTTTCAGCACCTCTGTTGCTTCTTTCTGCATGTCTCTTCCTTCTTTCTGCACCCCTCCTGCTCCTTTCTGTACCTCTCTTGCCTCTTTGTGCACCTCTTCTACCTTTTTCTGTGCCGCTCTTGCTTCTTTTTGCACCTCTGTTGGTTCTTTCTGCACCTTTGTTGGTTCTTTCTGCACTGCTTTTGCTTCTTTCTGCACCTCACTTGCCTCTTTCTGCACTTCTCTTGCTTCTTTCTACACCTCTGTTGCTTCTTTCAGCAATTCTCTTGCTTCTTTCTGCACTTCTCTTGCTTGTTTCTGTACCTCTCTTCCGTCTTTCTGCACCTCACTTGCTTCTTTCTGCACCCCTCTTGCCTCTTTCTGCACCCCTCTCCCTGCACCTCTCTTGCCTCTTTCTGTACCTCTGTTGCTTTTTATGCACTTCTCTTGCTCTTTCTGCACCATTCGCGCCTCTTTCAGCACCTCTGTTGCTTCTTTCTGCACTTCTCTTCCTCTTTTTGCACCCCTCTTGCCTCTTTCAGCACCTCTTTTGCTTCTTTCTGCACTTCTCTTCCTTCTTCCTGCACCCCTCCTGCCTCTTTCTGTACCTCTTTTGCCTCTATGTGTACCTCTCCTACCTTTTTCTGCACCCATCTTCCCTCTTTCTGCACCCCTCCTGCCTCTTTCTGCACTTCTCTTGCTTCTTTCTACACCTCTCTTGCTTCTTTCTGCTCCTCTCTTGCCTCTTTGTGCATTTCTCATGCCTGTTTCTGCACTTCCCTTGCCTCTTTCTGTACCTCTCTTGCCTCTTTCTGCACTTCTCTTGCTTCTTTCTGCACTGCTCTTTCTTCTTTATGCACCTCTTTTGCCTGTTTCTGCTACTCTCTTGCCTCTTTCTGCACTTCTCTTGCCTCCTTCTGTACCTCGTTTGCTTCTTTCTGCACTTCTCTTCCTTCTTTCTGCACCCCTCCTGCCTCTTTCTATATCTCTTTTGCCTCTTTGTGCACCTCTCCTACCTTTTTCTGCACCCCTCTTCCCTCTTTTTGCACCTCTGTTGGTTCTTTCTGCACTGCTATTGCTTCTTTCTGCACCTCACTTGCCTCTTTCTGTACTTCTATTGCTTCTTTGTACACCTCTGTTGCTTCTTTCAGTAATTCTCTTGCCTCTTTCTGCACTTCTCTTCCTTCTTTCTGCACCCCTCCTGCCTCTTTCTGTACCTCTCTTGCCTCTTTGTGCACCTCTCCTACCTCTTTCTGCACCCCTCTGGCCTCTTTTTGCACCTCTGTTGGTTATTTCTGCACTGGTCTTTCTTCTTTCTGCACGTCACTTGCCTCTTTCTGCACTTCTCTTGGTTCTTTCTACACCTCTGTTGCTTCTTTCAGCAATTCTCTTGCCTCTTTCTGCACTTCTCTTGTTTGTTTCTGCACCTCTCTTGTGTTTTTCTGCACCTCTGTTGCATCTTTCTGTACTTCTGTTGGTTCTTTCTGCACTTCTCTTGCTCTTTCTGCACCCTTTGCGCCTCTTTCAGCACCTCTGTTGCTTCTTTCTGCACGTCTCTTCCTTCTTTCTGCACCCCTCCTGCTCCTTTCTGTACCTCTCTTGCCTCTTTGTGCACCTCTCTTACCTCTTTCTGCACCCCTCTTTCTTCTTTTTGCATCTCTGTTGGTTCTTTCTGCACCTCTGTTGGTTCTTTCTGCACTGCTTTTGCTTCTTTCTGCACCTCACTTGCCTCTTTCTGCACTTCTCTTGCTTCTTTCTACACCTCTGTTGCTTCTTTCAGCAACTCTGTTGCCTCTTTCTGCACTTCTCTTGCTTGTTTCTGTACCTCTCTTCTGTCTTTCTGCACTTCACTTGCTTCTTTCTGCACCCATCTTGCCTCTTTCTGCACCCCTCTCCCTGCACCTCTCTTGCCTCTTTCTGTACCTCTGTTGCTTTTTATGCACTTCTCTTGCTCTTTCTGCACCATTCGCGCCTCTTTCAGCAACTCTGTTGTTTCTTTCTGCACTTCTCTTCCTTCTTTCTGCACCCCTCCTGCCTCTTTCTGTACCTCTCTTGCCTCTTTGTGCACCTCTCCTACCTTTTTCTGCACCCCTCTTGCCTCTTTTTGCTTCTCTCTTGCCTCTTTCTGCACCTCCCTTGACTCTTTCTGCACCTCACTTGCCTCTTTCTGCACTTCTATTGGTTCTTTCTTCTCCTCTCTAGCCTCTTTCTGCTCCTCTCTTTCCTCTTTCTTCACTTCTCTTGCTTGTTTCTGCACCTCTCTTGTGTCTTTCTGCACCTCCGTTGCATCTTTCTGCACCTCACTTGCTTCTTTCTGCACCCCTCCTGCCTCTTTCTGCACTTCTCTTGCTTCTTTCTACACCTCTCTTGCCTCTTTCTGCTCCTCTCGTGCCTCATTGTGCATTTCTCTTGCCTGTTTCTGCACTTCCCTTGCCTCTTTCTGAACCTCTCTTGCCTTTTTCTGCACCTCTCTTGCCTTTTTCTGCACTTCTCTTGCTTCTTTCTGCACCTCTGACTTAGAGGTAGTTTTAATCCCCCTGCCCTATTATGTACTAGGGCCTTACAGGGGAGGTCATGCCAATCACAGGGATACCCCAACCCATAGTGTACCCTAATGTATGTAGGTGTTTTCACTGTATTCTAAGTGTCTTTCAGCATAGCACTGGCTCCGGGCCTGGTCAGACAGAGCCCAGGGTCAGTCAGAGTCAGTTACCACCAGTACCAGTCAGCAAAAAGTTGGGGGGTGCCCAGGGCAAGGGATGACTTTGCAACAAGGCCTCTTTCTGCACCTCTGTTGGTTCTTTCTGCAGATCTCTTGCTACTTTCTGCACCTTTCTTCCTCTTTCTGGACTTCTGTTGCCTCTTTGTGCATTTCTCTTGCTTCTTTCTGCACCTTTCTTCCTCTTTCTGCACATGTCCTACCTATGTAGGCATAGTTAGAAATTAGCATTTAAAAAACCTTTGAAATTCACTGAAAAAAACAGAGGTTTCAGGGACGTTATAGTTAGAAATTAGCATTTAAAAAACCTTTGAAATTCACTGAAAAAACCATAGGTTTCAGGGACGTTATAGCTAGAAATTAGCATTTAAAAAACCTTAGAAATTCACTGAAAAAACCACAGGTTTCAGGGACGTTATAGTTAGTTGGACATTTCTCAAAATGGCCAAGGATGCACGGTGAACAAAACACATAGTTAACCTATGTTACCCGGACCACCTAACCCCCACCCCAAAAAATATAAAAATCTTCTAGCATTGCTGGGAATGAATTGCACATATATATATATATATATATATATATATATATATATATATATATATGTATATATATATATATATATTAGCAAGCTTGCCCACCACTTCACATCAGCTCGGAATAAGGCAAGAGTGGACCCATATTTGTTGCAGTGATGTTTATTCAGCAATCACCATGTCGCCATATATATATATATATTGTTTCTTTGCATGACTGACTAGGTGTGTGAGTAACTCTATTGATGAGTGGCGGTGTGTGAGTGTCTGTATAGGTGTATGAGTGCATATGATAGTGCTGTATTGATGAGTGACTGAATTTATGAGTGACTGTATGGGTGAATGAGTGGATGTGTGTGTAGACCATGGAATCAGTGAGTGGGTATGTAGGGGTGAGCGGAATTTGCGTAGTCGCGCTACGCAAAGCTCCGCAAAACAGTAAAAAACTCTGCGAGCACGCAAAAGTTCCGCGAACGCGCGGAATTGCTTGTTCCGCCCGTTCGCGATGCTTTTTTCCTGTTCGCGAACGCTGTTTGCGTGCTCGGGGAAAAATATCTCGCGAACATGCATTTTGAAAGCGCGAACAAGCAAAAAATTCCGTGAAGTCGCGGATCGCAGAATTTTTGGCAATTCCGCGTTCTCCGCGGAACGCGAAATTACCGAAATTCCGCAAATTCCGCGAGCGGAACGGAATTTACCGCCCAGGCCTAGTATGTAGTAACTGGTATTGGTGTGTCTATGGTTTCGAAAATGGTAGTCTGTATTTTAGAGTGGGTGTATCAAAGGTTATATTAGGGTGTGAGGAGGTGCATCAGATTATCACATGGATGATGTCATCAGTGATGTCATCAGTGATGTCATTTGAGATGTCATCAGTGATGTCACTGACCATGTCATGAATGATGTAATATGTGATGTCATCAGCAGTGCATTGCGGGGGCGCGAGTTATAGTTAGCTCAACTAACTATAACGGACGAATTTCTCTGGTTTTGTACGAGTGAAATGTCCAACTAACTATAACGTCCCTCAAACCTGTGGTTTTTTCAGTGAATATATATATATATATATATATATATTACTGTTCCGCTATGCACCAACTCAACGCACTCAAGGACGGGTGCCAGTAATGCGGGGGTGCTCCCGCAAATCCATAAAGCTCCACACTCCTCCCGGACAATATCCCAAGAAGACAGCACTCACAGGGGCAGGTTCCAAAGATTTATTGTGAACCACGGGCACAACAAACGCGTTTCGGCAACAGCCTTTGTCAATGTTAGCCGTGAAGCGCCAAACACCACCATTTTTATTCTCGTCACGCATGCGTGTGCCAGAAAAATAAACAGAGGACTAATTCCCAAAGGAAAACTTAACCGCTAGAACCAGCGCCATCTAAGTCTGGTGCACGGACCAATGCTTCGTATGTAAATGAAAACAAACACCATTGCATGAGACATCAACGGGGCTAATAATTTCAGGAAAACCAGGCTCTCTCAAAATGCAATGTGTAAATACACTGTCACATAATAGTACATTGCTTGCACCCATGTCATATTATCTGTAACATCTGATATCGCCCTGGATGGGCCAAGGCACCATAGTACCCCCTGATACCTGTGCCAAAAGCTCTATCGCTTACATCCTGCCCAAAATGGGCAAACCCCATTTTAAGTATATCCCAATAAAGCAATAATAAAAGCAACGGTCCTCTATATTACAGTTTTATGGTGAATACTAATTCCTCCATAGAGCCTCACAAAGAGGCTGTAATACCAGTACAAGACATCTGCAAGTGAACACACAGGTGGTGAATAAAACAATCACAATAAGTACATTCCGGAATCCTCCAGCTATTACCACAAATACCATCCTAGATGAAACATCATTTCTAAAAATTCACAACGACTCTAGTAAAATACATCTCGATCATCTAGAAAAATTCAAAGAGCACAGAAAAAACAGAAAAGAACAGAAAAAAACAGAAGAAAACACAGAAAGAACACAAATGCGATCATCTACATTATGCATCGATACCAGCCCAGATGTATTAATCTCCCAAATGGATTGCCAATTCCTCACTGCTGTTGAGGCCCAGAGGGTTTTTTGTTTGAAGATCAATAATATACCAATAATATACCGCGATTCCAACCGCCTAAGTCTTAGAATCCTATCCCCACCCCGAGGATTCGCCGGTATATGATCAATACAAAAATAACTAAGGAGATCTCTGTTACGCCGATGTTCTTTATTAAAATGGCGTGCCACAGGATAGGTCTCATCCCCATTAGTTATTGCCCTCATATGTTCCAGGATTCGCACTTTGGTGGGATGAATAGTGCTCCCTATATACCTGAGACCGCAAGGGCAGTTCAGGCAATACACAGTGTAGGGAGTAGTGCATGTAAGAAACGTCCTGATTTTTTTAGGATCCTTCACTGCCGGGATATCATATGAGAGAACCCTTTTGCTGCCTTTACAGGCCTTGCACCTCCCACAGGGAAAAAACCCTTTTAAAGGGCCCAACAGTGATCTAGGTATCACTTCTGCTCGATAACTATGCACCAAAGTGTTTTTCAGTGAGGTGGCTTTCCTAAATGTAACTAGGGGATTAGATGGCAAGTCTTTCCCTATTATAGTATCGGCCAAGAGTGTATGCCAATTTTTCTTTAATACCCTTTTAAAGTCACCTGCATTTTCTGAATAAGTAGTTAGCCTAAATGTACCCCCATATTCATTAGATCCAACCTTTCCATTATCCGTTCCCTTCACCAACACCTCTCTCTTGAGGGAATTCACCCTTTGTAGGGCATTGCTAAGGACCTCTTGACCATATCCTCTCACACTGAAACGCTACATACTCTCCTCCGCAGCCAACTGAAACTCATGTTCACTAGAACTATTCCTTTTGATCCTCAACAGCTCCCCATAGGGGATACTGTTGATTAAGTTCTTGGGGTGACTGCTGGAGGCGTGAAGGGTAGAATTCCCTGCCATCCCTTTTCTGTGTAACTTAGTGCACAGTCTACCCTTTTCAACATAGACGGTCAAATCCAGATAATTCACAGCGGCAGAATTTACTTCCCCTGTGAATTCCAAGTTGATATCATTAGAATTCAACCTCTCTATATAGGTCTGTGCAGTTTCCAGTGACCCCCTTCAAACAATGAACAAGTCGTCGATATATCGATGCCAGGTGACAATCCTGTCTGTCCACACACTATTGGGCTCGGTCCAGGCCACCTGCTCCTCCAACCAGCCCACAAAAAGATTTGCGTAGCTAGGGGCGAAGCAGGTGCCCATCGCCGACCCTGAGACTTGTCTAAATAGTTGATTCTGGAAAAGAAATATATTATTATTGAGACAAAATTCAATAAAGCTCAACAATAATCCATTATGTCTCAGAAATTTTAGAGGCCGGGTATCAAGAAAATATTTTACCGCCCTTAAACCGTCAGTGTGAGAGATACAAGTATAAAGGCTGGTAATATCCAATACCATCAATAAATCCCCTTCCACCCATTGTATTGTTTCTAGATGTCCCAGGAAGTCTTTAGTGTCTTTAATGTACGACTTCAATTTCTGTACGTGCTGTGCCAGAAAGAAATCGATATACATGGACATTCGCTCCGTCAAGCTCCCTTGGGATGCTACAATGGGTCACCCGGGTGGATTCACTTGGTCCTTATGCACCAGACTAAGATTTACATATGAAGCATTGGTCCGTGCACCAGACTAAGGTGGCGCTGGTTCTAGCGGTTAAGTTTTCCTTTGGGAATTAGTCCTCTGTCTATTTTTCTGGCACACGCATGCGTGACGAGAATAAAAATGGTGGTGTTTGGCGTTTCACGGCTAACATTGACAAAGGCTGTTGCCGAAACGCGTTTGTTGTGCCCGTGGTTCACAATAAATCTTTGGAACCTGCCCCCGTGAGTGCTGTCTTCTTGGGATATTGTCCGGGAGGAGTGTGGAGTTATATATATATATATTATCTACTGGCGGTCGCCAGTAGATAGTTATAGTTACAACCTATTATCCGTAGGAAATCCGCGACATTCTATTTGAAATAACTCTCTTGCTGGTTGACGTATCTTCGCAAAATTTTCAAACTTTGTGGCCCGCTCCGGTCCGCTCCTACCCTGAAAGTCTCGGGGGATTCGTCAAGCGGGGGCCGAGAAAAAGGGGGTCCCAAAACGCGTTTTCCCCATGCAATTTTCCATAGGAAACTTTAGACACGGCTACAGCCCGAACTGCTGAACGGAATTACACCAAATTTGGCAAAGAGGTAGTTCTTGGTTCAGAAAGAACCCTTTTTGTTAAATGGTGTAAATCCGTTCAGTAGTTGCTGAGAAAATCAAAAGTAAAAAGATAGTGATATCTATGGCCGAGTAGGGTCCGCGTACCCTCCCGATCACGAGCTGCATGTTAATTGGCTGTCAGCTGGCTGTCAACATTCCGATTCAGGAAATGTTGGCAGCCATTTTGTCCCTCGGTAGAACCGAGGGACAGAAACAAGTGCGCAAAGCGCACAAAGGGGGCAGGGTAGAAACACCCTGACCCCTAGGTTTGCTCAGGGGTCCCACAAGGACCCCCTGGGCAAAAAAAAAAATTTTAAATCGGCAGGATGCGCTCAGGGTGCGCGAATCCTGCCGAGAAAATCGAAGCGCGGTCTCCCGCGCTTCGATGTTAATTGGCCCTTGGGTGGGCCAAGTCCCGGGGGCATGCTGGGGGGGTTAATTTTATGTGTGGGGGCCTCTAAGGACTCCCCCAAGCCCCGGGGACCACCACCCCCGGGGCTTTATGTATAATGGTGCGGGAGGGCTCTGAGCCCTCCCGCAGCCCCGGGGATCACCACCTCCCCGGGGCTTCTTTTTTTAATTAAAAACCTGTGTGGGGGCTCCAGCCCCCACACGCCCGGGACCACCACCTCCCGGGGCTTTCAAAATGTAGGGAGGGGGCCGCGCGGCCCCCTCCCTGGAGCCTGTGGTGGCCCTGGGGACCGCCACCCCCAGGGCCGGCTCCTGCAGTGTCCCGGGTGCCTACCCCCGGGACACTGCTGTTTGCAATGACAGGACGGGAGCCTCGCGGCTCCCGTCCTGTCATTGCAAACTTGCTTTGGATATTGGAAGAGAGAGCAGGGAAACCTGCTCTCTCTTCCAATATCCAAAGCCGATTGCTTTCCACATGGGGAGCAGCATGTTAGCTGCTCCCCATGTGTAAAGCAATGCCGGCTCCCGTAGGACACGGGGAGCCGGCGGGACTGTGGGGGCTTGGGGACCCCCCACAGTCCCCAACGAGAGGCCAGGCCCCGGGGATGGGGTCCCCGGGGCCATAGTGGCCACGGAGGGGGGCCACGCAGCCCCCCTCCCCAAAGTAAAAAAGGAGAAAAAAATAAAAAAAGTGCAAGGCCGGCCCGGGGATGGGGTCCCCGGGGCCTTAAATGGCCTGAGGAGGGGGCCACGCAGCCCCCTCCAAATAAAAAAAGAGGCCATGCCCGGGGATGGGGTCCCCGGGGCCAATACAGGCCCCCTTCCCGTTTTTTTTAATTTATTTTAATTTTTAAAAAGGGGTAAGGCCCTGGGGGATGGGGTCCCCAGGGCCTAAAAATAGGAAAAAGGAAGGGGGCTACACAGCCCCCTTCAGGGGGAAAAAAACAAAAAAACGATCGGGCCCGTAGGCCCCGCCCCCTTCCTTCACCACTCTGCAAACGCGCCCTGGCGCGTTTGCAGAGGGGAACAATTCCCCTTGAATACTGGGGGCCCCTGGGGGCCAACTAGCCCACCAGGAACCTCCAGTATGCGCCAGGGGGCTGCCTTGCAGAGAGGTGTACAGAGGCCACGCCCCTTTTTACACCTCTCTGCAACGAAGCTCTATGGCGCTTTTTGGAGGTATATGGTGGGCTAGTTGCACCCCAGGGACCCTCAGGATTCAAGGGAGTTAATCCCCCGACTTAAAACGCGCCACGGGGCGCGTTTGCACAGTGGTGAAGGGAGGGGCGGGGCTTCAGGTGACATGTGTGCAAACAGGCCCCGTGGCGCGTTTTAAGATGGGGAATTAAATCCTCTTCAATCCTGAGGGTCCCTGGGGGCCAACTAGCCCAACAGGTACGTCCAGAAAGCGCCACAGAGCTGCGTTGCAGAGAGGTGTAAAAGGGGTGTGGCCTCTGTACATGTCTCTGCAACGCAGCCCTAGCGCATACTGGAGGTTCCTGGTGGGCTAGTTGGCCCGTAGGGACCCTCATGATTCAAGGGGACTTAATCCCCCAACTTAAAACACGCCACGGGCGCGTTTGCACAGATGTCACCTCAGGCCCCACCCCCTCCCTTCACCATTGTGCAAATATTCCTCTAAAATCAGCCGAAATACGAATTCTGATTTACTCACCTGTTATCAGGAGAGACCTCAGTGCTGCATCTTTCAGCCCAGTACTAATCCTGAAAAGTAATTTTAACCGTACTTACCAGTAACTTGAATTTCCTTCCATAGGCTAACATTGACTGGTTTCACTTGGAAATTCTTCTAAGTGTTGATTTTTGAAACATACAAATATTCCTCTAAAATCAGCCGAAATCCGAATTCTGATTTACTCACCTGTTATCAGGAGAGACCTCAGTGCTGCATCTTTCAGCCCAGTACTGGTCCTGAAAAGTAATTTTAACCGTACTTACCAGTAACTTGAATTTCCTTACATAGGCTAACATTGACTGGTTTCACTTGGAAATTCTTCTAAGTGTGGAGTTTTGGAACTTTAAAATATTCCTCTAAAATCAGCCGAAATACGAATTCCGATTTACTCACCTGCTATCAGGAGAGACCTCAGTGCTGCATCTTTCAGCCCAGTACTGGTCCTGAAAAGTAATTTTAACCGTACTTACCGGTAACTTGAATTTCCTTCATAGGCTAACATTGACTGGTTTCACTTGGAAATTCTTCTAAGTGTGGAGTTTTGGTACTTTAAAATATTCCTCTAAAATCAGCCGAAATATGAATTCCGATTTACTCACCTGTTATCAGGAGAGACCTCAGTGCTGCATCTTTCAGCCCAGTACTGATCCTGAAAAGTAATTTTAACCGTACTTACCGGTAACTTGAATTTCCTTCATAGGCTAACATTGACTGGTTTCACTTGGAAATTCTTCGAAGTGTGGAGTTTTGGAACTTTAAAATATTCCTCTAAAATCAGCCGAAATACGAATTCCGATTTACTCACCTGTTATCAGGAGAGACCTCAGTGCTGCATCTTTCAGCCCAGTACTGATCCTCAAAAGTAATTTTAACCGTACTTACCAGTAACTTGAATTTCCTTCCATAGGATATCATTGCCTGCTTTTTGCTGAAAAAGTTTCTAAGTGTTGATTTTTGAAACATACAAATATTCCTCTAAAATCAGCCGAAATACGAATTCCGATTTACTCACCTGTTATCAGGAGAGACCTCAGTGCTGTATCTTTCAGCCCAGTAAAGGTCCTGAAAAGTAATTTTAACCGTACTTACCGGTAACTTGAATTTCCTTCCATAGGCTAACATTGACTGGTTTCAATTGGAAATTCTTCTAAGTGTGGAGTTTTGGAACTTTAAAATATTCATCTAAAATCAGCCGAAATACGAATTCCGATTTACTCATCTGTTATCAGGAGAGACCTCAGTGCTGCATCTTTCAGCCCAGTACTGATCCTCAAAAGTAATTTTAACCGTACTTACCAGTAACTTGAATTTCCTTCCATAGGATATCATTGCCTGCTTTTTGCTGAAAAAGTTTCTAAGTGTTGATTTTTGAAACATACAAATATTCCTCTAAAATCAGCCGAAATACGAATTCCGATTTACTCACCTGTTATAAGGAGAGACCTCAGTGCTGTATCTTTCAGCCCAGTACTGGTCCTGAAAAGTAATTTTAACCGTACTTACCAGTAACTTATATTTTCTTCCATAGGAATCCATTGTCTGGTTTTCAGCAGAAAAGTTTCAAAGTGTCAATTTTCACAAACTACAAATATTCCTTAAAAATCGCCTGTATGACTTAAACGCATTCTTTCAACTGTTTACAGGAGATGCACCAGTGCTGGATCCAGGATCCAACACTGAGTAAGAAAAAGTAACGATAACAGTTTTTACCTGCTAAGTGAATTTCCTTCCATAGGATAACATTGGTGATTCTATGAGAAAAAGTTTCTAAGTGTCAACTTTTAAAATACAATAATATTCCTTAAAAATCACGACTGTAACCAAAACGCTTTTACTCAACTGTTTACAGGAGATGTACCAGGACTGAATCTAGGATCCAGTCCTGTGGTTAGAAAAGTAATCCATAAAGTAACTAATTGCATTTAACTAGAAATTCACATTGAGCTGAATGTTGCATTGTGTATGAAAATGTGTTGCCCATTGCAACAACTGTAACTACTGTACTTAAAAGTCTATTGCCTATGTGCAAAGTATTTAAACTAAAGTAATTCATTCTGAGAAAGTATTTTTTGTAATGTAATGTATAATGTAATTACAATGTAATTTAAAAAATAAAATATGTAAAAGAAATTGTTTCTAAAAATGTAGTAAATCAGTGTGAAAAAAATTAATATAAAAATTAATACATTTAAAAATTGTCATTTAAAAAACCTTTGAAATTCACTGAAAAAACCGTAGGTTTCAGGCACGTTATAGTTACAAATTAGCATTTTAAAAACCTTTGAAATTCACTGAAAAAACCATAGGTTTCAGACACGTTATAGTTAGAAATTAGCATTTAAAAAACCTTTGAAATTCACTGAAAAAACCATAGGTTTTAGGGACAGTTATAGTTAGTTGGACATTGCACTCGTACAAAACCCGTGAAATTCCCCCGTTATAGTTAGTTCAGCTAACTATAACTCGTGCCCCCGCAATGCACTGCTGATGACGTCACATATTACATCACTCATGACATGGTCAGTGACATCACTGATGACATCACTGATGACGTCTCAAATGACATCACTGATTACATCATCCATGTGATAATCTGATGCAGCTCCTCACACCCTAATATAACCTTTGATACACCCAATCTAATTTACAGAGTGCCATTCGCAAAACCATAGACACTCCAACACCAATAACTACATACCCACTCACTGATTCTTAGGTCTACACACACACATCCACTCACTCACCCGTACAGTCACTCATACTTATGGTCACTCAGTACAGGACTATCATATGCACTCTTACTCCTATATAGACACTCAAACACCGCCACTCATCCATAGAGGTACTCACACACCTAGTCAGTCATGCAAATAATTAAACACACTGCCATTTACTCACCTATACAGTTATACACACACCAGCTCACTTAATCATACAAATACTAGCACATTGTTACGCTCTTATACAATCACTGATACAAGCACACACTCATCCATACAGCCACTATCACAATCACTCACTCTCGCTTATAGCTATTTATATACTCCAATACACATATATACTGCCTTTCACATATGTAGTTACTCACACATGTACCACTGGGACATACATTCACTCACTAACACACTCTTACACACACTTACCCACCCATACAGTCTATCACAGATGCACTCTTGAAACCATCCACCCAGTGAATCACCCACTCACACATCTATGCACAGTCGCACACACCCCATCCACACAAACACTCAGGCACCTATACAGATACTCATAGAACCAATCAATAACCCATATAGACACTCATGTAGCTTTTCGCAAATCCATGCATCCACTTACACACCAACAGACGGATACAGACATTCACACAGTTTAGTCACTAACCCATGCATTCAGTAAGATACGTTTAATCACTCACTTGTAGAGTCAGTCACGCACGTACTAAATCATCCATTCAGACACTTATACACCCACTCATTCTTCAATACGCCTTTCCCTATATATATTAAACATATTTAAACTTTACAGAAACACACAGTCACTGGATGATGTCATCAGTGATGTCATTTGAGATGTCATCAGTGATGTCATCAGTGATGTCACTGACCATGTCATGAGTGATGTAATATGTGACGTCATCAGCAGTGCATTGCGGGGGCGCGAGTTATAGTTAGCTGAACTAACTATAACGGGGGAATTTCACGGGTTTTGTACGAGTGCAATGTCCAACTAACTATAACTGTCCCTAAAACCTATGGTTTTTTCAGTGAAAATATTTATATATATATATATATATATATATATATATATATATATATATATGTGCAATTCATTCCCTGCAATGCTAGAAGATTTTTATATTTTTTGGGGTGGGGGTTAGGTGGTCCGGGTAATATAGGTATTCTATGTTTTTTGTTCTCCGTGCATCCTTGGCCATTTTGTGCAGCTAGAGTGTGTTCATCATTGCTGCCATTTTTCTTTGTTTAATATGTCTCCTTCAATACTGGCCATGCAACGGTGGCCATTTTGTATAGCCAATGTAAGTGTGGTAATCATTTTGTCTTTGTTTTCTCTGCATCCTTCTTTATTGGGCATGTGGCGACCACTATTTCGAGGAGCAAAGGAGTGTTTGTGTGGTGGCCATTCTTTCTTTGTTTTCCATGCTTTTTACTTTGCTGCCCATATGGTGGATGACCTAGCTACCACCATTTTGTGCAGTCCACTTGTGCTTCAATCCTTTTATTCCACTTTTGAAAGTCATTTTCAAGGGACATTGATAGAAGAAACCCATGACATTATTTTCCTTTTTTCATTTTTCCCTGATATATTTATTTTGTGTTTGGAGCTGATTGGAGAAAACTGTTGTTTTTAAAAAAAATTCATTTATTTGATTTTTGCCTGCACCAACCTCCCATAGGGCCCCAATGGGTCCTTGACATATACCAGAAATTATTTATTTCATTTGTTTGATTTTTGCCCACCCCCACATCCTACAGGGTCCCCCTGGGCCATTGAGGAACACCAGCAAATATTTAATTCATGTATTCGCTTTTTGATTATTCTGTCTGCTTCCCATTCAGTCCCCTTGGGCCCTAGAGGGGCACCAAGTTATCTTTCCTATATAATGTCTAGCAAAAAAGAATTTGTATATGCATGGGTACACTGATGGGTAATGATGATGATGCCTTGAATTACATTAGCAAGATGCCGAGAACTCATTGTCTTCAGGTTTCATGTTTATTGCCTGCAGGTGCACAAGACTTCATATCACGCACACTAATGCTATGGAGAGTAGTTTGAAAATTATCTGGCAGTGACACCAGAGCCCTCTGTTGTGTGCTTCTGCTTGTGCTAAGTGCTAACACATATAAAAAGGAAAGACAATAGTTGCAACGAAGGAGGTTCATGCAAAGAAAGTGGCCAGTCAGGATAAGTCTATAGCCTGGCACTAGCATTAAGCCCTCCTCATTTGTCTGGAAATATGACATACCTGCGGCACCCTTATCTAGGCAAGAAGAAGATCAGAGGAGGATCACCCTTGGATCAACCTCACGACCAGTAATCCAAAAGCCCATGTTTCTCAACATTGCAGTCACACCAGTCATGGACAGCAGTGAGTTTGAAATTGAACTGACCCAGAATCAATCGGTATCATCACATGAATTTCAATAACAGGAGCAACAGCCATCAACAACTGACAGTGTTACACCACAGCTCCCAAGCAGCCTGACTGATTGCCGCAGTTCTCTAGTGGAGGAATCACAAAGAAAACAGCCAACTATCAAGGCTATGTTCACCAAGGAGTTGCCGTACCACTAAACCCCTTAGAAAGTCCATTTATACAATATGAAGCTGGCAAAAATGTTAGCACCTGACCTCCTTTCTTTTCCTTTCATTATAGGAGAGAAGTTTCATGAATTTGTGGCTACCCTCTGCCCAAAATGAAATGTTTCAAGCCAACCTATTTTTCCACTGTTGCTGTGCCAGAACTACACTATCAAGTGCTGCAATTGGTTGGCAACGCTATATAGTAGAACACTGGTCAGTCCATCCGCTTCACGACCAACATGTGGATCAGTTATTAAGTAAAGGATTAGATGTGCATAACTGCACACTGAATCTCCTTTAAGGGACTGAAGCTACGGCTAATTGCTGGTCTCTGATGATGCTTTTTAAGGCATACAGACGCATACATTATTTGTGATGCTGATCTTGGAGAAATTGCACATAGCTGCCAACATTGTGTACGCATTTAATGCCAGTGTCTATGAATGGCTTCAACTCAGATACCTCAGCATTGGATTTGTTGCCACTGACAGTGGCAGTTATATTGTCAAAGGAATGACCAATGTATGGTACTTCAGAGTCCTGTGTTTTGCACATTACATAACCCTAACAGTACAGGACTTCCTAAAAAAAGAAGTAGTCAACAGCATATCAGTTACCGGTAAAATAAGATGGAATTTGCACTCCTTTTATTCATTTGTTCAAACATAGAAGCAGTTGAGGATCATTCAGGGTGCTAATAAAGTACCAGTAAATACCTACATGCAGGAGGTACCAACATACCAACTCGTTGGAACTCAACCTAATACATGCTCAAAAGAATGTATGAGCAGTACTGCCCAACCCATTGTTCCATTATTGCTGTGCCAGTACTATATATAACTCCACATGTATGTACCTTAATGATATATATATATAAACCAAAAAATTATAGTGGTCCTGTAGGCACAAACATTGATTAGGGCAGTTGACATTAAAAGTGTGGCAAATGAAAATCTTGTGGACGACCCATGAGTTTGAGCATAAATTCTATTTACTTGATTAAATTCATAACACAACAACAGATATGACTGTTATAAAAAAAAGAGGCAATCTATACATTTGGTGTGCAGTAGTGCACTTACGTAGGCTATTGTAAATAAAGTTAAATGGACCAGTGTGCATGGCACAGATAGTGAATCAAGTTGGACACACCAATTTGTTTGCTGGGAAGGACTGAGCAGACTGAAGGTGGGAAAGACCAATTCAACCTTGGTTTCAACTCTAGACTTTGAAATGAGCAATTATATCAGTCTGCAATAAAAGCCTATACTTGATAAAAAAAAACTAGAAGATGTCTCCCATTCCTATCCTTTTTTATTCCCATGCTGGGTTGACAGTGATGATTCAAAGGACTACACTGTATTGTGTATCATTTTCAAGGGAATGAGGGACACACAGGAAAACAGACACCACACTTGGAACTGGTAGCATACACCAATGAATGTCAAAAGATGTGTTGGCTGGGAGGATATTTACAGGTAAATTAAACTTGAAATATAATGATTGAGTGATCATTCTGGATCAATGCTTTCCTTCCAAGTGTCACTGGTGTAGGAACTTTACTTTACTACCCTTTTATTACCTTACGTCCATCATCTCTAAGTTCTTCTGAGACACTCACTTTAACTAGACTAGATTAATACTTAATTTCTTTCAATTTTCTTGTTCAATGAATCTTTTTTTTCATGAAATCTTAAATTACTGTTGACAACATCCAGAAGAAAGATCAATGCCTATCTACTTCTGTGAAAAACAAGAGGAAAGAAAGAAGACTGGAGAGAGGTGCATTGATTAGGAAAATGCATACTCAAGTGACAAATTCTAATTGAGTGGTTTTGTTCTGGACATGTCACACAATTGACACAGCAATTTTTTTTTATTGTTTGAGTGATCATCCGGGTAGATGCAGCTGGTTGGCTTTCTGGTTGTTTGGGCTCTGGGATTGATAGGAGAGAAGCTGTTGGTTAATGCTAAATCACTACACCAGCCTATGCTCCACTCTCTGATCCCTAATGAACCACTCTTACCTTGACTCTCCAATATTGTTGATTTCTTTATGTATTCTACAGGCCTTCTCTCATGCAAGGAAACTCCATGACACTCCTTCTAAGTGATTCAGCCTTCTACCGAAGAGCTTCAATATCAGAAAAATGCAGATTGTGTCTTTTTGTAAACAGTATCATTTTTCTTTTAATATAAATATATTTTGAACTGTGCGGATCCTCCCTATTTAACTTTTTCCAATGTAGGTAATGTGTACCTTACTTGGGAGTGTGGGGTCTGATAAGCAAAAAGACTGTCCATATTTGAAAACTGAACTGCCATTTCCCTTCTACAACAGACTGCTTATGGAGTTGATGAATGTTGTGTTTGTTTCTCTCCCACCTTTCCCTAAATCTGTGTAAGCATCCATTCATGAACTCCTTAATCCTCTTTCCCCATGTTGTGTGATCTGTTGTGCTTTGAATTTCAACCTTCAACAGATCTCACACTTGGTATGGCAGATGTGGTTAAAGTTACTCCAATTGTTACAAGAAGAACAGGTTACAAACAATTGCATATTTCACCACGCTACCCAGGCAAGAAAGGGACACCGTTTTGCAGCGAAAAAATAACAACAATGGATAAACAAGGATTGGAAGTTATATGGGTGAAGCAATGGTGCTCTAATGCACCCAATGAATTTGGATGCAATCCCAGTTTTACTTAAGACAGTAAACCTGTGTTTGCGCCAATCCTTGCATTGTTGCTTTGCATTGCATGAACCTTTGGTATATCTACACCATAGTTTTTTACAACACTCTATGCCCCATACATTATACTGAAGTAATCTTCTACTGTGTCATGAGACTTTCACTTCATCATGTTTAGTTTGTTGGCAAAAAAATATACACTATGGGGTATATTCACAAGAACGCGTGATAACTACCGCAAGAGTAGCCTAACGCAACTCTCAATATCGCAGCCTATCACGGGAAAATAACCCTGTGTCTACGTGGAATTCACAACAAGGCAGTAGCATGCGTCAAATGACAGCATGAAAATCAACGCCAAGCCGAAAAAATGCGAAACGCGAACGCGAGAAATCATGCGATGAGGCCAATCGCGGTACAGAAATCAGCGAACACCAGCCACAGGCCTGTAAATCCCACGCGGCCGGCGGGAAAAAGCACCATAAAAAAAAAAAAAAAAAAAGCCCAAAAACAATTCAAACTGCGTAGCAACATCGATGCACCCGGACCGAGTGCAGAGGACAAGCCGAACACCACAAGCCCTACGGAGGACCATCCAGGAACCCCGCTTTCGGGGAAGGGCAAGGACAAGAGGAAGACCGGGTACAGTCCACAGGAAGACCAGATCATCTTCACGGGGGTGACCAAACAGCATCAACAACTGTTCGGCACCTCCACTGCGGCACTGGCAACCCAAACCGAAATATGGCAAGCCATCGTCACCAAGGTCAATGCAGTCGGAGTGTCCAGGAGGTCACTGGAGGAGGTCAAGAAGCGCTGGCATGATCTGAAAAGGCAGACCAAACATAAGCTCGCCGCCAACAGGGAGGCAGTAACGGCGACTGGAGGTGGGAGTCCTGCGACACAGGAGGAGTTGGACGAGCTGGAGCAAATGGTGGCCACAGTCAGCAGTGAGGAGAAGGTGGTAGGATTGGGGGGCCTGGACACAGCACGATACGACCTGACCCAATAGCAACAGGGTGAGTAACGACTAGGGACGGGGGGGACGGGGGGAGATGGGCACAATGGCACACATGCACAATTACGCGCAGCACACAGCACACCCACAATGACCGTGGAACATGTCCCTGAATGCCTTGGCACACTGCAGCACACATAGAAACGCCAAGTAGGCCCCCATCCACAATGTGCACAGAGGGGCCCCCCCTATCACCAATATCACAACCGACCTGTGCACATGTGCTGAATCCAGCAAAGCAGCGGCTCCGTGACCCACACTGACTATGCAAGTAACACTGCATGTCCGATAGCATGGCAGCTGCCCCAAAAAAATGACATGGCCCACGAAGCGACATGGAGGTAGCCAAGTGCGGATCACATCCGTAAAGGAGCAGGTCACACTCCGACGTTTCCACGTGCACCCGCAACCCATGCCTTACAATACATGCAGCAGACGAACAATGCACCAGGCCACAAAAACAGTCCGCGAGCACACATGACCCAAGTCAAAAGCAAATCAGGCCCCGAAAAGCACACAATTCTAAGGCACCCCGCCTCAAAGGGAGAAGGCTACACGAAATCAGAGCTGCAGGGGCAACTCCCCCACAATGCAGCACACACACATAGCAATCACAGAACATCAGCAATGAAGGCAATGTGGTACAAAATGCAACACCAGCACCACAGGACAGAGCTCACAACAGGTTCCGCTCGTGCGTAGTAACTGTCCACCCACATCTGGCATTGCCTGACACTGTGTGATGATAATGTACGGGTACTACCACACATCCGTCATGTAGTCGAAAAACACACTGACTGCCATCAAATAGCCAGCTCCCCCAAAACAGTCACAATTTACATTGGCATGCAGTCTGAATGTAAACATCTGCAAATCATCACCATACATGTGAAACTCTGTTAACCTGCATCTTCCCTTTACATTGCAGAGGGACAAACAACATCCCCTGCAGAGCACACCACACATCCCACCATTGATGATGAAGAGGACAACCTGCACATATGTCAAGACACCCTCCAACGGATGCTGGACAGCCTCTGCACCCCACCCCCAGGAGCAGGCCAGGTCAGCTGCCTCGAGGTGACCCCACCACATGCACAGACCACACAGCAGGAAACACACACCACCACGGCTGTCTCCCAGGACCCCCGACCAATACATGGAATTCCAACGGCGTGTGTTGGGTTGCCAGGTGGAGTTGGCTCATCAGCTGCGGGTGGGTTTTGAGCTCGTGGCAGCCAAACTCGATGCCATACGTGGGTGTCTGAGTCCCATAAGGGACCACGTACAGTCCCTATCGGACACCCCCTGTACGCACCATGCTCCGCCACAGACCTTGGCTAACCTCGCTGGTGCCATGAGTCTAATACAAGAACTGTCTGGTCAGACAGGCACCAGCCATGACAGCACAGAGTTGGCAGAGATGCAGAGGGCAATGGACACCATGGAGCAGATGCAGGCTGAAAGTATGTCTGCCATGGCTGGACACCAGCGAGTAGTGGCTGGGAACAGCAACGCCCTGCAGTACTCCAACTTGCCATTGCTGCCACTGAGCCGTTCCCAGATGACTGCAGCGGGAACATCGACACACACAGCTCCGACCCCTGATGTGTCCGTGGCACACTGTGATGCTGCCCCATCACCTACGCAGTCTGATGTGTCAGGGGCACACAGCGATGCAGCCATCACCCTGCCACACACACCGGACACACCGGACACAGAACCTGTATCAGGGGAGTGAGAAGGGGATGGGAACTACTGTGTGAGGAAGGAGGCAGTAGCATCCATCACCGCCATATGGCCTGTCCCTGCCTGGTCATGACCTATGCATCATGCCCTGGGAAATACCTCCTACTGACCTCCGGAACACCCTGCGACATTCACCTGGACCCCGACACGGACTGCCATTTCTTCACCGCTGGCCAATCACACAGCAGTCCTGCTGCGGACTGCACTCTCCCTCTTCCCAATCACTGTGCTATCCCCAAAGGACTCTGGTTGGCCCACCACTGGGCATCCATGTGATGTGGGCTTGGTTGGCCAGGTACAGCTCCAGCTCCGTCAATCACCTGAATGTGAATAAAACATTCTAAATCACACAGATGTGTCATCACTATGTATGTATGAAGTATGGCTGGATGTGGGGACGATGATTGCACATGAAGGTACACCCTGGTAACTGACATCTATGCGCATGTGTATCCCTGAGACACATGGCCAATTGGATGACTGTGAAGGTGAGGACTAGCTGTGTCCCCATTGCACATCAACAGCCATCTCACAACACCCCAACGTAGGCACACGTCCATGTGTTAAATAGGGCCATGTGTAGGAGTGACCAAAACGGTGGCAGGCCAGGAGTGGTATCCCACACCACGTGTGACAGCAGAACTTCACGTCGCATACCGACTTACACACATCTGTGTGGACACATTCTGTTGTGATGTATGACATTGCTCCACATGGTCAGAGGTTGGACACCATACACACATAGCTAGAGCCATGTAAGTGCACATGTCGTCCAGCACCTATCCCAAAACAATGTCTGGTTCACAGAGGTGGAGCTTGCCAAAGGGACACACCCCCATTGCACATGCGTCAGTCAGTTCCTCCCTGTGTTGGGACGAGGCTCATTGTGGCACATGAGTGGACAATCTAAACAACACACCTCACAGTTAGACAACAGTGGAGTGGCATAGACTTTATTGGCATGTGCGTGTCAGTACGGACGAGGCAACGGCCACAACAGGCAGGGACATGCTTAAGACACTCACATGCAGCATGGGTACATGTCGAGGTTCAGATAATGATGGGGCTGAAATGGACAACATTCATCACGGATGGCAACGCTCACAGCCCACCTTGCCTTGCTGGATGAGTCATGTGTTGTTTGGCATCTGCATATTGCCCACGACTCACTGCACGTGGGGTCTGCATGGTGCTCTGCCTCTGGGGTGCGCCGATTGTCTGCTGTGCCGACAGTGATCAGGTGTGAGGGTCCGACAGGTTCACATGTCGTGCTACATTGCCATGTGTGTGCTCTCACCCAGCAGTGTGTCCGAATTGGCAACGTTGCCAAACGACGCTGTGTTGCTCCAACCATGGACCTGCGTCACCTTGCACAGGTGTGTGTACACACGCGTTATTCCACGCACATGCATCCAGAGCCCGACCGAAGGCAGACGTGTCCTCTGTTGTGGTTGGATATGTGAGCAATCCCCACGATGCAACAAGTTGTTGGGCCATGTGCTGTGGGTGGCAATCGGATGTGGCTGCAGGAACGTAGTTACTCATCCATGAATGCCTGTGCAGCTTCATGTGCAATGTGTTCCAATAGTACATCGTTGTCGTGTTCAAGGAACACCAGGGTGAGCCAATACATTAGGTGGTCCGGGCAGGTGTGCTCAGCCCACGCCGTCTCACCGATCCGCAACACAGCCCAATAGGGGAGCGCCTCGATGTGGTCACTGCACACGAGAAATTGTGCAATCTCCCATGCACAACTACCAATATATACGCAGTATGTCAAGGCATCCCATGCACGGCTGTCTCGGTTACACTCCTGTTCGTGATCCAACAATGGGCGCAGACACAAGTCATAGTCCAATTCATCAACAGTTGTGTTGGATAGGCAGACATCCATGGGACACTCGAATGTGCATGTTCGGCAGTGGAACCAGGGCTGGACGCAGGTGATGTGGGCAATGCGGAAGCTGAGCCTGTAACTGATCCACAGCACTGCCGTGTGGCAGTGCGCCCAGTAAATGCAGCATACGTGCACGGTACTGTTCCACGTGACGGGGTTTGTGCATGTGCCCGGTATGGCCTGCCATTGCGTTGGTGTGTCTCGTGAACAGGCACTATTCTGGACTGCGGCAGTTGTGTGGAGGATATGCCACAGCTCTGAGCAATGATTCGAATGTGTGTGCAACGTTGTGGGTTATGGGTTGCTGTTTCCGTGAGTGTCAAGGGCATGCCATGCGGGGGTACCACAGGCAGGGGCTTCTGTGTGTGGGCTGTGGATAAGTCGGATGGTTCATTTGCGGAATGCGTGGTGTGGGAGTCATCCCCATCTGCCATTGCATCTCTATCAGGGTGTTCCAGGCACATTCTGGACCAAGGTCAGAGGTGCAGGTGTCCTCCCGCATTCTGCATTGGGACAATGGTGCTTTCATCCCTGATGTTTGTCTGATTACTACTTGCATTTTCGGAATGTGATGTGGCTTTGGCGCTGAGATTGGGACACTGCCTTGGGCTCATGGTGTACGGATGGTGATTAGGCCTGGGCGGAAAACTACGCTACGCTCAGGTAGTTTGCGTAGTTTGCGCAACTACGCGCTACGTGAATTGCACGTAGCACAGTGCAAAAACGCGTAGCGGGCATTTTTTGCTTGCTCGCGGTCCTCAACGTCAAGTTGGCGACCGCGAGCGAGCAAAATGACATCCCGGCAAGACTTTTTCCTCGTTCGCAATCAGCAACATCAAGTTGCCGATCGCGAGCGTGGAAAATAAACCTCCCGGCGAGATACTCAACGTGGGGAGGTCAGGTTTCTCATTGCGAGTGGTCGCGTATGCTCGCGACCGCTCGCGATGAGAAACTACCAGTCCGCGTTGAGAAAACTGCCGCTCGAGTACAAATCTACTCGAGCGGCAGAAAACGACTGCTTGCACTGAGCAAGATGCCGTTTGCAATGATTGCACAGTGCGGACAAGCATCCGGCACTGTGCAATCATTGCGAACAGCATTTCCTACCGCACTACACAGTTCGCGTAGTGCTACGCATAGCTCGCGTAGTGCGAAGTGCACTTCGTGTAGCTACGCGTAGCGCTACTACGCGAACTACGCCCAGGGTTAATGGTGATGCACACACACATGTTGGCATGTGGAGCCAAGTGCCCGAGCGGCCTTGTGCTGCTTGTGCTATCTCACTCCGTCTCTCTCCCTCGCTCTCTCCCTCTCTTTCCTTTGTTGGGCGGATGGCACACCTTCTTCTCTTGGATTTGGTCTTCCAGGCTGTGTGCTACCTACGGATTGTCCAGTGAGGAGCAGCTAGGACTCATCCTTAGGGTTGTTTCTGCTTTAGTTTGTATGGTGTTTTGTGTTGGTGATTGCATTGCTGTATGACTGATTCTCCATTTTCTGGCCACGCATGTATGTTTATTTTCCTGCTTGTGCGACATCAGGCAAAATGTTTGTTTTGGGATTCATGGTGTTGGTGTCCAATTTCTTAGTCCCGGGTTGGGGGTGGTCCCGGGGGGGGGGGGTGTTGCGGGCCTTGGTGTGGTGTCGGTGGGTGTTGTGGCCCTCTTGGGTGTCCGGGCCACATGATGAGTGACTCCATGGCATCTGTTGCCCTTCGGATGTGGCCCTGGGCTGTGCTCCCTTTTGTGGTGCTGGCTGCCGTCCGACTTTACACCAGGTCAGAGCAGGTGTAAATTTCCTGGTGCTAACGCGCCTTATCACCTGTTTTGTGTTTTTATCGCGGATGTGGTTGGTCGTTGTGAATGTTGAGGTGTGCTGTTGTCTCGGCTTTTGTCACGGGAACGCCTACTCTGCATCTCATTAGCGATATTTGCGGGGGTCCTCTGTGGCGATGTTTTTTGCGGCTGCTATCGGGGGTATACTGGTGCTGTGGACTGTTAACACCGGCTTGTGAATGGGGAGGTAAATTTATCACGATAAAGTGCCGTTAATTCGGCGATAGCTCCTTGTGAATATGCCCCTATGTTGCTAGTTACTGTTTTATCATGAAGGTCTCTGTCTTGGCCTTTCCACTCACTCTGTGTTTTCTTTAAGTCTAGTTGCCTGTGATGCAGAATGAGAATAAATTTGCTGGTTTACCAGCAGTATTCAGAATAAGAATGTGATGTCTTCCCTGTTAAGGGTAGACCACTCACCGCTCACACTAAAAAGGCCCTTTAGAAAATGCTGCATTAAGGTATGGGCCTATCTGGGGAGGTAGTATAATCAATTTTTCTACTCATCTAATAAAGAAGTACTAAGAATGGGAAGTAGATTTGGGTATGGTGATGGTTAGTTTTCCAAAAGTGATTGCAAGGGGGTGGACTGGAGAAGGTAAGGTATGTAACCTAACCAATGTAGCCAGGTCCTGCGCCCAGCCCTCCTCGGGTTCTCACCTCCCCAAAGGACATGTGTGATATGGGGTTGAGTGCCCAGCCCCCCACCACCGCACACTGTAGACTATGTCCTGTAACAAAATAAACGATGTCATTTTAAATAAGCAGACCTACTGGCTTTGTCAAAGAGTCAGAACGCTAAAATATAAAAAGCAGCAGGCATATTGGCTTCATCAAGGGGTTAGCATATCAAAACTTATAACAGAACTTATGGCTTTGTCAAAAAAAAATGCAAATAACTATATTCAAATGTATATTTTATAAATTCACACATTGCAATATTTAGCAATGGTGGTTGTCATAAAATACTTCCAATAAAGCATTAAAATAATTTAATATGTCTTCGAGTCTTTTTTAACAATTTTCAGGCCACAAAGGGAAGCCACAGAATCAACCACCAGTGTCCTTGCACTCCAACTGAAGAGCATATAGTTCTAGCTCAGAGTGTTTATAAGAATATGGAAACTGTCCTGAAGTCTTGTATTCAATGACCGAGGAGTCCGACCGAGACTGAGATTTTTTTTAATGTCGCTAGGGGGGCTGCTGTGCTCCCTGCAGCCCCCCTCAAAATAAAAATAAAAGCTTGTTGGTGCCCCTGGCCCTTCCAGAGACACCACCAGCATAAAAAAAAATGTTTTCAAAAGACTTTGAGGAGCAAAATGGGTCACGCCCCAGCTGGACTGGGAATGTTGGGGCATGTGGTCTCACTCCCCAAGCCTTTAGAAGGCCCCGGGGACCCCATCCCCCGTGGCCAATCAGTTTTCTAATTCGGAAAGTGGGCGTGCGGCCTGCCTCCCCAAGCCTTTCAAGGAACTCAAGGACAACATCCCCAAGGGCCTGTTTTTTTGCTTTTTATTGGGGGAGACCCCCACCCTGAGCTTCAGAAGAGCCCCTGGGACCTCAAATCCTGAGGCCTGCAAGGGCCCCCCTCACTGAGGCCTGCAAGGGCCCTAGGGGACCCATCCCCCAGGTCTGAATTATTTTTTGTGGAGGGGGCATGGGCCCCCCTTCCCAGGACTGCCAGTGGCCTCAAGGACCCCATTGTTGATGCCTAATGGGAGCAGTGTCCCGTGGACCCCATATTCTTGGTGCATTGCAGTGCCCTTCATGCAAGAGCGCAGGCAGGGATAACTTCACCTCCCAGCCCATACTCTTGTGGGCAGGGAAGACAGATTTTCTCCTGCCCAGCGGGAGCAGAGAAAAACTGCTCTTGCCAGGTAAAAGCAAGCAGATGAACCTCACTCCTGCAAAACCTGGAATGGGTGCAGGCAGGAGAGTCAGCAGTGGTCACAAGGGCCCTGCCCCCCGCAGCCCCTGGGCTGCAATTCCTGTTGGTGTCCCGGGTAGGACCTGGGCACCACAGCATCTTGAAATGTTTTGTGGCCCTGGAGGTTGAGATCCCTGTGGCCTCCTAAAGACCTAGGGAGGGGGCCTCATGTCCCATTTTATAATGTAATGCGGCCCCAGAGGGTGGGGTAACTTGGGACTGGTAGTGGAGAGTGGAGAGTGGGCTGCACACATCCCTCCCTTTAAAATGTGATGCAGATCAAGGGATACGGGTCCCAGGGGACTTGTAATGGCCTGGGGAGGGAAGTCACATTACCCCTCCTTTTTTAGAATTGAATGCAGCCCCGGGGGGTGCAGTACACAGGGCGTGGTAATGGCTTAAGGAGGGGGGTCACAACCCTACCTCCCGTAAAAATGTAATGCATTCCCAGGGGATAGTGTCCATGAAGCCTGATAATGGCTTGGGGAGGGAGACTGTACACCTCTTCCCATAATTAATAAGTAAAACAACCTCATTGGCAATGACCCACCTGGGGTAGAGTAAAACTATAAAGGGTTGGAGCGCTCCTTTTTTTTAAATGAGACCATGGATCTGCGGATTCTCCATAGATACACTGTCCCATAAAAAAAAAGTTTTTAACCCCAGTGGGTCATACAGGGACCCTCCCCCAACCAGGCATGTGGAAGTAAGGTATCCCTACCCTACCCCCATATGTTTTTTTTTTTACTTTTCTTTAGGATATTGAGTCTGAGATCCCTAAAATGGCTGCCATCACATCACATCTTATGTGAAGATCTGTTGGCACCTCAGATCCTCCCTGGTGTGAAATATCTATATTTATTTAGCCATAATTTCTCAAAAACTACTGAATGTATTTACACCAAATCACTAAAAGCATGCTTTCTTGACCAAGATCTATCTTTCTGCCAAATTTGGTGCAATTTCGTACAGAATGAAAAATTCATGGGGAAAATGCATTATGGGACATTCCCTCTTTCTCGCCCACGCTTGACGGGTCACCCCAACACATTCCACAAAGAAGTTGAGGTGGATGAGATTCTTTTTTGTAAACTTCCGTGAAGATTCATCAAACGTTGCCAAACTTATTAGCAAACCAATAAATGCTTTTCCTATGGAAACGTGGTCCTAACTATAACTGGCCAGTTCTGGGGAATTTCCCCATGCAATTTCCATAGGGACTTTTGAACAGTGCTACAGCCCAAAAGGCTAAATGGAACTACACAAAAATTTAGCCGAAAGCTCTATCTTTACCCAGAAAGCATTCCAGAGGGTGCAGCGGGGTGTTAGGTGCAGGGCCAACCAACACTTGTGGCTGGTGAACCCTCACCACACATGGCTGGATGTTGGTCATCCACAGGGGTTTTGGCACAACCCTACACCACCCACAGGAGGCTGGCATTGTTACACACAGTAATTAAATCTTTATTTACATGAAATATACCTCAAAGATTGACTGAAAAAAACAGCAATTAAAGTGACGGTATTGTGAGGTATGGTAATAATATCTTACTTTCCATTAAAAAGAAAACCGTAGAAATTTACTGAAAGGCTAGTTTAAAATCCAACGTTTAAACTGACATTTTCATCTAACCATAACATCTCTTGCAAAGCAGCAAGCAACCTCTCTGTGCTACCCTGCGTGAAAGAGAAAGAGCAGAAGTGTGCTGTATTTACCATTATACCATGCAGTCCTGTACTTTCCTAGTGCTGGCACACTCTTGGCTGCCTAGAGCCAATGCAAACACCCTTGCATCATGTTTTAAGGGTGCCTGGATTGCAGGGAGGATTGTTTTATGCAGGAAGGGGCACCTACCTGCACAAAAACAATCCTCAGAGGCATTTTCCTCTTTCTAAGTGTGCTGCAGAATGCACAAGGAAAAATAAAGATATTTCTCCTTGTTGATGCATTCCCAGGTCTACCAATGTGGTTAAATCTATGAATGTGTCAGATCCATGGGTGTTTGCATGGAAACACCCATGCTCCGCCCATGGCAAGCCTCCCTGCCACACAGTAATGCAATGACGAGATTTGCGTGGCCTTGCGTAACTCTAGATTTATCACGGTGGATGTGCGTGGCTTGATAAATCTCATTTAGGATTTGCGTCATCATTGCGTCCCTTGTATGGCACAAGGGTGATGCAAAACCTTGATAAATATGTCCCTTTGTTTTTCATTACTGTTAGACCCGGGATCCCTGGTTGGCCGAGATAGGTACCTTAGGCCAAATAGGGACCCGCATTTCCACGTCAGGGAAAGGAAGGTCACCTTCTGAGATAGCCCCCGCTCACCCCCTCGGAAGTTTGGCTCGAGCAGCCAGGCTTATCTTCAAGGCAGATGTGTAAAGTATTTGCAACCACGCTCACAGCAACCCAATGATGACACCACAAATAGACTCCACACGAGTTTTATAAAAAACGAGTATAAATTTTATATAAAAAGATATACGATAAGACCACACAATATAAATCCAACATATGAGTAGGGAGAGGTGTGGTGCAGTGGCCAGGGCAGCTGACTTCGGAGCAAAGGGCTCACGGTTCGATCCCCAGCGGCAGCTCAGCTCAGCACCGTGTGACTCTGGGCAATAGCTCACTTAATTTCCACAACGGCCCCCAGTGCCATGAGACCCGTAAGGGTGAGTAGTTCGCGCTTTACAAATACGGATTTTTATGAGTATGTGTAATATTTCTCCTGGCTGGTTGTTAGGCCAGCCAGCCAGCCCTTGTAAGTTCTGACGATATTAATGAGCACTTCTAAACATTCCACTGTAATCCTAATACCATGTTATGCAGTTCGTAATGCTAGAATCAGGCACTTGTGCAATGTAAAAATAATGCAATGCGTAATACAACCACCAGGTACGTCATTATGCAGAAATAAGGCAATGCGTAATACACTAATCAGGTAGTTCCTTATGCAGGAATAATGCAATGCGTAATACGCTAATCAGGTAGTTCGTTATGCAGAAACAATGCAATGCGTCATACGACAATCAGGTAGTTCGTTATGCAGAAATGATGCAATGTGTAATACGACAATCAGTTAGTTCGTTATGCAGAAATAAGATAATGCGTAATACACTCCGGCACCGATCACGGTGCCTTAGGCGGTCTCTCCGCCACTCCTTCTGACTCGCAGTCAGCCTCTGTCAACAGTTGTCCCCAACACGGGTATGGTGTAACAAAAAGTGCAGCTCTGCACTCCGGCCCCGGTACTGCCACTCCTTTGGCAATACGGGCCGCGATACGAGCCGAAGCAGAGGCTCGCACTCCTGAAATGAGAGAGAGGCCGAGAGCGTCTCCCTCCGAACCCGCACCCCGCCCCAGGCGTCGACACACGTTACCTGGGCGGCACAAACCCACTCTCCTCACCGCTTCCAGTGACTTGGGCCTCAGATGGAATCTTTGTGAATGGGCAACGTCAGCCTCGGGCCGGCGGCTCAGCTCCTCCGAGGCTGCCGGTCCAGGCCGCTACTGCTACGAAGATCTCAGGCTGCCACAGGGCACACGCACACAGCGTCACTGAGTCTCCCTTGAGCTTCGGGTGCACGATCACCGGACACTTCACACGAAGGTCTCAGGCTGTGCGAAGAACACGCGCACAGCGTCGCTGAGACTCACTTTAACTCCGGGTGCACGTTAAGAAGGCAATCCTCATGAAGGTCTCACGCTGCACAAAGCACACGCACACAGCGTCAATGAGACTCACTTGGACTCCGGGTGTGCACGATAACAAGGCAATCCTCACGAAGGTCTCACGCTGCACAAAGCACACGCACACAGCGTCGATGAGACTCACTTGGATTCCGGGGAACACGGTAACTGGACAATCCTCACAAAGGGTTCAGGCTGCAAAAAGCACACACACACAGCGTCGCTGATCCTCGCTTGGACTGCAGGTGCCCATGCTCACAGTGCACTTCTTACGAGGGTCTCAGGCTGCAACAAGCACACGCACACAGTGTCGCTGAGACTCTCCTGGAAACATTGGTGTTCCTGAGTTTCCGCAACAGGGAGCCAGCTCACCTCGGGCCCTTGGGGATAAGTTACTTCAGGACACAGCACAGCAAAGTCCTTTCAAGCAGGGGGACACAGCACACAGCAAAGTCCTTTTAGCCTTTCCTTGGTTAAAACAGCAAACTGCAGGCCAGCCCCAGAACACACAGCAAGGGTCAGTCCTATCCTTCAGTCTCTTCAGTTGTTTCTTCCTTGGCAAAGGTTCCTTATGACCACAAAGTAGCTCCAGTCTTGTTCAATCTTGATCAAGCCATTCTCCAAAGTTCAGGGGCTTCAGCTCTCATAGTTATACCCCTCAATGGCTTTGAAGTCTTTGTCTTCAGGGGGCACTAACCCCTGTTCAAACCAGTTCTGGGTGCCTCCCTGCCAGTGACACCTTTATTCCTTTGATAGTGGGGGTCTGGATCCTCAATCACTCAGCAGGGGCCGGAGCCATTGGTTTATGGCTGCAGCTCAGGCCTCTTCACCTCTAGGGGCTACTCCTCCCCCTACATTCCAGATGCAGGTCAGCCTGTTGCTGTCTCACCTCCTCCCCTGGGTCAAGACATTCCCCAGATCCTATCACTTTGAAATCCAGACAGTCAATCCACAACCAGGCAGAGACACACAGAAATGTTAGAGCACAAAAACACAGCCACTTCTAAAAGAGTGGCTTCTAAACACACAATGCAAAAACCACCTTCATAAAAAGATGTGTTATTACACTGTGAGTTCAGGCCTACTAAACGTCACCTCTCCATCTTAAGCCTTTGGGAAGATAGGCTGGAAAACAAATTACACAGCCTCCCCATTCTGCTCTATGGGCAAGATGGCCTTTCAACAGTGAAAAACGAAATGGAGATTATTTCACTGTCAGACATGGTACACACCTTAGTACATGTCCTACCTTTCACATACACTGCACCCTGCCCAGGAGGTACCTTGGACCTACCATAGGGGTGTCTGATGTGCATAGAAAGGGAAGGGTAAGGTCTGGCAAGTGGGTGCACTTGTCAGAATAACCTGGAAGTTTAACAAACTGCGCGCAGGCACTGCAATGGCAGGCCTGAGTTCCCTTTTCAAAGCTACTTGTGTGGGTGGCACAAATAGTGCTGCAGGCCCACTAGTAGCATTTGCATTACCAGCCCTGGCACACATAGTGCACTTTACTAGGGGCTTTACTAGTAAGGCAAACATACCAATCATGGACAACCAATTACCATTACACTTTATACCGGGAGCACTTGCACTTTGACACTGTTTAGCAGTGGCAAAGTGTCCAAAGCATCTAAGTTGGCAAAACAAAATCCATCAGAGCACCAAAAATAGAGGAGGTAGAGGCAAAAAAATGTCAGGGGTAATCACACCAGAAATGCCAGGTCTAACACGTGTCCCCCCCAGCCGAAAAGTGCGGGGAACTACCCACCCTCATGGGAGTTCTCATCACTAAGGCGGAAAAATCTGGACAGACCGTCAGCATTGGCGTGTTCTGTTCCAGGGCGGTGTTCCACCGTGAAGTCCATTTCCTGTAGGGAGATGGACCACCTCAACAGTTTTGGGTTCTCACCCCTCATCTGCATCAACCATCTGAGGGTCCTGTGGTCGGTCTGAACCAGGAAGTGAGTCCCAAACAAGTAGGGCCTCAGCTTCTTCAGTGCCCAGACCACAGCAAAAGCTTTCCTTTCAATTGCACTCCACCTCTGTTCCCTGGGAAGTAGCCTCCGGCTAATGAAAGCTACTGGTTGGTCCAAGCCCTCGTCATTCAGTTGTGAGAGTACCACTCCCACACCATGCTCTGAAGCATCTGTCTGCACTACAAATTCCTTGGAGAAATCAGGCGCCTTGAGCACGGGCGCCGTGCACATGGCAGTTTTCAGGGTATCAAAAGCGGTCTGGCAGGCATCAGTCCAGATCACCTTCTTGGGCTGTTTCTTTGACGTCAGTTCTGTCAAGGGGGCAACAATGGTGCAATACCCCTTCACAAACCGTCAGTAATATCCAGTGAGTCCTAGAAAGGCACTCACTCCTCTCTGGGTCTTGGGGGGTTCCCAAGCCAGTATGGTATCAATCTTTGCTTGTAGGGGCGCCACCCGGCCGCTCCCTACCTGGTGCCCTAAGTACACCACAGAACCCTGCCCTATCTGGCACTTACTCGCCTTGATAGTTAGGCCCGCCCCCTGCAAGGCCTTCAACACTTCACAAAGGTGTCGCAAATGTTCCTCCCAACTGGAGCTGAACACAGCAATGTCGTCCAGGTAGGCGGCGCTGAATTCCTCCAGCCCACTCAACACCTGGTTCACCAGTCTCTGGAAGGTGGCAGGGGCGTTCTTTAACCCAAAGGGCATAACCCTGAACTGGTAGTGCCCCTCTGGCATTGAGAACGCTGACCTTTCCTTGGCCCCCTCGGTCAAGGCAATCTGCCAGTACCCCGACGTCAAGTCAAATGTGCTGCGGTACCAGGCAGCTCCCAGCCGATCCATGAGCTCATCAGCTCTGGGGATGGGGTGAGCGTCAGTCTTAGTGACTGCATTGAGCCCACGGTAATCCACACAGAACCGAAGTTCTGGGGTGGCACCAGGCGCAGCAGCTTTTGGTACAAGTACCACTGGGCTAGCCCAGGGGCTGCTGGATGGCTCAATCACCCCTAGCGCCAGCATCTTGGAAACCTCCTCCTTGATGCTGGCCCTGACCTTATCAGCTACCCTGTAAAGTTTTTGTTTTACAGGCAGACTGTCTCCAGTGTCCACATCATGGACGCACCAATGGGTGACTCCTGGGGTCAGGGAGAACAGGGAGGCGAACTGACCCAATACCTGGCGACAGTCCATCTGCTGCTCCGGGGTCAGGGTAGGCGAGAGGTTCACCCCATCCAGTGACCCATCCTTCTCCTTGGCTGACAGAAGGTCAGGAAGAGGTTCACTCTCCTCTTCCGCCCCGTCATCTGTAGCCAAGAGCATGGTCACCTCAGACCTCTCGAAGTGTGGTTTGAGGCGGTTCACATGGAGGACCCTCAAAGGGTTCCTAGGAGACCGTAAGTCAACTAAGTAGGTCACTTCGCTCCTGCGCTCCACCACCTCATAAAGCCCAGTCCACTTGTCCTGGAGCACGCAAGGCTCCACTGGCGCCATCTCCCACACTTTCTGCCCAGGTTGAAACTTGACCAGTGGCATTCTGGTCGTACCACCGTTTCATATCTTCGTGGCTGGCATCCAGATTCGCCTGAGCGAGTTGCCTGAATTGCCTAGTTTGGTTCCTGAAGGCCAGCATGTAGCTCTATACATCCTGGGGGGGTTTACTAAGAGCCTTCTCCCAGCCCTCCTTCACCAAACTCAAGGGTCCTCTTACAGGGTGCCCATACAGGAGCTCAAAGGGACTGAACCCTAAGGACTTCTGTGGCACCTCTCTGTAAGCAAACAGCAGGCATGGTAAGAGGACGTCCCACTTACGCCTCATGGGTTCCTCAAGACCCATAATCATGCCCTTCAGGGTCCGGTTAAATCTCTCAACTTGACTGTTACCCTGGGGGTGATAAGGCGGTGATGACCTTGTAGGTCACACCGCACTCCTTCCACAGAGATTTCATATACCTAGATATGAAATTAGTACCCCTGTCGGACACCACCTGTCTGGGGAACCCCACACAGGAAAAAATCCCCATCAGTGCACGGCCCACCACGGCGGCTGTCACCGTCCGGAGAGGGATGGCTTCCGGGTACCGGGTGGCATGGTCCACCAAGACCAGGATGAACCTGTTGCCCATGGCCGTCTTGGGATCCAGAGGCCCCACAATGTCAATGCCCACCCTTTCACATGGGGTGGTGACTACAGGGAAAGGTTGTAGGGGAGCCTTGCACTTCCTTCCACTCTTACCACTTGCCTGGCAAGTCTGACAGGTCCTACAATGAGTATCAGAACTCTTGCGCATTTGAGGCCAGTAGAAGTGGGTGACAAGCCTCTCAAAGGTCTTTTCCTGCCCCAAATGTCTTGCTAAAGGTACATCATGAGCCAACCCCAGTAGGAAGGCTCTGAAGCGCTGGGGTACCACCAGCGCACGGGCAGACCCAGGCTCAGCAACCTTAGGCTCACTTTATAGGAGATCATTCTCCCAGTAAATCAAGTGTGATCCAGACTGATCACCTGCTGCCTGGTTTGCTGCCTGTTGCTGCAAACCTACAAGAGAAGGGCACTTCTTCTGCTCCTCACAGAATTCCTCCCTGGAGGGCCCTCCTTCCTGCTGCCATTCGGTCAGCCCCGGTAGGTCCCCCAGTTCAGCCACTTGCTCCCCCGCAGGCTCCAGGGCATCCCCCTCAAAGGGTGCCTCCTCCTTGACCGTGGGAACTGTGGGGGCCGGTTTCCCTAGCCCCCTGCCTCTTCTCTTGACGGCAGGCACCTGGGCCACTGTTTCAGGCTCCAGGTCCTCTTGAACACCTTTACTGGCTGCCATAGACCGAGTGGTTACACAAGCCCACTCATGCAGACCCAACATTTCCAAATGCGCCTGGCGTTCCAGCTCCTTCCAGGGGGAACTCTCCAGGCCATTCCCCAGCAGACAGTCTACAGGCATGGACGGAGTTACAACGACCTTCAAGGAACCTGAGACCCCCCCACTCAAAGGGAACTAGCGCCACCTTGCAGAGGCGCACGGAGTTGTCTGCTGCAACTACAGGGTGAAGCACATCGGGAATTACCTGCTCTTCAGACACCCACTGACACCTGACAGATGTCAAACTGGCTCCGGTGTCCCTCAGAGCTTCCACCCTCCTTCCATTGATGGTCACCCACTGCCTGTATTTCTTAGTATTCTCAGGCAGAGAGATTTCCTGGACCATCTCTCGATCTCCTAATGAGACCAGGGTCATAACTGCTTGCACTACCCCATTCCAAGGACTCAATTCCTCCCCCAACGCTACACTCAATAATACTGGAGTTGGAGCACCAGTGGGTGTAGATGACTTCTTGGGGCATCTAGGGGAAATATGACCCACTTCTTAGAGAAGTAACAAGTAGGAGGACCTCGGTTGTCCCGCTTGCCCTTATGGGGCCAGGACCTCTTAGCCTTGGGGGACTGGGACCCTTTCACCTGGGAACTACTTTGGGGCCCTTTAGTGAACCCCTCGTGGTTACCCTTGTCCTCTCCCACCTTCTGCGGGGGACCCTGTACACTTTTGGTAGGGGTACCTCCAATCCCCTTGTGGACCCGGGTACTGGTTCAGCGGTCCGCCTCTTCAGCAAACTTACTGGGATCAGTCAGCTTACTGTCCAAAAGATGCTGGCGCAGCTCTGGAACACACAGACTACTCAAGTGCTCCCAACTAATTAAATCGCATAAGCTCTTAAAATCAGTTGCCTTGCTGCCCTTCATCCAACCATCCAGTGCAGGCGTGTATGCAGTCACACACTCAACCCAAGTACGGGATTCCTGTTTCTTGAAGTTCCTGAATTTCTGCCTGTACTGTTCAGGAGTGAGCCCATACCTCAGGCATAAAGCCTCCTTCATATTGGCGTAGGTCAGGGTTCCCGCCCTCTCTAAAGGGGGTAAAACATCCATCCCAGAAGCCTCAAAGTGTTTCCATAGGCCCGCCCCCCAATGTTTCTCAGGCACCTCATTCATCCTCATCGCGATCTCATATGCCGTGAACCACGCATATATATCATCACCCCTCTGGTAATCTCGCACTAAGTCTTTGGGAATGTACACCTTCCCTACTGGCACTCGTTGTGTGCTGCCACCATTTGAACTGGACTCGGCCTGTTTAACCTTCGTTTCCAGTTCCCTCATGCTTAACTCATGAGCCAAGTGAATCTTTTTCTCTTCCAAGGCGAGAGCGTTCCTGCTCTCCTCTGCTCGCTTTTCACTTTCAGTGAGCAGCTTCTTCTCCTCTGCTTGAGCTTTACGTTTTAAAACCTCCAACTCATGCTCTCTGACCCTTTGGTTTTCCTCCAGTTCCTCTGGTGGAAAAACTCCTCCCTGAATGCCTACTACCAGCCCCTAAGACTGGTCCCTCCACTGGTAAATCCTGTGGACCACATCCATTCCCTGTGTCATCCTCATCCACCTCAACACCACCCGTCTCCTGAGCCCCTTTGGCTTCCCACCAGGCCCTCAAGGCCATTTGCAGCTCCTCCTTCTTGGCGCTACTTTTCATGGAACATCCCAAAGCTCTGCAGAATTGCCTCAATTGATCAACTTTGTAGGGAAGCAATGCCTCAATGTCGAACTCTAATTCTGCAGCCTCACTGGCTACTTGACTCCTCTGAGACATGATGTGTGGCTTAAAGGTTGCTCAAAAATAAAACCAACTAGAACCAACAAATCAAGAACACAATATGTGGTTGCGTCGTGGTCTGCGCTAAACTTGTGATGTACACCAATTACTGTGAATGAATTTGCAAATACACGGTTCAATCCCACACCGCTGACCACCAAAATGTTAGACCCGGGATCCCTGGTTGGCCGAGGCAGGTACCTTAGGCCAAATAGGGACCCGCGTTTCCACGTCAGGGAAAGGAAGGTCACCTTCTGAGATAGCCCCCGCTCACCCGCTCGGTAGCTTGGCATGAGCAGCCAGGCTTATCTTCGAGGCAGATGTGTAAAGTATTTGCAACCACGCTCACAGCAACCCAATGATGACACCACAAATAGACTCCACCCGAGTTTTATAAAAGCGAGTATAAATTTTATATAAAAAGATATACGATAAGACCACACGATATAAATCCAACATATGAGCATGTGTAATATTTCTCCTGGCTGGTTGTAAGGCCAGCCAGCCCTTGTAAGTTCTGACGATATTAATGAGCACTTCTAAACATTCCACTGTAATCCTAATACCATGTTATGCAGTTTGTAATGCTAGAATCAGGCACTTGTGCAATGTAAAAATAATGCAATGCGTAATACAACCACCAGGTACATCGTTATGCAGAAATAACGCAGTGCGTAATACACTATTCAGGTAGTTCGTTATGCAGGAATAATGCAATGCGTAATACGCTAATCAGGTAGTTCGTTATGCAGAAATGATGCAATGTGTAATACGACAATGAGGTAGTTCGTTATGCAGAAATAAGATAATGTTTAATACACTCCGGTACCGATCACGGTGCCTTAGGTGGTCTCTCCACCACTCCTTCTGACTCGCAGTCAGCCTCTGTCAACAGTTGCCCCCAACACGGGTATGGTGTAACAAAAAGTGCAGCTCCGCACTCCGGCCCCGGTACTGCCACTCCTTTGGCAATACGGGCCGCGATACGAGCCGAAGCAGAGGCTCCCGCTGCTGAAATGAGACAGAGGCCGAGAGCGTCTCTCTCCGAGCCCGCACCCCGCCCCATTTGTCGACACACGTTACCTGGGGGGCGCAAACCCACTCTCCTCTCCTCTTCCAGCGACTTGGGCCTCAGATGCAATCTTTGTGAATGGGCAACGGCGGGCTCGGGCCGGCGGCTCAGCTCCTCCGAGGCTGCCGGTCCGTGTCGCTACTGCTACGAAGATCTCAGGCTGCCACAGGGCGCACGCACACAGCGTCGCTGAGTCTTCCTTGGGCTTCGGGTGCTCGATCACCGGGCACTCCACACGAAGGTCTCAGGCTGCACGAAGAACACGCGCACAGTACCGCTGAGACTCACTTTAACTCCGGGTGTACATTAACAAGGCAATCCTCACGAAGGTCTCACGCTGCACAAAGCACATGTACAGAACGTCGATGAGACTCACTTGGATTCCGGGTGTGCACGATAACAAGGCAATGCTCATGAAGGTAACTCACGCTGCACAAAGCACACAGCGTCAATGAGACTCACTTGGATTCCGTGGCACACGATAACTGGACAATCCTCACAAAGGGTTCAGGCTGCAAAAAGCACACGCACACAGCGTCGCTGATCCTCGCTTGGACTCCAGGTGCCCATGATCACAGGGCACTTCTTACGAGGGTCTCAGGCAGCAACAAGCACACGCACACAGCGTTGCTGAGACTCTCCTTGAAACATTTTTGTTCCTGAGTTTCCGCAACAGGGAGCCAGCTCACCTCGGGCCCTTGGGGATAAGTTACTTCAGGACACAGCACAGCAAAGTCCTTTCAAGCAGGGGGACACAGCACATATCAAAGTCCCTTTAGCCTTTCCTTGGTTAAAACAGCAAACTGCAGGCCAGCCCCAGAACACACAGCAAGGGTCAGTCCTATCCTTCAGTCTCTCCAGTTGTTTCTTCCTTGGCAAAGGTTCCTCTTGACCACGAAGTAGCTCCAGTCTTGTTCAATCTTGATCAAGCCATTCTCCAAAGTTTAGGGGCTTCAGCTCTCATAGTTATACCCCTCAATGGCTTTGAAGTCTTTGTGTTCAGGGGGCACTGACCCCTGTTGAAACCAGTTCTGGGTGCCTCCCTGCCAGTGACACCTTTATTCCTTTGATAGTGGGGGTCTGGATCCTCAATCACTCAGCAGGGGCCGTAGCCATTGGTTTATGGCTGCAGCCCAGGCCTCTTCACCTCTAGGGGCTACTCCTCCCCCTACACTCCAGATGCAGGTCAGCCTGTTGCTGTCTCACCTCCTCACCTGGGTCAAGAAATTCCCCATATCCTATCACTTTGAAATCCAGACAGTCAATCCACAACCAGGCAGACACACAGAAATGTTAGAGCACAAAAACCCAGCCACTTCTAAAAGAGTGGCTTCTAAACACACAATGCAAAAACCACCTATCATAAAAAGATGTGTTATTACACTGTGAGTTCAGGCATGCTAAAAGTCACCTCTCCATCTTAAGCCATTGGGAAGATAGGCTGGAAAACACATTACACAGCCTCCCAATTCTGTCCTATGGGGAAGATGGCCTTTCAACAGTGAAAAACGAAAGGGAGATTATTTCACTGTCAGGACATGGTACACACCTTAGTACATGTCCTACCTTTCACATACACTGCACCCTGCCCAGGGGGTACCTTGGACCTACCATAGGGGTGTCTGATGTGCATAGAAAGGGAAGGGTAAGGTCTGGCAAGTGGGTACACTTGTCAGAATAACCTCGCAGTTTAACAAACTGCGCGCAGGCACTGCAATGGCAGGCCTGAGTTCCCTTTTCAAAGCTACTTGTGTGGGTGGCACAAATAGTGCTGCAGGCCCACTAGTAGCATTTGCATTACCAGCCCTGGCACACATAGTGCACTTTACTAGGGACTTTACTAGTAAGGCAAACATACCAATCATGGACAACCAATTACCATTACACTTTATACAGGGAGCACTTGCACTTTGACACTGTTTAGCAGTGGCAAAGTGTCCAAAGCATCTAAGTTGGCTTAACAAAATCCATCACAGCACCAAAAATAGAGGTAGAGGCAAAAAAAGTCAGGGGTAATCACGCCAGAAATGCCAGGTCTAACACGTGTCCCCCCCAGCCGAAAAGTAGGGGGAACTACCCACCCTCATGGGAGTTCTCATCATTAAGGCGGAAAAATCTGGACAGACCGTCAGCATTGGCGTGTTCTGTTCCAAGGCGGTGTTCCACCGTGAAGTCCATTCCCTGTAGGGAGATGGACCACCTCAACAGTTTTGGGTTCTCACCCCTCATCTGCATCAACCATCTGAGGGGCCTGTGGTCGGTCTGAACCAGGAAGTAAGTCCCAAACAAGTAGGGCCTCAGCTTCTTCAGCGCCCACACCACAGGAAAAGCTTCCCTTTCAATTGCACTACACCTCTGTTCCCTGGGAAGTAGCCTCCGGCTAATGAAAGCTACTGGTTGGTCCAAGCCCTCATCATTCAGTTGTGAGAGTACCGCTCCCACACCATGCTCTAAAGCATCTGTCTGCACTACAAATTCCTTGGAGAAATCAGGCGCCTTGAGCACGGGCGCCGTGCACATGGCAGTTTTCAGGGCATCAAAAGCGGTCTGGCAGGCATCAGTCCAGATCACCTTCTTGGGCTGTTTCTTTGATGTCAGTTCTGTCAAGGGGGCAACAATGGTGCCATGCCCCTTCACAAACCGTCGGTAATATCCAGTGAGTCCTAGAAAGGCCCTCACTCCTGTCTGGGTCTTGGGGGGTTCCCAAGTCAGTATGGTATCAATCTTTGTTTGTAGGGGCGCCACCCGGCCACTCCCTACCTGGTGCCCTAAGTACACCACAGAACCCTGCCCTATCTGGCACTTACTCGCCTTGATAGTTAGGCCCGCCCTCTGCAAGGTCTTCAACACTTCACAGAGGTATCGCAAATGTTCCTCCCAACTGGAGCTGAACACAGCAATGTCGTCCAGGTAGGCGGCACTGAATTCCTCCAGCCCACTCAACACCTGGTTCACCAGTCTCTGGAAGGTGGCATGGGCGTTCTTTAACCCAAAGAGCATAACCCTGAACTGGTAGTGCCCCTCTGGCGTTGAGAACGCTGACCTTTCCTTGGCCCCCTCGGTCATGGCAATCTGCCAGTACCCCGACCTCAAGTCAAATGTACTGAGGTACCGGGCAGCGCCAGCCGATCCACGAGCTCATCAGCTCTGGGGATGGGGTGAGCGTCAGTCTTAGTGACTGCATTGAGCCCGCGGTAATCCACACAGAACTGAAGTTCTGGGGTGGCACCAGGCCCAGCAGCTTTTGGCACAAAGACCACTGGGCTAGCCCAGGGGCTGCTGGATTCTGGTCGTACCACCGTTTCATATCTTCCTGGCTGGCTTCCAGATTCACCTGAGCGAGTTGCCTGAAACGCCTAGTTTGGTTCCTGAAGGCCAGCATGTAGCTGTATACATCCTGGGGTGGTTTACTAGGAGCCTTCTCCCAGCCCTTCTTCACCAAACTCAAGGGTCCTCTTACAGGGTGCACATACAGGAGCTCAAAGGGACGGATCCCTAAGGACTTCTGTGGCACCTCTCTGTAAGCAAACAGCAGGCATGGTAAGAGGACGTCCCACTTATGCCTCATGGGTTCCTCAAGACCCATAATAATGCCCTTCAGGGTCCGGTTAAATCTCTCAACCAGACCGTTACCCTGGGGGTGGTAAGGCATGGTGAATTTGTAGGTCACACCGCACTCCTTCAACAGAGATTTCATATACCTAGATATGAAATTAGTAGCCCTGTCGGACACCACCTCTCTGGGGAACCCCATGCAGGAAAAAATCCCTATCAGTGCACGGCCCACCACGGGGGCTGTCACCATCTGGAGAGAGATGGCTCCCGGGTACCGGGTGGCATGGTCCACCAAGACCAGGATGAACCTGTTGCCCATGGCCGTCTTGGGATCCAGAGGCCCCACGATGTCAATGCCCACCCTTTCAAAGGGGTGCTGACTACAGGGAAAGGTTGGAGGGGAGCCTTGCGCTTCCTTCCACTCTTACCACTTGCCTGGCAAGTCTGACAGGTCCTACAATGAGTATCAGAACTCTTGCGCATTTGAGGCCAGTAGAAGTGGGTGACAAGCCTCTCAAAGGTCTTGTCCTGCCCCAAATGTCCTGCTAAAGGTACATCATGAGCCAACCCCAGCAGGAAGGCTCTGTAGCGCTAGGGTACCAACAGTGCATGGGCTGACCCAGGCTCAGCAACCTTAGGCTCACTCTATATGAGATCATTCTCCCAGTAAATCAAGTGTGATCCAGACTGATCACCTGCTGCCTGGTTTGCTACCTGTTGCTGCAAACCTACAAGAGAAGGGCACTTCTTCTGCTCCTCACAGAATTCCTCCCTGGAGAGCCCTCCTTCCTGCTGCAATTCGGTCAGCCTCGGTAGGTCCCCCAGTTCAGCCACTTGCTCCCCCGTAGGCTCCAGGGCATCCCCCTCAAAGGGTGCCTCCTCCTTGACCGTGGGAACTGTGGGGGCCGGTTTTCCGCGCCCCCTGCCTCTTCTCTTGATGGCAGGCACCTGGGCCACTGTTTCAGGCTCCAGGTCCTCTTGAACACCTTTACTGGCTGCCATAGACCGAGTGGTTACACAAGCCCACTCAGGCAGACCCAACATTTCCAAATGCGCCTGGCGCTCCACCTCCTTCCAGGGGGAACTCTCCAGGTCATTCTCCAGCAGACAGTCTACAGGCATGGACTGACTTACAATGACCTTCAAGGAACCTGAGACCCCCCCACTCAAAGGGAACTAGCGCCACCTTGCAGAGGTGCACGGAGTTCTCTGCTGCAACTACAGGGTGAAGCACATCGGGAATTACCTGCTCTTCAGACACCCACTGACACCTGACAGATGTCAAACTGGCTCCGGTGTCCCTCAGAGCCTCCACCCTCCTTCCATTGATGGTCACCCACTGCCTGTATTTCTTAGTATTCTCAGGCAGAGAGATTTCCTGGACCATCTTTCGATCTCCTAATGAGACCAGGGTCATAACTGCTTGCACTACCCCATTCCAAGGACTCAATTCCTCCCCCAACGCTACACTCACTAATCCTGGGGTTGGAGCACCAGTGGGTGTAGATGACATCTTGGGGCATCTAGGGGAAATATAACCCACTTCTTTACAGAAGTAACAAGTAGGAGGACCTCGGTTGTCCCGCTTGCCCTTATGGGGCCAGGACCTCTTAGCCTTGGGGGACTTGGACCCTTTCACCTGGGAACTACTTTGGGGCCCTTTAGTGAACCCCTTGTGGTTACCCTTGTCCTCCCCCACCTTCTGCGGGGGACCCTGTACACTTTTGGTAGTGGTACCTCCAATCCCCTTGTTGACCCGGGTACTGGTCCAGCGGTCCGCCTCTTCAGCAAAATTACTGGGATCAGTCAGCTTTCTGTCCAAAAGATGCTGGCGCAGCACTGGAACACACAGACTACTCAAGTGCTCCAAACTAATTAAATCACATAAGCTCATAAAATCAGTTGCCTTGCTGCCCTTCATCCAACCATCCAGTGCACACGTGTATGCATTCACACACTCAACCCAAGTATGGGATTCCTGTTTCTTGAAGTTCCTGAATTTCTGCCTGTACTGTTCAGGAGTGAGCCCATACCTGAGGCATAAAGCCTCCTTCATATTGGCGTAGGTCAGGGTTCCCGCCCTCTCTAAAGGGGGTAAAACATCCCTCCCAGAAGCCTCAAAGTGTTTCCATTGGCCCGCCCCCCAATATTTCTCAGGCACATCATTCATCCTCAGCGCGATCTCATATGTCGTGAACCACGCATATATATCATCATCCCTCTGGTAATCTCGCACTAAGTCTTTGGGAATGTACACCTTCCCTACTGGCACTGGTTGTGTGCTGCCACCATTTGAACTGGACTCGGACTGTTTAACCTTCATTTCCAGTTCCCTCATGCTTAACTCATGAGCCAAGTGAATCTTTTTCTCTTCCAATGCGAGAGCGTTCCTGCTCTCCTCTGCTCGCTTTTCACTTTCACTGAGCAGCTTCTTCTCCTCTGCTTGAGCTTTAAGTTTTAAAACCTCCAACTCATGCTCTCTGAACCTTTGGTTTTCCTCCCGCTCCTCTGGTGAAAAACTCCTCCCTGAATGGCTACTACCAGCCCCTAAGACTGGTCCCTCCACTGGCAAATCCTGTGGACCAAATCCATTCCCTGGGTCATCCTCATCCACCTCAACATCACCCGTCTCCTGAGCCCCTTTTGCTTCCCACCAGGCCCTCAAGGCCATTTGCAGCTCCTCCTTCTTGGCGCTACTTTTCATGGGACATCCCAAAGCTCTGCAGAATTGCCTCAATTGATCAACTTTGTAGGTAAGCAATGCCCCAATGTCGAACTCTAATTCTGCAGCCTCACTGGCTACCTGACTCCTCTGAGACATGATGTGTGGCTTAAAGGTTGCTCAAAAATAAAACCAACTAGAACCAACAAATCAAGAACACAATATGTGGTTGCGTCGTGGTCTGCGCTAAACTTGTGATGTACACCAATTACTGTGAATGAATTTGCAAATACACGTTTCAATCCCACACAGCTGACCACCAAAATGTTAGACCCGGGATCCCTGATTGGCCGAGGTAGGTACCTTAGGCCAAATAGGACCCGCGTTTCCACATCAGGGAAAGGAAGGTCACCTTCTGAGATAGCCCCCGCTCACCCCCTCGGTAGCTTGGCACGAGCAGCCAGGCTTATCTTCAAGGCAGATGTGTAAAGTATTTGCAACCACGCTCACAGCAACCCAATGATGACACCACAAATAGACTCCACACGAGTTTTATAAAAACGAGTATACATTTTATATAAAAAGATATACGATAAGACCACACAATATAAATCCAACATATGAGTATGTGTAATATTTCTCCTGGCTGGTTGTTAGGCCAGCCAGCCCTTGTAAGTTCTGGCTGATATTAATGAGCACTTCTAAACATTCCACTGTAATCCTAATACCATGTTATGCAGCTCGTAATGCTAGAGTCAGGCACTTGTGCAATGTAAAAAAAATGCAATGCTTAATACAACCACCAGGTACGTCGTTATGCAGAAATAAGGCAATGCGTAATACACTAATCAGATAGTTCGTTATGCAGGAATAATGCAATGCGTAATACTCTAATCAGGTAGTTCGTTATGCAGAAACAATGCAATGCGTCATACGACAATCAGGTAGTTCGTTATGCAGAAATGATGCAATGTGTAATACGACAATCAGGTAGTTCGTTATGCAGAAATAAGATAATGTTTAATACACTCCGGTACCGATCACGGTGCCTTAGGTGGTCTCTCCGCCACTCCTTCTGACTCGCAGTCAGCCTCTGTCAACAGTTGCCCCCAACACAGGTATGGTGTAACAAAAAGTGCAGCTCCGCACTCCGGCCCCGGTACTGCCACTCCTTTGGCAATACGGGCCGCGATACGAGCCGAAGCAGAGGCTCCCGCTGCTGAAAAGAGACAGAGGCCGAGAGCGTCTCTCTCCGAGCCCGCACCCCGCCCCAGGCGTCGACACACGTTACCTGGGGGGCACGAACCCACTCTCCTCTCCTCTTCCAGCGACTTGGGCCTCAGATGCAATCTTTGTGAATGGGCAACGGCGGGCTCGGGCCTGCGGCTCAGCTCCTCCGAGGCTTCCGGTCCGGGCCGCTACTGGTACGAAGATCTCAGGCTGCCACAGGGCACACGCACACAGCATCACTGAGTCTCCCTTGAGCTTCGGGTGCACGATCACCGGGCACTCCACACGAAGGTCTCAGGCTGCGCGAAGTACACGCGCACAGCGTCGCTGAGACTCACTTTAACTCCGGGTGCACGTTAACAAGGCAATCCTCACGAAGGTCTCACGCTGCACGCTGCACACGCACACAGCATCGATGAGACTGACTTGGACTCCGGGTGTGCACGATTACAAGGCAATTCTCACGAAGGTCTCACGCTGCACAAAGCACACGCACACAGCGTCGATGAGACTCACTTGGATTCCGGGGCACACGATAACTGGACAATCCTCACAAAGGGTTCAGGCTGCAAAAAGCACACGCACACAGCATCGCTGATCCTCGCTTGGACTCCAGGTGCCCACGATCACAGGGCACTTCTTTCGAGGGTCTCAGGCTGCAACAAGCACACGCACACAGCGTCGCTGAGACTCGCCTGGAAACTTTTGTGTTCCTGAGTTTCCGCAACAGGGAGCCAGCTCACCTCGGGCCCTTGGGGATAAGTTACTTCAGGACACAGCACAGCAAAGTCCTTTCAAGCAGGGGGACACAGCACACAGCAAAGTCCCTTTAGCCTTTCCTTGGTTAAAACAGCAAACTGCAGGCCAGCCCCAGAACACACAACAAGGGTCAGTCCTATCCTTCAGTCTCTTCACTTGTTTCTTCCTTGGCAAAGGTTCCTCTCGACCACGAAGTAGCTCTAGTCTTGTTCAATCTTGATCAAGCCATTCTCCAAAGTTCAGGGGCTTCAGCTCTCATAGTTATACCCCTCAATGGCTTTGAAGTCTTTGTGTTCAGGGGGCACTGACCCCTGTTCAAACCAGCTCTGGGTGCCTACCTGCCAGTGACACCTTTATTCCTTTGATAGTGGGGGTCTGGATCCTCAATCACTCAGCAGGGGCCGGAGCCATTGGTTTATGGCTGCAGCTCAGGCCTCTTCACCTCTAGGGGCTACTCCTCCCCCTACACTCTAGATGCAGGTCAGCCTGTTGCTGTCTCACCTCCTCCCCTGGGTGAAGAAATTCCCCAGATCCTATCACTTTGAAATCCAGACAGTCAATCCACAACCAGGCAGAGACACACAGAAATGTTAGAGCACAAAAACACAGCCACTTCTAAAAGAGTGGCTTCTAAACACACAATGCAAAAACCAACTTCATAAAAAGATGTGTTATTACACTGTGAGTTCAGGCATACTAAACGTCACCTCTCCATCTTAAGCCTTTGGGAAGATAGGCTGGAAAACACATTACACAGCCTCCCCATTCTGTCCTATGGGCAAGATGGCCTTTCAACAGTGAAAAACGAAATGGATATTATTTCACTGTCAGACATGGTACACACCTTAGTACATGTCCTACCTTTCACATACACTGCACCCTGCCTAGGGGGTACCTTGGACCAACCATAGGGGTGTCTGATGTGCATAGAAAGGGAAGGGTAAGGTCTGGCAAGTGGGTACACTTGTCAGAATAACCTGGCAGTTTAACAAACAGCGCGCAGGCACTGCAATGGCAGGCCTGAGTTCCCTTTACAAAGCTACTAGTGTGGGTGGCACAAATAGTGCTGCAGGCTCACTAGTAGCATTTGCATTACCAGCCCTGACACACATAGTGCACATTACTAGAGACTTTACTAGTAAGGCAAACATACTACTCATGGACAATCAATAACCATTACACTTTATACAGGGAGCACTTGCACTTTGACACTGTTTAGCAGTGGCAAAGTGTTCAAAGCATCTAAGTTGGCAAAACAAAATCCATCACACCACCAAAAATAGAGGAGGTAGAGGCAAAAAAAGTCAGGGGTAATCACGCCAGAAATGCCCGGTCTAACTCGTGTCCCCCCAGCTGAAAAGTGGGGGGAACTACCTACCCTCATGGGAGTTCTCATCACTAAGGCGTAAAAGACTGGACAGACCGTCAGCATTGGCGTGTTCTGTTCCAGGGCGGTGTTCCACCGTGAATTCCATTCCCTGTAGGGAGATGGACCACCTCAACAGTTTTGGGTTCTCACCCCTCATTTGCATCAACCATCTGAGGGGCCTGTGGTCGGTCTGAACCAGGAAGTGAGTCCCAAACAAGTAGGGCCTCAGCTTCTTCAGCGCCCAGACCACAGCAAAATCTTCCCTTTCAATTGCACTCCACCTCTGTTCCCTGGGAAGTAGCCTCCGGCTAATGAAAGCTACTGGTTGGTCCAAGACCTTGTCATTCAGTTGTGAGAGTACCGCTCCCACACCATGCTCTGAAGCATCTGTCTGCACTACGAATTCCTTGGAGAAATCAGGTGCCTTGAGCACGGGCACCGTGCACATGGCAGTTTTCAGGGCATCAAAAGTGGTCTGGCAGGCATCACTCCAGATCAACTTCTTGGGCTGTTTCTTTGACGTCAGTTCTGTCAAGGAGGCAACAATGGTGCCATACCCCTCCACAAACCGTCGGTAATATCCAGTGAGTCCTAGAAAGGCCCTCACTCTTGTCTGGTTCTTGGGGGGTTCCCAAGCCAGTATGGTATCAATCTTTGCTTGTAGGGGCGCCACCGGCCACTCCCTACCTGGTGCCCTAAGTACACCACAGAACCCTGCCCTATCTGGCACTTACTCGCCTTGATAGTTAGGCCCGCCCTCTGCAAGGCCTTCAACACTTCACAGAGGTGTCGCAAATGTTCCTCCCAACTGGAGCTGAACACAGCAATGTCGTCCAGGTAGGCGGCGCTGAATTCCTCCAGCCCACTCAACACCTGGTTCACCAGTCTCTGGAAGGTGGCAGGGGCATTCTTTAACCCAAAGCGCATAACCCTGAGCTGGTAGTGCACCTCTGGCATTGAGAACGCTGACCTTTCCTTGGCCCCCTCGGTCAAGGCAATCTGCCAGTACCCCGACGTCAAGTCAAATGTACTGAGGTACCGGGCAGCTCCCACCCGATCCAAAAGCTCATCAGCTCTGGGGATGGGGTGAGCGTCAGTCTTAGTGACTGCATTGAGCCCACGGAAATCAACACAGAACCAAAGTTCTGGGGTGGCACCAGGTGCAGCAGCTTTTGGCACAAGGACCACTGGGCTAGCCCAGGGGCTGCTGGATGGCTCAATCACCCCTAGCGCCAGCATCTTGGAAACCTCCTCCTTGATGCTGGCCCTGACCTTATCAGCCACCCTGTAAAAATGTTGTTTTACAGGCAGACTGTCTCCAGTGTCCACATCATGGACGCACCAATGGGTGTCTCCTGGGGTCAGGGAGAACAGGGAGGCGAACTGACCCAATACCTGGCGACAGTCCCTCTGCTGATCCGGGGTCAGGGTAGGCGAGAGGTTCACCCCATCCACTGACCCATCCTTCTCCTTGGCTGACAGGAGGTCAGGAAGAGGTTCACTCTCCTCTTCCGCCCCGTCATCTGTAGCCAAGAGCATGGTCACCTCAGACCTCTCGAAGTGGGGTTTGAGGTGGTTCACATGGAGGACCCTCAAATGGTTCCTAGGAGACCGTAAGTCAACTAAGTAGGTCACTACACTCCTGCGCTCCACCACCTCATAAGGCCCAGTCCACTTGTCCAGGAGCGCGCAAGGCTCCACTGGCGCCATCACCCACACTTTCTGCCCAGGTTGAAACTCGACCAGAGTGACATTCTGGTCGTACCATCGTTTCATATCTTCCTGGCTGGCTTCCAGATTCGCCTGAGCGAGTTGCCTGAAACGCCTAGTTTGGTTCCTGAAGGCCAGCATGTAGCTGTATACATCCTGGGGGGGTTTACTAGGAGCCTTCTCCCAGCCCCTCCTTCACCAAACTCAAGGGTCCTCTTACAGGGTGCCCATACAGGAGCTCAAAGGGACTGAACCCTAAGGACTTCTGTGGCACCTCTCTGTAAGCAAACAGCAGGCATGGTAAGAGGACGTCCCACTTACGCCTCATGGGTTCCTCAAGACCCATAATCATGCCCTTCAGGGTCCGATTAAATCTCTCAACCAGACCGTTACCCTGGGGGTGGTAAGGCGTGGTGAACTTGTAGGTCACACCGCACTCGTTCCACAGAGATTTCATATAACTAGATATGAAATTAGTAGCCCTGTCGGACACCACCTCTCTAGGGAACCCCACGCGGGAAACAATCCCATCAGTGCACGGCCCACCACAGGGGCTGTCACCATCCGGAGAAGGATGGCTTCCGGGTACCGCGTGGCATGGTCCACCAAGACCAGGATGAACCTGTTGCCCATGGCCGTCTTGGGATCCAGAGGCCCCACGATGTCAATGCCCACCCTTTCAAAGGGGGTGCTGACTACAGGGAAAGGTTGGATGGGAGCCTTGCGCTTCCTTCCACTCTTACCACTTGCCTGGCAAGTCTGACAGGTCCTGCAATGAGGATCAGAACTCTTGCGCATTTGAGGCCAGTTGAAGTGGGTGACAAGCATCTCAAAGGTCTTGTCCTGCCCCAAATGTCCTGCTAAAGGTACATTATGAGCCAACCCCAGTAGGAAGGCTCTGAAGCGCTGGGGTACCACCAGCGCACGGGCTGACCCAAGCTCAGCAACCTTAGGCTCACTATATAGGAGATCATTCTCCCAGTAAATCAAGTGTGATCCAGACTGATCACCTGCTACCTGGTTTGCTGCCTGTTGCTGCAAACCTACAAGAGAAGGGCACTTCTTCTGCTCCTCACAGAATTCCTCCCTGGAGGACCCTCCTTCCTGCTGCAATTCGGTCAGCCCCGGTAGGTCCCCCAGTTCAGCCACTTGCTCCCCCGTAGGCTCCAGGGCATCCCCCTCAAAGGGTGCCTCCTCCTTGACCGTGGGAATTGTGGGGGTCGGTTTCCCGCAGCCCCTGCCTCTTGACGGCAGGCACCTGGGCCACTGTTTCAGGCTCCAGGTCCTCTTGAACACCTTTACTGTCTGCCATAGACCGAGTGGTTACACAAGCCCACTCAGGCAGACCCAACATCTCCAAATGCGCCTGGCGCTCCACCTCCTTCCAGGGGGAACTCTCCAGGTCATTCCCCAGCAGACAGTCTACAGGCATGGACGGACTTGCAATGACCTTCAAGGAACCTGAGACCCCCCCCACTCAAAGGGAACTAGCGCCACCTTGCAGAGGCGCACGGAGTTGTCTGCTGCAACTACAGGGTGAAGCACATTGGGAATTACCTGCTCTTCAGACACCCACTGACACCTGACAGATGTCAAACTGGCTCCGGTGTCCCTGAGAGCCTCCACCCTCCTTCCATTGATGGTCACCCACTGCCTGTATTTCTTAGTATTCTCAGGCAGAGAGATTTTCAGGACCATATCTCGGTCTCCTAATGAGACCAGGGTCATAACTGCTTGCTCCTCCCCATTCCAAGGACTCAATTCCTCCCCCAACGCTACACTCACTAATCCTGGGGTTGGAGCACCAGTGGGTGTAGATGACTTCTTGGGGCATCTAGGGGAAATATGACCCATTTCTTTACAGAAGTAACAAGTAGGAGGTCCTCGGTTGTCCCACTTGCCCTTATGGGGCCAGGACCTCTTAGCCTTGGGGGACTGGGACCCTTTCACCTGGGAACTACTTTGGGGCCCTTTAGTGAACCCCTTGGGGTTACCCTTGTCCTCCCCAACCTCTGCGGGGGACCCTGTACACTTTTGGTAGTGGTACCTCCAATCCCCTTGTGGACCCGGGCACTGGTCCAGCGGTCCGCCTCTTCAGCAAACTTACTGGGATCACTCAGCTTACTGTCCAAAGGATGCTGGGTCAGCTCCGGAACAGACAGACTACTCAAGTGCTCCCAACTAATTAAATCGCATTAGCTCTTAAAATCAGTTGCCTTGCTGCCCTTCATCCAACCATCCAGTGCACGCGTGTATGCATTCACACACTCAACCCAAGTACTGGATTCCTGTTTCTTGAAGTTCCTGAATTTCTGCCTGTACTGTTCAGGAGTGAGCCCATACCTGAGGCATAAAGCCTCCTTCATATTGGCGTAGGTCAGGGTTCCCGCCCTCTCTAAAGGGGGAAAACATCCCTCCCAGAAGCTTCAAAGTGTTTCCATAGGCCCGCCCCCCAATGTTTCTCAGGCACCTCATTGATCCTCAGCACGATCTCATATGCCGTGAACCACGCATATATATCATCACCCCTCTGGTAATCTCGCACTAAGTCTTTGGGAATGTACACCTTCCCTACTGGCACTGGTTGTGTGCTGCCACCATTTGAACTGGACTCGGCCTGTTTAACCTTCATTTCCAGTTCCCTCATGCTTAACTCATGAGCCAAGTGAATATTTTTCTCTCCAAGGCGAGAGCGTTCCTGCACTCCTCTGCTCGCTTTTCACTTTCAATGAGCAGCTTCTTCTCCTCTGCTTGAGATTTAAGTTTTAAAACCTCCAACTCATGCTCTCTGACCCTTTGGTTTTCCTCCCGCTCCTCTGGTGAAAAACTCCTCCCTGAATAGCTACTACCAGCCCCTAAGACTGGTCCCTCCACTGGCAAATCCTGTGGACCAAATCCATTCCCTGGGTCATCCTCATCTACCTCAACATCACCCGTCTCCTGAGCCCCTTTGGCTTTCCACCAGGCCCTCAAGGCCATTTGCAGCTCCTCCTTCTTGGCGCTACTTTTCATGGGACATCCCAAAGCTCTGCAGAATTGCCTCAATTGATCAACTTTGTAGGTAAGCAATGCCTCAATGTCGAACTCTAATTCTGCAGCCTCACTGGCTACTTGACTCCTCTGAGACATGATGTGTGGCTTAAAGGTTGCTCAAAAATAAAACCAACTAGAACCAACAAATCAAGAACACAATATGTGGTTGCATCGTGGTCTGCGCTAAACTTGTTATGTACACCAATTACTGTGAATGAATTTGCAAATACACGTTTCAATCCCACACCGCTGACCACCAAAATGTTAGACCCGGGATCCCTGGTTGGCCGAGGTAGGTACCTTAGGCCAAATAGGACCTGCGTTTCCACGTCAGGGAAAGGAAGGTCACCTTCTGAGATAGCCCCCGCTCACCACCTCGGTAGCTTGGCACGAGCAGCCAGGCTTATCTTCAAGGCAGATGTGTAAAGTATTTGCAACCATGCTCACAGCAACCCAATGATGACACCACAAATAGACTCCACACGAGTTTTATAAAAACAAGTATAAATTTTATATAAAAAGATATGCGATAAGACCACACAATATAAATCCAACATATGAGTATGTGTAATATTTCTCCTGGCTGGTTGTTAGGCCAGCCAGCCCTTGTAAGTTCTGCCGATATTAATGAGCACTTCTAAACATTCCACTGTAATCCTAATATCATGTTGTGCAGTTCGTAATGCTAGAATCAGGCACTTGTGCAATGTAAAAATAATGCAATGCGTAATACGACAATCAGGTAGTTCGTTATGCAGAAATAAGATAATGTTTAATACACTCCGGTACCGATCACGGTGCCTTAGGTGGTCTCTCCGCCACTCCTTCTGACTCGCAGTCAGCCTCTGTCAACAGTTGCCCCTAACACAGGTATGGTGTAACAAAAAGTGCAGCTCTGCACTCCGGCCCCGGTACTGCCACTCCTTTGGCAATACGGGCCGCGATAAGAGCCGAAGCAGAGGCTCGCGCTGCTAAAATGAGACAGAGGCCGAGAGCGTCTCCCTCCGAGCCCACACCCCTCCCCAGGCATCGACACACGTTACCTGGGAGACGCGAACCCACTCTCCTCTCCTCTTCCAGCGACTTGGGCCTCAGATGCAATCTTTGTGAATGGGCAATGGCGGGCTCGGGCCGGCGGCTCAGCTCCTCCGAGGCTGCCGGTCCGTGCCGCTACTGCTACGAAGATCTCAGGCTCCCACAGGGCGCACGCACACAGCGTCGCTGAGTCTACCTTGAGCTTCGGGTTCACGATCACCGGGCACTCCACACGAAGGCCTCAGGCTGCACGAAGAACACGCACACAGCGTCGCTGAGACTCACTTTAACTCCGGGTGCACGTTAACAAGGGAATCCTCACGAAGGTCTCACGCTGCACAAAGCACACGCACACAGCGTCGATGAGACTCACTTGGACTCCGGGTGTGCACGATAACAAGGCAATCCTCACGAAGGTCTCACGCTGCACAAAGCACATGCACACAGCGTCGATGAGACTCACTTGGATTCCGGGGCACACGATAACTGGACAATCCTCACAAAGGGTTCAGGCTGCAAAAAGCACACGCACACAGCGTCGCTGATCCTCGCTTGGACTCCAGGTGCCCACAATCACAGGGCACTTCTTACGAGGGTCTCAGGCTGCAACAAGCACATGCACACAGCGTCGCTGAGACTCTCCTGGAAACTTTTGTGTTCCTGAGTTTCCGCAACAGGGAGCCAGCTCACCTCGGGCCCTTGGGGATAAGTTACTTCAGGACACAGCACAGCAAAGTCCTTTCATGCAGGGGGACACAGCACACAGCAAAGTCCCTTTAGCCTTTCCTTGGTTAAAACAGCAAACTGCAGGCCAGCCCCAAGACACACAGCAAGGGTCAGTCCTATCCTTCAGTCTCTTCAGTTGTTTCTTCCTTGGCAAAGGTTCCTCTTGACCACGAAGTAGCTCCAGTCTTGTTCAATCTTGATCAAGCCATTCTCCAAAGTTCAGGGGCTTCAGCTCTCATTGTTATACCCCTCAATGGCTTTGAAGTCTTTGTGTTCAGGGGGCACTGACCCCCGTTCAAACCAGTTCTGGGTGCCTCCCTGCCAGTGACACCTTTATTCCTTTGATAGTGGGGGTCTGGATCCTCAATCACTCAGTAGGGGCCGGAGCCATTGGTTTATGGCTGCAGCCCAGGCCTCTTCACCCTACACTCCAGATGCAGGTCAGCCTGTTGCTGTCTCACCTCCTCCCCTGGGTCAAGAAATTCCCCAGATCCTATCACTTTGAAATCCAGACAGTCAATCCACAACCAGGCAGAGACACACAGAAATGTTAGAGCACAAAAACACAGCCACTTCTAAAAGAGTGGCTTCTAAACACACAATGCAAAAACCACCTTCATAAAAAGATGTGTTATTATACTGTGAGTTCAGGCATCCTAAACGTCACCTCTTCATCTTAAGCCTTTGGGAAGATAGGCTGGAAAACACATTACACAGCCTCCCCATTCTGTCCTTTGGGCAAGATGGCCTTTCAACAGTGAAAAACGAAATGGAGATTATTTCACTGTCAGGACATGGTACACACCTTAGTACATGTCCTACCTTTCACATACACTGCACCCTGCCCAGGGGGTACCTTGGACCTACCATAGGAGTGTCTGATGTGCATAGAAAGGGAAGGGTAAGGTCTGGCAAGTGGGTGCACTTGTCATAATAACCTGGCAGTTTAACAAACTGCGCGCAGGCACTGCAGTGGCAGGCCTGAGTTCCCTTTTCAAAGCTACTTGTGTGGGTGCCACAAATAGTGCTGCAGGCCGACTAGTAGCATTTGCATTACCAGCCCTGGCACACATAGGGCACTTTACTAGGGACTTTACTAGTAAGGCAAACATACCAATCATGGACAACCAATTACGATTACACTTTATACAGGGAGCACTTGCACTTTGACACTGTTTAGCAGTGGCAAAGTGTCCAAAGCATCTAAGTTGGCAAAACAAAATCCATCACAGCACCAAAAATAGAGGAGGTAGAGGCAAAAAAAGTCAGGGGTAATCACGCCAGAAATGCCAGGTCTAACAATTACCTAGACCTGGCACTTCCACACCAAGAAGCTCAAGCATTCCTTTCACCTGGTCTATGACATCAGCCCACTGGTGCGTCACCTGCCGCTGGGTGTGGGAGACCTCATTGTGGCAGAGCAAGCTCTGCAGCAGTTTTCCCCACCACAGCTTGTGTTCTGCCAGGCTATATCCCTTCCTCGGGATGACACTTGCTGCCAGCATGAGGGGGAATAGGCAAAAAATAAATCAGCGCTACCACCTTCAACAAACTTAAAAATGTGGCGAGGGTCTACTCCCTCACACTACCATCAACCACAGGGGATGTGATACTCTGTGAAGCAATAATTGCCTGTCTTTGTCATAACTAGGAAGTGGGAATGCAGATACCTAGACAAAAGGTAAGATAGACATGAGTGGAGAGCAAAAAATTAAAAACACGCACAGAGGAGCACTCAGAAAGTAATGAAAAGTGAATATAAAGATGATAAAAAGGGAGAGGTGGACTAGAATGTGGTGGCTTGAGATGGATGGGCCTAGGGAGCAAGAACATGAGGAATTGTGAGGCAGTATCAGGAGGGAGTAAATAAATTGGCCCTGCCTTTGCTCTATGTGTTGTGCCGTTTGCATGTTTTTTCTCCAGCATGATTTTTTGGTGTGAGGAACTCGAGATACAATTTGCATATTTTCACATTACTTTGCTATATTTTCTAAAACTTTACCAAAATTAAGTTAAATGTAAATTATGCAAATTTTGCACACCCTTAGAAAATATTCAGAATTATATCTTTTCAATTCCTTCATCAACAGTCATACAGCATACTGGGTAATTCAAGATAAGAATAAATATGCATACTACTGAATCTAATTTCAAAGAACAAATGATCACCTTCTTAACAAGTTATAAAGCAAAAAGATTTTCAGTCAACTATTGCCCTTCCACTGATATACTGTATTGAGCTCTAAAGCGCCTATTTGCACATTTGCATCGTTCTTGCACCACACTACGTGGTGCAAGAGTGACGTAAACCTTAAGTCAGAATTATGAAGCCACGCAAGGACACTTTCTGTGGCCCTGAGTGGCTCCATAAATCTGAAGTAAAGCAATGCAGGGCAAATCGATGCATTGCCTTTCTCTGACCTGGAAAGGCATTCAATGGTTTTGGATGCATTTCCAGATTTCCTCAAACTAGTAAACCTGGGAATGCGCCAAAAAAATATGCCTTCCCAGGAGAGGTGTAACAAAGAGAAATATCTTTATTTATCCTTGTTACTTCCTCTTTCTAAGTGTGTTGCATTCTGCAGCACACATAGAAAGAGGAATATGCCCCTTCCTGCACAAAAAAACAATCCTGCATGCTACGCAGGTACCCTTGCACCATGGTGCAAGGGTGCCTGCATTGGCGCTAGGCTGCCAAAGGGCAGTGGCGCAGAGGAAAAGGCAGGAATGTGCTGTATTGCCTTAAATATGGTGCATTCCTGCCCTTTCCCTGTTAGGCAGTGCAGCGTAGCAAAGTGACTTGTTGTACTGCACTGCGTGACTGATATACTGGGAACCTTTTGCTTTTGCTGCTACTGCCAAATTTTTGCACAACATAAACCAGAAGATTTTGATAGGCCATGTCGATGATGTGGTCAGTGTCATTGTAATGCTATTTTAGGGTTACTCACAGGAAGGCAGCCATACCCATTATCCCATTTTATGTACAGTACTTTCGAACTTCTCACTTTTACACTTTTCTTTTTATTGTGTATATAAGACATTATTATGTCATTCTAACTGTAACTTTAGACAAAGATCTTTGTGTACATATTGCAGTGGGTGATTTTTGGAAGTGGTAATGTGATCACACAAAGCCTCTCTTAGTGTACTACACACTCCTGCAATAGGATGCCAATGTATTTATGTGAAGTGGCCACAGTCGCTGTTGTCTATATGCTCCTATTTAAGGTTGCCCACTGTATATAGGTTGTCACCACATTGAGGAGTCCAGGCATGTCTCATTAAACAAGGCTACAGGTTGTGTATATATATATATATATACATATATATTACCTACTGGCGGTCGCCAGAAGGTAGTTATAGTTAGGACCTAGTTTCCATAGGAAAAGCGTTTTTTGATTTGCCAATATCTTTGGCGCCGTTTGACGCATCTTTGTGAAATTCTTAAAACTAATGGGGCGCTCCGGTCAGCTCCTGTCTTGAAAGTTTTGGGGAGATTCGTCAAGCGGGGGCCGAGAAAAAAGGAGGGTACCAAAACAAGTTTTCTTCATGATAATTTCCATAGGAACTTTTGTCGTGGCTACAGCCCGAACTGCTGAACGGAATTACACCAATTTTGGCAGAGAGGTAGCTCTTGGTCCAGAGTGCACTCTTTACTTTAAATGGTGTAAATCCATTCAGTAGTTCCTGAGAAATTTAAAAGTAAAAAATATCGATATCTGGTGACCGAGGAGGATTTGCAAACCCTCCCGATCATGAGCTTCATTCTGATTGGCTGCCAACACTTCAAACCAAGAGTTGGCAGCCATCTTGTGACTTGGTAAAATCGAGTCACAAGAAAACAGTAAAAAAAAAGATAAAAACCAAGAAAAGGTGGCAGGGTAGAAACACCCTGACCCCCTAAGCCTGCTCAGGGGGTCCCAGAGGGACCCTCAGGCCCAAAAAAAGCATTTTAAAAAACAATTTCAGCCAGAGTCGCGCTGGGTGCGTGAATCTGGCAGAAAAAAAAAATGAAGCACAGGCTTTAATGCTCCGTTTTCCTTAAGCCCCCAGGTGGGCCAGGTCCTGGGGGCAATCAAAATGTATGTAGCGGGGGCCCATGGGGTCCCCCGCAGCCCCGGGGACCACCACCTCCCTGGGGCTTCATTAATTATGCACAGAGGGCACGCCCCCCGCAGCCCCGGGGACTGCCACCTCCCCGAGGCTTGAAAAAAAAATTAGTGGGGGGGCTCCAACCCACCACGCTGCCCCGGGAACCACCACCTTCCCGGGGCACTACTTAAGATAATGCGGGGTCCGTTGCGGCCCTGGGGACCACCACTTCCCCGGAGCTATGTAAATGTTGGGATGGGGCAGCGTGGCCCCCCTCCTAGAGCCCTCCGCTATGCTTCGCTTGATGGAAGCGAGAGCAGAAAACCTGCTCTCGCTTCCATGATGCGAAGCAGATTGCTTTTGGACAAGGGGAGCTGCATGTCAGCAGCTCCCCTTGTCCAAAAGCAATGACGGCTCCCGCAGGAGGCGGGGAGTGGGCTGGGACCACGGGGGCATTGGGGCTCCCCCGCGGTCCCCCTCAAAAAGGCCAGGCTCTGGGGGATGGGGTCCCCAGGGCCAGAAGTGGCCCAGGAGGGGGGTCCACTCAGCCCCCTCCCTTTTAATTTTTTTTTTTTTAAACGGAAGGTCGGCTCCGGGGAATGGGGTCCCCGGGGCCATAATTGGCCTGAGGAGGGGGGCCAGTCGGCCCCCCTCTAAAATTACAAATTAAAAATACCGGCTGGCCAGGCCCCGGGAGATGGGGAAGTCCCCTTGAATCCTGAGGGTCCCTGGGGCCCAACTAGCCCACCAGGTACCTCCAGTAAGCCCCACACAGTGGGATTGCTGAGAGGTGGTCTGAGGCCACGCCCCTTTTTACATCACTCTGAAAATGCGCCTCTTGGCGCACTGCTGGTCGGGCGATGAGGTCCTCTTGTGTCCTGCGGTCCTCAGGACTAAAGTGGACTTCATCTCCCGAGCAGCAGTGCGCCAGGAGGTGCCTTTGCATAGTGGTGTAAAAAGGGGGCGTGGCCTCGGTCACTCTCAGCAATCCAGCAGTTTGGAGCTTACTAGTGATAACAGAAGGGCTAGTTGGCCCCCAGGGACCCTCAGGAGGCAAGGGGACTACATCCCCCAACCAAGAGCATGCCAGGAGAAAGGGGGTGTGGCCTGTGTCCATCTCTCAGCAATCCCACTATCTGGGGCTTACTGGAGGTTTCAGGTAGGCTAGCTGGCCCCAAAAGACCCCTAGCATCGAAGGGGACTTTAATCCCCATACAAGAGCGCGCCAGGGAGCTCGTTTAAAGAGTGGTGGGCAAAAGGGGCGTGGCCTGCTATGAGAATTTAGCAATTCTGCTGTGTGGGTCTTACTGGAGGTAATAGAAGGGGTAGTTGGCCCCCAAGGATGTCCTTGGGGGTTAACTACCCCTCCTGTTACCTGGGGTAAGTCCCATGCAGTGCGATTGCTAGGAAGTCTTCAGAGGCCACTCCCCCCTTTCTCCACCACTCTGCAAACACGCCTCCTGGCACACTACTGGTTGGGGGAGGAAGTCCACTTTACTCCTGAGGGACTTTGAGGGCCAAGAAGCCTTCCTGGTACCTCCTGTAAGTCCTACACAGCGGAATTCCTGAGTGCTGGTCCAGCCCCCTTTCTCTACCACTCTGCAAACGTGACTACTAGTTAAAGAAGCATTTGGAATGTGTTAGAAATGGGGGTCTCTAGTTGGCAATGGCTGGCCACTGTCCAAGTAGGGACCCTTCTTCCTAAGTCAGAGTGAGAGGGCTACCCTCTTTAATACCCCTGCTCAACCCTGTGGTAACGTAGCACGAGCAGGTAGGCTTATCTCAGAGGCAGGGTGTGAAGCATTTATGATCATACACAGTAACACAGTGAGGAGCACTACAAAGGGACACCACACAAGTAGTTATTATAAAAAATAAGTATCTTTATATAAAGGCAGATTTATCACAAGACCAATAACGGTAAAAGCCACAATACTGTCAAAAATAGGATAGCTGTTGAAAGGCTGTCAAAAATAGTTCAAAGGTTGCAAAAATAAGGTTCAAGTTCAAAGCAGTGGTCTCTGCGACCCTTTCTTTCACAAAGTACCTGGGTTTAGTAGCCAAACCAACAAAGTGTCGCAAATAAGCTGTAGCGATGATTCTCGGCACGCGAGGCCGGCGATGCGTTGAAATCCTTGCCGCAAGGGAGGATGATGCGCCGATCTGCGGGATGCGTGCGGAGACGATGCGACAAACTTTGGCACGCTGGACCGCCGATGCGATGACTTTCTTGCCGCGTGGGAGAAGTCGATGCGGTGATCCTGTTGCGCTGTGCGATCGTGTTGCGATGCAAAGACAAGACGCTCCGCGAGGGAGCGACGAAATTCGGTGCGATGCAATCAAAGTGGCGAACGCACGGCGTCCGCACTGCGATGTCTCGAAGCGATGATTTCTTTAAGGGTTGCGAGTGCGCGGCGACAGCAGCGCGATGCTCTTTCCAGCGCGTCTCGGCTGCAGCGGCTCGCAAAGGGGCGTCAGCGATGGTTTCGGGTTGCGGGCCCTCGGCGGCAGTAGCGCGATGATTTTCCCAGCGCTCGACTGCAGCGGCCCGCAAAGATGCGTTAGCGTCGATTTCTTACCCTCTTTTCTCTGATGCAAACTAGAGGCCCTGGAACTCACAGGAGCCTCCTCAGCAGATAGCAGTCCTCGCAGGGAGGAAGCAGGAGGTTGGTGGTGGAGTCTGTTGTGCCTGAGACTCCAGCAGGAGGCTAGCTCTTTTCCTAGCCCTTGGGTGATTTCTGTACAAAAATAAAAGTTCTCTCAAGAGTTCCTTTTCCTCTCCTTCAAGGTCCAGTGGTCACTGCTGCAGGCCAGTGCAAGAAACAACACACAGCACAGGGACAGTCACTTCCTGCAGATTCCTCCAGTGGCACGGACAGAGTTTCCTCTCCAGATCCAAAAGCAATACAAAATGTAAGGGCTTGAGCACAGATATTTATACCCCAAAAGCCTTTGATCCTTGAAGCTACCAGTCACTGAACCTAGCCAGAACCAGTTCTGCTCAGGCCTGGAGCACTTTGTTTACCAGGCTGCATCCTTCCTTTCAGAAAGAGGGGGTCTGCTAGCAGACACACAGTGGGAGGTGGAGCCAGCATTCACCTTGCCAGGCACAGCCCTATTCAGGTCAAGGAGCCACCCCTCCCCACACTCTAAATGCAGATCTCTCTATTCAACCTAGGTCTGACTCAGCCTGTCCTGCCCCTCTAAAACCAGACAGCCAATACACATAACGGCAGAGCACACTGGAAGGCTGAGGCAAGAAAATACCTACTTTCTAAAAGTGGTATTTGCAAACACAGAATATAAAAATCAACTTCACTAAAAGATGTATTTTAATATTCTGAGCTCAGGCATACTAAATTCGTTTTTCTACCATGTTCCTGGGGTCAGTTAGGACTATAGAATGTAATAGCTAAACTGCCCATTCTAGCCTATGAGGAACAGGTAGCCTTACAGTAGTGAAAAACGAAATGGGGCATAATTCACTACCAGGACATGCTACACACACCAAGGCATGTCCTACCTTACACATACAATGCACCCTACCATAGGGGTGATTTACAAGATGCCAAGGGAAGGTTCAGGGGCTGGGAAGTGGGTGCACTTCACAGCCAAGATGGCAGTTCTGGACTGCACACAGACACTGCAGTGGCAGGTCTGAGACACACTTTACAAGCTGCTTCTGTGGGTGGCACACATCAGTGCTGCAGGCCCACCAGCAGCATTTGGTTTACCAGCCCTGGGCACACATAGGCCACACTACTAGGGACTAACAGGTAAACCAAATAAGCCAATCAGGGATATACCAATTCACATAGACATATTTACAAAGGGAGAGCATATGCACTTTAGCACTGAACAGCAGTGGTAAAGTGCCCAGAGTCATAAAACCAACAGAAAAATACAGGAGGCAGGCAAAACGTTTAGGGGTGACCCTGCAAAAAGGGCCATTTTCAACACAACCCCCTTCCAGCCAAAACGCAGGGTAGACCAATCACTACTTTGATGGGCTTCCCTGCTTCGAGCGATAGAACACGGAACAGGCCCGCAACTGCAGGGGCATATGCCAGCTCTACTCCAATCTGAACCCTGGTGGATCCCTCTGTCCACACTCCCAGGGCCCACTAAGATAACCAATGGGGACCTCTGCCCCTCACCTGTGGACACCACCTGTGCAGCACCTAACCTTAACTGGCCCCCAGGTGTGTCCCAACAGATAAACAATAAGCCACAGTAGCCACTGACAGTAGTCAGTGATGAAATCCAAGCCCTATACCTCTCAGGGCTCTCAAACTTTTGTGGCATCAGAGAGTGAGGGGCAGTAACCCCAAGTGTCTGGCACCTTTTGTCCACTCTCCCTCCTGTCAGGTCAGGTGACGCACCCTGACACTGACCCACCAGCCCTGGGCCTGTTCCCAGCGGCGGGGCCAGAGACTGGGGTGGGCTCCCCCACACCCGGTCCCTCTCTTTGGGGCTCGGTACCCTCCCACTTGGAGCGGTACCCCCTCCAGAATTGTCAGGGCACCTGAGGCAGGTGTCCTGCATAATTCACCCACCAGTTCAGGGGTTCTATCCTGCAACTGGTATCCCAGCATAGGGTCTGTACCCTTAGACTGGGCGGAGGTCAGGGGTGAGGCTGCCCTCTCCCCGCCCCCTTTACTGGGGCTCGGCACCCTCCCACCTGGAGAGGTGCCTCCATAACACAAACCGGGAGGGGCACCGTTAGCAGTTGCCCCTTCCTCCAGATCAGGGGGACACCCTGAACCTGGCCCCCAACCTAGGGTCTGTACCCTTAGGCTGGGCCTGTGCCTGGCAACCCAGGACTTCTGGGGGAGTACACCAATTCCCCCAAGGAAAATACACTGTTCCACTAGTTCAGGGCCTTGTCCCTGCAACTGATCCATCCACCTGGAAAAACCCTCAGGTGGTACTGGGGTCAGAGGTGAGGACTCCCTCCCTCTGCACCCCCTTCCAGCATACTGCACCCTCCCACCTGGAGTGGTGCTTTTAGGGAAAAAAATGGTCGGGACACTGCTTACAGTTGTCCCTTCCTCCAGGTCAGACAACACCTGGACCTGACTTACCATCCCAGGGACCAACCCCTGTGGTTGAACAACCGCCTGGCCACCCAGGACTTCCTGGGGAGCACACAGGCTCCCCTCAAGGGAAACACACCCCTCCACCAGTTCAGGGCCTGGACCCTGCAACTGACCTACCAACCTGAAAAAACCCTCAGGGTGTACCGGGGTCAGAGGCGAGGACTCCCTCCCTCTGTACCCCCTTCCAGCATACTGCACCCTCCCACCTGGAGTGGTGCTCTTGGAAAAAATGGTCGGGACACTGCTTACAGTTGTCCCTCCCTCCAGGTCAGACAACTCCTGGACCTGACTTACCAATCCAGGGACCAACCCCTGCGGCTGAACAACTGCCTGGCCAACCAGGACTTCCTGAGGGTGACACATACCTAGCGTGTTGCGGGACAGTCTGCCTGGCACAGAGCTCACAACCTCCTGTCCCTCTGACAGTGCGTGAAGATGCCCCAGGACAGAAGTGGCGTCACCATGGCCAATCCTATGAGGCTCAGCCCTTCTGGCTGGCCCCTGACCCACTGGTTCTTCCACTGGGGACTCTTTCCCCCTTTCATCCCTCAGACTGGACTTCTGTACCCTCCCCTAGGAGTGGCACTGCCAGGCACAAGAACTGATGGAGGCCTGACTACAGGCACTCCCAGCTCACCTAACACTGGGGTACCCCCACAATGGACGGTCCATCCAGACAGACTAGGCTCCCCACCTGGTGTTCACTCATGGAACCATCCAGTCCTGGGGACTGAGGCTGGGGCACTTCGGGACCTATCCCAGTCTCACTCCTGCTCCCACGAGACAGGATGTGAGGCCCTACAACCTCCTCACAACAAGGGGACCCAGCTGTAACACTCCTAACCTTTCCCAGCACTCTGGGTTGGAAAACTTCTGAACCACTTCTCTTAGGGTCATTCCCTAATGCCTCTACAGAGCCTCTGGTACTCACCCAGAGGTCTGCCTCCTGTGCAAGTTCCCTAGGATCAGAGAACTCGCAATCTGACAGGTGTTGGCCTAGCTCTGGAAAACAGGAACTCACAATATGCTCTCCCACAATTGGATTACACAGCTCCACACAGATGCTAACCTTTACCTCACAATCCAGTGCCTCACACACGTACTCCCACACCACTCTCTTGAAATGGGCGAGACATTAACTGACTGTCTCTATCACTCAACCCACACTCTTCTGGGTGGTCCTCACACTCATACACCAGGACTTCAACCACGGGGGAACCCCTCTCCCTGCACCTCTCATCCAGAGTCGGTAGAGTATCCCTCCTTTCACTAGGACTATTGACCCCTGCGCTAGTTCCCCAATCCACCTCAGGGACACTGCACACCAATGGAGCTATCTCAGGTCCTTGAATCCCCTGGTGTAGATCAACCCCCTCCTTCAAGTCAGGTGCCACATCCCTGGGTGGGTGTACTACACTGTCATCACTATATACTTCAATTTTGCTGCCACCACTGGACCCCACCCTCTCTGGGGAATCCAGACAATTAAAACTGCGCTCCAGGGGTAACCTACCCTCTGGAGCTAACTTCTCCTTTTCTGCTATCTGCTCTAGGTGCGCCTCCAGCTGGGCAATCTCTATTTGGAGCCTCTCCAATTCCAGCTGGTACTCCCTCTCCCTCTGTCTGTCCAACTCCTCTGGGGACCATGAAGGGGATTGGGCACTACGCTGTGCACTAGATCCAGCAAGGGACTCCCTACCTATGGGACCTTCCCGCCTGTCCCCCAACTCCTCTGGGGACCATGAGGGGAATCTGGCACTACCATAGGCACTAGGCTCATCAAGGAACTCCCCACCTATGAGATATTCCATAACACTTTCTTCCTCCTCTTCAGACTCTCTAGAGCCACCCTCAGACCAACTACCCTCTTGGTAGGTGTACTGGGACTCCAAGAATCTCCATCTGTCTTGTTGCCAAAGTCTCAGGGATGTCTGCAAGGATAGCTGATTCTCCTTCCTACTCACTGCTAAGCCCTTCTCCTCACAGAACCCCCTTAGCTCCTCTAGACTGTAGGTTAACAGAACATCTATATAAAAGGTAGGTCTCATTTCAGCAAGACCCATTGTAGCAATATCTGGCAATATCAATAATAAAACAAATAGGCTTGCCCGTTGTAACAATCACGGGCAATATCAATAACAGATAGAAGAAAACTTCTCAAGAAAATGTATGCAGGTAAAAAATCACCGGCAATATCAATCACAATATAGGATCCAACAATTCTCAAAAATGTATGCGGGTACTATCACCGGCAATAAAACATAGGCTTGCCCATTGTAACAATCACGGGCAATATCAATAAAAGATAGAAGAAAACTTCTCCAAAAAATGTATGCGGGTAAAAATCACCGGCAATATCAATCACAATATAGGATCCAACAATTCTCAAAAATTTATGCGGGTACTATCAACGGCAATATCAATAAAACATAGGCTTGCCCATTGTAACAATCACGGGCAATATCAATAAAAGATAGAAGAAAACTTCTCAAAAAAAATGTATGCGGGTGAAAAATCACTGGCAATATCAATCACAATATAGGATCCAAAAACTCTCAGAAATGTGTGCGGGTGAAAAATCACCGGCAATATCAATTACAATATGGGATCCAAAAACTCTCAAAAAAATGTGCGCAGGTGAAAAATCACCGGCAATATCAATTACAATATGGGATCCAAAAACTCTCAAAAAATGGGCGCGGGTGAAAAATCACCGGCAATATCAATCACAATATAGGATCCCAAAAACTCTCAGGAAATGTGTGCGGGTGAAAAATCACCGGCAATATCAATTACAATACAGGATCCAAAAAAACTCTCAAAAAATGTATGCGGTACGTTATGGTCTGCACTCACTAGTAGTGTACACTATAATTATTGTATGCGATCATAAATGCAAGTCCAGATCCTCACCGCTGACCACCAATGTTAGAAATGGGGGTCTCTAGTTGGCAATGGCTGGCCACTGTCCAAGTAGGGACCCTTCTTCCTAAGTCAGAGTGAGAGGGCTACCCTCTTTAATACCCCTGCTCAACCCTGTGGTAACGTAGCACGAGCAGGTAGGCTTATCTCAGAGGCAGGGTGTGAAGCATTTATGATCATACACAGTAACACAGTGAGGAGCACTACAAAGGGACACCACACAAGTAGTTATTATAAAAAATAAGTATCTTTATATAAAGGCAGATTTATCACAAGACCAATAACGGTAAAAGCCACAATACTGTCAAAAATTGAATAGCTGTTGAAAGGCTGTCAAAAATAGTTCAAAGGTTGCAAAAATAAGGTTCAAGTTCAAAGCAGTGGTCTCTGCGACCCTTTCTTTCACAAAGTACCTGGGTTTAGTAGCCAAACCAACAAAGTGTCGCAAATAAGCTGTAGCGATGATTCTCGGCACGCGAGGCCGGCGATGCGTTGAAATCCTTGCCGCAAGGGAGGATGATGCGCCGATCTGCGGGATGCGTGCGGAGACGATGCGACAAACTTTGGCACGCTGGACCGCCGATGCGATGACTTTCTTGCCGCGTGGGAGAAGTCGATGCGGTGATCCTGTTGCGCTGTGCGATCGTGTTGCGATGCGAAGACAAGACGCTCCGCGAGGGAGCGACGAAATTCGGTGTGATGCGATCAAAGTGGCGAACGCACGGCGTCCGCACTGCGATGTCTCGAAGCGATGATTTCTTTAAGGGTTGCGAGTGCGCGGCGACAGCAGCGCGATGATCTTTCCAGCGCGTCTCGGCTGCAGCAGCTCGCAAAGGGGCGTCAGCGATGGTTTTGGGTTGCGGGCCCTCGGAGGCAGTAGCGCAATGATTTTCCCAGCGCTCGACTGCAGCGGCCCGCAAAGATGCGTTAGCGTCGATTTCTTACCCTCTTTTCTCTGATGCAAACTAGAGGCCCTGGAACTCACAGGAGCCTCCTCAGCAGATAGCAGTCCTCGCAGGGAGGAAGCAGGAGGTTGGTGGTGGAGTCTGTTGTGCCTGAGACTCCAGCAGGAGGCTAGCTCTTTTCCTAGCCCTTGGGTGATTGCTGTACAAAAATAAAAGTTCTCTCAAGAGTTCCTTTTCCTCTCCTTCAAGGTCCAGTGGTCACTGCTGCAGGCCAGTGCAAGAAACAACACACAGCACAGGGACAGTCACTTCCTGCAGATTCCTCCAGTGGCACGGACAGAGTTTCCTCTCCAGATCCAAAAGCAATACAAAATGTAAGGGCTTGAGCACAGATATTTATACCCCAAAAGCCTTTGATCCTTGAAGCTACCAGTCACTGAACCTAGCCAGAACCAGTTCTGCTCAGGCCTGGAGCACTTTGTTTACCAGGCTGCATCCTTCCTTTCAGAAAGAGGGGGTCTGCTAGCAGACACACAGTGGGAAGTGGAGCCAGCATTCACCTTGCCAGGCACAGCCCTATTCAGGTCAAGGAGCCACCCCTCCCCACACTCTAAATGCAGATCTCTCTATTGAACCTAGGTCTGACTCAGCCTGTCCTGCCCCTCTAAAACCAGACAGCCAATACACATAACGGCAGAGCACACTGGAAGGCTGAGGCAAGAAAATACCTACTTTCTAAATGTGGTATTTTCAAACACAGAATATAAAAATCAACTTCACTAAAAGATGTATTTTAATATTCTGAGCTCAGGCATACTAAATTCGTTTTTCTACCATGTTCCTGGGGTCAGTTAGGACTATAGAATGTAATAGCTAAACTGCCCATTCTAGCCTATGAGGAACAGGTAGCCTTACAGTAGTGAAAAACGAAATGGGGCATAATTCACTACCAGGACATGCTACACACACCAAGGCATGTCCTACCTTACACATACAATGCACCCTACCATAGGGGTGATTTACAAGATGCCAAGGGAAGGTTCAGGGGCTGGGAAGTGGGTGCACTTCACAGCCAAGATGGCAGTTCTGGACTGCACACAGACACTGCAGTGGCAGGTCTGAGACACACTTTACAAGCTGCTTCTGTGGGTGGCACACATCAGTGCTGCAGGCCCACCAGCAGCATTTGGTTTACCAGCCCTGGGCACACATAGGCCACACTACTAGGGACTAACAGGTAAACCAAATAAGCCAATCAGGGATATACCAATTCACATAGACATATTTACAAAGGGAGAGCATATGCACTTTAGCACTGAACAGCAGTGGTAAAGTGCCCAGAGTCATAAAACCAACAGAAACAGGTCAGCAAAAATACAGGAGGCAGGCAAAAAGTTTAGGGGTGACCCTGCAAAAAGGGCCATTTCCAACAGAATGTAATAGGTCTTGCATTTCCGAAAGTTACGGCTATTGGCGTTGTAAATGTAAACGTTTTTTACTAATGTTTTTTGGAGTGGATGTACGTTGTGTGTAGTCGAATTATGCGGTATGTTGTGCAGTGAAATTATGTGGATAGAAAGTATGTGGTATTTAGTGTATAGGAATTATATAGAGTGAGATTATGTGTTATGGAGAGTAATTATGTGGTATGGTAGTCTGTGCTGTGGAGTGGTAACCTCAGGTTTAGTCTTCCTCATTTCCACAGAAGCTAAATTATAAACTCAATGAGACAAAAAAAAGAAGGAACCACTAAGGAGCACTTCTGGACCTAGTTGGATGTATGAGCAGGGCCACTGGAATTATGCGACTTTTCAGCTGCACCGATTCTCGCATAATTATACATTTTCCGCATTTGCCACATAATCCATCATCTGCTGCATAATCTGCAGATTTGAACAAAAAAAACTTGTTTCTAGCTCAAACGGCTCAAACGTTATCAAAAATGCAGCGACAAGTGTTACAGCGTGGTGGAAGGCCCTTTGCAAAGCTGGAATGGTCACCTGTCACTTATTGCTAAATGTGGGTGTTAAACTAGTATTAATGGTGCGAAAACCACTCTTGCTTCTTTCTGCGCCTCTCTTGTCTCTTTCTGCATTTCTCTTGCTCCTTTGTGCACCTTTCTTCCTTTTTCTGCACTTCTCTTGCCTCTTTCTACACATCTCTTCCCTCTTTCTGCACTCTTCTTGCCTATTTCTGCACCTCTGTTGCTTCTTTCTGCACCCCTCTTGCCTCTTTCTGCACCTCTGTTCCTTCTTTCTGCACTTCTTTTGTTTTTTTCTGCATCTCTCTTGCTTCTTTCTGCACCCCTCTTGCTTCTTTTTGCGTCTTTCGTGCCTCTTTCACACCCCTCTTCCCTCTTTCTGCACCCCTCTTCCCTCTTTCTGCACCCCTCTTGCCTCTTTCTGCACCTCTGTTCCTTCTTTCTGCACTTCTTTTGTTTCTTTCTGCAACTCTCTTGCTTCTTTCTGTATCCCTCTTTCCTCTTTCTCCACCCCACTTCCCCCTTTCTGCATCTCTGTTGCTTCTTTATGCACTTCTCTTGCTTCTTTCTGTACCTCTCTTGTTTCTTTTTGCACCCCATGCCTCTTTCTGCACCCCTCTTCCCTCTTTCTGCACTACTCTTGCCTCTTTCTGCACCTCTGTTGCTTCTTTCTGCACCCCTCTTGCCTCTTTCTCCACCCCTCTTCCATCTCTGTTGCTTCTTTCTGCACTTCGCTTGCCTCTTTCTCCGCCACTCATCAGTCTTTCTGCACCACTGTTGCTTCTTTCTATACCCCTCGTGCCTTTTTGCATCCCTCTTCCATCTTTCTGCGCCCCTCTTGCCTCTTTCTGCACCTCTGTTCCTTCTTTCTGTACTTCTTTTGTTTCTTTCTGCACCTCTCTTGCTTCTTTCTGCACCCCTTGTGCCTCTTTTTCCACCCCTCTTGCCGCACCTTTGTTGCTTTTTCTGCACCCCTCTTCCCTCTTTCTGCACCCCTCTTGCCTCTTTCTGTACCTCTGTTCCTTCTTTCTACACTTCTTTTGATTCTTTCTGCACCTCTCTTGCTTCTTTCTGCACCCCTATTGCCACTTTCTCCACCCCTGTTTCCCCTTTTTGCATCTCTGTTGCTTCTTTCTGCACTTCTCTTGCCTCTTTCTCCACCCCTCATCCTTCTTTCTGCAACTCTGTTGCTTCTTTCTGCACTTCTCTTGCTTCTTTCTGCACCTCTGTCCCTTCTTTCTGCAACCCTTGTGCCTCTTTCTGCATCATGCTTCCCTCTTTCTGCACCCCTCTTGCCTCTTTCTGCACCTCTGTTCCTTCTTTCTGTACTTCTTTTGTTTCTTTCTGCACCCCTCTTGCCTTTTTCTGCACCCCTTGTGCCTCTTTCTGCACCCCTCTTCCCTCTTTTTGCACCCCTCTTGCCTCTTTCTGTACCTCTGTTGATTCTTTCTGCACCACTCGTGCTTCTTTCTGCACCCCTCTTCCTTCTTTCTGCACCCCTCTTGTCTCTTTCTGCACCTTTGTTCCTTCTTTCTGCTCTTCTTTTGTTTCTTTCTGCACCGCTCTTGCTTCTTTCTGCACCCCTCTTGCCACTTTCTTCACCCTTGTTCCCCCTTTTTGCATCTCTGTTGCTTCCTTCTGCACTTCTCTTGCCTCTTTCTCCACCCTCATCCCTCTTTCTGCACCTCTGTTGCTTCTTTCTGCACTTCTCTTGCTTCTTTCTGCACCTCTGTCCCTTCTTTCTGCAACCCTTGTGCCTCTTTCTGCATCCCTCTTCCCTCTTTCTGCACCGCTCTTGCCTCTTTCTGCACCTCTGCTCCTTCTTCCTGCACTTCTTTTGTTTCTTTCTGCATCTCTCTTGCTTCTTTCTGCACCCCTCTTGCTTCTTTCTGCACCCCTCGTGCCTCTTTCACACCCCTCTTCCCTCTTTCTGCATCCCTCTTGCCTCTTTCTGCACCTCTGTTCCTTCTTTCTGCACTTCTTTTGTTTCTTTCTGCAACTCTCTTGCTTCTTTCTGTATCCCTCTTTCTCCACCCCACTTCCCCCTTTCTGCATCTCTGTTGCTTCTTTCTGCACTTTTCTTGCTTCTTTCTGTACCTCTCTTGTTTCTTTTTGCACCCCATGCCTCTTTCTGCACCCCTCTTTCCTCTTTCTGCACTCCTCTTGCCACTTTCTGCACCTCTGTTGCTTCTTTCTGCACTTCTTTTGTTTCTTTCTGCACCCCTCTTGCCTCTTTCTCCACCCCTCTTCCCCCTTTTTTCATCTCTGTTGCTTCTTTCTGCACTTTGCTTGCCTCTTTCTCCGCCCCTCATCAGTCTTTTGGCACCACTGTTGCTTCTTTCTGCACTTCTCTTGCTTATTTCTGCACCTCTCTTGCTTCTTTCTGCACCCCTCATGCCTTTTTGCACCCCTCTTCCGTCTTTCTGCGCCCCTGTTGCCTCTTTCTGCACCTCTGTTCCTTCTTTCTGTACTTCTTTTGTTTCTTTCTGCACCTCTCTTGCTTCTTTCTGCACCCCTTTTACCTCTTTCTGCACCCATACTCCCTCTTTCTGCACCCCTCTTGCCTCTTTCTGCACCTCTGTTCCTTCTTTCTGCACTTCTTTTGTTTCTTTCTGCAGCTCTGTTGCTTCTTTCGGCAACCCCTTGCCTCTTTCTCCACCACTCTTCCCTCTTTCTGCACCTCTGTAGCCTCTTTCTACACCTCTGTTTCTTCTTTCTGCACTTCTTTTGTTTCTTTCTGTACATCTCTTGCTTCTTTCTGTACTTCTCTCGCCTCTTTCTGTACTCAAATGGGAAGTGCAAGCTGTCAAGTTTAAAGGTCTGCGTGCCTTTGTGACTGAGGTATATGTCTACTTGTATATGTATTCTCACATAAGTTATGCATCTGAAGATGGTAGCTTAAAAAGTGGTTAGCTTCTTCTATAGGTGGTTAAATGTTCTCAGTTCTTCTCTGTCATTCAGTTGCACAGGGAGACATGTCTTATGTATATAGGTGTTATAGAGCCCCTCAAATATACTATTGAATGCCCATGTGCCCTGTATTATGAGCAGAAAGAAATACATACACCTTTTTGTACACATATTTACAGAGTATGCTGTTTGAAACACAAGTATTCAAGTATTTCTTTGTTTATTTTTATGTAACATGTCACTCGGTAAAAGCAGAGACACGCATGTATACCTTCACAAACTTGGTCAGACTAACAACAGTGATATGCTTAGGATTGCTGTTTTATATTTGGTAGGTAAGCCTAACATTCTGAGCAGTCGATTAATAGTGAACCTTCAAGAGAAAAGTGAGGTTTAAGACATCTTGGGAGAAGGATTAGTGATTAGGCTACTTTGTATGAGTCTGTTGTAAGGTACAGTCAGAGAAGGCCTCTTTCTGCACCTCTGTTGGTTCTTTCTGCACTTCTCTTGCTTCTTTCTGCACCATTCTGCCTCTTTCTGGACTTCTGTTGCCTCTTTCTGCACTTCTCTTGCTTCTTTCTGTGCCTTTCTTCATCTTTCTGCACATGTCCTACCTATGTAGGCATATTTAGAAATTAGTATTTAAAAAACCTTAGAAATTCACTGAAAAAAACAGAGGTTTCCGGGACGTTATAGTTAGGAATTAGCATTTAAAAAACCTTTGAAATTCACTGAAAAAACCATAGGTTACAGTGATGTTATAGTTAGAAATTAGCATTTAAAAAACCTTAGAAATCACTGAAAAAACCATAGGTTTTAGGGACGAGATTCTTAGAAATTAGCATTTAAAAAACCTTAGAAATTCACGGAAAAAACCACAGGTTTCAGGGACGTTATAGTTAGTTGGACATTTCACTCGTACAAAACCAGAGAAATTCGGCCGTTATAGTTAGTTGCGCTAACTGTAACTTGCGCCACCGCAATGCACTGCTGATGACGTCACATATTACATCACTCATGACATGGTCAGTGACATCACTGATGACATCTCAAATGACATCACTGATGACATCATCCAGTAACTGATTTTTTTTTTAAAGTTTAATTTATATATATATATATAATATACATATATATATATATATATATATATATATACACCAAGGTGTATTGAGGAATGAGTGGGTGTATCAACGCCTGAATTGATAATTTGAGATGTCATCAGTGATGTCACTGACCATGTCATGAGTGATGTAATATGTGACGTCATCAGCAGTGCATTGCGGGGGTGCGAGTTATAGCTAGCTCAACTAACTATAATGGCCGAATTTCTCTGGTTTTGTACGAGTTAAATGTCCAACTAACTATAACGTCCCTGAAACCTGTGTTTTTTACAGTAAATATATATATATATATATATATATATATAGTAGATTATTTGATCATTTTATGACCATTCACATAAATAGCCAAACAATTCAAATATTCAAAAAAAACTTACAAAAGAGCGTAAGATTGTAAAAAACATCGTAGAAAAAAGCAGGATGACAAGCTTAATAGAGAGGATAAAACGTGAAGTATTTAGGTGAATAAAATTCAATTAGTCCCAGAGTCAAAAAGGATTCTAATGGATTTCATCATAGGAAGTCACCAGTTATATGTAGTAAATTCAAAAACCTATTGGTTAAAGTGTCTAGAGCTGCCCTATTTACCCATGTCAGCTCAGTGTAGCCCCAAAATCAGTTTTTTAAAGGGGGGAGCACTTTTTGAGTCATAAATTTAGGGTCTTCCCACAGCCCCAGTTTATGCAGCCACTGCTTAACCTCCTTAAACCAGCCCAGTCACCCGGCTTGTTTTTCAAGGGTAAGAAGTTCATCTACAGCTTCCTTGATCGGGAATTGGGTATTACTAGTCCACAATCTAACCCAGAACACTAGGACCTTCAAAACTGCAGTGTGTGAGATTGGAAATAACTGTAGGTCTAGGTGTACCGGGAGTAATGGCGTGTTTATCGGTAGATTTAGAATTGATCTTATGAATGTATTTTCTGCCACCTCAGGTTGTCTCAGCGGGTCCATACCCCACAGTTCAGCACCATAGAGTGTGCTCCCAGCCCTTTAGCCCGATGTCATTGGTGATGTAATATGTGAGGTCATAAGCAGTGCATTGTGGGGGGGTGAGTTATAGTTAACTGCTGAATTTCTCCGGTTTTGTGTGTGTGAAATCTGAGCCTAACTATAATGTGTCTGCAACCTTTGGTTTTTTCAGTGAATATCTAAGGTTTTTTTTTAAATGCTAACTCCTAACTATAACTTCACTGTAACCTTTGGTTTTTTGAGTGAAGTTCTATGTTTTTTTTTAAGTAGCAATGGTGTTTGCAGAATGGTGTGGAAAGGGGGCGGGACCTCTGACCAGCTCTCAGAAATCCCGCTGTGTAGGACTTAGAGAAAGTACCATGAGGGCTTCTTGGTCCCCAAGGTCCTTTAGCATCCAAGAGAACTTTATTCCCCAACCAGTGGTGTGCCAGGAGATGTGTTTGCAGAGCAGTGCAGAAAGAGGGCGTGGCCTTTGTAGACCTCTTAGCAAACTGACTGTGTGGAACTTGCTGGAGCTAACAGGAGGGGTAGGTGGCACCCAAATACCCTTAATATCCAATGGGACTTCATCCCCCAACTAGTACTATGCAAGGAGGAGCGTTTGCAGAGTGGTGTAGAAAGGACTTCCTTGATGATTGCACAGGTAGTGCCTGTATGATTCTATGAGTGCCATTGCCAAGGACACACTGCAAATACCGGTGTTTTTAACAAAGTGTAAAACACATATATAGACATATTTTACATAAAGTTTCAGGGTAGCTATTTAGTAAGATACTAATTTAACTTTCCCCTTTGTATAATTTGTCAAAATAACTACATCAAAAATGCATTTTTCTTCTTCACAGCGACACCGAAGGTCGCAATGACATCAGTAGTCTGGGAGCAGAGTTGATAGATTTAACCTCTTCTTATTCTAGCATCGTTGCAAATCCTGTCCATCACTCCATTACTACAAACTGTGACTTAACTCTTAAGAAAAGTACAATCCAGGGGGAGACCAGGTCTAGTATAACTAAAATCTTATCATGGAACGTGGCGGGTATAGCTACTAAACTCACAAATCCTGCTTGGCATGACTTTATTGTTGGTTATGACATTTTATGTATTCAGGAAGCCTGGATTGATAGCCCACAGCATATTAATGGGTATAAAACAGTTTTTTACACCCGCTGTCTCGTCCAGGCGTGGGAGGAAAAAGGGTGGTTTGAGTACATACATTTCTCATAGGTTAAACGTAAAAAAGATAGACTTTATGGCTTCCAATACTTATTATCAAGTCATCAATATGTACATCGGCGCCTCACAAAACACAATTTTAATTCATTTTTATAATAATTTTCCTGTGTCGCAAATTAGTGTTGTTTTGTCCCAACTTCAAAAGCATTTGGATAAAATACAAAAGTCATCCAAAGTGGACTTGTGTTTAATTTGGGGTGGTGACTTTAACATTGGCCCTTGTGTTATAGCTGAGAGTGGTAACTGTGGTTTAGCATTTGATGATGATGCTGATACCTCTCATTTCCCGCATACCACTCTAGGGGACTATCTAAACCACATTAAATATACTATGGATTTGGGCTTTGCAAACAAACTATGTTCACCATCCCTGCCGTTTAACAGCACCTTCAATGGCAGTGGGTTATTCTCAACTAAAGACTTCATTTTAGATTCCAACAGATATGCAGACAGAATTTTAAATTTTGAAACTCATTCTGTTGCATTTAGTGATCACTACCCCATCAGTATCACTATGGACCTACCGGCCAATGTGTTATCCAGGGGCTCTTCTGTCATACCCGCACCTGACATAGCCATAAACAGAACCGACAGTTGTACTATCAAATGGAAGGGGGTAGATACATTGAAGTCAACTAAGTCTATATTATGCTCCTGTAAAATTGACTTTGCTGTCTGCCTCGATGACATGACTGCTGACCCGACATTTTAAATTCATTTTGTAACATCACAATGGCCATACAAAAAAACTTGTCCCTGGACTCGAAGAAACGACCAACTGCAAAGACAGGTTGGTTTGATACTAATTGCAGGAAAGCACACGCTAACTTAAAAGCTGTTTTATCTAAACTCCCGAGAGACCAGGAAGCGTTAAAAAGGGCAAGAGTTGCCTATAGATTCTCTCTAAAAGACCGTATGGAGGGGTTAAGAAGGGATCTGTGGCTGTCACTCAAGAAAGCCTCTGAGTTAAGGGACTCTAAAGGCTTTTGGCAGGCTGTGAACGCCCCATTCCTAGCCGCCAATAATACGGCAAGTATAGAAATCACGGTTGGAGAGGATGACTGGGTAACCCATTTTTCAAGGCTATATTATGACAACGAAAATCAGAGCTTGTGCGAGAATTCCATAACTTGGCACAAGAACTATCTTCCTATTGAAATTGACTTCAATGTAGATGAGGTGATTCTGGCCATAAATGAGAGTGTGGGGGGAAAAGCCCCGGGAACTGATTGTGTCCCGGTGGACTTATATAAATCTTGCCCTCACCTATGGGGCCCTTTAATTACAATGGTCCTGAAGGCGTGTTGTACACAGGGCCTCACCGCAACTTGGACTGATTCTATTCTTGTGCCCATTTTCAAAAAAGGAGATCGCAACGACCCGGCCTGCTATAGACCGATTTCACTGCTGGACTCCATCATGAAAGTGGCCGGGCGTGTTGTCCTGAACAGACTACAGCAGTGGGTAGAGGCTAGGGGTATCCTTTCGGAGCTGCAGTATGGGTTTCGTCGCGGGCTTGGCACAATAGAGCAGGGCCTAAATTTAAGCCTCCTGTGGGGTAAATATGTAAAGGCCAAAAAGGGGAGCCTTTTTTTTTGTGTTTCGTCGACTTAAGTTCGGCATTTGACTGTGTTAGCCATACGAAACTCTGGAGCATCCTAGAATCTATGGGGGTGGAAGTGTTTCCTTAAACACTCCTACCTAGACGCCCAGGCAAGCGTTCGTTATGGGCTAGCCGGCGAACGCAGCCATAAAATTTTCCATTAAGAAGGGTGTCAGGCAGGGTTGTGTATTAGCCCCCCTTCTTTTCACCCTCTATATAAATAGTTTGTGCACCACATTGACAAGGGAGGGCCACGACTTACCTAGTATTGGCAGTCGGCAAATTGGAGCATTATTATATGCTGACGATGCTGTTCTTCCATCCCGTACCCCATTAGGTCTTCAGAAAACTGTCTTGAGCTTTGTGTCTTTCATGACGAGGTTGGATCTTAAGGTAAACATCACTAAAACCTTTGACATGAAATGTAGCAAACCCACTGTTAAGTGTTGAGACATTTTTATAGATGATAGGAAACTCAAATTTGTTAATCATTTTTCCTATCTGGGTATTATGTTTGAAAAAAAGGGCTTATGGGGCATAGCTATTAACACAAGAAAGCTTCTGTTTATAAAATCTATCGGAGCCCTGATAAATTTTTCAAGGAAACTAGGGAAGCGCCTATTGGTGATATGTTAACTATCTACAAAGCTAAATGTATTCCTGTAGCTATGTACGGAGCGGGCATTTGGGGATTTGCAAACATAGTGCCCCTCCAGCTGGCCGAGAACAGGTTTTTAAAATATCTCTTGGCCGTCCCAAACAGCACAGCTACGTTCATTTGCCACGCAAAGCTAGGCCTCCCATATTTATCTGACTTAATCAAAATCCAACCAGCTTTACTTTGGCACAAGGTGTGGACTGGCCCAACGACCGTGTTAAACCAGGATGTGATTAATGATTGTCAGAATATGGAACGGGCTTTGAGCATCCCGTGGCTTGCTTTTGTTAAACATTTTATGAACGATTTGGGTCATCCCGAGTTTTATGCCAATCCTGTCAGTCTGTCCCGTGTCACCAGGAAAGAGTTAAGATCGTTATGCCTTGAGCACCTAGAGACGTTAAGATTGTCTACTAATGTGATGAAACCATCTGTCAGAGAACACCAGCTACTCTTGACACAATCAGGGTTACAACCCTATCTATCTTCATCTCTGGGTGATCATGATACGATGCTCCTGACGCGCTTTCGCCTAGCCACTTTTCATCTTAAGGTAACATTCCCTAAGCCAAATGATTGGTCATGCACCTTATGTCCATGCCCCTGTGACGACTTATCGGCCCAGTCCACAATCCATATTATCTTTTTTTGTAAGTTTTACACTCTGATCAGGAAAAGATGGATATTGCCAATTTGAGACAGTGCCGCCCCGCTTTTACTAAGCTGCAGTTTCTTGATGAAGTGCTGTTCACCGATCACATTGCTAAATTTTTGAAAGGGGTAGTTAGATTCAGAATGAGCATGCAGGATATTGCTTAAATCTGAACCGTACTTGACCTTATACTATGTTTTGGAGGTTTTAGCATTTTATCATAAGTTTTAATCTTGTATTAATCATCGCTTTTTATTGTCAAAGTATGATGAATTTTTCTCTTTTTAATGTTTCAATATAAATGTCTTTTTTCTTTTAACTGTGTTATGCTTTTATGATTTAATATTGTAAATCGAATAAAGTGCAATTTGATTGATTGACATCAGTAGTCACAAACACAAATGACAAAATATAAAACAGATATTTAAACATATTTTACAAAAAGTTTGATTCTAGCTGTTTAGTAACATAATTGTTTAACTTTATTTTAACAGCACATTTGAAAAAAGCACCAGTATCAAAACTTTCAACATCTAAACTCGCAAATAGAACATAACTACCAAACACCCATTATACTACTCATTGTTTTCCACAATCGTTTTGAAAATTGTGCTGGTTTTTACATTTTTTATCTATTTTGAAAAAAGACAATGATCTATGTGAAGATCATGTCACCTGGAAATAAAGAAATATCATTGGATAATATACTTTCAACTAAAAGAATAAGAAGAACACGCCCATTTATCTACCTTGAACATTCTTTAAGAGGAGTTCAAAGTGAGCAGATTTACGCAATGCACAATATATCACAAGACATTGTCAAGAGGTACAAATAAAAAATATTTTTGCTGGACTACGTCCATGCTTTACCATCTATAAACATACCATAGCAATAGTCTAAAAGCAGCAGAAAGGCAACGCAAGGCTAAAGGGCCCTTAACGTCAATATCATCCACAACAACACCGGGGCAGAGAGTCCCTTCAGAGGTCCAATTTCAACTTCAAGATTTGGCTCCACAGTTTTCCCGGATGGCATCATAATGCATGGATTGTGGAGTTGTAGTGATTGCTATAGAGCAGTCCATAACAGCCCCTCGCAATGCTGCAAAGAATCATAAATGTTGATTTTTTTATTTTTATTTTTGGCCCTTCATATTTGTTCTACATTAGCAGGCATTTTATTATCTTCTAATTTATTGTAACACTACTTACATATAACTTGTTGTATAGACAAGTCAAAGTGTTCCTCTACAAATAAATGCACAGCGAATGTTTGCCAGTTATCATTATTTACTTTTTTCACTTTTTAAATATAAGTCAACAGTCTGTGTTTAAATCTTCTAGTGAGTACATTGATAACATATACAAACATACTCTGGTTTTGCAGACCACATTGTGTTAAATTTTGTAATCACTTCTTTAAAACTATCAACTGTAATATATGTGTCCTGTTCTGCAACTTCTCTTCTGAACAACTCTTCATTTTCCCTAGAATCCTGCTGAGGATCAAAGAAACTAAACTGCACATCACCACAAACCTTTTCTACGTCTGCCACAGTACCATCCAAAAGTGCTCTATTAAATTCTCCTAAACATAAAGCAGGAGTTTTCACATAGTACAGCCTCCTAACTAAAGTTTGCATTGTTGAGTGGTGTAAAGCCAACATCATGAAATGATGAAAGGTGCTTTGGCACACTTTGGGGCATATTCTCAAGGACTCATCGCCGAATTAGCGGCACTTTTCCGCCACAAAATTGGCGATAGATTTATCGCCCTATTCACAAGCCTGCGCAAACAGCCGACATCGCCAGTTTACCTGCGATAGCTGCCGCTAAAAACATTGCCAAGGCTGACAGTGACAACTAACGCTAATCATATGCAGAGTAGGCGTTCCCGTGCAAAAATTCACGATAACAGCACTTTGCGATATTCTCAACGACCAGCCAGATCGGCGATGCAGTCCAAAAACAGGCGATAAGGCGCGTTAGCAGCAGGGACTTAAGACCTGCTTTTCTCTGGTCTTAAGTCGGACGAAAATCTGCAGTATAAAGGGATCCCAGCCCAGATCCACATCTGAAGACCAACAGATGCCATGGAGCTACCAATCATGCAGCTTGGAGACCCAAGAGGGCCACAACACCCACCACCACCAACCCCAGGACCACCCCCGCACCCAGGATCCCCCCCCGGACTACCACTGAGGCAGTGCAGAACAAGACAGCGGACCTTCCAAAAATGCACCAGCCTCAGAGACTTAACACCAGAGGATGTCATTGCCCACTACAGGCTCAAAAGGACAACCATCCTCCGCATCCTGACCCACATTGCCCACAGGCTGACGGTACCAACACAGCGGACAACCAACATCCCTCCGCAGACAAAGCTGCTGGCTGTGCTGCACTTGTTGGCCTCTGGTACCTTCCAACCAACAACTGCCAGAGTCAGAGGAGTCTCACAGCCATCCCAATCAAAGTTCCCCACAACTGTCATGGATGCCATCATCAGCTTGATACCCCAGCACCTTCACTTCCCCCACAATGCGCAGGAACAGCTGGAGACCAAGCAAGGCTTCTATGCCATAGCTGGCTTCCCGCACGTGTTGGGGGCAATTGACTGCACACATGTCCTACTTGTGCCCCCTGACGACACTGCACACAAGTACCGCAACAGAAAGCACACGCATTCCATCAACGTGCAGGCATTAGTGGACCACCGGGGACTGTTCACCAATGTCGTCGCCAACTTCCCAGGCAGTGTGCAGGATTCCTACATCTTCCGACAGTCCATCATCAACCAGCGGTGTCAGGATGGCACCTATGGAAATGCACTGCTCGTTGGTAAGTACCAACGGAACACACCACACACCTCAACTCCAAAATCATACAACTCACAACTGTGGGAATGCACACATAACAAAATCACATACAACATGCCAACCAACATGCCCACCTACCAGACACGACAACACAAGGAACTGTGGTAACAGGGGTCAGACATGTAGACAAACCATCCACAAAGGCATAGCCCTTCTGCCACACAATTGTAGAATGTGGGGAGAGGTGGGAACCAACAATGTGCGAAGGAGGCAATGGACCCATGAATAAGAATGCACACAATGCCAAGTGTGGCGGTGATGTGCTGGACAGTCTTGAGTATGCAGAGCACAGACATGGTGTTTGCAGTGTTCTGGACAGTGGACGCAACCATGTTACCTCAGGCAGTGTGGAAGACCTTGGACATGTAGCTATGTCGGCCCCCCCTGTAAGCGTAAGCGTAGTGGGCTGGGCCGGCGTATGCCAGTCCAGCGTAGGAGTGTGAAGAAATGGCTCTGGGCGTGGTTCAGTTCTGGGCTCTGGGTGTGGTTCAGTTCCGGGCTGGCCACAAAAGTAACTATGGCGTGTGTCTCTGTTGTGGTGTCGGCGCCACCCGGCCCTTAATCGACAATGTTGCAATGTAGTGTTGTAGGGATTCTGCACATACACAGAACTATGCAAAGCAATGCAGGACTTCGGTATATAGGGGCTTTGCCTTCCTACAGCCTTAGTACCCATGAGCCCACGACCGGCTAGCTATAGTGTCCCACCTGCCCTCCTATACATAGATAGAGAAACAGGTGTTTAGACAACCCAGAACACAACACTCCCCTAATCACTCAGGGATCGTGGTAACAGGTTATTCCCTTTCGCTCAGACTCTCGTACTCATCCACAACAAGAGATTGACGGAGTCACTGAGTTAGTTTAAAATGTTTATTTTAACTAACATGCTCTAAAATGCAGTATACAAGCCACTACTAAAGTTAGAATGCATAATACAAACATTGTCAGCATTGTATCAAGTCCATACATAATAAAAGGAGAAATCATTGTATATTGATTCTGGAGACAGGACTATAAAACCTACTCTCCCTCCCCATGGACGGGAAAACTAAGATGATATAATAGAAGATCTCTGGGTTTGTATAGCAGACCCCATACCTCTAAGACATAGATCGTGTCTCTACATCACAGCTCCATACAGCTCTTCATTCTTGAAAAGTCTCTCCTCAAGTGTGTCTGCGTGTAACATGCATTCTCCTAATATCAAAAATAAGGTGAGTGTCCCACAAACAGCAGCTGCAGGGTATGTTTTGTCTATGTGCTAGGGCCTGACCAGATCAAAATAACAAGGGACGGTGTTGTTTGACCTTGCTCACGATGTTCAGACTAAACTCCCGGAACAAGCAGGGAACCAGCGCAGCCAGCGGGTCGCAGGTGACCAGCGAAAACATCCTTGCATAAGAATAAGCCTGTAGTGTCGTGTGCAAAAGCAGCATCATGGCCTCCGGACCCATTCTAACCTAAAGATGTCAACGGGGTCCCTTAAATCCACATGACACCCTCCCCCTGGCCAGGTTGCAGAAGAATAGCAAAAACAAGGTCCAAGTCGTAAGCAGAGTCAAAGCACTGAGCATAGCAGGGGCAAAGTTCCAAAAAATCAAAATCATTATAAGGTTGATTAGTGGTAAAATACGAGAAGAAGAAAAAAAAAAAATGTCTTGTTGAACATTAATCATCGGAATCATATGAGATCCGTTGAACCTTGGAAGGCAAGGTGTTCCAAAAGACGGTCCCCCTCCTCAAAGACAAGGAGGGACAACATCCAATTCAACAACTCGTAGGAGCATACGTGCTCATCATAATCCATAGCTTCAAAAAGCATGGTCGGACATCCTGTATCGTACTCAATGTAGCTGTGGTGCAGCAGGCGCGACGCCCCTTCACAGATGTCCCATTGTGCCAGCACTCCATTCACGGCCGCCATCAGCATGCGGGTACCAGTTGCACATGATTGATCATGACGCAATAGGGGCCACAGCAACAGGTCATAATCAGGGCAAGGCTGTATGGCGTTTGAGAGGCACAAATCCAAAGCCCAGGAAAAAGGACAGTCGCGGCACCAAAAAAACTGGATGAACGCACGTAAAGTATGCGTATCTGTAAGTCACATTGTAGGCAGCACCCACAACAGCCATAGGCAGGCAACCAAGGAATTCCTGCAATCAGCTACGGTAGAGCTCCAGCTGGACCGGATGATCGAGTACCACATGAAGGGCAGCCATTACGAAGTAGTAAAACAAGTACCAGGACAGCACCAGCGAGCAAGAGGATAAACGGCAAGCCACCAAAAGCGCTGGAAAAAATGGAATGAATAAAAGCCGGAATTACCCCAAATATCGTTTGAAACGAGGACACAAGACCTGAGCCCACCAATTTAAAAAAAGGTGCAAGGCTTTCTTTGTCAGAAACATTGAATATTTGGTGTATCAACTCCCCAAAATGTAGTGGGAGATTGGTATTTAATAGGGAGTGTATTTCACTTGATGTCCGAGCCACCTGTAGCTCGAATGTTTCACGGGCCGAGGTCAAGGCAACTTCATGTTGGAATAACAGTGCTTTCAGCCTACTTAATTTGTTGAAGCTTGCTTTCATAGTGGGAACAGAAGGCCACAGAGAGCTATCAGCAATGCCATGCGGGGGCGGACACAGGACGTTGCTGCAAGAGGGACACCGTTGCCGATACACCAGCGTGCGCCGAAGCTATGCCCTCATGTGCATCTGTGATCAACGCATGTCTGCAGTCCTCGTTGGGAATCAGCGGATCCCCAACGGAAGGAATTGTTACTGTCGGAACTTGTTCCGGGGACAATTGGTATTTATATTTGGACGGAAACCCCTGTGGGTATTTCGTCCCGTCTCTGGTAGCCGCTACGGCTGCCAGTATGTCGGTACCGACTTTTGTCATAGATCTTGTGACTGCTGCTACTGAACAAGTGGCTACTGCATTTCTGGCTGCCTCGTCAGCCAGAGTGTTGCCTACAGCGTGTGGTCCCACTCGCTGATGGCCAAGGGTATGTATTACATGTGTAAGTGGCAAGCCCTCTTTGAGAGCCGCCACTCGTACCCAAAGCGTTTTATGCTTGATCGTGTTACCCACATGACATGACATGACAGTAGCATGCACCCGGAGGGCGGGCTCGCCCGAATGGAATAATAAAGAAGCGCTCGGGGTCTTGGCTCATACATGCCAACTGTTGTGTGTGTATCTTCATTGCCGCAGCATAAGCCAAAGGCCTAGCCTCAATCGCAGCGTGAGTTCAGGCAGGCCTGAAATCCACATCTGTGTCCGCCCTATCCTTACCATGGCCTACACACACATGGCCGCCCACCTTCAACAGCCAACATTACAGTGTTGTTGTCAGGCTTGCGGACATGTACAGACAGGCATGACAATGGTGTGCTGTAGGAGTGCAAGTGATGCAACCGCGCAGCGCACACAAGTAAATATGCTCGGGGGGAGGGACGAGCAGCTGTGAGGCTACGTAATACACATTGATCCCGCACATTAGCCAGAAGCAATACATGGCAAACATGAATCCCAAAGTCGCACAAATCACACACCACAAAACTTGCAAGTCTGCCAACACAGCATGCTGAGCCACCACTTTACACTAATCTCACTCACCTCTCACAGGTGATCAAGGATATACACTCTGCCCGTGGATGATGACACCCCTCCGAGCCCCGAAAACCCCGGCCCAGAGGCAGTACAATGTGGCCCAATGTGGCCCACAATGTGACCAGGGTCATTGTTGAGCGCACATTTGGCGTGTTAAAGTCACGTTTCAGGTGCCTGGACATCACAGGTGGAATACTCCTGTACAGCCCGGAAATAGTGTGCAAGATGTTCATTGCATGTTGTGTATTGCACAACATATGTGTACGCACCAATGCCCCATGGATCCAAGTGCCAGATGCACCGGACGATAATGAGGAAGATGAGGCAGGTGGACCACACCCCACTGCAGCTGCAGCAGGAATAGCCCGAAGGAACACAATCATTAGCAATTTCTTCGCATGAGCACGTCACATTGTGACTGTCCTTAGCAATCATGGAACAGTACAAAATGACCACATGAACAGCCTATGCAAATAAATTCATTGCAACACACATTCCCTGTGTGCATGTCAGTCCTCTGCATTAGCACATCACTCTGACAAGTGTAAGTGCAACATTAAGTGCTAACAATCTCACAATTAGCACATAGATGGTGGGTATGTCACCTCTGTACAGAGAGGCTGTTTAGGGTGTCACGTTTTCGAAATGCCATTTCAGGGTGTCAAATGTATTACGTAATCCCACTCATCAGTGTATCTCATGTGTACAATGACATGTCATGAAGGCTGTCATTGGTGTTCAAAAAAAGACAACAGGGTGTCATTTGGGGTCAAATATGACATTTCGGGTGTCATTTGGGGTCAGATATGAATTTCGGGTGTCATTTGGGGTCAAATATGGAATTGCGGGTGTCATTTGGAGTCCAATATGGAATTGCGGGTGTCATTTGAGGTCAAATATGAACCACCCTGATGCAGAGATGCACTCTGTGACTCAAGTCCCACCTCATGAGTAAGATGGACGTAAGGGGGATGGGGACACAGTGAACACCTCAGCAACATGGGAGATGCACGCCAGCCAAAAAGCCAGCACGAATACCTTGCGTGGAACACACCAAGGTGTCCCCTGGACATATGTGCCATGTACAGATCACATGTGTACATGGACGTCATCCATCAATAGTAGTGAACAGTGTCAGCTAATAGGTGCAAGATGAGAAGTCACACGCCTCCTCACAGCTACCTGTACACATCACTGTCAGACTGCAGCAAAACACCACTGCTACATCTGAGCATGCAAAATTGACTGTGAGGGCACGTACATGGCTGGTTAGTGTTCAACCGTGCTGGAAGGCGAGGCAGTGACAACCCCCACCCCCATATCCACAACACTTTTCCAGAATGCAAGCAGATGACAAACTAACATTAGGGATATAAGCACCTTTGTCTGCACTAGAAGGCGGTAGCACATCTGCACCTCCGACCTTGGAATTGCATGCGCCCGGCACCCCCTGAGAGATACCATAGCAGCTGATGACAACTCCCACACTACGCACAGCGCTAACCAAAGACCAACGTATACACACCTCACACACAGAAGTCCGTGCTCACAGTTCTCTTGCATGGAATGACCTTCACACTTATGCGAAGACCATCCCAGGAGTCCAAGCACTCCACACTCAAACCAATTATTGCTCCGAGCTGTGGCATCCACATAACTTAGACTTAGGCTTTTTTACACACAGCCCTATTTCCTACATTGACGTGGGGCTAAGTTGGGAAACTGCGAGATTGTTGTTTAGGAGCAATGAGGCCACACGTAGTTCACGCATTCCCAGTCATCCCACTGCCTGTCTGGGTCACGGTCAAACATGCGCATTGATATCAGTTCCCAGGGAGTACCTTTTTTTGGAATCACTGCCCCTACATTCATCCAAATTTCATACTTGCTTGATCATAGACATGACACATCTGTGTGAATTAGAATGTTTTGGTCACATTCGGTGGAGTGTTGAAGCTGGACCAGTATTTGGCCATGCAAACCCCACTTTACATTGTTGCCCCGTGGAGGGCCAGCCTTGTGCATGTGCATGGGTTTGCACATGCATGGGTTTGTTGTGATATTGGTGATGTGTGGGGAGGGCCCCCTCTGGGCACATTGTCGACGGGGGCCTACTTGCTGTTTCTATGTGTGCTGCAGTATGCCAAGTAGACCAGGGACATGATCCATAGTTATTGTGGGTCTACACTGTGCTATACTTAATTGTGCATGTGTGCCGTTGTGCCCATCTCCCCCGTCCCCCCAGTCCCTGGTCGTTACTCACCCTGTTGCTATTGGGTCAGGTCATGTTGAGCAGTGTCCGGTCCCCCAACTCCTGCCACCGTCTCCCCACTGATGACTGTGGGCACCATTTCCTCCATCTCATCCAGCTCCTGCTGTGGTGCTGGACTCCCACCTCCAGTCTGCATTGCTGCTTTCCGTTTGTTAGCGAGTTTCAGCTTGGTTTTGCACTTCACATCATTCCAGCGCTTCTTGCAGTCATCCACTTCCCTTCTCTTCACTCCGACTGCATTCACCTTGGCCAAGATGGACTGCCATTAGGCGTTTTTAGTTGCCAATGACACAGTGGAGGTGATGAACAGTTGTTGGTGGTGTTCTATCGCCTCCGTAATCAGGATCTTGTTTTCCTGTGGACTGAATCGCGGGTTCCTCTTCTTCTTCTCCTTGCCCTTCTCCTTCCCCCGAGGTCCCTGGCTGGTCCTCCGGGGGGTTTGTGGGGTTCTCGTTGGCCTCTGTAGTTGCTCCAGCTTCCTCCCTGGTGCTTCTCAGTTGTTTTGGTTTTGTTCTTATTTTTTTTTGCAGCTTTTATAGTGATTTTTCCCGCCTGACGTGGGAATAGCAAGCCTGGCGCTGCTTATCGCTGATGTTTTTATCGCTGTTGGGCCCATCGCCACTTTTTTCACGTTCAGGTTTCCTTTTTTATCGGCGTCCCAGTAATTTTAACGCGGACATTTGACGCGTTATCGGGGAACTATCGCCTGTTGCAGGCGTGTTGAGAATACGCCGTTAACACTGCGTTATTTTCCCGCAATAGATGGCGTTATGTAAAATTGCGTTAACCTAGGTTGGCGATAAATATCGCCCGTTCTTGATAATATCCCCTTTGTTTGATAAACAAGCTAGTGAGTGTCCCTGCAAATTTGTATGCTTTCTAATCATGCAAGGATCCAATCCTTGTAAAGTACTTATTTTCTTTTTTAAACCTAGCCTTGGAAAGATATGTAGAAATGTCCTTAATATAGCAATGGATTGCTGTCAAATACTACAAACACTACTACAATTCCATTTCTTTACAGGCGTCTCACTCCGCCTTCCCTGTACCTGTTCTCCAATAACTTGTTCTATATTTGTAGGTACCATCATCTCTTTCGCTATAGGAGTGCCATTCCTCCTTTCATAGCATCGTCCTCTGTAATCAATAGCATGAACTAATCTATTAACCTGGACATAGCTTTCTTCGTTAAAGAAAGACTCTGTACTAGAAGTATGTATGCATTGTCCACTAACATCTGTACAAAAGTTACTTTAATTCACTAATCTTTTTTCTGGTTTGGTCTCCTCAAGTACAACACCATTTTGTCAAGAGGCTTCATTCTATTTATAATCAAAATAAAAACCTTCACCTTCAGCGCAACAGCCTCATCAACTAGTCTCTCAACACTTTCTTTCTGTTTCACTGAATGTCTCCTTCTTCTATACTTCTTAATATTTCTCAGTAGATTTATAACTACTCTACTACGAAACATCCTAGCTCTGATTTCCTTACACTGCTTCTGTCTCCTGGTTAAGGTGTATATATATATCTTTGTTACATTCTTCCTGTTCTTGTTATGTAGATTTTGTCCATTGTTATTCTTTCTCATAGTTTGGATTTTATTTTCATTATTTCGTAATCTTTGGAAATGTCCAATAGCTCTTGTTTCGTTCACCACTTTTTCTTCATTTGCCCCTTTTGAGTATCAGTTCTGCATAGATACTGTACTTGCTTCTATTCCTTTTCCCTCCGAGCTTTTGTATGCAATCTGTCTGTTATTATACAGATATTTTTCTGTAAAAAAAAAAAAAACTATATATGAATTTGTTTTCTAGCCAATTTATCAGCTACCTTACTACTGACTTACACATAATACAAAATAGTTTTTATGTTATGTTACAGTTTTAAATCTACAAATCAACCTACCGACATAACTACAAGCACTTACTTCAATATACCAATCCCAAACCAAAACACACAACTTAATATATTACTTACCTTTTAATATTAAAACACAGTTGCACCATATCTCAGTTCTCCTTTATACATGGTAAAAGACCACTTTATGCCTTTTGTAGTAAATCTTTAAATAAAAATCAACAACATTGTAAAAGTACATACAGTGACTCAATACTCTAAATCCGAAAACACAACATAAGAGATATTTCTGCGCCTCTCTACCACTGTGTCACTGGTAGATTTAGTGTTTCAGTACTTTTCTACTTAGATGTGTCAGATTTATATTTTGAGAAACACTGCATATGAAAATCGTCACATTAATCTGCATCAGAGCATATAGCTCTCTAATTCTTCCGAGTACATACAAACAGTGTGTGACAGGTTACATATATAATTCCCCAGATGGTTCTAAAAGAGTACATATTCCTCACTAAAACTTGTAAATACATGTGGTTTATGGTTGACTACAGTAATACTCCCTAGATGATTGGATGAGTGCATAGATAGTGACTACATAATTCCCTCAGAATATAAGTAGTGCCTGCATGATTCCCTGAGTATGTATGAACTACATCAGTGGCCCCATATCTGCATAGTTAGTGCCTGTGTATTCACATAACTATATTGCTACTATCTCGGTGATAGGATGAATGCATAGGTGTTGCCTGTGTAGTTCAATGAGTACATAATTAGTGCCTGTGTGATCGGAAGAGTGCATGTGTACTGCCTTGATATATAATTGCATTCATGGCTCTCTAAGAGTATACATTGCTCTGTTACTCAGCGTCCACATGCATCAATACGTTTCTAAAACTGAAAACAACAATTCTCACCTTTTGAAAGCACAAAACCTTTTCTTAATGGCATACCTACATCATTTCGCAAATATTTCTTGTGTCTTTAAAACATATATTCAGAATTTATCAAAGTAAAGCTAGATGCCAAGTGATGCTAGGACACAAACTCTCAAAAGTCATTCTGCTCTATGAATGAAAGAATGAATAAATGTATTGTTTCAATTCATTAAAATTGTTACAAAAGACTGGACGTGGTGTGTCCACCCACGCACCTTCTTCAATCATTGATAAAACATCATTATATCATTTCATTTGACAAATCAAGCAATTACACAGTGTAAAATTAACAGACCATAAAAATTTGATATATGTTCACTAGTTTGAAATTGTGATCAGCCTTTAGTCCTTGGCTCGATCTATACTTATGAGTTCTTTAAGCTGGCGTGCAAATTTCGCTAGTCTGGTCAGTTCCATTGGAATCTCCAAATTAAAAAGAAGTTTTATTGCGTCTGAACAGGTACGAGTGCCATATTTTAAGAACAGAGGTTTTAATAAAGTGCAGGGTGCGTAGTTCAATCGGGGACAGATGCAAACCAGGTGAGCCATAGATTCCTCGTGCTGATGACACAGTCTGCAGGTGGTGACCGCCTCCAGTGATTTCCAGTGAATATTTATATCTTTTATTGGCAGTACCATGAGTCTGACTGACAGAATTTGCTTTAAAATTGATTTGTTCAGGGTTGAGTCAAGATATGGCTATCTCAATTTATCCGTATAGGAGCTAGATAAGAGCTCAATATTGCTGCTGGAGGACTCTATTAGTCTCATATCGTCTTGGTTGGATAATAGTCTTACTTGTTTCTTTAAAATGGTTTTTAAAATTCCAGGTTGGTGAATAAAATCCTGCCAGTCAGACAGGTCAAGGTGCAATTCAGTGCAGGCAGTAAGTAGGCTGTTGGCCCAGGAATTTTTACCTTTCGTGAAGATTTCCTTTAGAATTGCTGCGCATGCCCCTCGATAGTATCGAATAATCGATGCCCAATGTTCGTAAGATTGTTTATTTAACCCGAATTCCAGCCATACCAAGGCATTCCGGGCATGGGCGGTTATCTGAAAAATCTGTTTAAATGCTCGGCAGTTGGCAGACTCCATGGTGTTAATTAGTGCCACAGGAAGGACTAGTTGGCCATAGGAAATTGAAGGAAGTAACTTGGCTCTTATGACCTTTCGGATTGGCTTAGTTGTTGGGCTGTTCAGTTTGGAGTTGAGTTTGCAAAGGGCGTACGTCCCCATTTTAACTTTTGATTCTATGGATGCGATGTGTGCATTGGGCTTGCCATTGCTCATAATCCAAACCCCTAGATAGTTGTATTTAGATGTAGTTGTTATTTTCAAGTGGCCCAGTTTCCATTGATGTTTGAGTTTGTTAGCATATTTTCCAAAGAGTACTACCTTTGTTTTGCTTGCGTTTGCTGTTAGATCATTTTCGTTGTTATAAATGCTTAGTGTGTCCAGTGCTCTTTGCATACCCGTCTTAGTGTGGTCCATTAAGACCATGTCGTCAGTGTACTGCATTAGGAACAGTCGAGTCGACCCAATTTTAGGAGCTAACAGGTTGGCTTTTGATATTGATTTACCAAGGTCTGCAGTATATAAATTGAAGAACAGGGGCGCCAGTACGCAGTACGCAGCCTTGTTTCAGCCCTCGGTCCATGTACACTTATTTTGTTGCTGTGTTCCGGGTTAATTTCACCTGTACCCAGGTTCTGGTGTAAAGGGCAATGATGGCATTCAGCAGCATGGTCGGGATCCCACAGTTTTGTAATTTTTTCCAGAGCTGATTCCTGTTGACACACGGTCGAATGCCGCAGAGTAGTCTATGAAGCATGCGAAGAGAGGGTTCTGTTTTTTCTGGGTAGACTGTTCTACCAGGTACGCTAGGGCTAGAATGTTATCCAATGTTGATGCTCCTGCCCTGAAGCCAGATTGATAAACTGGTAAGATTCCGTCCTCGTTAACCCAGTTTTGTAGATCTTGTAAGAGAAGGCTTGCTTATCCCTTTGCCTCGATATCCAAAAGGGCTATCAACCTGTAGTTGGTTGGATCTCCAGTGTCACCTTTTTTGTGGATTGGTTGTAATAAGGAGCCTTTCCAGGCTTCAGGAATTGTTGAGTTAGCCATACAGAACTGGTATAACGGAGTGAATATAGTTGCCCAAAATTCATAGTCTTCTTTAAAAAGGTGTCCAGGTAGGCCATTAGGCCCCGGGGCCCGTCCCTTCTGATGTTTTTTAATATTAATAGCACACGATTGTGCACGTCAAGAGATTCAGATGTTTCTTCCATAGTTATATGATTGACGTTGTGCATGCTAGTGCACGTGAAGGGTCGTTGATGATGTGGAAGGGTGTTATAAGAAGACTTGCAGTACAGCGTGTTCACATGGTTGATCCATGTGTGGCTTGCGACTCCATTACGCTGGTCATGGCTGTGCCCGGACAACCTGTTGATGTATAGCCACAATTCAGCCTGTCTGCTTGGGGTTAACAGACTGAAGATGTACAGCCACTGGGAGTCTTCTTGTTGCCTTTTGAAGTTCCATATGTTTCTTCTGTGTAATTTTCTCGCTGTCAGCCGATTTTGGAGTGCTCTGTCATCTCTCTTACACTTGTAGTTGCGAATGGCTTGTCTCAGATCCTTCTTGCTTAGTTGAGCTTTTTTGCACCTTGGTTGAAATTGGCAGCACACCCTTTCTCTGGAGTCAGGCCAATTTTGTCCAATTCTTGGGTATATTACCCTCAATATAATCGTTGTTAAGTATTGGCCAATTGTTTTTCCAGGCTGCCAGGCCAGATATATCCACTTTAGTCTTCTCAGGAGCACGTGTATTTCCTCCCCATTAGAAGGACCCAGGTGGGTGATGTGCGGGAGGCTAACCGTTTGCAGAGAAATAACTGTAACCAGTGGAAGATTATCACTGGTCTGCTGCACTGGTTTTAGGAATTCTACCACTTGTTCATGTAAGCACTTGCAGATAAAAATATGATCAATTGTTGATTTGTTTTTTTCCTGGGAATCTTTAGTCATAACGTGGTTGACGACTTGTATCTCTTGTACTGACCTTAGTCTGTAAGTGTTTAAAAATGTATTCAGTAGATTTCCAGCACGGTCCCTGGGTGATGGAGCATTTGTTATTGTCCCCAGGTTATGAGTATTAAAGTCCCCGACCATTATGATCCCACAATTCGGGTAGTTGCTGAACAGCTCTTCGAGTGTGTCAACCAGATCCCTCATCTTGTCATGTCTCGGTGTGTCTTTACAGTTAAAATAAACATTCAAGAGTAGAATCGTTATTGGGGAACCGTTCAGTTTCAAGCCTTGCAGGTATAAGGCTTGGACCATGTCCATGCTTATTGAAGATTTCATTGACGTTATGGTAGTGCCTAAGCTTACGTATATAGATAGGCCCCCTGATAGCCTTCCAAATACATTGAGCTTTTTTGCTGGGTGTTGAAATTCCTTGAATGCTGGTATGACCAATGGAGCGAGCAGCCAGCTTTCTTGGAAACACAGCAGGTCCCCGGTCTGTAAGAATTCGAAGGCAGCTCTGTTCTGTAGCATGGTTTTTAGTCCGTACACGTTCCAAGAAATTACTTTTATGGTCTTGTTCGTTCTGCTCGCAGGCCAGTTGATTCTCTTTATGCTAGTAGCAGTTTGATTGTCGACCTGACCAAGTCGTTGCAGCTCCAACCTGGACATATTTGTCCGGTTCGATTTTTTCTCTTTCAGTGATTTTACGCCCTGTTGCAACAGAATTAGGTGAGCAATGTATTCTAAAATTAGGGTATGATTTGGGGCAAGGTGCTTGGTTTGTCCCTCTTAAAATGGATTTTCTTGGCGTCTGTGTATTTCTGTTGCTGGGTCTACCCATTAACATGTGTGGGTATTTTTCCTCTTTTGGTTCGTGTACGCTAATCCCCCATTTTGCAAATTGGTCCTTTTCTTTCTTGATCATTTGGGCTATTGTGTTGTTATTCCATGTTACTATTGTAGATTCTCTTGCTGTATTACTGCTCAGGGCCTTGAATTGGACTTGGATTAGTTCTTCTGATGTAATAGGTGATAACTCTGGAATGCATTGGAGGATTTTTAAGATGTTAGCCCTATTTAATAAATCAGAACTTCCACGGGATGTATAGTCAGGTGTAAGCATTGTGATGTTATCCTCCGATTCCCTTCGGGCGTGAACCCTTTGCATTGTGGTGGTAGCGTGAGTTTCCGAGCAGTGTTCGTTTGTTGTATTTGCTCTGCTGTCTTTTTGAGCTGCATTGTTCTCCCATATCCCAGTACTGTTTATTTGAGGGGGAGGCGACCTTACTCTGTCCATATTGGGTGGTGGTGCATCTTGCTCCTGCCTGTTTAGGTGCAGTGCTGTATGATAGCTCCCTCTACTGTCAGTTTGTGGTGGGAGTTCAATCCCCTGTAGGTGCTGCTTCCTCCCTTCGTCAGCCTGGCCGTCCCCGCAGCTTGATTTTATAAGTAGTTGTGGTACTGGTGCTGTGATTAACTGATCATTCCCTGGCCTGACGGTGGGCCTGTCCTTTTGAAAAATTGGGTAGAGTTTCTGAGACCCAAGAAGTTTTACTTGTTGGTCCGCCTTTAAATTCGTTTTACGACCCGGATTACCCTCTGCTGCATCCAGGCACAACTGTAGTTCCTTTGCACAGCGCCAGTGTTTGATGTTTTTTGTTTGCTTATTCAGGCGTTTTTTGCTCTTCTGGATAGCAGTTTGCAAGGTTCCGCGGTCTCTTTGAGGTTATCAATAGGGCCTGTGTTCCTGGACGCAATTTTACCCGTTGCTGTCTCATCATAATGGGTTTTGTTTTGGCTCGTCGCTGATGCCAGCTGCGAGGATGTTGGAGGGGTGTCTGGTCCTGTGCTATGTTTACTAGCTTGATTCTTAACATGAATAGGAGGACTTAGCTTCCAAACATGGGTTCTGTAAGGCATGTCTAGAACTCTTTGTTGCTGTCGACTGCAACAAGGTTGGGGAGATTTCTGCTCCAACTATCTCATTGCTTCCATTGTTTTTTGCGTTAGATAGGGCTCTATCTGCTGTGCATTGGTCTAGATGGTCTGTGGTCATTAGTTGTCTTTGTTTTAATTCTGTAACTATTGATGTTAGAACTTCTGGGAGAGAGCTGAGCTTTTCGACAATTGGAAGGCATGAGCACCTCACGGTTTGCTGCGTCTTCAACATTTCCAAATTTCCTTCTAAGTTATCGATTTTGGCTTCTATGTTAGTAATAGCTATTGCTATTGCCTGCATGGTATCCATTTGAATTTCAAGTTTTTGTGTTTGCCATGTGAGGGCGTTAATAGCGGTCGTTAGTGTTGATTTTATTGAAGATAACAAAGAATTTTGGTTGGAGCACCCGGTTTGAGTTGTGTGCTTTGTCTCAGCTAATGAATGGTAAGGGCTCTGTTCCCCCAAGGGACTATTGTCTCCCAGTCCCAACAAAGATGAACTTTGATTGAGAGTGTAAAGCTTCATTGCTGACAAGCTCCGTGATAGGGACAATTCGTGTTGAGGGCTGCTGCCTCCCGCCTGCGGGGTCGCCATACTTTTCCCTAGCATGTTTTTCATGTCACCTTTTGAAGAGTCCAGTGCTGATGATATTTCTAAGACTTCAGGTTTTCCTTGCCCTATCTCATCCTGCGGGGTTTCCTGGGACGGAGAGTGATCTACTCCATTGTCTGAGGGGAGGAGAAAACGTCTGTTAGCCATTTTCTCACGGTGATGTGGATTTAGTTCCTGGTTCAGGCCGTCATTTGCTTGTTACTTCACCTGGCTTGTTACATTACTGCGAGACACCTCTTTCACCAGTGTTCTCAGTGCAGATGGCATTGGCGTAAAGTATTTGCAGATTGTCATAGCATTATAATTGATTGCACAATGGGGGTGGACTCCAGCCGGGCTGGAGTCTCCGTAGACGATGTTCTCATGGTACCAGTTTTGCTTGTTTTACTCGTTTTAGTGCCTGGCCTCCTCTTTGTCATTTTCTGCCCCTGTAGCACACGGGCCTGTTTGTGGTTTTTTTGTAGGATCCTATCCCCCAACTTATAGGGTAGTTTGTAGACCAGTTTCCAGTTGTGTGCCGGACATTTGCGTTCTTTGTCAGTAGTTGCTCCGCTCCAGTTTACTCTATTTTCCGGAATTTTCCGGGTATTATTTGATATCAGTTGGTGCGATTGAGCTGGGCCTCTTTGTTTATTTATTTATTATTCTAATCCCGCAGGTCTGACTGCTTTTGATTGCTCTCACTGTCCCGCTAAATGACTTAGACCAGTCTGTAGTTATTCACCTTTGTCTGCCCTCCAACTGACTCTGATTCTGACTTATGGCGAGGGTTCCTAGCAAAGTGGAGCCTCTTGGGGGTCCGCCTGGTAGTGCGGGCAGATGGAAACACGGGTAGCGCCCATAGGAAAGTGATGGCGGGGAAGAAGGCTTGAGGGGAGGTGTTGAAGGTGATTAAGGTGGTTTAGCTGGTCACCCTGGAACTGAGAGCGCACCCTTGCTTGTGGATGGGGGTTCCCCCTTGTCACCCTGTGTTCTCCCCTTGCCACCGATGGGGAGGCCACGGGGCCACAGTGCCACAATAGCCAGCAGCAGGAATATGCGGAAGGCGGAGCCCCCACAGAGGCAATCCATCGCCTGCCTAGCCTCCCCCGGTATTTACCTGCCAGTCCTTGGTGTTGCTGGCATCCGCCTTCTAGTGCCTTGCAGCGGCCCCTCAAGGCAGCTCCTCTTCCTGCTCCCCACTGCTTTCTTTATATGGTTTTTTTGGCCCGCTATGTGCTTGCCTAGCTGCCAGCGCTTGACCCGGTCCCCGGGTCTTAGCGTCCTGAGGAACGCTATCCTAGGCCTCCCAGGCATTGCCTCGGCCCTCTTAGATGAATCACCCAGGCCAGGTGCCTCTGTCCCCTTCCTGGCCCTTCCTGGCTCCTAGCTCCTACCTCCTGACTCCTGGCTAGGTAGCAAGCAGCACCCCAGGGGTCTCCTGATGCGAGTTGAAGGTTGTGGGTGGAAGAGGTTGAATCAGGCTCAGGCACAAGCAACAAGATCAGCAGAAACAGCAGAAACAACAGGAAGTGGCAGCAAAGTATTAGGGGCCCACGCGAGTGGGGCCTGACAGGCGGACCCAGGCTGCACCCGGATCTAACAGGGCCGCCTCCGTGACCATCTGCGGCACACTCTCAACAGCCACCATCTGACGGCAGCTGCACTTGCTGGACTCGCTGGGTAGTGTGCCCAGATTGCCCCTCCACAGTCACAGAAGCGAGATAACCTGCCGCCGCCACCCGCTTGCCAGTGGTCATCGCTCGTAAGCGCTGGGGTAAGATGCGGGGGTGCCGGGGTGGAAGACCATGGTGTGGAGCCAAGCGGGCGCAGTTCCTTCGTGATCGTGGTCCCTCCTCCTGCGTGCTCTGTCTCCGACTCTCCCTGAACCACGCTATTTCCACCCCAAATTTAAAACAGAGCATGTTGAAAGAAATGCACCATCCTCTCTATATACATGAAATTTTCAACAGCCTAGAAGAACATAGATCACCATGTAAACATATATGTGATTTTATAAAAAATATGCACCTTCAGCTCATCTTTCCAAAAATATAAAGTTCTCTGCATCTTTAAATAAACTCAACACTCTCATTGTACATATAACTTTCTGCAACCACAAAAACCATATGTCACCATGTAAACATATGTAAACCACATTGACAAAAACTTCATAATACATACCTAACAAGTATTACTACTTTATAAATTATACACAGCCACAGCACATTTTCTTATGTTTTATTCATGACTACAGAACTCCTGTTTAATAATGTGACTAAAACTACCACAACTCCCAGAACACAAATAATATAGATGTATCTATTCTGCACATAATCCTTGGACATTTAAAACAGTGTCATTGTTAAAGGCATTGCTCATGGTAATTTTCAACAGTACTAACATCTTAAACACATACCCTCTGCCAGATTTGGTTAATCTGATATATTTTTTTCACATCAATGTGATACTCTTTTTAATCAAACTCCCATATACATATTCATTTCTAATGCATATTTTATATATAATTAAAAAGTTATATACATACCAGTCAATTGAGTGCATATATTATATTGTTGTGTTAGGTCTTTCTGGATAGTTTTGAGACTGTTAAGCTTTATAAAAAACTAAGCACAAGAATGGCACACCACTCTCAAACAAAGCTACTCTAAAATAGCAACTCCTTCAACTTTCCACTCTGTCATCATGAGAAAAGCAGCAAATGAGTTGGAAATTAAAGCTTGCCGTTACTTAAATTGTGTCATCACTCCTCAACTTTAAAAAAAAATATTCTGTCTCTTTAACACCCTTCCCCCAGTACACTCTTAGCTCAGTGTAACTAGCAGCCCAGTGGAACCAGTAGGTCATAAGTTCACAGCACATTCTAGAAGGAACATGCTACTTCCAAATAAGGTACAGCAGGTGTGCTTTACTCCACAGATTCAAAAGCATATCCATGTCAGTATTACATTTCTTTTTTTAAACACCAGCCAATAACAAGAATTCCTGCTAAGTCATCTAACACACTACCTAATTTTATTCACTTTCATGCTGACAGCATCCAATGAAATATATCTTTTTTTTTAAACTCATGCATTTTAACTGCTTTTCCTTTGGAAAACTACATCATTCAGCTCCAGCCTTCTCTTCACTACTATTGCTCCTTCATATGGATTGGGGGCCACAGCTATATCTATTGGGCTAAAGAGGCTTGAAAAGAAGTGTTGACAGTGACTTGGGTATGCCAAATGTGGAGATTACTAGGTTTGGCCAGAGAGGGTTAATGTTCCATCAGTTGCTGGCTTTGGTTAACACCCTTGTGGATTGCTGAGCTCCTCACCTCATTATTGTGCCCTGTGGTGGCAATGACCTAGGCACATTGACTGGGGTAGGGCTGGAAATCCTAATGAAAGAATCCTTTGCAGAACTGATGTAGCTTTTTTCTCACAATGTCTTGGTGTACTCTAATATATGCCAAAGAAAGAAATGGAAGTGGTCAAATCAATTCTTTCCACAGAGTGGCAAAGCCAGGAAACATGTTGATAAACTGTTTCTGCATTCCTCAGAGACCATTGCATGGGCTCTATCTATAACAACAATCTGCATTTTGACATGCACTGAATTTATAGAAATGATGGAGTGCACTTTACAGAGGAAGGCAACATTGTGTTTCTAAGTAACCTGAAACTCTGTATCAGGTCTTCTGTGTAGCAGCCATATACACACAAACAACACAACTGATCTTAACAGAGCCACCCTAATACCCAAAATATTGTGAAGATTTTTTTATAAAGGGTTTTTTCTTTTTAGTTTTTGGTAATCTTCGAGATGACGTTGGGATCCCAGCGGATACGTCGCGAAAATGGAAAACAAAAGCAGACATTCAATGACCACCAACACATCCAAAAATAATATGTAAAAAAATCTATTCTGAACATTGCACTACACATATTACTACATACATTCTTCTTTCAAATCATGTTTAAACTCATATTTTTGTACTAAGTGTCTTTAAAAACCATCTTACAGGCCTATATTCCATTTTTGTGGTTATTCGGAACGTCGCGGAGACATCGTTAACCATGATGATTACGCCTTTTCCATTAAGTCTAAAACACATATATCCACACATATTACAGTAATTTACACACTAGGGGTTTCTTACAGTATTCTCTAAAATCATGTTTTTCTAGTGTATTTCTAGAACAACCATCTCTAAAACCTATTTTCCGTTTTCGCAGTGAGGCTGGACATCTCGATGACGTTGGTCAACGCAATGAAAGCGTTGTGAAAGCGGAAAGCAAAAGCAAGAATTCAATAGCCACCACCACATTAAAAATTATAACTACATAATTAATTCTAACCATCAGAGTAGATAACTCACTATATAAATAACTTTATAAAAAACATTTATCAGAATCTCAATATTTCTATAACAATGAATATTAATGATACACTGATATTTTTTAATATTCCCACCAATCTTCGCATTGACTTTACGATGGTCACAATGTGCCCGCGACGTTACTGGCGGTTTCGGCATCACCGTGAATATCACGCTCCATCCCCCAAAAAATTTGGGCACATCAAATGTGTCACTAACACCCCCATTTCTCAAACAAGGGGTCAGAGTACCTCTACTCTGACCCCTTATGTTGGCTTTTTCAGAGATTTTCAGCCCCGGGAACCATTCTCGATCAATAAAATGTCAGGCGCAACTTTCTGTTCAGGTTCTGCCCAGTCAATCAGAGCATTCCAGTTGACGTGTGCATTCGCGACTACTCGCAAAACCATCGTGAAATATTTTGGACCAGAGTTATCACTATAATTTTCGGCTTAAATTTCCCAAAAACTACTGAATGGATTGACACCAATAGGCAAAAAGTACTTCCTTGAACTGACATCTACCTCCCTGCCAAATTTGGTGTAAGTCCTTTCAGCGGTTTGGTCTGTAGCTGTGGCTAAAGGTTCATATGGGAATTAACAATACAAATGCACCCTTATTTCGTGCCCCAAATTCTCGGTCCCCACTGCACGGATCACCCCAACCTTTCCATGACAACAAGAACCTACCTTGACACTTACTTTTGAAAATTTTATGAAGGTTGGTCAAATGACGCCAAAGTTATAGGCAAGTCAAAAAATGCTTTTCCTATGGAAACTAGGTCCTAACTATAACTACTTACTGGTGACTGCCAGTAGGTGATATGTATATATGGTTATCTGGTGACAAGAGGGTGCATAGATTATGTGGTCACATGAGGGTGTGTAAAACAGTAACATGCTTTGATGCTTATGGTGTAATCGTTTCATGTGAGCAGCGCAGGGCCTAAAGTGCTCCGCTGAAACAGCCCTGGTAAGAGGATCTGCGGACTAGGGATCGCATGGTACCCAGGTGCAGATACATGTGTTTTACAAGCCGTGTCCAAAGGTTTTGTGTCAGGGGCACCAAGATGTAAATATGATCTAAGTTGGACACAGATATGGTTTTGGCATACCAAGATTTTTAGATGTCAGATTGGCCAAGAATGGAATGTGGTTGTACATATGGACAATGCACAGTTAAATATGGATTGATCGTTATACAGTTATTGATATGTGACTGTTGTATGGTCTGATGTATGTACCAGTTTAGGGACAGTTTTTGAATATATGTGCATAAAAGAGTGGGGTGAAAGGTGGTCCACCATTCTATGTGTTGGTTGCTGATGTGTCAGAGTGATTATTGAATGTTTCTAAGGGCATGTTCAGCTGTCACTAAGGGCTGGCCATGCCCCTCACTCCAAAGACCTTCTTTCCAACCTCTTTTCTGTTGTCCTGCCTCATTTTTGGGTGGTAAGGATGTGGATCCCTTTCTGTGAACACACACCACTAGCACCTACTTTTGCTTTTCGGTGGCAATGTTGTGGGTCTTCTCAAAGGCCAGACACCTCTAGCACCTGTTCTTTACATCTTTACTTCCTATTTGTGAAGAATGAATGTTTGTCTTCTGGTTAAGCAATGTCATACTGTTTTTGTTTGACTTTGTGCTGTGTTGTATTTCATTATTAACACTGCACCCCTCTATCTTAATTTGTTTTGAAATCTATGGGGCCGATTCACAGAACGAATCTGAGGTCTGATAAGAGCTGTGACAGCATTAAGCATATACCAGTGCAGGCACTTCAAATTATTTTTTCCCAGCTAAAACGTGTGTGTTCTATTACAGAGTGTTCTTGTCTATTTATTTTTTTTAAAGAAAGTTTCAAGCTAAAAGATTAAAATAATTATATACGCTCAATGGCATGGACATTTCACTAAGTTCATAATGATGCTGATTACCTTTTTATGATGGTTCTACTCTATGTATTAAGCAGGGCCATCTAATTGCAACTTTTGTTATTTGCTTTGTTCCAGGAAACAAAGCAACTGTTCTGTGATATGGTAGCCTGTTTAGACATGAAATGTATTAATAGGAATTATTATATGCATTTGTCACATCATGTAAGATGACTTTGCATACCAGAACAGTAACCGATATTTCGTAAATTATCAGTGGATTTTCAAAAGTTGTTTCTGAATGCATTTCCTATGTCAAACATACACTATAAGAGGAGGATTTGGTGATTATTTCTATTTTTCCCCATTAATACATCTCATCTCAACCTTCTTGAGTTTTACAGGTTCCCGATGTGTTCAAATGTGGTTCAAAGCCAAGAAAATAATGCATTTGATCAAATGTAGGTTTCCAAATTGTTGTTTTCCTTTGCCATCACCTCGGTGTTTAAAAAAAAGGACATACAACCTTGAATGCTATTCACCCACTGTTGAAGATAACTCTGGAATGTGTTTCATTATGTTAAACATTACTTGATATGCAGAAAAAAATAGCATGCATAGATATTTGTGACCTTATGCAGGCTTTGTATTGCCATCCAAGCAGTCCCAATGAAATTAGCAACTGAGAGAGGTACTACATTGTCTTCATCGCCAGTTGATGAAGGCCTGCCAGGCTGCTTGGGCACACTGGCCTGGCAGTTCGGGCTGGACTGTTCCCATTGGGTGCAGGGTCAGGACTGATTTGCATATGGCTGGGTCCATACTGGAATGGCTTGGTGAGAAAAAAAACGATGGATTTAGGCCCAGATCTCTGTACTGGGGTGAATGTATGACATTGTTCTGCATTCTGTCCATCAATTGTTCTTTTTGCATTTGTCACCCCAAGTGGGACGGGTATGCCCAGACGTGGTTCCCGTGCTCCCCATGCCACTGGAATCAAGCTATCCTGGCTGATGAGGGCTGAAAGCCTGAAACCAGTCCTAGGATGCTTGTTTCCAGTCCAGGGAGGACCTGGCCTGGCAGTTCGGGCTGGACTGTTCCCATTGGGTGCAGGGTCAGGACTGATTTGCATATGGCTGGGTCCATACTGGAATGGCATGGTGAGCAAAAAAACGATGGATTTAGGCCCAGATCTCTGTACTGGGGTGAATGAATGACATTGTTCTGCATTCTGTCCATCAATTGTTCTTTTTGCAATCAGTATATCAACAATAGATCAACAATTTCAAGGAAGAGCTGCCTGCTCCTTCAGACACAAAACATGTTATAACATAAGATCTGGAAAGCCTACTCTTGCAACCAACGATAGGACAAGATTGCAATACAGTGTACGTACTAGTGCTGGCAACCTCTAAGTCATGTAAAGACTGAGACCCCCACAAGACAAGCCACGAAGTGGCTAAGGGAAGTCGCAGTCTTTTGCACCCTTTTGTCAGCAACAATAATGACAGTACTGCTCATTGTGATCAAAGATCACATAACGAGCCTAGAGATTGGTGACAGCGAAGGGATTTTGAAGGGCTCTGAAATATTATATGACATTTCACAGGAATTGGCTCAGTTGAGACAGAAATATGATGGAAATAAGTATGTCAGATTGTTAGAAAAATATGTTGCAGTGCCCAATGTTTCTAAATCTTATGTTTGTACACATCTCCCTTTCAGCACTGAAGATGAGATGACAAATAGGGCCTGAATACGACACGACTTTGGCTGTGTGGCAGCGGGTCTGCCCGCCGTCGCACCACCAAAGCCGTGGTCAGACCGCCTGCCAGATTAGAAGTTTCCTCCTATCTGGCGGGCTGGTTTTTGGCGTTCCCACGGCAGTACCTCTGGAAAAGGGCACCACAATGGGAACACCAAAAACAGTTCCCGCACGGCATGGACTGAAAAGTCCATGCGGTGCAGGGACTGGGGTGCATGCACACAGGGGGGCACATGGTGTGCCCCCATGGATGCATCCCAATGCGGAGAAGGACTCGTAATATGCTTGGCGGTACCTCGGCGGTCCCACCAAGCATACTGCATTCTCCTGACCACTGCAACACTGCCAGGGAATGGTGGCTCCCTGGCCGCTGCGGTGAGGCAATGGTGGTCTGACAGCTGAATCGTAATAGGGCGGTTGGGAGACAACCACCGCCGCTCCCCCACAAGTCTGGCGGTCCGTGGACTGCCAGACTCATAATCAGCCCCATAGTGGAGTGCCTTTAACAAGAGCCATGAGTTGTGTTTTTACAGGAAATGCTTTCTGGTCTGAGGCAGCATAACATTTCAGTGAAAGCACATCAGAGAGTTGCTAAAAGAGGACCATGTAAGCATATAAATATCACCTCATGCATTGCAAAGGATGCCAAACCAAAGAAGTATCATTAATAAAATAATGTGGCAGAATTTATAGGATAGGATTGGGAAATTGTTGCCTGGGGGTGTTAGACGCACTAGACAACAAACATGGGATTCCCAAATTGAGAATAGAACAGGAAGAAGTAGCACCAATGTGCATCTAAGCTACCTCATTCATCATCCATATCCCCTGCAAGTTCTTCCTAAAATTGTCAGAGGAAGAAGAGGAGAAATGCAATCTTATTGATTATTTAATGCACCTAACCCAAAAGAAACCTCAGGATAGAAATATATACATGGGAAATAGTAACTGCCGACATAACATAAATTTACACACCTCCAGTGGGAAGGAAGGAAAGGTTGAGGGGTTGCCCCCAGAGGTAATTGGCTATAAAGGGATATCGTTGTATGTGGAAAATCAGCTTACTTTTATCTTCCCCAGAGATGGTATGGAAGTTGATAACTATCCTTTGTTACACCCAGGATGTTCCAGGTTCAACATTTGCCTGGAGTAATGCCAGGAGCAAGCAAAGGAATGATGACGCACAGGAGAATGGCCAGTTGGATTAGTAGCATATTCACAGGCCTAGCAACAATAACACCACCACTAGGAATGTCTCATAGTAGTCAAAGGATAAATGAGGCGGCAAGGTTGATTGAGGACCTATTGGATGACTCCCCAGTTGCCCTAGGAAATATCACAGATGAAATGACAGCAATGAGGACCATATTTATACAGAACAAAATGTAATTAGATATTTTGCTTGCTAAGGAAGTCATAATATGTCAGGTAGTGGGCCAAAATTACAGAACAACAGTGGCAGCATGAGACAGACAATGGATAAGAACCATCAGATAAGTGAGGAAGAAAGAAATATATAGAAAAGAAGAATATGGAATTCCATGGCTGGCTCGTTGGCCAAATGGAAAACATGGATATTGGAAGCAATATTGATAGGACTTGGTATCTTGGTACTCCTGTGCATAATAATGACAGTTGTACCACGACACATCCCAACTAAAATGTATAGGCCCAGGAAGCAAAGAACAGAGCTTCCCATTGAGCAGGAAACAAGGAAAATTATGACCATTGAACTTGATTAAATGACACTATTGAGTGTCAGAGGAGGGAATGTAGAATCTATTTTATTTCAGGTTCCACTTTGTGACACTCAATAGGAGCCTGACTGCAGAAGGTGCACAGATGTTGGCCTCAAAGTAAACTTGAAATGTCTGTATTTTTGCTGTAACGGCAAGGCCTTGAGAAATGACCAAGTCACAAATGTATGTGACAAGCTGTTGCTATTTCTCATGCTAGTTTGATTTAGCTTGATGCTCAAATATGGGTTCTCATTGAATATAGATTAATGATTGGATAAATGTTTGGACAGGCTCACGCTGGGGAATGCCCCATTGAGTATTGTGTATTATTTGTGCAACCTCTCTATAATCTATAATAAACCCCAATGCAACTTCTGTATTTTGGGTACTGGTCCACACTGGCACCTGTCTCCTCACAGCTGATGAAAATAAGATATGTTAGAAATGTAACTGCCTCATATCTATTATTTTAGACTTTCACACTAACTTCACACCCTAGAGAGAAGATATACTCCTATATAATATTGCATTATACTGATTTAATTCTGTGTGGGAATTAATAGTGCTACAAGTGTAAATTTGTGTTTGGAAATTTTCAAACATGAATTTGTGTTTAAAAATAACGTGGGTGGCGTGGCCAAGATGGTGGCGAGTTAGGACGGTCTTTTCCAGCTCCCGTCCGCCGACGCCCATGAACAGCACTTCCCGGGTCCCAGCCTGGCTCCGAGCACGGCATTGACTGGGGACTGACCTGGAGGAGCGCTGGGTCTGTTTTCAGAGCCCTGGACCCGAGATAGTAGTGAGGAGCGGCTGCGTCCTGCAGCCGGGAACAGACAGCGGCTCAGGCCGCCGTCGGCAGGCAGAGTGAGGGAGGACACACGCGGCTGGCCCAGGGGAGGAGGCAAGGCCTTGTGAGCAGGCGCCGGCCCACTGCTCGCGACACTGGCGTGGCCGCCGACAACGTGGAGAGGACACCGGTGGGGACGGGCCGGCCTCGTGAGGACCGACTGAGACGCTAGGCGCACTGACACACGCCTGGTCCGTGTCCGCACAGAGCCCACGGCCGGAGGGCGTAGACGACGCGCCTCTGGATCGAGGTGAGCCCGAGGCTGAACATACACGATCGGGCCCGCGGCGGTGAGTGAAGCGCAGTGCCCCGACCTCGCTCTGTATTGATGGTGTTGGCGCGGCTTTCGTTAGCGCTACAGGAGTGACCCAGGGGGAATCAGTGGGGGGCACGAATTGCTACTGCAGACACCCCTGGACCACGGGAGTTCAGAGGCCTGCGCTAGGGATTACAGAGGCCTCTGTGCACCAAGGAAGCTGACGCCGGGCCTGGTGGAGCAGTGAAGCCAGGCCTGGCCCAAAGTAGCGATACACTGGGGCAGGATACGATGCCGGACCCGACCCCCCCCCAGAGAAGCAGAACTGAGAGGGTGGGTACAGGGGCCCATAGCTACATGAGGTGGAGCTGGGCTGCGGTGAGGCCCCCACAGTAGACACTGCCTGCGATTCCGACCCTGGCCCCCCCTGTCACTGCCAAACAGCCTGGACCATGCGATACTCCTGGGGGCAGCCGGGATCGACAAGAGGGGGTAGTGAGTGCAGCCGCCGATAGAGGTGGTTGCCGAGAGCAGAGCCCGGTGACCCGAAGAGGCAGCCTGACTAGGCTCGGGTGCAGCTTGTGGGCGCGCTGTGTGACACCCCGCTCCTCCCCTGGCTTGGACCCGCCACCCAGCCAACAGCCTCAGCTCCTGCTTATCGTGGAACCGCTCCTGCTGACACGACCCAAGTCTCAATGCTAGCCTCTACACGGAGTTGGCACCAGGCGATCCCGCGCCCCTATCGCGCACCACGCTAGCAGAGCCGAGAGGTTCTAGTTGGCGGTTCGACTTAGCAGCCCCCGGCTGGAGAGTGGACAGTGGGATTAGGTGCTCCCTTGCAGACGCCCCACACGGACGAGGAAGGAACTGCCCGGTGGTGGCTTTTACTGCCCGGTGCGGCCGGGATCCGATTGCACATTACCCTGCCCGATTTGAGGTCCTCCTGGGCCGACACAGAGACTAGGCCCCCTGGGAGGCCGGGCACTACAGCTCGGACGGCCAGAGAAGAGCAGTCGACCTGGGGCGCCCCAGCCCGCACGTGTTGCCTCCTTATAGGAGGGAGGCTCAAACACCGACCGGTGCTGGCTCACTTGGTCTTGGAAGTGGTCATGCCGGCTGAGCCTGCCAAGAGCCCATCAATACACCTGTGAACACACTATGTCCTCTACCCGAGGGAAGAAGGACAAGACACTAAAAGAACTCTTCTCCCGGACTCCGGGGGGCACCACGATGGATCACTCTTCCCAGGGGGCACCCTCCCCGACGCAGGGGGACAGCAACACGGAGGAGCAGGTGACACGCGCCTTCCTTGAATCCCTCTTCAAGACCCTCCGCGAAGACCTGCAAACAGTTAAACAGGACCTTACGTAAAAAATCAAGGACATTCGACGGGATGTGGATGGAATAGGAGAGCGGGTTGCAACGCTGGAAGATAAAGGAGATAACAGAGATACCGAAATGGCCGCCCTGCAGCAAGAAGTTATCCGCATCCATGATCAGCAGGTGGACCTGCAAACCCATCTCGAAGACCTAGAAAACCGCTCCCGCAGACACAACATCCGGATCCGAGGAGTGAAAACCGGGGAAGAGGCTGGGGACATCTTTGCTTACGTGAGAGACCTTTTCAATCAAATTCTCGGCGGCCCACCGGACACAGACATTAAGATTGACAGAGCGCACAAAGTTGGCCTAACCCGCTCAGACAAAGCCCCGCCGGCCGACATACTGGTCTGTGTACAAGACTTCCGCACAAAAGAAGAGATTCTCCGCAGGGCCCGGTCCATGCACCCGGTCGATTTCAGGGGAGAAGCTCCCACCCTGTACCAGGACCTTGCCGCACTCACTCTACAGAAGCGCAAAATCTTTCGAGCCATCACCACGCATCTATGTCAGCGCGGCGTCTCCTACTTCTGGGGCCATCCGTCCCGGCTCATCTTCTGCCTGGACAACAAGCTTTACCAGATGCGCTCCCTCTCCGAGGCCTGCCAGCTGCTGGGCATTGACCTTCCTGAAGAAAACAATGGGAATGGCAGTCCTAACCATGGGGCCGGGGACTCACAACCGCGATGGCGGCAGCAGGGCCGCAGATGACGCCCAAAACTAACAGACCCGGCAGAGATCACGAAGGGGCAGCAGGCGGTTCTGGAGGCCCTCCCAGGGGCGTTGGCAAAGACTCAAGCCTCGTGAGCATGTTATATAGTGTTTGAATCTAGCCCCCTGCCATCGCATTTGGGTGGGCGGCGGGCAGGACGGAGAGACATTCTTGGCCACTTTATGAACCCCATACGGACTGCTCACCAGTTGTCCCTTGACAACGGACTATATCCTGAATCCTTCGTCATTATTCGTTGTGTTGTTCTGCTACCTTTTTTGGGGTTCTCTCTGTTCCTTTTCCCCTTTTCTGTTCTTGGGGTCCACCGTTCACTGCTCCTGGGCACACACGGGCCTTGCTATGGGACACATAGCTCGCTCCACACCCACACAATGGTCAAGATGCATGGATCCAGCCTTGGATCCTTGCACTCACTCCTCTGCACTGGGCACTAGATGCCTCCCCCTAACCTCAAGATCCTCACGTTCAATGTGAGGGGTCTCAACAATCCTATTAAGCGCAAGGTGATACTCTCATACCTGGAGAGTACTGGGGCTGACATATGCCTGTTACAGGAGACACACCTGCTCACCCGGGACTGTCACTGACTCAAATCTCATATGTTTCCCACGCAACTCTTCTCGTCTGGTACTTCTAAGTCAGCGGGAGTGGTGATATTAGTCTCTAGAGCTTTCCAGGGGAGGGTGGGGCAGAAGGTGGTGGAGATTAGGGGACGGCTACTGACTTACCAGTTTCACATCGGGGGTACACCCTGGTTATTGGGTCCCTGCGTGCACCCAATGAGGGCCAGGAACGATTTATTCACGAGGCTCTGTCGGAGGCTTCTGCAACAGTTGAGCGCAAGATATTACTGGGGGGTGACTTTAATCTTGTCCTGGACAACTCCCTCGATAGATCAACGCAGCGCTTCGGCCAGACGGGCCCACTCTCCACTGCAGGGCTAGCCAGACTGAAGTACCTGGGCCTGGCAGACCTTTGGCAGTGTCTCCACCCCCAGCTCAGGGAATAGTCGTACTATTCTAATGCTCACAAAACGTACGCCAGGTTGGACTACCTGCTTGGCTCCGAAACCCTCCGCGCCCTCACCTCGGCTGTGGACATCTTGGTGGCATCTTTGTCGGACCACGCTCCTCTAGTGGCCACTCTCACTCTGCCACCCTCCCCATGCCCCACATGACAGAGGCGCCTCCGGGATACCCTCCTGCAACGCCCTGCCGCCGTGGTCGAGCAAGTACAGCGTGCAATTGAGGACTATCTCTTGCACAATGATAATCCTGACACCCCACTGGCTATGCAATGGGAGGCGCTTAAGGCTGTGATTAGGGGTGAGCTAATAGCTATCTCAGCGGCTGACAATGCAGAGCGCAGGCAAAAGAGGGAGGAGCTCACACAGAAAACAAGGGAACTAGAACAAATGCATCAGCGGACAGGAGCACCTAGGATTTGGCGCCAGCTGACTAAAGCTCGAACACAATTAGCAGCCCTAGATCAGGACAGAGCGGAATATATGGCGCTACGGCTACGCCACTCATTCTATGTGGGGGAGACAGATGCGGACGGTTGTTAGCGCACAAGCTCCGTGAGGCCCGACAGGCGCAGGGGGTGCAGGAGATCCGAGACCAGACCGGGAGCCTGGTTATGGAGGACGCAGCTATAGCTGATGCATTTCGAGACTTCTATACCCAGCTATATGTGGGGCAGAAGCTGGACGACGCGGATAGTGACGCATATCTAGCAGAGGCGCACCTCCCTACCCCGATATACTCAGAGCAACTCGAGGGGGATATCCGAAAATAGGTAGTCATAGCGGCCATCTCAAGACTCCAGTTGGCCAAATCCCCCGGACCACACAGTTACACTGCGGCCTTCTACAAACAATTCTGCTCTACCCTGGCACCACTTCTGACCAGGCTTTTTAATACCTTTGCATCCCTGGGGGCAATCCCCGAATCAATGCTCGGGGCAGCTATAGTGGTAATTCCTAAGCTTGGAAAGGACAAAACCAGTTGCTGGGCATAACGCCCCATCTCCCTCCTGAATATCGACTTAAAATTATATACCGGGATCTTGGCGCGCCGATTAGCCACTCACATGCCAGGAATGATTGACCCCGATCAGGCGGGGTTTATCCCACACAGGCAGAAGAGCGACAACACTAAGAGGGTCTTGCACCTAATCAAGAAGGCGTCACGGATTCCAGGAGGTTTTATGCTCCTCACCATTGATGCGGAGAAGGCCTTCGACAGAGTCCACTGGCCTTACTTAGAGCAGGTGTAGACTTACGCTGGACTCTGCGAGAAAATGAGGACCTGAATTTTGAATTGCTAGCACTTTCCTACAGCGTCCGTCAGTTTAAATGGGCACACCTCGACACCGTTCCCCATAGGCAGAGGCACATGACAGGGGTGTCCTCTGTCACCCCTGCTCTTTGCAATGTACATGGAGCCGATGGCCCAAAGGGTTAGGGAGCACCCACTAATCAATGGAATCCGATTTGGAGGGGACGTTCACTCCATAAGTTTATACGCGGATGACGTGTTGGTCACCCTCTCCAACCCTGAGGTATCGCTGGGGGCCTTCCTGTCGGCACTTGACTCATTTGTGCGGGCCTCGGGGTTTAAGGTCAATATCAGAAAGTCGGTGGCTCTCAACCTCTCGCTGTCACCACATCTGCAGGCCCGCCTTCAACGGCAGCACCCAATACAATGGACCGAGGACACGGTCCCATATCTGGGAATCCAATTGGCGCCTTCCCTCCAAACTATAGCGACAGTTAATTACGCCAAGCTACATACTCGAATTCGCTCAGACCTGAGGCGGTGGAAGCACTAGCCTATTTTGTGGCTAGGAAGGATAGCGGCTGTTAAAATGACATTCCTACCCAAGATCCTATACTTATTTCAGACGCTTCCTCTACAGCCTCCAGTGGGATGGCTAAACCGGGTACAGTCAGAACTCTCCCTCTTCATATGGCAGGGCCGTAAACCACGGATGAAGAAGCTCATCAGCACTCTCCCACCTGCCGAAGGCGGGTTAGGGGTCCCTGACATCCACCTCTACTACAAAGCTGCGCAGCTGCGACACTTAGTTGAATGGAATCGCGCTGAGTCCGAGAAACACTGGCTCTTCCAGGACAGAGCGGTGGCTGGCACATCACTCAGAATCATCCCCTTCCTGAAGAAGCCGCACAGGCCCCCTAATCTATATGCCTCCCTCATTACACGATCTATGCTAATGGTGTGGGACCAGGTCAACACGAGACACGGGCTGACTACATTTCCCTCTCCACTCACTCCGCTCTTTGACAATCCAGAGATCGGCCCGGGGCAGGGTGAGACCACCATCACACACTGGCGTGCTATGGAGTGTCGCGCCTTGGGTCATCTATATGATGAACAAGGGGTGATCTCCTTCCCACAAATTAGATCTGAACATGGAATCCCGGAATCAGAAAGGTTGCACTACCTGCAACTCCGACACTGGGCATCACACCCAACAACAAATCGCAGGCACAGAGACATCTTACCCCTTATGAACGTTGGCTCCTCACACGAACATCAGACAGGAAACTAATCTCAGATCTCTATAGGATGCTCCTTACTCACTACATGCACACGTATAACGCTAGTTGCACACGCTGGGAGAAGGACCTAGGTCGGGCACTCAGTAGCAAGGAATGGGAGGGGGCGTATTTTAGGGCACGGCAAACGGCCAGCAACATGGGCCTCACCGAAACATTAACCAAAATAGTCACCTACTGGTACTACACTCCGAAGCGTATTCACAAGGTAGACCCCACACAAAGCCAGGACTGTTGGAGGGGTTGTGAGAAACCTGGTATGCTGGTTCACCTGCTATGGGACTGTGAGCATTTACAACAATATTGGTCTCAAATCCTGGCAGAAGTGGGCGAACACCTAGATACCAAACTGCCAAGATTTCCTGCATAATCAATCAATCAATCACAGAATTTGTAGAGCGCACTACTTACCCACGAGGGTCTCAAGGCGCTGGGGAGAGGGAAGGGGGGGTGCTGCTACTGGTCGAACAGCCAGGTCTTGAGTAGCCTCCTGAAGGTCAGCAGGTCTTGGGTCTTTCGTAGGCTTAGTGGAAGGGTGTTCCAGGTCTTGGCAGCGAGGTGTGAGAAGGATCTGCCGCCGGTGGTTGTTCTTCAAATGCGGGGGACGGTGGCGAGGGAGAGGTCGTCGGAGCGGAGCTGGCGGTTGGGGACGTAGAAGAAGAGCCGTCTGTTGAGGTAGGCTGGGCCAGTTTTGTGGAGTGCCTTGTGTGCGTGGGTGAGGAGTTTGAAGGTGATCCTCCTGTCGACGGGGAGCCAGTGCAGGTTCCTCAAGTGGGGGTGATGTGGCTGTGGCGTGGTACGTCGAGGATCAGTCGTGCGGAGGCGTTTTGTATGCGTTGCAGTCGCTTGATGAGCTTGGCCGGGGCTCCCGCGTAGAGGGCGTTCCCATAGTCCAGTCTGCTACTGACGAGGGCCTGGGTGACTGTTCTTCTTGTGTCTGTCGGGATCCACCTGTAGATCTTGCGAAGCATGCGGAGGGTGTTGAAGCAGGAGGAGGAGACTGCGTTGACTTGCTTGGTCATGGAGAGCGTTGAGTCGAGGATGACTCCCAGGTTGCGTGCGTGGTCGGTGGGTGTCGGGGCTGCTCCCAGCGTCGTTGGCCACCAGGAGTCGTCCCAGGCTGAGGTGTTGGAGCCGAGGATGAGGACCTCCGTTTTGTCCGTGTTCAGCTTTAGTCGGCTGATCTTCATCCAATCGGCGACGGCCTTCATTCCTTCATGGAGTTTGGCTTTGGCGGCGAGGGGGTCCTTGGTGAGGGAGAGGATCAGTTGAGTGTCGTCGGTGTAGGAGATAATGTTGAGGTCGTGTTGTCTGGCGATGCGTGCGAGCGGGGCCATGTAGATGTTGAACAGTGTTGGGCTGAGGGACGATCCCTGGGGTACGCCGCAGATGATCTCGGAGGCTTCGGATCGGAAGGGTGGGAGGCGGACTCTCTGGGTTCTGCCGTCGAGGAAGGAGATGGTCCATTCCAGGGCCTTGTCTCGGATCCCTGCGTCGTGGAGGCGTGCGCGTAGAGTGCGATGGCAGACAGTGTCGAAGGCGGCGGAGAGGTCCAGCAGGATGAGGGCTGGCATACATCCTTTTGGGGGTGCCAAACCCCCTAACATACCCCCTCAAGTCCAAAAGAGGACGCCAAATTGCGATAGCCTTGGGGACGGCCATTCAAAACATCCTGGTCCATTGGAAAACACCTCGCATCGCTACACACGCTGGCTGGCTCCAACGCTTATGGCATATCTTAGGGATGGAGAAGATATCCCTTACACTAGCAGGGAAAGGCTCGACCTTTGGAGAACTGTGGCAACCATTCCTGAATATACTAGCCCAAGAGTTTCGGGAACTCACATGCCCCAGATACCTCTGCCTCTTACGGCTGTCCTCATCTGACACCACCACCACCCAGCCGGCCATCCAGCAATAGTGGGACACTCTTACCCCGAACGGGATTTTAATTTGCAGTGAACGGGGGGGGGGTTTCATTCCCAGCGTTTTGTTTTAGTTGTTGGTACCTTGGTATGTCAGCTGCTTGGGCTCTGCGCAGCCCCTGATTGATCACTCTTCGTAATATCTACTGTCATACCAGCTGTTAACTCAATAAAAAGATTTAAACCTAAAAATAACGTGATTGTTCTACTGAGTTGAATTTAAGTATCTGAAAGAGACTATAAGTTATAGATTCCTTACCTTAGAATTACCCCCAGGCATCATACTGGATCCAGAGAATATTTTCTCAGCAGTACCCCTGCGCGTCGGTAGGTGGTGTCGGTCGACTCCGCGTTCATTGTTGCCGTCATGTTGGCCGGAATGAAGTCGCTGTATCTACTTAGACACCACCCCTGTGCGCAGATGTCAGTTCTTTCTTTTTCCATGCCAGCTAGCGCGGATCCGGAGAGAGCGGTAGCCTTAGTCACTTTTTGACTAGACCTTTTTTGACTTTTGTCGACATCTTCTTCGAATCATTTGACTCCTGGTGCACGTAGGGATGTCCCATCATCGGACTGGCTTCAAGCCTTGTGACTCTTGTCACAAGCTGATGTCTGTCATGGATCCGCACTTCGTGTGCCTCGGGCGCTTCGAGCGCATCCACGACCCGAAGTCGTTCTCCGACTGTCGGGCCATGAACCTGAAGTCTTTGCGGGAGCGGTCCCAAAAACTTCTGGAGGCCCGGCAGTTGGCTCCGTGCCGCTCGAGGTCCCGGTCAAGAAGAAGGTTGCGGGACCGGTCGCAGAGCCACCACCATCATTCCTCATCGAAGTCTTCTTCATCGGGTAAGTCGAAGCACAAGAAGAAGGCGAAGAAGCATCGTCGCTCTTTGCCTTCTCCCCGTCCGTTGACCAACGCAACGCAGGCGCGGAGGGTCGTCGTCCTCCGGCTCCACCCTCGTAGCCTGCTGGGACGGCTCCGAGCTTCCCTCCCTTCCTGGGGGCCGGAGCGTCCCCTGACCAGCTTCGTGCCTTTTACGAAGCCCTACATTCTATCTTTGGGCAGCCCGACTCTGCTGGCGTGCCTTCAGGCCCCGCAGACTCAGCCGGGGGCTCTAGGCCTTCAACGCAGGCAGCTCCGGCCTCAGTGCCGCAGGGCCCCAAGGATCCAGGCCTGGATCCGGATCGGCGCCGGTCGACCTCACGGTACCTTCCCCGGCGCCGATCCCTCTGATGACTCCTCCACCACCTACAACGCTGGTTGCGTCCCCGGCCGGCGTCGACCCCGGCCTCCCCCTCGACTTGGACACAGAGCCGGGCCAGCGTAGACCGATGCCGATACTGGCGCCGGAGGATACTTTTGTGCCACTGCTCTTCCCTGGGGTTCCTTATCGCCATGAGTGGCAGCCAGAGGAGGGTGAGGAGGACTGGGAGGGGTCTGTTGACCCTTTGGCAGACCAGCTTGAAGAGCTGGACAGCAGAGAGGAGTTGGGTGATACCAGTGGTCTGGATACTTCCCCAGACCTTGGTATGCTTTCTTCCCTTACCGTGGCTATGGAGGAGGGAGCTTCCTACGCTGTGGTGTTGCGTAGGGCGGCTGATGCCTTGGGCCTTGAGCTTCCTACGGTGGCGGTCAGGACTAACCTCCTGACTGAGGTGCTTCAACCGGCGGCAGCCTCTTCGGAGCCCTTGCTGCCTTTCAATGAGGCCCTCACTGACGTCCTCCTGGGATCCTCCTCCAAGCCCAGCACAGGGGCTCCTGTGGATAGGATGATCGCTCGACGCCACCGCCCGGCACCGGGCGACCCACTTTTCCTCTCGCATCACCCTACCCCCGAGAGCTTGGTGATCCAAGCCTCATCTTCAAAAGGAAGCGCTTTCCCTACAGCTCCTCAAGATAGGGAATTCAAGAAGCTGGACCATCTTGGGAACATGTTTTCTTCCGCCAGCTTAGGACTGCGGTCGGTGAACACTGCATGTCTCTTGCGCCGTTACACACATTCAAGTGCTGCCGCAGTGCACGGAGGAGGCCTGGGTCGTGCTCGCCCGCTCTGTTGCTGAGGGTTGAGATGCAGCAAAGTTCATCATCTGGTGTGGACTGGATACTGCAGTCTCGCTGGGTAGGACGATTTCCACATCAGTAGCCCTGAGACGGTACTACTGGCTGAGAACCGCTGGCTTCTCTGGGGATGTCCAATCTACCCTTTTGGACATGCCCTTTCATGGCCGTCACCTGTTTGGTGACAAGGCAGACAACGCACTTGCGTGCTTCAAAGACTTTAGAGCCACGGCCAGGTCCTTGGGCCTTGCAGCGACTTCTCGCCCCATGTGGGCTGCCTTTCGCCCCTTTCGTGGCCACAGAAGGGGTGCCCCACCGCATTCCACCCAGGGCCACAGGGTCGCACGAGCCACCCAGCCTCTGCACGGCCGGGGATGTGGGACCCAGCATCGTGGGTCTGGGGGCCACAGGGCAAGAGGGCGGGCCAGTCCACCAATGCCCCCCCTGCAGAAGCCTCCAAACCTTCCTAGTCCGACCTTTCAGGGTCACCAGTTGCAAGTGGGCGGCAGGATCCACCATCATCTCCCCCACTGGCACAACATGCCGTTGGACAGGTAGGTTTTGCAGATAGTCCGAAGGAGCTACTCCCTCCCCTTTGAGACTACCCCTCCATCCATGCCACCACCATTCCATCGCATGTCGAAGGATCACTTAATCCTTCTCCGTCAGTAAGTTACAGCTCTCTTGGCCAAGGGAGCTATCAAGCGAGTCCCTGTGCCAGAAGTAGGTCATGGTTATTATTCCCACTACTTCCTGGTACCCAAGGAGGACAAAGGCCTGCGTCCTATCTTGGATCTCAGGGATGTTAACCGCTTCCTCCAGAAGGAGAAGTTCAAAATGTTGACATTACCTCAGGTCCTGTCTGCCCTAGACTGGATGGTAGCGTTGGACTTGCAGGATGCTTATTTCCACATCCCAGTCCTGCCAGCCCACAGGCGTTACCTACGGTTCACGGTAGGCCACGAGCATTTTCAGTTTACTGTGCTCCCCTTTGGCCTTACTAGCGCCTCTCAGGTGTTCACGAAAGTTATGGTGGTGGTCGCAACTCATCTGCGCAGATCAGGGGTTCCAGTCTTTCGCTATCTCGATGATTGGCTGTTGAAGGCGAGCTCGCCCGAGGCTGTTGTCTCCCACCTCCAGACTATGATGGACCTCCTGCACTCGCTGGGGTTCACTATCAATGTGCCGACGTCACACCTGATTGCCTCTCAGAAGCTCCTTTTCATCGGAGCAGTTCTGGATACAGTGCAGTTTCAGGCTTATCCTCTCGAGCAGAGAGTCTGGGCTATTCGGGCTATGATACCGTTGTTTCAGCCTCTATCCCGGATTTGGGTGAGAATGACCCTGAGGCTGCTGGGCGTCATGGCCTCCGGCATCCTGCTGGTGTGTCATGCCAGGTGACATATGCGGGCTCTACAGTGGGACCTGAAGTTCCAGTGGGCGCAGCATCAGGGAAATCTTTCCGATTGCGTCCAGATCTCGGAGGGCACTGCACACCAATTGCAGTGGTGGCTAACGGACCAGGATTGGGTCAACAGTAGATCCCTCTCCCTTCCCCTACCAGATTTCACAGTGGTGACAGATGCGTCACTCCTGGGATGGGGCGGCCACATGGGAGAGGCAGAGATCAGAGGCCTCTGGTCTCCGGCAGAGTCCGGGCTCCACATCAACCTTCTGGAGCTCCAGGTGATTAGTCTTGCATTGAAGGCATTCCTTCCTTCTGTCAGAGGAAGGGTAGTGCAGGTGTTCACGGACAACACCACCGCCATGTGATACTGTAACAAACAGGGCGGGGTGGGGTCATGGACCCTATTTCAAGAGGCTCTTCACCTTTGGATGCGGCTGGAACATCAGGGCATGTCCCTGGTGGTTCAACACCTGGCAGGTTCTCTGAACACCAGGGCGGATGAACTCAGCTGCCGGTGCATGATGGATCACGAATGGTGTCTACACTCAGAAGTGTTGCAAGGTCTCTTTCAGCAGTGGGGAGAGCCTTGGTTAGATCTGTTTGCCACTGAAGAGAACACGCAATGTCAGCAGTTCTGCACGTTGAAATTTCCAAGGTGGCACTCGCTCGGCGACGCTTTTCGTCGCGAGTGGAATTGCCGTCTTCTATATGCCTTTCCGTCTATACCACTTCTGCCCAGAGTGCTAAAGAAGATCAAGCACGACCGGGCCCAAGTCATTATTGTGGCTCCGGACTGGGCATGAAGGGTCTGGTATCCCAAGCCCTTGAACATGGCCATCAATGCCCGGACCAGACTGCCTGTTCGCGAGGATCTGTCGCAGCAGCAGGGGACGGTCCTCCACCCGAACCTGTCCAGCCTCCACCTCCTTGCGTGGAGATTGAGCGGCGACAGTTGATAGCTTTTGACCTTCCTCCCGAAGTCTGTAATGTCATCTTGGCAGCCAGGCGTCCCTCCACTAAAATGGTATACGCCTGTAGATGGAACAGATTTCTCCTCTTCATTCTATCTTTGGCCCAGCAGAGCTCAGCTCTGGGCACCCTTAAAGGCTATCTTTCAGCCATTTCGTCGTTTCTTCGCCTTTCCTTCTCAACCTTCTATTTTCAAGTCCCCTTTTGTAAATAGGTTTCTTAAGTGCATTACTCACCTCTTTCCTCCTATTCCTTTCGTAATGCCCATGTGGGACTTGAATCTGGTCTTAACTTACCTTATGTATGCTCCTTTCGAGCCACTACATAATTGTCCTCTCAGACTCTGGACCTTAAAGACTGCTTTTATGGTTGCCATCACCTCTGCTCGCAGGGTGAGTGAGCTTCAGGCTCTATCTTCTAAATCTCCTTTCCTTGCTGTCCATCCAGACAAGGTTGTCCTTCGAACTAGACCTTCTTTTCTTCCCAAAGTGGTTACCTCTTTCCACATAGGACAGACCATCACTTTGCCCACTTTCTTCCCGACCCCGCATCCTTCCAAGGAGGAGGAGAGACTCCACCATCCTGGATCCAAAATGTGCGTTATTATTTTACTTGGATCGCACAAAACGATTCCGGGTGGACGATCAACTCTTTGTTGGCTTTGTTGGCGCCAAAAAAGGTCGGGTCGTGCAAAAACAGACGATCTCTCGATGGGTCATCCTTTGCATTAAGATCTGTTACTCCTTGGCAAAAAAGGAGCCTCCGGTAGGACTGCGCACCCATTCCTCCAGGGCGACGGCAGCCACTACTGCTTTGGGACGTGGAGTCCCCCTCAGTGATATTTGCCAGGCAGCCATGTGGGCATCACTGCCTGGATAGTCAAGTCCGGAGAGACGGCTTCTTTGGCCGTTCAGTTCTCCATGATTTTCTGGTAGGAAGTTAGTTTTCAGACCCACCTCCGGAGTTGGTATTGCTGGGGTATCTATTCTAAGGTAAGGAATCTATAACTAATAGTATCTTTCAGATGAACAAGTTACTAGTATCTTTCAGATGAACAAGTTACCTTCGGTAGCAATATATCTGTAAGAGACATATATTAGTTATAGATTCCTTACCGCCCCATCCATCCTCCCCGTTCTGTGAACTGACTTCTAGAGTAAGGGACTCCCTTTCAGGGCCCTAGTTTTGTGCATCAGTGGTCAGTGTCTTGCATGGCTCTGCGCTTCTGGCATGGAATGTTGTGTAAAGAACTGACGTCATCGCGCAGGGGCGGCGTCTAAGTAGATACAGCAATGTCATTCCGGCGATCACAACGCCAATGACGAACGCGGAGTCGACCGACGCCAACTACCGACGTGCAGCGGTACTGCTGAGAAAAAATTCTCCGGATCCAGTCTGACGCCTGGGGGTAATTCTAAGGTAAGGAATCCATAAGTAATATATGTCTCTTACAGATATATCATTACCGAAGGTAAGTAACTTGTTCGTCAATGGGTTTATGAGTCTGGCCAGTACTCTCTTATCTCCTCTAAAAACAACACTATACTTTTTGAAATGTCAGCAGTCACAACACACACTTGTTCAATGTCAAATTTAAAATGTGTGGTAATTTTCCCCGTTGTTTTTCATGGGAAGGAAAATCTTTCTAACATCCACAAAATAGAATCTAACCTTTTGAACATTCATACGTACCAAGATATGACTTTTGCAAATGTGAAATCCTGCAGTTTCATTTTCAGCAAACCCGGGCTTTGCCATTTACTAATGAGTATATTTAAACAGAGGGTAAATACAACTGTCCAGCTTTCACAAACTGGCAACTGGCAACTAAATGTTGAAATTTCCGAGATAGTAAGTGGTTTGTAATAAAGTTCTACCTGTCAAAAGTCGGTTTTGCTGAGTGTTTGGCCCATTACACCCATCTGAGGACAAATAATTATGGATCCAATTCAATGAAAAAGCATATTTTTAGAGTTTTAAGATTACGGTATTAGTAAAGCTGCTGTTTTTGGAAATTCACTAAAATCCAAATGGCTATGTAGCTAAATCTGCAATCTCCCGATTTATGGTGTGAAATTTCTTTTCTCCAACTAAAATATGTCACCAAGAGTGCTTTTCACAGCCTGTAAATAAATATGGGCGATTTATTGGTTTGTGATATTGCAAACTGTCTCTTGTCTTTTTTGGCACTAAATTTATTTAAGCAATTTGGATTAACTCCTAGGGGCATATTCTCAAGCCCTGGCGATAGTTATCGCTAAGGCCAGTTAGCGGCAGTATTTCTATTGCTGCCTAACCCTAAAAATTATCACCATGTTAACGGCTTATTACCAAGCCGTCGCTACATGGCGATATTTCCAGGGAACGGTGGTGAAAACTGCCGCTAACATTAGCGCGATGGCGATAGGGAAACCAGCGTTAGCGTGCGAAAACCAGCGATAGGCCCATTAGCGATAAAAAAAACTCACGTTAGTCAGCCCAACTTGAGCTTTCTTGCCTCTAATGCAATAAATAGCCCATCAGTGACCCCCTAATAGGAAATAGGCATTAAAAACAACAACATGCAGAATGGAGCAGCCAGGGCCAAGTGCAGCACACATCAACAACCCCTGCAAGCCAGCCAACAACCAGGATGACCAGGATGAGAGCCTGGATGCCTCGCTGAACCTGCCTCTTGAGCCTGGATGCCTCGCTGGACCTGCGTCTGGAGCCTGGATGCCTCGCTGAACCTGCGTCTTGAGCCTGGATGCCTCGCTGGACCTGAGTCTGGAGCCTGGATGCCTCGCTGGACTTACGTCTGGAGCCTGGATGCCACGCTGGACCTGCGTCTGGAGCCTGGAGGCCTCGCTGAACCTGCGTCTTGTGCCTGGATGCCTCGCTGGACCTGCGTCTGGAGCCTGGATGCCTCACTGGACCTGCACCTGGAGCCAGGATGCCTCGCTGGACCTGCGTCTGAAGCCTGGATGCCTCGCTGGACCTGCGTCTGGAGCCTGAATGCCTCGCTGGACCTGCGTCTGGAGCCTGGATGCCTCGCTGGACCTGCGTCTGGAGCCTGGATGCCTTGCTGGACCTGCGTCTGGAGCCTGGAATGTGATGCGGAGGAGCTGTGGAGTAGCTGAGCCGTGGCGGTAGACATTGATGGGCGGCGATCGCCAGTACCTGGTGGTAAAGTCTGGCAAGTCGCATGGAGACACGTTGCTGACCTATGTGAGAAGACCGCCATGAGCCCCTTGGAGCTGTGAATGGCAGAGCCGCTCCTGCGCTCCAACGTAGGGAGGTCTGCATCACATACTTTGATCCACCACTACACCGAGGTGCACGGAGGGGATTACCAACGCTGTGCGGCACCTCTCTGCATCACAGCCTGGATGATCTTGGCCTGGCCGTACGCTGTGGAGGGTGAGGCCCCTGTGCTACGTCGAACTTGTGTGGCATGAGCACTGAAACTTCACGCCTAAGGGGGCCCTGCTGCATCAACTGCATTGGGAGGTCCACCAGCGGACTAGGCAGCGACTGCTGTACCCAGCCTAGTGAAGTCACACCTGGCTGAGGCTCCTGCTGGCTGAGTCACAGATTTGGAAAGAGTGCAGTGAATTGCGCCACACTGTCAATGTCCAGGTAAGGAGAAGGTGGGACGCGTAGTGCAGGAGGGCCGGGGGGTGAGTTGCTCAGGACTATCACACGTAGATGACGCACCCCCAGTGGCGGCTCCACCGCTATGGCGGAAGAGCGCTGCCCCACTGCCTCAAGCAGTGCAGAAGAGGAACAATCATCACATGATGATGACTCAATCAATCAATCAATCAATCAATCAGGGGAATTGTAAGCATGCTACTCACCCATGAGGGTCTCAAGGCACTGAGGGGGGGTGTCTGCAGATCTGTTAGCCGAGGAGCCAGGTCTTGAGGGTCTTCCTGAAGGCGTACAGGGAGGGGGTGCGAAGGATGTCTGCCGGTAGCTCGTTCCAGGTCTTGGCTGCAATGTGGGAGAAGGATCTTCCGCCTGCTCTGGCTCTGTGGATGCGTGGGGTTTTGGCCAGTGCGAGGTTGGAAGATCGGAGGTATCTTTTGGGGACATAGAAGTTGATACTGTCGTTGAGGCATTTGGGGACGTTAATGTGTAGGCATTTGTAGGCGTGAGTGAGGATTTTGAAGGTGACTCTTGACTCCACGGGGAGCCAGTGGAGGTTTCGTAGGTGTTAGTTGATGTGTTTGTGCAGGGGATGCCGAGGACGAGTCTGGTGGTGGTGTACTGTAATGTCTGGAGTGTGCGGAGGATGGACTTGTAAATGCCGGCGTAGAGTGTGTTTCCATAGTCCAGTCTGCTGGTGATGAGTGCATGGGTGACTGTCTCCCTTGACTCCGGGGGGATCCATTAGAAGGACTTGCGGAGGATGCGGAGGGTGTTGAAGCAGCTGGAGGTGACGGCCTAGACCTGTCGGTTCATGGGGAGGGATGAGTTGAGTATGATGCAGAGGTGTGTGGCATGGTATGAGGGGGTAGGTGGGCTTCCGAGGGCAGTTGGCCACCAGGTGTTTTCCCATGCTGAAGGGGTGGTTCCAAGGACGAGGACTTCTGTCTTCTCGGCATTGAGCTTCAGGCAGCTGTTGGTCATCCAGGCTGCGACGTCTTGCATTCCTTTCTGGAAGTTGAGCCTGGTGGTGGTGGGGTCTTTGGTGAGTGAGAGGATGAGCTGGGTGTCATCAGCGTAGGATACGATGTTGAGGCCGTGTTGTCGGACGATGGCGGCGAGGGGGGCCAGGTAGATGTTGATGAGGGTCGGGCTCAGAGATGACCCCTGTGGGACTCCACAGGTGTTTCATGTGGGATAGGAGAGGAAGGGTGGCAGTCTGATCCTTCGGCTTCTTCCGGTGAGGAATGATTGGAACAAGTCTAGGTCTGTTCCTTGTATAACGGCGTCGTTCGTCTGGCGACTAGTGTGCCATGGGAGACGGTGTCGATGGCCGCTGAAAGGTCGAGTAGGATGAGGGATGCGGAGTGGCCTTGTTCCAGGAGGGTGTGGATGTCGTCTGTGCCGGCAAGTAGGGCGGTCTCGGTGCTGTGGTTGCTTCGGAATCCGGATTGGGACGGGTCGAGGATGGCGTTGTCTTCAATGAATCGTATCAGTTCCCTGTTGACTGCTTACTCTGCAACTTTGGCCGCAAAGGGGAGGAGCGAGATGGGACAGTAGTTCTTGAGGTTGGTGGGGTCAGCTGTGGGCTTTTTGAGCATGTGCCTGACTTCTGTGCGCTTCCAGTCGTCTGGGTAGGTGCCTGTTTTGAAGGTGGTGTTGATGGTGCGTTGTAGTTCGGGTGCAATGGCGGCCGTGGCTCTGTGGTAGATGTGAGGAGGGCAGGGGTCGGTGGTGGCCCCCGAGTGGATGCCTTTCATGGTCGAGGCGGTGTCTTTGGCTGTGACCGGCGTCCAGGTGGCGATGGTGGGCTGGCTGGTGTGTCCGGGGGCCAGGGGGTCTGTAGACGAGGGTTCCTTGGAGTGTGGAGTTGTGGCTGGTCTGGATCTGGAAGTGCAGGTGTTCGGTGGAGAGGAATGTTTTGCAGGAGGTGGTGAGGTGGAGCGTGCTCTTGTGGGCGTTGTCGAGGCCCACTCCTGGGTGGTTGGGACGGTCCTTCCTCTGGATCTTGTATCCGTCCGGGATGGCGGTGTTGATGTCGGGGGCGGAGGAGGTGTAGGTCCAGGTCTCCGTGAAGAAGGCTATGTCGGGCGAGAGAGAGTCGAGTAGGTTCAATTTTCCAGGCCGTGTTTGTGCACGGAGTGCACGTTGAGGAGGATTCATCTTAGGGTGTCGCCGGGGCTGGCATCGGCTGGGTTGGAGTCCGGGGTGGTGGTTAAGGTCTGGCGGCAGTGGAGGCAGGAGAACTGGCCGTGGGTCGTGTTTGGCAAGGCCTGTTGGCAGTCTCTGATTTTTCCGGGGTTGAGTGCATGGAGGGTGGCTGTGTTGTAGCAGTGGGTGGCTCGAGATCCAGGGTTCCTGGTGCTGGTCGCGGTGGGGTCACGGACGGGTGCAGACGGCCTTGCCTTACGCGCACCTTTGGGGCGCCAGCCGCACATGTCCACTGCGCAACCGCGCAGCGGCCACCATTAAGTGGGGGAGGGGGGGACCCTCATTTGGGAGGTGGAAACGGACGAGGACAGGGGTGCGGGCCAAAGGGGCAGCAGCGGGGGGAAGCGGGAAGCACGGGCTCAGAAAAGCCCAAAATTAATATTCAAAAGTGAAAAAAAAGGGATAACTAACTGATGTAATCAAGCTATGTATCCTCAGGGGGTGGGAGGGTGGGTAGGACTGCTCCAAACATGGAGCAGGGCATGGGCGGATTGGCATGCCCACTCAAGTGTGCAATGACTGTTTGCTCAGCCCACTCAGGCCACCCAAAGCAGTCATGCGCACCACCCTGTTCGCAATGGAGGCTGCATTACAGCCTGCATGGAGAACATGCCCACCCCTCCGGCCCCGGGCTGCATGACTTGTCCAGTTGCCATTTACCATTCCCACCGCCGCATCGCAGCGTTGGGATTGACTCAGTGGAGGGAGCCTGGCTGCCTACTTCCTTTTCCTGGAAGCAGACACAGGAGAGCAGGAGCTACGAAGACACGGGACCCGGCTTTGAGGTAAGACTTCCCTCATTTGAATTGTTACCACACCCGCTCACACACACATCCCCGCGTCCACGCCCCATCCAGTGTACTTACCGGCATTTACCACCTCACAGCTGTCCAGCCCCCCCATAGCACTTCTCAATGGCGGACGCTGTGCGCCCATGCACAGCCGGCGTACCACTCGTGTGCCAAAGGCACATACGTAGTTGCGACGCATGCCATAACATTGCATTCCATTCCAATGCATACTGATACTAGGCACATTGCAACAGTAGAGTAGGTGTTGCATAGCGGAGACATGAAGATCATTATTCACACTTCAGTGAGTGCAACCCAAAACTAACCTTTGCACCCCAAACCCAAAGGTGAACCCTGGAATTCCTTTTTGAGCACCTAAAACACACCCAAAAATCTGATTTTGAGCCAAATGCACACCCCAATTTTCATATTTTACCCCACAACACACCCCAATTTTCATATATTACATCCGAAACCCATACCCACCCGTAAACTTAAAATTATCCCATTACTGACCTCTCAATGCGTTGTCATCAAATGCGATGTAAATGCACCTGCGTTGTGGGATTTGCGTTGTTCACGATGTACTGTCTGCGTTGTTATGGTCATCTCCTGTGCCAAAGGCAACCCATAGGCTATGCCGTTTGCGTCTGTCTGCCCTTGGACTGCGCTCAGCACCAAGCAGCATTCCTCTTGGACACTCCACCGCTACGGCGCCAGCACCCTCCTCGCCATCAACCCTGGACGCCACCTCGCCTGCCAGGACCAGCCTCTGCTCCGGACCGGACATCGCCATCTCCATCACTGATGGCTGCAGTATCACCCACAAGGAGCACCCCGACCATCAAGGAGGAGGCATTGCATTCACCTATAGAAGCACACTCCTACTGACCACGCACTCTAATGACCCAAGGGTGACCATGGACCACCTCAACTCCCTGATACGGAACAAGCCCAGGAACATCCTCTGCGGCACCTTCATGTGCAGGCCCCACGGGCCATGGCCCCCCATTCTCCAATACCATTGTAGGCCTCATTGCACCCCTGGGTCTCCCATCCACCGACGACATCCTACTCAGTGAACTCAAGTTCCACCTGGACTGCCCCAGTGACCAGGACACCAACCACTCCTGGGGAAGGTCCCCCACATCAGACACAAGCAGCAAGTCACCGCAACAAGCCACATAGCAGGACACATGGTCGAGCACGTCACCTCCGCCAGTTGGAACTTCTACTGCAGCCACGACACCGGACTCTCCTGGACCGACCATCATTCGTCACGTTATGTCTTCACCTTGCCCACCCGACGCCACCGCCATCATTGCACCCCCTTGCAGCTGGATCAAGGCCACCGAAGGACGTCTCGTCAACTCCCTCCGCACCAACACTCCGCCAATGCTTCCAGACGATGACACCGCAGCGCACAACCACCACCGATGGATCTCCAACAGCGCCCACATTCGGGCACCCCTCTTGAACGGCACTGCTTCATGACCTTCCGCCTGTCTGATGGCAGGCGTGAGGGTGACGCAGTGCCACAGGGATAGGCTGGCCCCATGCATTGATGGAGTTGCGTCATGGTTGTAACACGACTGCAGCAATGCGTGACTTTAGAGCAGACAGATACGTCAGGATTCCTGACGTATCTGTCATTACTTGCATCATGGAGCGCTGTCCAGTGAATACAGCGCATCCATGCTGTCGCAATGAGGGCGTAGTGAGAAGTGTTGCAACGCTGTCTTGTCGCAGCGCAGCAACACTTTTCATGACTGGGGCCCAGGAATGCGCACTATCTTATTGATGGTGCGCATTCCTGCACTGTAGTTTTGTCGCTGGGCATCGCTGCAACGTTACTTGCAGCGCTGTCCAGCACCAGAACCTGCTGTGATGTGGCCACAAGTGTTATCCCCATTTTTAAGACCAGCTTTTTGCTGGTCTTAAGTTCCAGCAGCTAACGGGCCTTAGCGTGTGTTTTTTAATCGCTGGTATTAAAGAAAATGAACCTCTCCAACCATAAATTAAACAGTACTCAATTTTCAACAGGAGTCCCTTTTATTGACTCTGAGCTTATATTAATCACTTTTTTGAATTTTGAATTATTTTTAGGAATATTTTTTCCCTTTTTTTAAAAAATTAAGAAAACATACGCCAAACGGCTACATCACAGTTTACACAAATATAAATTCATGAAAAGACACGCATCACTATTTACAACATCAAGACAAAAATGAGAATATTTAACAACAAATCACATTGACGACATATTGAAAAATCGAGAAATACTTAAAGAACAAACACATACAATGTGCAAATATTGGTGAGAAAAAACTTTTAGTATATCCTACAGTCTTATAAATTGCATTTGCTGGGACTTCAAGGACTGAGTCATCCAGACTGGTATATATACAAAGTCCTAAATGGGCCAGAGAAATTATTCAAGCTTCTATGTTTGTGCTTCATAAATCGAGCTCAAACCTTGGATAAAGTTTGTTATATTTTCAAAAAAGTTAACTCTTGGCCTCTGCAATTAGTTAGCCATGTTTTTTAATCGCATCGCCGGTCCGGGCGATCGTTGAGAATATCGTGAAGTGGGATTAGGGTGCGTTTTAGCACGGGAATGCCTACACTGCATATGATTAGCGTTAGTTGTCGCTAACATCGTTGGTAATGTTAATAGTGGCCGCTATCGACTGAAAGCTGTCGCTAACGGCTGTTAGCGACAGCTTGAGAATAGGGCGATGAGAATATCGCCGCATTAGCGGCAGAAAAGTGCCGCTAATGTGGCGATAACTGCTTGAGACTATGCCCCCTAGTGTTAGAACACTTTCGATAGTTAACTCCTTTTCAGTAATCAAGAGAGGACTAGCCTAATTTTATGTGATACAGGACTCAGGACTGTATGAAAAAGGAAAAGGAACCATTTGGTTTCCTTATGAAGCCCTCACCCACCAACCTAGTTGGTGGCATGCTTCATCATCGGGCCCACCCAGTGACACCGAATGTGTCCCAGGTGTGCTTCAACGCCTGTGTTACAGCGGATCAGGTATTTTACTGAGTGTGCAGTGAAGGTGATGTGAAAGTGAAAGGTTAAAAGCTATTCAGTGGTCCCAGTACCCAGGGGGTTGTCTTTAATATCTGGGCCTCTGATAGCAGTAAAAGCAAGGCAATGGATGTAGGTGGAGTAATAGTTAGGGACTCCTGCAACCGGTGGGTGGTCTACATGTTTCAGCCAGGCCTTTCTGTAATACTGGCTTTTCTCAGGGCCGTAAACTATGTGAAGGTGAGATCTACACTTACAGTGAGTGTGTGATCTAAAATGTGTTGCATGCGCTAAGGTGCCATACGTGTGGGAGGGGGATTCCCTCTCCAAGCATTACTGGACATACAACATTAATGACAAACGGACATACAATAAAGAGTCTTAGTATGATTTGGTTAAAATCATAATCACATGAGTACACATTTGCCGGTAGATACGTGCTAGATGGACGGAAAAAATGCGGCAAAAGGTGAAACCGTAGTGGTGATGCGGTTTAGTGAAATTACCGATATATGCGAAGGAACGTGTGGTGGGCTATGTCGGGTAGGCACACACACATGTAAAAAGTGGACACACTCAATCGCTATCCTTACGCTTGTGATTTGTAGCAAATGCCCCTATAGATGTTTCCGGCAGCGGTACTGACCCTGTAATGAAAAGGCAAGTGGCGCGTGGGCCATTAAAACCTGTGGGGGAAAGAGATTCTTACCCGGTAGTCGAAAGGTCCTAGTGGTCTACTCACGACTTGGTTGATCAGGGCCCTTTTGAAACCTGTTCTGCTGCGGCGGAACTCCGTAGGAACTGGTCCTCGGTAACGCCGGCGCTTAAGTATCCAGTTCGGCGCGGTCAGGTGTTTCTCGTGGTTCCAGGGTGAGCGAGTAGCGTCTCTGGAAAGACAACATAGAAAAAAGACTGCACGCATGCGGGCGCAAGGCGTCCGTTGTCATGGTGATCTAGCGTGCACTGGTGAATGTGTGGGAGGTGGTGGGAATGACAGAGAAAGTTAAGATAGAAATACGGAGCGCGCTTAGGTGCAATGGGCTGGGGGGCTCATGTGCAGATCGGCTAGTATGAAAAGTCCGACTCCATGAGCCAAGAGAATACGATTAGTATTAGCAAAACCAAAGGGGATGATGGACGGAGTGTTGAACATTGCAAGCACGTCTGGGCATACCCTGCCAACTTAGGGCGAACATAGCAAAACCAAAGGGGCAGGGTATGCCCAGACGTGGGTCCCTTGCTCACTTTGCCACTGGATTCAAGATAGCCTGGCTGATGATGGCTGTAAGCCAGAAACCGGTCCCAGGATGCTTGTTTCCGGTCCAGGGAAGACATGGCTTGGCAGTTCGGGCTGGACTGTTCCCATGAGGCACAGGGTCAGACTGATTTGCATATGGCCATGTCTGAACTGGGGTGGCGGAGTGAGCTAAAGAATGATGATGGATTAAACCCAGATCAGTTGACTGGGGGTGAGTGCTTGCAATGTTCAACACTCCGTCCATCATCCGCTTTGGCTTTGCTATGTTCGCCCTAAGTTGGCAGGGTATGCCCAGACGTGGGTCCCTTGCTCACTTTGCCACTGGATTCAAGATAGCCTGGCTGATGACGGCTGTAAGCCAGAAACCGGTCCCAGGATGCTTGTTTCCGGTCCAGGGAAGACATGGCTTGGCAGTTCGGGCTGGACTGTTCCCATGAGGCACAGGGTCAGACTGATTTGCATATGGCCATGTCTGAACTGGGGTGGCGGAGTGAGCTAAAGAATGATGATGGATTAAACCCAGATCAGTTGACTGGGGGTGAGTGCTTGCAATGTTCAACACTCCGTCCATCATCCGCTTTGGTTTTGCTACGATTAGTATTAGCCTTAAATACGGAGTGACGTCTAAACCAAGACGCGAGATGTCAAGAGCGCGCTTGGGTGAGGTAGGCAGGGGACGCATATAGAGGTGTATATTGTCTGACTCCATGAACCCGGACGGTAGTAGCCAGGGTTACACGTGGACTGCAGTTGGTCATGGCTCTCATATTACCCATGGGGTTGGGTTAAACAGACCATGTATACAGACATTATGATGTGTGGTATGATTGGTGTATAGATTTCAGATTTTCAGGGTAAACCACGGTATAGAATCATTCAGGCCCTGGTGTTGGGTGGATAAGCGGTAGATCCACCGTTGTTCTTTTGTTAGTAAAGTTTTTTCATTGTCCTGTTGGTTGTAATCGTATTGTTCGATTACCGTCCAAGTCATGTCATTTGGGGTGTGGCCCAGTTGGAGGTAGTGATCCGTGAGGCGGCTGATATTCTTTCTGCATCTTATTGTAATGCGATGCTCAACTATCCTAGTTCTGACCTTACGCGTTGTCATGCCTATGTAGCGAAGGCCGCATGGACATGTGATGAGATAAACGACATTGGTCGAATTACAAATCGTGTGTTGTAGTTGTGTCCAGGTCTTTCCGGGTTCCAAGTTGAGTGTTTTGGAATGGTGAGTTAGGTGGCACACGCTGCATTCGTTGCAGGGGTAGTGTCCTGTTACTTTTAGGGGTGGGCGGAATTTGCAGAGTTGCCTTCCGCAAAATTCCGCGAAACGGCAAGAAATCTCCACGAGTACGCGGAATTTCGCGTGCTCGCGGATATTTTGCTGCGCCTGTGTTGTTTATTCTGGGACGATGCTCGTCTGCCCCTGAGAGTGACCCTGCATAGATTACAACTTGTAATCTATGCTGGGTCACTCTCAGGGGCAGACGAGCATCGTCCCAGAATGAATCCTGCCCTGCATATTTATCCAGGAAGATGCCACCGTTTTGTGCAATACCTCTACTCAACTGGAGTACTTTCTACTGGCTAATCAGTAAGTGCTACCTCGTTGGGTAAATGTATAGTGCCTTTCCTACACTGCAGCTGCGTTAAGGACCAGAAGAATTGTCTCCAGTGACCTCGTGTGTCTGTAACTTTGCCAACGCGCCGGAAAGGCGCCGGGGTCTTTGAGTAAGCTGTCCATCATAGTGGGGAAAGGGCGGGAAGACGTTGCATACCGCTAGTGTATGTGGGGCAGGGCAAAACGGGCGGGGCTTCCATGCGAGTTCACATGCATCTTATTTATAAAGGGTCAGAGCATGATCTGAGCAGCAGATGAGGAGAAAGAAGTGAACCTCCTGGCCACTGGACCTACACGGGGATTGCGCTCGAGAAAATCAAGGATGCAAAGACCTCCATCGGGGATTACAGCTAATGTTTGATGGTAGATCTGTAAGTGCTTCCTGTTGAGGTTTAATTTTTGTGACAGGAGCATCGTGCCAGAATGAATCCTGCCCTGCATAGTTATCCACGAAGATGCCACCGTTTTGTGCAATACCTCTACTCAACTGGACTACTTTCTACTGGCTAATCAGTAAGTGCTACCTCGTTGGGTAAATGTACAGTGCCATGTTCATGTGTGTATATGTGCGTGCGTGTGTATATGCGTGTGTGCATTGGTGCGTTTATTTTTTGTGTACACGTGCTTATCTGTGTGCTTGTTAGTGTGCCTGTATGTGGTGATTATCTTTTCTAGCAAGACAATGGTTCTGTGCGTGTTCCTTTCTGTGCTTGTTCAATGCATGTGTTTCTGCATGTGTGGTGAACCAGAACCGTGCTGCTGAGCCCCCACCGAAGGCTGGATCCGCTCCTCGCTACCTCCGCCTCTGGCTGGTCACCTCAGGTGACGGGCGCCTCAACAGAAGGTCCGAGTAAACACTGCTGGGCAGAGCAAGAGCCCCGCGGAAACTGCTATCAACACCGGACACCGAATTAGCCACCGGAATGTGTGGAAATTCGGAAATTCGGTAATTCGCTGAAGAATTGAGGAATCCTCCTCGCGCCTACAACTCCTCAATTCCTCTTCAACGTGACCATCTCACTACCGAGGAAATCAGGGGCTACTCTCTGTGTCCCCGCAAGTCACCCATTCAAAAGAACCGACGCTACTCTGGGAGGCATTAGGGCGCGTCACCGGACTGCCTGACCTCAAAATGGCGCCCGCGACGCTGCTAAGCTCCTATTCTGCACTCGCTCAACTCTGCATTCCACTCCTGGTTTAAATTCAATCATAGCTAACAACTCCTCAAGCGTGGTTGAGGACCGCTACCCCACAACAGACAACTCCACGGCCAACTCTGGAGAACGGGACGTGGGCAACGCGCTACCTGACCTCAAAATGGCGCCTCCCGCAAAACTCACTCTAACCAGAAACCACTGTTCAAACAAACTCAGGCCACGACTTCACTGTGCACAGCATCAGGATTCCTAAAGACAACTCCCAGGGAGGGAGAAAAAAAAACAAAACAAAAAAAAACGGTCCCACAATTTTACCGCCCCCCCTCCTGCCCCTGTATGCCTTCATGAATCCAAATCTCCGGAGAACCTCCTAGTGAAGAAATCAGGTAGGATATTCCTCCGGCGAATCTCCTCACTGAGTCCATGTTACCCATGTTTCTATTATAGCCTCTGTTCCAAGCTTCCCATGAGACAGGTCATATGACATGGGTGTCTGACTTTGAAAGGGCAGAGGGCGGGCATTGCAATAGTAATCACCAACGCTGACTAAGGCCACCCCCGCCAGCTCGCTTCCTCCTCTGCTTAACCTGTAGCTCCATTCCTACACCACCTTCCTGGTGGAGATACCTGCCCCCTTATATAGCTGCCCCCGTCACCCTCCAACCCACATCTATTGGTACCAACACCGGTCCCCCCCTTAGAATCACTCCATCCCTCACCCACACAAACCACACTAGTTCCAGTGTTCGAACATCCAGCCCCGCCATCCCCTAATCCTCAACTAGCGAATCATACAGCAGACCCCCCCCCGTAAACTCTACTCCCTCTCCGACATATCCCACACAAGCTCCTGTGACTGTTCCACAGCCCCGTCAACCTCACAGCGGCCAGTCTTCACTGCACAGCCAGGTTCATAGAAGACTGTTTCAGCCCTCACACCACCCCGACCACTAGAATATTACCGCTCCCCAGCCAATTCGAACCTCCAGCTGTCTTTTCTACACAGACGACGGAATCCAACTCTAGGTCCCTGACTCCGACTTGAAGCCTGTCCACTAGCCGGCTACCCCCCGCTCTCTTCTACTTAAGACAAGACATTGTTCCTTAGTCCGATTCCCTTACTCCCTTAGACCAACAACCCTCTCACCTACTGCCCTACTGGCACAGCTGGTATGCCCCGGATGCCGGTCCTCTAGGAGACACTATCCGCAGAAGCTTCGAACAGCCACCCCCCTTTCCTACCCAGTCAATATGCTACCCGTCACTCCATCCTCACCTCACCCCGACACACTCAACCACCTAAAACCTCCTGACCCCTCCTCAATCTTCAGAAAAAGGTACTGCATAAGTGAGGCTATTCAACCCCTTGAGACCCGTTTCCTTCCCCCTCCTGTCCCACCATGCCCCCCTCAACAATGCATCAGCGACGCCAACCCGCAACCTATGTCGCCCACTTCCTCTTCCCTTCCCTCACGCAAGCTGAGGCCTACGATTCTTAGTCGTAAACCCTCACACCCCAATACTAGGACTACCCTGAGAGTCAACAACGACAACACGAACACCAAATTCCACTTTGCCAACGACATGGTCCCGTCGTCTCGAGACGCCTCTCCCCTAAACACCTTCAGCTCCTCTACCGAGAAGATGAGTCTTCGTCTTGCCCTACTAGAAAGTCAGCTAAAGAAGGCACTACTAGGTCTCAAGGAAATCACCTCGAACCTCTCCTCACTCCGTAGGACCTTACAACACCCGCTCCCGACCCCCTCCTCCACCAACAATAAACGCCTTAGGCACTCGAGGGCTACATGGCCCTGCTGGAACACAACCCCACTCCTTGACCCGGAACAAAGACCCAAAAGATCAATTGCTGCAATGTCCATGTGTGAAGCTCTTGACCTCGCCTCCTCCTATGATACTGTCCCGACTGTCCCCTCTAACCCACGGATCCAGGTCATCACTGGATGTAGAAGAGATCGCTCTCCACCCAGATCTCCAAGACCCCCAACATGCCTCACCACCATTCCGAGGGCCGACACAATGAAGAAACTCAAAATCGGAGAGACCAACACCAACTGCATGCTTATTAATTGCAGATCAGCCATCAAACACGCCACAGAGCTGGCTGAAACCATTCTGACCCACGACATAGACATCGCGTTCATCACCGAAACCTGGCTAAACGAGTTATCCTCTCCAATCATGGACATGCTTGTGCCCCCTGGCTATGCAATCATCAACAAAGACAGACAAATCCACCACGGAAGGGGCATAGCAATCATTCACAAGATCACCATTTCCGTGACAGAAACCGAAGCCCTCAAGTATGACACTTTTGAATGTCTTACCGCCAATATCAAGACGAGGAAAAACAAAACCCTATCTTGTCATCTCCTCTATCACTCGCCAGGCAACAACTCTTCTTTTGGAGAACATCTATCCGATCTGATAACTATCTGCGCACTTCAGGACTCCAGTAACCTAATTCTAGGAGACCTCAACCTCCACTGGAACGAGGAAAACAACCGGCTAATTCACAACCTGAACGAACTCCTACATAACAACAACCTCACACAACATTGCTTAGAGGAAACGCACAACAAAGGATCAATCCTGGATGCCATCATTGCTCACCCTGACGCAGTCGCGATCGACCACACCATGCCCGTAGACTGGTCTGATCATCACATCATCCTATTCCACATCAATCAATCGATCCTACGCCTACCCCCCAATCAGGAACATCCCCACTGGGCAAGAAATCTAAAACAAATCCCCATGGACGTTTTGGAAGAAAAGATATGCTCTCTCCTCCCCACTGCCTCCGGCGACCTATCCACCACAGATCTCACCTCCCACTACAACTCCACTATGACCAACTAGCCCCCTTAAAACGAAAAAGAGCCAGGGCCATTCCCTCCAGATCCTGGTTTAACACAGACATAAACGCCGAAAGGAGACAACTCAGAGCAGCTGAAAGACTCTGGCAGAACAATCCGTCCCCAATCCTCCGGGACCAACTTAAAGCAAAACGCAAGAATTACAAAATCCACATCAATCGCGAAAAAACTTCCTTCTTTCGCAACGCCCTTGAAAACGCTACAAACAGACCCAAAGAGCTTTTCACCCTCATCAGGCAACAAACCTCCAAGCCCCCTGTATCCGCAACTGAGGCCTCTGATGCCCTATGCGAGAACTTTGCCAATTTCTTCAATGATAAAATCTCCAAGATTGAGCTCTCCTAGATCTCCAACCTTAACCTCGTCCATAGGAGCCCGACCTCAAGTGCAGAGGGCAACACAGCCAATCACCCCCCTAATCAGTGGAAATCATTTAATCCCGTATCGGAAAGAGAGATAGTCAAACTGATCTCCACCTCGAAACCCTCCACACACGCCTTGGACCCTATTCCTGCCCAACTGGCCAAGAAGCTAAAATTCTCCCTAGCACCGCTCTGGACCAGGATCATAAACAGCTCCCTGAGCTCTGGAGTCATTCCGGATTGCCTCAAAGTTGGCCAGGTCACTCCTCTACTAAAAAAAACCAGGCCTGGACACCAAGGATCTGAACAACTACAGACCCGTCTCCAATCTCCCTCTCCTGGCCAAAATTTTGGAAAAATGCGCCCTCCTCCAACTGACTCAACACATGGACAACATCGACCTCCTGGACCCCCACCAATCGGGTTTCAGAAAAGGGTGCAGCACAGAGACAGCGATCCTTAATATCATAGACGATTTATACAAGTCCCTCGATTCTGACCAATGCTCCCTACTCATCCTTCTAGACCTATCGGCAGCCTTCGATATGGTGGACCATAAACTACTCACTAAGGTACTCCAAGAAAGGCTAGGGGCTGAAGAGGTGGTCTTACGCTGGTTCGGCTCCTTTCTCCAAAATCGCTCTCAAAGAGTCAAAATCAAAAACTTCTCGTCGGACCTACACCCTGTCAGCAGAGGCATCCCCCAAGGATCAGTCCTCTCCCCACAACTGTTCAATGTATACATGGAACCCCTCACCACTATACTCAAGAGATCCAACATTCCCTTCCACCTTTATGCGGACGATACCCAGATTTATCTCGAAACCTCCTCCATCGAAGACATCCAGAGACTCAATGACACTCTTAGAGAAGTCCAACACTGGCTCTCTCTAAACCACCTGAAATTGAATCAAGACAAAACGGAAATCCTCCTCATCTCCAACAAAACGGAGAACCCCCAAGTCGCAGAATGGCTAAAAGCAATTGACGCTCTCAACAACAATCTATCCCGGGCCGACTCAGTCAAATCGCTGGGAATCACCCTGGACCCCAAACTAAGCATGGACAAACACATCCAGAACACCGCAAAGAGCGCTTTCCTCAACCTGAAACTACTTAACAAGATAAAACCCTTCATCCCGACCAACGACCTCAAACAAGCGACTCAATCCCTGGTACTTTCCAGATTAGACTACGGGAATGCTACCCTCACAGGCACAGCTAAATCACACCTAGCTCCCCTCCGTTCAACTCTCAATGCAGCTGCAAGAATGGTCACCGGAGTAAAAAAAATATGACCATATCTCGCCCGCACTCAGAGAGTTAAAATGGCTCCCAGTTGAACTGCGAGCTAGTTTCAGAACTGCCTGCCTCACGCACAAAGCCCTCCACACAGGGAAACCCGCCTACCTGGCCTCCAAACTCACAAAGGCCGGTCAGAGAAGGAGCCTCAGAAGCTCCAATACTCTACTCCTCATCCCCCTAAAACCCGCAAACAAAAAACTGCAGCCCGATCCTTCTCTGGAAACGCGCCCAAAATATGGAACTCCATCCCAGTCCATATCAGGACCATCCCCTCCTTCCTAAAATTCAAGAGTCAACTTAAAGACCTATACCTCAATCGTACCTCTCCAAATGGATAGATTGCAATAAAAACTCACAAGCGTGCTCACTACGTCACTCCGACACTTCAAATCCAAGACCTCTACCTCATACCTAGCTCGACTCATCCCCACTTTCCTCCTTGATCAGAAGGATTCGTGGCTTGAACTTTGATGCTCACTATTACGTGACTATTGTAACTTTCCCTCTATCGCTATACAACGCGCAAAGTCCTCCACCGCATCCTGAGGCTTCCTGTTCACTTCTGTTATAATTATGTTGTTTTTCTGTTTACAAAGTGTTGTAAAGCGCTCTGATACCTTCGGGTCTGGATAGCGCTATATAAAACTTCCTAATAATAATAATAATAATATATGCGTGTGAATGGTGTGATTCTTAATATGCCTGCCATTGCGTGTCTGGGTGTATCCTGGCTGTGCGGGTATGTTTGCCTTTCCCACACTGAAGCTGCGTAAAGGACCAGAAGAATTGTCTCCAGTGACCTTGTGTGTCTGTAACTTTGCCACCGCGCCGGAAAGGCGCCGGGTGTCTTTGAGTAAGCTGTCCATCATAGTGGGGAAAGGGCGGGAAGACGTTGCATACCACTAGTGTATGTGGGGCAGGGCAAAACGGGCGGGCTTCCATGCGAGTTCGCATCCATCTTGTTTATAAAGGGTCAGAGGGAGCACGATCTGAGCAGAAGATGAGGAGAAAGAACCTCCTGGTCACTGGACCTACACGGGGATTGCGCTCGAGAAAATCAAGGATGCAAAGACCTCCATCAGGGATTACAGCTAATGTTTGACGGTAGATCTGGGCAGAAAGCACTCCTGCTTAGCCTCGACCTTGCTCACTAATTTTTTGTGCTGATTAATGCGTTACAGAATTTGAGCTTCAACTCGGGCACCTGCTTTATTTATATCTGTAAGTGCTTCCATGCCCCCGAATTCCGTTCCGCCGCGGATCGCGGAAGTTTCGACATTTTCGCGTTCTGCGCGGAACGCAGAAATGCCAAAATTTCGCAAGTTCCGCGAGCGGAACGGAATTTGCCGCCCACCCTTAGTTACTTTAGGGAGTCCCCAGGCGTTCTGGATGGTGTTTGTGGCTGGTTTTTGCGTTGTCTTTGGTCGTGTAGACACCAATTGGTCCTTGAGATTGCTTGCCCGTTTGTAGGCAAAGAGGGGTTCTTCCCATTGTCTGGAGCCTGAATTTATGATGCGCCAGTGTTTTCGGATTATGCTGGAAACCTTGTTGGAGGCCACGTTGTATGTGGTGACGCATGCCATTGGTGGATTTTGAGGTTCTTTGATGACAGTTTCAAGTAGAGCCTCTCTATTCTGGTTGCGTGCCCTTTTCTTGGTTTTCTCAATGATTTTGCGGGGGTAGCCACGTTCCTGTAGTTTGGAAGCAAGATCTGCAGACTGTTTTTTGTAATCAGTGAGTTGGCTGCAGTTCCTGCGTATGCGCAGTAATTGCCCAAAGGGGAGATTTTCCCTTAGGGATCTGGGATGAAAGCTGTTGAAGTGTAGTAACGAGTTCCTGGCAGTAGGTTTGTAGTAGGTGTTGGTAGTGAGGGTTCCTGCCTCTGCTGAAATATTGAGGTCAAGGAATGCCAGGTTAGTAGTGCTAGATGTGCAAGTGAAACGGAGGTATGGATCACATGCATTGAGCCATGTCAAGAATAGTGTCAATGTTTCTAGTGTGCCTTCCCAGATCATGAAGATGTCGTCAATGTAGCGCCGCCAACTGCAGCCAACTCACTGATTACAAAAAACAGTCTGCAGCTCTTGCTTCCAAACTACAGGAACGTGGCTACCCCCGCAAAATCATTGAGAAAACCAAGAAAAGGGCACGCAACCAGAATAGAGAGGCTCTACTTGAAACTGTCATCAAAGAACCTCAAAATCCACCAATGACATGCATCACCACATACAACGTGGCCTCCAACAAGGTTTCCAGCATAATCCGAAAACACTGGTGCATCATAAATTCAGGCTCCAGACAATGGGAAGAACCCCTCTTTGCCTACAAATGGGCAAGCAATCTCAAGGACCAATTGGTGTCTACACGACCAAAGACAACGCAAAAACCAGCCACAAACACCATCCAGAATGCCTGGGGACTCCCTAAAGTAACAGGACACTACCCCTGCAACGACTGCAGCGTGTGCCATCTAACTCACCATTCCAAAACACTCAACTTGGAACCCGGAAAGACCTGGACACAACTACAACACACGAATTGTAATTCGACCAATGTCGTTTATCTCATCACATGTCCATGCGGCCTTCGCTAAATAGGCATGACAACGCGTAAGGTCAGAACCAGGATAGTTGAGCATCGCAGTACAATAAGATGCAGAAAGAATATCAGCCGCCTCACGGATCACTACCTCCAACTGGGCCACACCCCAAATGACATGACTTGGATGGTAATCGAACAATACGATTACAACCAACGGGACAATGAAAAAACTTTACTAACAAAAGAACAACGGTGGATCTACCGCTTATCCACCCAACACCAGGGCCTGAATGATTCTATACCGTGGTTTACCCTGAAAATCTGAAATCTATACACCAATCATACCACACATCATAATGTCTGTATACATGGTCTGTTTAACCCAACCCCGTGGCTAATATGAGAGCCATGACCAACTGCAGTCCACGTGTAACCCTGGCTACTACCGTCCGGGTTCATGGATTCAGACATTATACACCTCTATATGAGTCCCCTGCCTACCTCACCCAAGCGCGCTCTTGACATCTCGCGTCTTGGTTTAGACGTCACTCCGTATTTAAGGCTAATACTAATCGTATTCTCTTGGCTCATGGAGTCGGACTTTTCATACTAGCCGATCTGCACATGAGCCCCTCAGCCCATTGCACCTAAGCGCGCTCCGTATTTCTATCTTAACTTTCTCTGTCATTCCCAGCACCTCCCACACATTCACCAGTGCACGCTCGATCACCATGACAATGGACGCCTTGCGCCTGCATGCATGCAGTCTTTTTTCTATGTTGTCTTTCCAGAGACGCTACTCGCTCACCCTGGAACCACGAGAAACACCTGACCGCGCCGAACTGGATACTTAAGCGCCGGCGTTACCGAGGACCAGTTCCTACGGAGTTCCGCCGCAGCAGAACAGGTTTCAAAAGGGCCCTGATCAACCAAGTCGTGAGTAGACCACTAGGACCTTTCGACTACCGGGTAAGAATCTCTTTCCCCCACAGGTTTTAATGGCCCACGCGCCACTTGCCTTTTCATTACAGGGTCAGTACCGCTGCCGGAAACAGCTATAGGGGCATTTGCTACAAATCGCAAGCGTAAGGATACCGATTGAGTGTGTCCACTTTTTACATGTGTGTGTGCCTACCCGACATAGCCCACCACACGTTCCTTCGCATATATCGGTAATTTCACTAAACCGCATCACCACTACGGTTTCACCTTTTGCCGCATTTTTTCCGTCCATCTAGCACGTATCTACCGGCAAATGTGTACTCATGTGATTATGATTTTAACCAAATCATACTAAGACTCTTTATTGTATGTCCGTTTGTCATTAATGTTGTATGTCCAGTAATGCTTGGAGAGGGAATCCCCCTCCCACACGTATGGCACCTTAGCGCGTGCAACACATTTTAGATCACACACTCACTGTAAGTGTAGATCTCACCTTCACATAGTTTACGGTCCTGAGGAAAGCCAGTATTACAGAAAGGCCTGGCTGAAACATGTAGACCACACACCGGATGCAGGAGTCCCTAACTATTACTCCACCTACATCCATTGCCTTGCTTTTACTGCTATCAGAGGCCCAGATATTAAAGACAACCCCCTGGGTACTGGGACCACTGAATAGCTTTTAACCTTTCACTTTCACATCACCTTCACTGCACACTCAGTAAAATACCTGCTCCGCTGTAACACAGGCGTTGAAGCACACCCGGGACACATTCGGTGTCACTGGGTGGGCCCGATGATGAAGCATGCCACCAACTAGGTTGGTGGGTGAGGGCTTCATAAGGAAACCAAACGGTTCCTTTTCCTTTTCCTTTTTCATACAGTCCTGAGTCCTGTATCACATAAAATTAGGCTAGTCCTCTCTTGATTATATATAATAGACCTGGGGATACGGACTGGCTATCTAGTCCTCTCTCTCTCCTTGATAATTGAAAACTCCTTTTCAGTGCCTTCCCAGCCTTCCTTATAGAACACCCATGTTTCCACTCCAAAACCTAAATCTACAACCAAGAATTATCTATGGCAGTAAAAGAATTTCCTGGTTGTATGTTTCTATTAATCAGAATCTCAAAATTATATCCAAAAATTGCACCTTTGCATACCTAAGTTGCACTTTGGGTGTAAAGAAATTTGGAAATCAGACTTTTTTACAGGGTGATCTTTTTCCTAAGAAATTAAGAGTTCAAATGGTAATAAGCCTAATAAAATATTTCAAATTATCTTGGAAAGGTATTCATTGCTGTATTTTACAGATATAACATTTTTAGTGGAATATTGTTCAGAACTATAAAAAAACAACAAAATAATTTTGCTATTTCATGAAATGAAGGACTGCTGTGCTGCCCTGCTGGACTGCTGCCTTGCTGGACTGCTGCCTTGCTGGACTGCTGCCTTGCTGGACTACTTCCCTGCTGGCCTCCTGCCTGAGTCCGAGAAATTTGACCTGTACCTGAACCCAGGACTCCCAGAGTGATTCCAAGGTCTAGTCTGCTGGCTTCCTGTTCAGAGCCACAGAGACAACCGCCTGAACCAGCCTCCAGATCCAGTTAGAGCAAGTCCCTGACCCCCAAGTGGTGCCCCTCAGGTCCTGGACACTTGGTCTGGTTTCAGAGAGACTGGATTTAAGTTTTTGGGCTCTTTGTGACTGCGAACTGGGCCGTTGGTGCTGAAACCTTGTCACTCACTGCAGCCCGCTATCGTGAAGTTCCGCCAGCCCGACCCTTTGCACTACAGCATTGACAGCTTGCTGGGAGCGTTATTGCAAAGTACTGCCCGACCATTTGCGATGACAACATGATCTTCGTGCTACAGCAATGCCCACCCTCAACACCAGGCCTGCTCTTTGCACTATATTAACATTAGAAACTGGGTCCCTGGTTGGCACCCTGTGCAAGTAGGAACCACAATCCTAGTCAGGGTAAGTCAGATGCACAACCTAAATTAACCTGTGCTCACCCTCTGGTAGGTTGGCCCAGAGCAGTCAGGCTTAACTAAATCTGCAATGTATTTGTGCAACACATAAAATGCAGCAACACAGTGGAACACCACAAAAAGACTTCACACCAGTGTAGAAAAATAAAGAACATTGTATAAGTAAAACAAGACCAAAAACGACAAAAATCCAAAAAGCACAACTTGAAATATACATTTTTAAAGAATAAGCTGCAATTTAGTGCTTAAAAGTCAAAGGAGCTTAGGGATTACTTGAGGTTGTGCATGATCGGGTCCCACGTCATTGCCAAACCCCTTACGATGCAGGCGCTACGTCATCGTCGAGCCTCACAGTGGGTCTTGCATTGTTGTTGAGGCAGGCAGGGATCTCCTTGAATCGGCGCAGCGTCAGCCTTGAAGGGCACTGCATCAGTTCTGATGGATGCAAAGTCGTCACTGCATTGATTTTTGTAGAAAAACAGCTGCAAAACCCACTTTGAAGGCCCAGGACTGAATTGTCACATCTTGGCAGGACAGAGTCCAGCAGCTCAAGCATAGTTGGAGGAAGTCTTTGATGGCCCTGAGAGTTCAAAACAGGAGGCAAACCAGCAAGCCCTTGGAGTCACTTAAGTTCTTGGAGGATCTAGAGATGCAGGTCCAGTCCTTCTCATTCCTAGACATGAAGCAGTAGGCAGCAGGCCAACACAGCAAAGCGGGTAGCAAACTGCCAGCCTCTTCTACCACACATTAATCACCAGACAGCAGGTCAAAACAGCAAAGCAGTTAACAAAGTGTCCATCCTACAGCACAGCAGCTCTTCTTCCTGGCAGAATGTCCTTCGATCCAGAAGTATACTGAATTCATGGTGTCAGGTGTCCAGTAGTTGTTCCCAAAATGGCCTTTGAATGAGGGAGACATCAAAGAGATGCTTTGAAGTGCGCAAGGCCCTGCCTTTCCTGCCCTGGCCTCAGACTCCCTACAGGAAGGTATGCAACACTGTATGTGTGGACAGGCACAGCCCTATCAAGGTGCAAGTGTCAGCTCCTCCCTCAGGATGACCCATCAAAATGCAGATGGCTGCTCAGTCACACCTACTCTGCCTTTGAGTGTGGCCGTCTAGAGGGAATGCAGGAAGCCAGCTGTCATCCACCCCAAATGTGTATTCCAGGGACAGACAGAAGGCACCGAATGGCTTAAGTAAAACAACGTAAAGTTTCTAAAAGTGGCATTTTTAGAACTGTACTTTAAAAACCAACTTCACCATAAGTTGTGATTTTAAATTGTGAGTTCAGAGACACCAAATGTGATTTTCCTATCTTGTCCCAAATATTATAAGGCAGTGCCAAAATTAACCTATGAGCGACATAGTCCCTACAGCAGGGAAGAACGAATTTAAGAGTATGTCACTGCCAGGACATGTAAAACTTAAAAGTACATGTCCAATTTTTTTACGTACACTGCACCATGCCCTAAGGACTGTTTAGGGCCTACCTTAGTGGTGACATACATGTAATACAAAGGAAGGTTTCTGCCTGGCAAGTAGAGGAACTTGCCAGGTTGAAATGACAGTTTAAAACTGAACACACAGGCTCTGCATTGGCAAACCTGAGGCATGTATGAAGGGCTAATGAAGGGGGTGGAACATTCAGTGCTTCAGACCCACTTGTAGTATTTAATTTACAGGCCCTGAGTACATGTAGTGCACTTTATTAGGGACTTATAGGTCAATTACATTTACTAATTGTGGATAAGCCAGTGTTACCATGTTTAAAGTACAGAGCACTTGCACTTTAGGACTGGTTAGCACTGGTAAAGTGGCCAGAATTCTAAAGCCAGCAAAAAAGAAGTCAGTAAAACAGGAGGTCAGAAGGCAAAACGTCAGGCGAAACCAATCCAAGGATGACAGGTCTAACAATCGACGACCGTCCAAGACGTTTTCTTTGTTCCTCATGGTCCCCTACACCGTGAACAGGACTCTGCACTGGAATAAGGAGGTATCTTTTCAGCAGGACTAACCTGATCCCTGACTCCAACCCACGCTCCATTGCGGTAGGCCACAACTTGTGACTTTCTCCCAGTCTCGCAAGCCTAGATAGCCACGTATGGCACTTTGGGCTTTTTGGATTTGGATTTTTGTCATTTTGGTCTTTAATTTATTAAAATGTACTCTATTTTTCTAAATTAGTGTGGGATCTTTCCTGTGTTATGTTTTTACTTTATTATTATTGAAGTGCTGCATAAATACTTTACACATTGCCTCTAGGTTCGGCCTGACTGCTCTGTTCCAAGCTACCAGAAGGTTGAGCACAGGTTAATTTGGGGTTTGCTTGTGCCTCACCCTGACAATGATTGTGGTTCCTGCTTGAGTAGTGTTTCACCCCTCTCAACTAGTAACACAATTTTTACACAATTGTTTCTCAGTTACTACATTTCTAAATTGTACCATTTAAAATTAAAGGTCTCATTACCAATATCTGAGATCTAGAAAAATATTTCCACATTATTTATTATATCTTATGCCTTCTCTTTCCGGATGTTGGTTTCAATTGATAATACCTTATTTAAACCGACAGAACTATAATTAGCTTATTTGATTTAAACTGGAATCCATTATTCTTATGTGCATCTAACCCATTCCAAGATGCCACATCCCAATATGCTCACTGTAAGGGGCGCCACTAGGGACAAGAAGCACATCTCAGGGCTGTGAGCTCTGAGCACGAGGAAGTGCTGGAAGGCACATGAGAATCCTAGATGAAAGAGGGCTATTTCAATTAAGAGGATCTCAGCAAGGTGCAGACCCCATCAGCTGACTGCCCAGGATTGCAGTCAGGTCAGCAGTTAGAGGGAGGAGCTGCTGCTGGCCCTGCACTGCCTCCATCCCATGTGATGAGAGCACTGGGTGGCTCTAGTCCAGAAGGGCCTGCAGGAAAACTGAGGAGTTGATGCTGGTTTGTGGGCTGGTGAACATGACCCCAACAGGTAGACCTGCTAATTGGATATGTCATTTCAGAGGTGAGGTCTCCTCATTGTATCCAATTTTACTGGGTGGAGAAGGCTGATGAAAAAAGCACAGCCATCATGAAGCACTGCAAGAAATTGCTTTTATTTACTCAGGGCTGCCCCACGGTCAATCATGCCTATTCTAAATGCCTCCTCGGTGTAGGATCCCAGCAGGCCACTGCCCTGCCCTAAGTGCCTGCCAGGTTTGGGATCCCAGTAGATTGCTGCCATGGTCGAAGTGCCCACCAGGCTTGTTGTTTACTTAAGATGATACTTTGTGATGTTGGGGAGCAATGCTCCATGTGCTCCTTCAGCTTCATCCATACTTTCCCCAAACCTACTCATTTAGCGAACAGGCGAGCAGCTGAGGGTGTTAGGCTGTTGGTAATACAGGGCCAGTACTTGCTTCTTTCCTCCCGTGCTGAGCAAAGTCCCCCCTCTCTGGTGGATTAGGGAGAGATGGATTTAAGATGTTTGTCCATAGCACTCCTAGGTGCTAACACCAGGCCTTATTCAGATAGTAACCCATATTTCTCTTAAGCCAATTATGTACGTGTTAGACCTGCCATCCTTAGGGTGGTCTTCCCCCAAACATTTTGCTTGCTCACCTCATCTTTTTGCTGCCCTTAGGCCTCTGAGCACTTTACCACTACTGTCCAGTGCTAAAGTGCCTGTGCTTCTCCCCTAAATATGGTAATATTGGTGTGCACATGATTGCCATATTTAGTTTACTTATAAGTCCCTTGTAAAGTGGTATACCATATACCCAGGGCCTGTAATCTAAATGCTACTAGTGGGCCTGCAGCACTGGTTGTCCAAACCACACAAATAGCCTTTCAAATGTTTCTCAGGCCTGCCAGTGCAAGGCCTGTGTGTGCAATTTACTGCCACTTCGACTTGGCATTTAAAATTACTTGCCAAGCCTTCTACCCCCCTTTTATAGCACATAAGTCACCCCTAAGATAGGCCCTAGGAAGACCTAATGGCAAGGTGCTGTGCAAGTAAAAGATAAGACATTTACTTTTAAGTTTTACATGTTTTAGTAGTGAAAAACAGCTACATTCATTTTTCACTACCATGAGGCCTACTCCTCTTATACGCTAGCATTGCGAATCCCTTAAAACACTTTTAAGTTGTAATTCCTGATTAGAAAGAAGTACCTGCTTCATGTTTCATATCTTTGGAATGGTGATAATAAATCATCTTTACTGGTCAAGTTGGATTTAACATTTCTATTTTAGAAATGCCACTTTTAGAAAGTGGACAATTCTCTGCTCTTACTGCTCTTTTTGCCTTGCAGCCTGTCTCCAATACAAGTCTGGGATGGGTGACAGCTACACTTTGTGCATTCCCTCTAGACAGCCACAAGCACAGGAAGGGTGGGTTTGACAGAGGACTGATCTGTATTCATCTACATTCTGATAACTCTTCCTGGGCAGGAAGAGGTAGGGTGCTGACACTTACACCTCAATAGGCAGTGCCCTGTGTCCCACACAAAGGGCTGATTACCCTCCACAGATAGCCTGGAAGACAGGACTGGGATGAAAGGGGAACATGTGCACTTCCAGGGCTTGCTTTGAAGTCACCCCCACTTCAAAGACACTACTTGGTATAAGTACTGGGCTCTCACCCTACAAAGACAGGACACTACTGGACCAGTGAAGAACTCTGCCAGGAGCAAAAACTGCTGTGCTATAAGGATTGCCACTTTGTCTAACTGCTGCTTTGAAGGTACTGCTTTCTGCTTTGCAGAGCTGCCCTGCTGCCTGCTAATCGTTGCCCTCCTGAGGACCAGGACTAGGCCCATCTCACTTGAACCCAGAGTCACTCCAAGGGCTTACTTGCTTTTACCCTGTTCAAGGCCATCAAAGACTTCCTTCAACTCTGCAACAACATGTGGACTCTGCCATCTGTGAGTCCTGACCTGCCAAGTGGTGCCAATCCAGTCCTGGGCCCTTGAAAGGTGATTTCTGCTGTCCAGAACCATCTAAATAGATGTAGTGACGACTTTACGCAAATCAGTACAACACATTACTCTTCAATGACAACTCAGGAGCCTATCAATGACACTGCCTCGACGGACTGCACAGCTTGACGACAATGGACAGTGCGGCTCGATGACAATGGGCAGCGCGGCTCAACGACGACGTAGTGCCTGCATCGTAGAGGAGTTTTTCGATGAAGCCTTTATTGCCTGTGTGGATCGGTGCTGATGTTTCAACTCCATCCACAGGATCGACGCAGCACCTCCTCGGCTCCTTGCATTGAGTCTTCAACATTCACGCTTTCTCCATCCAACGTACTTTGTCAGCGGGACCTACCTGAGGTCTGTAGCCAGCCTGTTCACCATCATGGTCAGCCTGAACTTTTGATGGATAGAGCAAGCATTGGTGTCGAAGTCTCGATGCATCGGTTCTGATTCATGCAGTCGGGCTTATGTGTCATATTTGAGCCTCGCAGTTGGGTCCCGCGTTGTAATCAAAGCCTTTATGATGCAGCGCATCATCGTCGAACCTCTCAGTCGGGTCCTGTGTTGTTGTCGAGCCATGCAGGGATGTTGCCGGATCTGCATCTGTGTCGAAGAACACTGCATTGGTTCCGATCTGCGCAAAGTCATCACTGCCTTTCTGAAGCAGAAACAGCTGCAGAGTCCATCTTTAAGGCCCGGGGCTGGATTTGGCTCCTCTTGGCAGGACTCACAGTGGCAGAGCCCAGCAGCTGAAGCCGAGTTGAAGGAAGTCTCTGATGGCCCTAAGACTTCAAGAACAAGGGGCAAGCCAGCAAGCCCATGGAGAAACTTGATGGCACGGTCCGGTCCTCACGTACTGCAACTCTCATGTACTCTAAAGAGCATGCACTATTAGACTGTGAACCCTAAGGCTATGTATGGGCACTAATGTTTGTAAACTGCAGAATCATACATGTACTGGTCAGCAAAGAAACTGTGCAAGTAGAACAGTGAATCATCATGCGCATAGATACTCTCTTTAACGTGCATTGACTTTAGCTTACTGTGCAATTATAACAGTGTGCTATTAAGTGCTTCTTAAACTGTGTGTAGAACGTAACCTTGAACCAATACCAGGTGCTAACACGATGACATAGCACTGTACTGAGGACTTTTATTTTCCTAACGTTGTCCTCTTTCTAGTTTCAGCATTCCCAAGGATGGCACATCAATGTCATGGCCGCCATATTGGTAGGGTATAAATATGGCCACGCCCGCTGCTGCGTGTGGATTATTGCTGTTCCAATGATGCTAGAGCTTGTTCCATCAGCTCCGTGCTAGCTGACGCCCAACTCAAAGGGAAAGAAGTGGTAGGTCCTGCCGACCTCTGACTTATGTAGGAGATCTCTTAAAGTCAATGCCTGCAAATAATTAAGAAGATAAAAACATACGAGGGACTATTGTCAAAATATTCTGAGATCAATCTTTATCCGGGTTATTTCCCACAGAGAAGAAATTCTCAATCAATTTGATCATGAAAAACGGCAAATATGAGGACAAATCACCTTTGTTAGGTATTCTGAGCTCACAGCTACTGCTGACAAGAGGCTTCCAGCAGATAAAGAACCAGGCAGACATTGTTTTCCTAAGTATAACGAGCCAATAGCTCTTTCTGACCAGAACACTTTCTCACTTGTCTGCCAGATAACAGCTTTCCAAATTAAACTTCCAAAAATATTTTCAAAACCGTTTGTGGACCGTATTGAGAGGTTGAATATACCATATTCTGATTCAGAGAGTATTTCCACACCCATATTTTTGTCTATTTATATCATACTGAGAAGTCATTCTACTAAGTCAGAAATGTTTCCACTAAGTCAGTACACAGGTCAAAAGCCGTCAAAGAAAATGACAAAGGTAAACAGGACATATTAATTCAATTATCCAGCATTCATGCTTTAACAAACTTGGGGGCATATTATCAAGAACGTCGTTAAAATTATCGCCGGTTTAGCAGCAGAAAACTGCCGCTAAAGCGGCGATAATGCGCTTGATAAGATGCCCTGGAGAATTCCAATAGAAGCCCATGTTCACACCAGAACATGGACTTCTATTGGAATTCTCAAGGGCATATTATCAAGCCCATTATCGCCGCTTTAGCGGCAGTTCGCTAAACCGGCGATAATTTTAATGCCGTTCTTGATAATATGCCCCTTGGTTCTTGCATTCTCTCTCCAAATCTTTCCCCACTTTTCCTTGTGGAACCAACTAAAGTTTGAAACTTCGGGTTTGGAGAATGAAGCAGAAATGCTCCCAGATTCTATTTGGTGTGTCAGCTATGTTGGGTGTGGCAGCCATGTTGGCAGTAAGCTGTAGCACTCCCTGACACAAGAGATATCACGAAACTGAAGGAAGGCCTCGGCTTGTCTGGATTGGGGCACTAGTGGTTGTGGCTCGTTTTTAAATCTTGTCGGGCTGTATGTATGAGCTTAGCAACATGGATGATGTTTTTCTTGGCGGGGAGATCATCGACAGAGAGTGTGTTTGTGGGTTGGTGGATGCCAAGTCCTTGGCGTGTTGATTCATAACATGCTGTACCAGATCTTACAACACTGGTACACTGCAACATGTCACACACACTAGGCCAATTCTTCTATTAACTACATTTACGCGTGGACATGTAAGTATGTGCAGTGTTTCAAGAGGTGCTCCAGCCCTTGAGGCGATCCATTGAATGCTTCCCATTACTATGTATTTTATAGTTCCCTGGGAGCAAAGGTAATGCAAAGCCACCTCGTATTGTGAATTTTTGCCATTTCCTTCACCTATTTTGTCGAGAATACCGAGGTAGTGAAATACTTTAGAATGATTTCTCGTTGTTGTATATAAATAGCAACAACAGGGGTATAGAAATACTATTACTGTTTTGGCAATGGAAAACAAAAGCCAACCTTTGAATCATCCTTTCCCTTTTTGAGTGTAATGTCTATTGCTTTCCCCATCCATCGCTTGTCATAACTGTGTCATGCTGGAAATTGTTGTATGGTTTGTCCTGCACTTTGTATTGAACTTGAAATTACATGAGTTCTAAAGAATTCAGATGAATCCCAAAACAACTCTAGAATTTCACCATCAGTAGAATACAAGCTCTCCTTCCTAAAACATTCTGTGCTGATTATTATGTGCCATTCATTTTGAAACCTCAAACCATCAATCATAACATTTCCTTGTCTCAGTGCTATGCAATTAAGACATATTTCACTGCAACTGAAAATTGTGAACATGACTAATTAGGGAATCTAAAACCAAGAATCTTGACAAGCAGAACTCACACAAGTTCAATCCATAATGACTTAAAGTCTGGTTTGGTTTCAAAGCAATCAGTTTAGAGGGTAATTCTTGAAGTGAATTTCATCTTTAAGAGTCGCAAGCAAAATTATTGCATTTAACCTCTCAAAAATAGAAAGCATTCCAGTGAAATGAAGAATGACGATTGGATAATGAGAAAGTGATGCAAACTAAAGAATGGAGTCTCTGTTTTATCACATTTAAAAAGCGAACGGCCCGGTTTATCTAATGCAAATCATTCTGGTTCTATTAATGTTATTTTTCTGATAAGGTTGCATGTTTCTTTTGCCTAGGTAGAATACATTATTCTGTTTTTAAATTAATAGGACAGCATAGTTATTTTTTGTACAAGGCTTCTCTAAATGTGTCTAGTTTTTATGTAGTTTGCACTTGTACTGAACGCCTTCGTTTTTATTTAAGTTTTTGCATTGTGAATCAGTGAATTTTGAGTTCAATATTAAAGGTCCTAATAAATAATAATTACACCAAGAGAGCATATAAAACAGGCATAGTGCTTAGACTGAAACCACACTAACCCCAGAGGAATCCTGGGGAGGGAACTAGAGGCGCAGGGCACTAGGAGTCTCCAACACGAAATGTTCAACACAAATGGGGCCGCTCCCAGTACAGTGACCTAAGGTACTCTACAACTAAACTGTGAATGTTAGCATCTCACCAAAAGTGAAGGACTGTCCTCACACACCACCAAGTGTCATGTTTCATCATCGGCAGTCCTCGCTCTCTAGAAACTTGGTTTGGTAGAGGGCGGGCCGTCCACTTTTGTAATACCATATAGCTACCTCTTTCTTTAAAAATTTAATTTGGTAACTGTAATGGTTTTTAAATCTCACTCACTTATCACGGGCCCCCACTTAGTTTAGAAGTGCCTCCCTGTCGTCAGGTGAAGGCCCGCCCTCTACCAAACCAAGTTTCTAGAGGGCGAGGACTGCCGATGATGAAGCATGACACCTGGTGGTGTGTGAGGACAGTCCTTCACTTTTGGTGAGATGCCAACACTCACAGTTTAGTTGTAGAGTACCTTAGGTCACTGTACTGGGAGCGGCACCATTTGTGTTGAACATAGTGCTTAGACTACCGATATAGACCACCATTTGTAGCACAGACTGAAAGCGATAATGGGTAGCAGTAGGCATGTCCACATCCACTTAAAATGCAGACTATCTTCATACACAGATGCATTTCTATGCACTTTCACAAACATGCCACCTTCCATCTGCATGCTAGCACAAGGGACCCTGTAGCTCATGATACGGCAACTCAAGACCTACACAGACGCCAAGCCACCGCATCACCACCCTTGACATTGAATACTGGGCTCCCATCCGCAAAAAAGGCCTTATACCTGCAGTGGGCCACCAAGAGAACTTCTGTGTCCATACAGCGAACCCTTCTGTACCTAGACAGAGAGCAGAGGTGTGAACTGTTTGTTAAGAAATCCTGCTGCCTAAAGTACATGTATTAGCTCTGCTGCTCTGTTATCATGTGCTCCATACATCACTGCCCGCTAGTTTTTGCTGTGTGAGTCTGAGCTCTGATGTGAGCCTGTGTGCTACCTTGTCGAGTGAGTTCATGCAGTCTAGACTACACCTTTTTTAAATAAGAATGATCTCTAGATATGGATGCAGAAATGCAGGAACTCTCCATCTGTGTTTTGTATAAAAATAACAGATTTCTTCATTCTTGTACATGATCATTTATCCAACAAAATGAGAAGCCTGAGGATGTTGTGTAGTTCCCAATAATCCGTAGGATCTATGTGTTTGTGGACAACATAAATTTTGGGTAAGGTGCTTAGACTGATTCCATGCACCCTGTAGGATATGTCGTCCTAGAGACCAGCTAGCTCACAGTGCCACCATAAGAGCCCCTCATCTAAACAGGGAGCAAATGGTTTCTGGCAACCACTGAACATGACAACCCTGACCCCTCAGGGATCGTGGTAACAGATCTAGAAACCCTTTCGCTCATTCACTTGTGCACTCTTGTTCTCACAGAAGTTAACAGACAATACACAATGGGACGTTTTCAATATATTTATTGCACCAACGTTATTCTTGCATAGAGTACATGTGCTGCGATAATCAGTAGACAGAAGCATATGAAAGTGATTACACACACCAAAATAGTAAATAGCAGGTGTAGGTCCATCATGGTGCTAAGAAACATATTTATATGCAGGCATATAAAACAAGGTAGTAATCAGGCGTACTCCTACTTTGCAATCCCTACTCTATGTGCATCTAGTGTATGTGTAGGTGTGTATATCTAGAGCCAAGAATCCCCCAACGGGATGATCCAACCCCTTTACCTGGCAGAAAAAAATGTATGACCCCATCTTAGTCACGAACTGGACACCCCTTACAGAGATGTTAGGCAGCTGCTTGGTGAAGCCTCAGTATGCAGGGACCTTTTGAAGTCAGCAGAAGTGTCTCCTCCGACTAACCACCAGAAATGCTTCTTTATTTATAATGAAAAGCATCTGTGCGATGTATATGCAGATTAGTATTGTTATGAATATGCAGATAGCTCTGTCGCCTGGTGGATGAAGATAGAAAAAACATTTGTACAGCGTGCGTAAAGTCCTTATACTCGGTGTTTGAGGAATCATGATAATGTTGCGCGACGCCAGATGAATACGCAAAGCCAATTCAGAGAAACAGATTCGACATTGTCACGCAGGCAAATATGTGCAAAAGGTTACAGTAGTTATTGTGGAGAAAGAGAACAATGTAAGATGTGCAGTGTTGCCACATCGGCCTAACCTGGGCACATAACAAGGAAAATATCAGTAGGTTTATTGTTCTGCTTGTCAATTAGAAAAGACAGGTGGACACCAACTGCCCTTCATAAATAGAGAGCACAAATCAAGTAATATTTCAAAGCAATATCATCCTTTTCCCATATATGAGAGGACAGTAAGTCACACTTATTGAGAAAACCTCTGGTCAAATTAATAAACCACTAGAATTAACAAAAACAGAATTAAGGTAAGTGGTTTAAAAGATGTTAACGTTGAAAACAATGATAACTCACAACACATGCCACACTGAAGGTGAAAACTGGATGAGAATCTGAGGGGAGGGCGCTACAACTTCGCACCATGCAAAGGGAAACTAAACAGAAGAGCACAGGGCAGACATGAATCAAAAATCAATCTGAGCAAAACAATAGGCAGACCTAAATGGAAGAAGGTAGCTACCCATAGGCAGCAATGAACCTAGTGGCCATGCCTCATTTTGAGCAAAAGCAGCAGCAGCAATATGTGTGCAATACACCCTATAGACATTAACATTTAATGTATACATCACACATTTTTATACGTGCTGATCAGGTGAAGAAAAAGGAAAAAAAAAGATAAATCAAAGAGTCTGTTTCCACCTTACATGGTAGCATTTTCATTTGGGGGTAGGAAGCAGGATATGTAGTATAGTGCTCCTGTATAAAATCATAGTCTGATCTTCTTCATGTTGCCAACACTTCTGGGACAATTCTGGGATAAGAGTGTTGTGGTTGTTTCCAGGTAACCCTTTCCTGAATTGTTTTGCAGTGACCTGGCAGGGATTTGCTGTGATCATCCAATATTGAGATTGGTCTATTAAAGGTCATGGCATGAAAATTGAGGCAGTTCTGCAACGATCCCCCTCCACTTAGCGGAAGAAATTTGTTCATGCAGATCCTTTACATAAAGCAAAAGAAGAGCTTTTAAAGTGTTCAACTGCATCTCCTCTATTCCCTGTTGGCAGGATTGCAATAATGAACCATTTCTTCAGTGAATAGCTACTATCACCCATAGAAGGGAACTAGGATGTGTGTGCGGTATGGGATTCAGCTTGTAGGACCAAGGCGTATATTATTGTTTCTTTCTAGAGATCCCAATGGCAGCCTCAGCCTATTTAAAATTATCATAATTCAACACACTATAAAGGATAAGTGATTATCACATCCCAAATGAATAGTGAGGATGGTATATCCTTTCATTTGTAATATGAAATGTGGCATCTTTGTGGCTTCCTGTTTGCAAGGTTTGTGCAAACATAAAGCGCTATGGCAATGTGGGACCATCGAGACTTATGCCATGGTAGTGTGTGTGTGTGCTTATGTTAGCTCTTGATGTTTGTAGTGGTAGGTGATCAGAAGTGCCATGTGGGTGCAGTCTGTACATTCTTTGGGCAAAATCCATAGCGGATAACTCTGGTACTTCTGGGATGCAAGAAGTAGGAAGTGCTACTGGGTCCAACCTAACAAGATAATTGTTTCCTAAAACATTTTATTCTACCTTTTACAGTTGCAGTGTAAGCAATCCAAGGTGTCACAGGAGAGACAAAGAAAACAATAGGAGGCAATCGCAGAAAGAACAAGCATTTGCGGTGCAATAGGTCTCGCATTTGTGAGAGAGAGCTAATGACATTCTAAATGACAATCTCTTTTACCCAAGTGTTTTGATTTGCAGTGGAGTGGACACATAAAAAAATGAGCACAGCAGTCGGACTGAGCAAGGAATAAAAACAAGATACATAACAGCAGGCACGATTTACCATTTGTACACATGGCACTGTAAGCATATATAATCAGCTCTGTGAAAGGAATACACTTTTAGTAGCATGTTGTCCGTCCAGCGACGGGGTGGTGGTGTGCAGTTTTGCAAGTATCTGCTGCACATGTGTGTGTTTTGCAGTGATGCAAATACCCTGTTCCATCTAGCACAGAAATGTTATACTTGTTTTGTACTAACCACATTAGCAATTCATGTGTACTACATGTGCATTTTGAGTGTATTGCAATGGTTTAACATCGCCTCTACAACTTATAGGAGGATATGGATTGCAGCCGCTGGACGCAGTGTTTTGTAATCCTCTACACTGATGTGAGTGGAGTCATCTAATGTGTGGCAAACCAATGTAAAGCTGTGTACGGAACAAATATCCTTGTTTTTTAAATTTTGTTTAGTGTTTTTGGTGTTCACATCAAGTGTCATTTTTGTGATAATGGCGAGTTCCACTTGAGTGGTCAAGGACTGCGTGACCACGCGTGTTCAACTACCACAAAAACGCCAATACACACTTGACAAAGCAAAGCTATTGCAGGATCGATTGCAAGACTAACTGATCTACCCAAGTATGTGGCCTTTACAGTGGAGCAGTCCTGTACTGGTTAGCATGCAGTGCCTAGAAAAGCATGCAGAGCTTCAACGACTCGGGGACGACGACAAACTTCAGTTATTTATGAGGTAGCACACTCGGGTAGAATAGAATGTTTAGTAGCTACAGCCAAACGATACAAGTCTTAACATTTCTATACACCATAGGTTCTAACCACAACCCAGTAGAAGACCACGGCATGTCACATTACAGGTCTCCAGCAGTAGTGTAACAGAAAAACTAGTGTTAGAGAAAAGGCAAGAATAAAGCTGCCATGTAATAAAGGAGTGACATGACAGACCAGCTGCTGCCAGCACGGACCTCAGCTCCACAGGCGAGCCACTGCACCCTGAGACAGGCAGCAGAATCGGAGGCCCAGGAGCAGTGTTCAGGAAGTAGTGCACCGTCAAGCAGTTAGGTAGTGTCGGGCATAGCGTACACTCCATACTGACTCCCTGCCAGCAGCGCCACCTAATACAAACCCAGTTCCCAACATGGCGGCACACTAAGCCGGCTGCCCTTTTTCCCCAGGAACTGCATTGTTCCTGGCATCAGAGCACCCTCAGCCTCCATGGCTTGTGCACACAGCAGGAGCACAAAGCTCTGGATCTGGCAACCATTAACGCCATGCTGGATGAGCGCCAGTTCTCCGCTCTCCTAACCCAACAGTGCAATAGAAGCAGGCTACGGCAGCTGAAGGAAGTGGCACGTTTAGGGTCACTCGGGTCACTCTAGACCTCCGCTAGCCTTCCATGCAATGAAGAGTCGATGATGCAGTAGAGAATGCCAACAAGCTAGTTTATTCGGAATTTACACTGCAGTGGAGTCCAGCCTAACAAGCCTCTACTACTGGCTGATGAGGGACTGACTTGAACAAGCATAAAGTTACATTATGTAGGTTGCAGAGCCCACTAAGACCCACCTATTATGGAAAAGTACTGTTAGCTGTCATAATACAATGGGGGTACAGTGTATGAGTTTCAGTTCCACAGCCTGGCACATGCTATCTACTGCCCAAGGTCGTCTAGCTTATCCTCCCCACCAGACAGGTGGGAGAAGGCCTTGATGTAACAGTAGAAGAATGTACTAACGAGCAAAATCTTAGTATTGAAGAAACAAAACTTACCAAGGACTATTTCTCAGAAAGAACAAACATAACAGTTTCATTCTTTTTATAAAATGGTGTCTAACAAGATAAAATGGCAGTGCACATGTCAATCGGGCGAATATAATGCCGGCATCCACTGACTACATATTTCACACACTATACGTATTAATGCATTAGTTATATCAATGCTAACATCACTTTGAGTATAATACGAATAATATAGTCATTTTCAGTTTTATTCTAACAGACCCTCCTTTTAGCATTGATTGCTAATGACAATCGTCTTTATTAGTGCCATCAGGTAAGGGTCTTTACAATTCTAAGCAAAGAGTAGATATATATTTATGTGCATATATATATATATACTAACAGACAAAAGATAGAACCAAAACTGATATTTAGTCATCAAAAGAAACTTTGGGGGCAGACTCAACAATAGAAGGTGAAGAACCAAAAATCTCGTCATCCATGTTCATTAAATGGTCGACCTCCTGTTGGAGCATGATCTTTGTATTGGTGTCACGGATTGAGAATTTCTTAGGAGTTAAATAGGCGGTACAATAGGAGCAACATAAGGGAAGGCACTGAATCAAAACACAACAGCAGATCAGGATAGCTATAAAATATATTATTTTCTCTAAAATCCAACCCCAACCTCCAAACAGGGACCAGCTCCAATTACCACTCTGCATGCCTTGAACATTATCTATAATGTCTAAAATATGTTTGGTAATATTTTTCTCCATATTAGTGATACCTACTACACACTGATCTCCTATTACGGAGCATGCACCACCATTTTTAGCTAAAATAAAATCAACTGCATATCTAGTCTGTTCAGAAAATATTCTCATGCTCTCTAATTTAATGGTGATCTCATGCAATGCTGCCACGGTAGTATTGGACAATATCTGTAATTTACAGCCAAAATATTCCCTGGCCTTTTCAGTCCTACTCATAGCCATGCCCCCTAAAGTGAAAATAGCAGACAGAATATAACCAAAAGTGATGCCATTACTGTAATTATTTATTTCTATTTCTGTTACTCCTTCACAAAATTCTTTCGTAAGTGTGCTTTTTACCCATTTTATCTGTCTATGAGTAAATCTGCAAGGGACTCCCAGAGGCAGCACCATACCAAGGGCTACATCATTGGTACCATTATGAACATTTGAATATGTTCCGTTTGTGAGGAAAAAGATTCCAGGGTGAGCATATATTGGTCTGTCATAATCCACTGCTGCATAACGAGAATTACCGACAACAGTTGTAGAACCCCTCACACTCTTTAAAGGAAAAGTCTGTTTAGACATAATTACTCCGGAGCAATTGATGTACAAAATAGAGTCAGTACTATTTAGAATGGGGCAGCAAGCAGGATAATAACCAGCTTTTCAGGGAACTATCACTTGTTTGTAATGCCAGCCTACTAATGTGATGTTTTGCTCTTCAAAATAAAAATTATCACAATAAGTATTATTATCACAACCGGGGTACCCTGTTCCTGTGGGCTGACGATGATACAAACATGGCCCTGGGAAACCGAAGCCGAATTCCCCTTTTACCTCAACGAAATGTGTCGGCTTGGAATATGTATAATTTATTAAAGACAGAGGATAAGCAGTCCATAGGCTAGTAACAGAGGGGCAGATTTACGTTAAACTAACGCAGCACGGTGCAGCAAGTCATTTTGCTGCGCCGTGCTGCGTTAGTCTGGAAAGCACAGGGATGCGACATATTTACAAGAATATGTCGCATCTCTGTGCTTCCCCCTGTGCTGGCGCACAAACTGCTGCCATGCGCCGGCGCAGGCACCCTTGCACCATGGTGCAAGGATGCCTGCGTCGTGGGGAGATTGTTTTTGTGCAGGAAGGGGCACCTTCCTGCACAAAAACAATCACTACAGGCCTTTTCCTCTTCCAATGCGTGCTGTAGAATTCAGCACGCATTGAAAGAAGGAAAAACGAGGAGAAATGAAAAAATTTCTCCTCGTTGCGCACCTCGCTACGCCACCTCTAGGGTGGCGTAGCATACTGACGCATCTCCAGAGTTACGATTTCACGTAATTCTGGAGTTGAGTCCTGTTCCATGAGTGTTGCGTGGGAACACCCACTGCAACACCCATGGAACGCCCCTTCACCGCAAAGTGCTGCGTGTGAAGGGACCGTATTTACAAGGAGAGGAAAAGTCACGCAGGGTGGCTTTTCCTCTCCTTGTAAATATAGAGGAGCCCCCTGCGCCACCAGTACGTCACGAAAAGTGACGTACTGGTGGCGCAGGGGGCTTGTAAATCTGCCCCAGAGTCTGTAGGATAACAAGCAACACCATTACCGAAAAATCTTTTATGAGTATCTAGAAAAACATTATTAGAGAGCATTCGTTTTCGTCTTGGTGTGGAAGAAACATTATTACTAGATGAATCACTTGCATGTTCTAATACCCAGAGAATCCCACCAAATATGACCATTAACAAAATAGCTAGCAAAAGGAAATGTATCCTCCGCTGTCTTATCCAGAATAGTCAGGGGAAAACGACAAATTCTAATGGCTGTTCTTCATCCCTCATTGGCCTACCAAAAGGATACATGACAACTTTATTTACTACAATGAGAAGTTTCAGAAAAAGACTACTGAATGGAACCCACGGTGGAAAGGACACACAAAAAAAAAATCAAAAACAAGGAAAATAAATGTATCAGGGTCCGTTACAAGCCTCCTTGGCAGGTTTTTATTGTTCAATCCTCGTTGGTGCTATGACGCACGGGTCGGTGGAGTCACACTGCTGCAAATGTTCACGAACCTCAGGATAGGATACTCTTCCCCTCCCAGGGAAAACACCCTCAACTTATCCTGTCCAATGTCACTGACAGTGCACCAATTATTCCGATCCTAACTGAAAGAAACACCCAATCAAAGGAACATGTTGCTAATCTTTTTCCATGAAGTCCATCCCTCCTACACTTCACTAATCCTTTGGTGCACTATCCTTCCGTCGAGGGCGCAAATGGTACGTTTTTACTCCAGGAACTGTTTCATCTTGCAACAGGATTTGAAATTCAGGTGTCGGAGAGCGAGGCTCAGGTTCCTGTCGATCAGGCGAGGAGGAACCCTGTGCAGTTTTAATTTCTGGGGGAACTGCTTCATTCAAAATGGCCTCACTCTCGTCTTCAGTGTTGGCCCAAGTCAGCTGAGCGTCAGAAAAAGGCACGAAGCGGGGGACATGCTCTGTTTCGTGGTCCGCTATTCCTTCTTGTACCCAACGATCATAAGGGAGGGGGAGCAGAACCCGTCGGCAGTGCGTAGAGTGGATCCAGTGTTTCCGACCTTCCACTCTCACCACCGTCCTCGTCGTAAGGAGGACCAAGAAGGGTCCCTTCCACCGGTGTTCCAAACAGTTCTTTCGCTGAAAGTTCTTGATCAAAACATACTCCCCGGGCTGTATAAGGTGCCCAGGTCCTTCTGGTGCTGGAGGCAGCGCCTCGTGTATCTGTTGATGAATAGAACGTAGACTTTTAGTAAGGTCATACAGATAATCAATCAACAAATGGTGCTCTATCTCGGTTCTTGGGTCTAGGGACGCCCCACACATTCGCAGGACGTCCAAAAACCACCTCATATGGGGATAGCCCTGTCCTAGTGTGTGCAGTCATTCTAGTAGACAATAGAGCAAGGGGTAATGCATCTGGCCACTGTAACCCAGTACTTTCTGTTATCTCAGCCAATTTTAACTTAAGGGTACCATTGTATTTCTCAACCAGGCCCGCTGATTGAGGATGATTCGCTGCATGAAATTTCTGTTTAATGTGCAGACCTTCACACACCAATTGAATCAATCTGGCGTTGAAGTGACTGCCATTATCACTCCAGATCAAATGGGGCAAACCGTAGCGTGGGAAGAACTCTTTTAGAAGAGCCTTCGCCGTGGCCATGGCTGTATTTTCCTTTGTTGGGTAAGCCTCAACCCATTTGCTAAATGTGCAAACCACTACCAATACATATTTCAAATTGTTAACCTGTTGCATCTCTATATAATCCATCTGAAGCACCTCAAAGAGAAAAGAAGGTGGTGCAAAATTTCCAGAAGGTGTAGGAGTACCTTTTCCAGGATTGTGTCTCATACATATAATACAGTGCCTTACAAAGTAGGCAGCAACTTTCGAAATATTGTCATTCTGGCATACTGGATCTAATACTTTACAAATTACCCTTGCGCTAATATGAGCTGGGCCATGTGCCATGCTAACTACAGGAAAAACATATGCATTAGGTAACATCCATCTTTGCTTCACCCCTTTGTCAGTCCAGCACCCTTCATCATCCAACCGCCCTGTACTTTCCTGCCATACAGCCAACTCCTCAAGTGTCGCTTCAGACTGTATTTCCCTGACGCTGTCCAGTGTATTTTCGAACATGGTAACATCCGGTACCCATCTAGGGAAAAAGGAAGCACCTAGGCAAGGTGCATTCAACACTTAACAGACATATCAACAACAAATAATATTAGAAGTTACATGACATATGTTGAGCACTAGACACACCAATATTCTTTATATTTGTTTTATTTTTTATTTTTAATGATATAAATATCTACTTATTTTTTACATAACATTTTTTTTTCCATTTCAATTATTATCCATTATTAAAAACACATTATTCTGATGTACATACATGCAAAACTAATAATTACATCCACATTTCTTGGTTATCCTATTTCTGCCTTCTTTATATATTAGCAGGAAACAGAATTATCATATTTGTCTAATCCTGTAAAAAAATTATGGAAAAAATAAGTAGATATTTATATCATTAAAACTAAAAAATAAAACAAATATAAAGAATATTGGTGTGTCTAGTGCTCAACATATGTCATGTAACTTCTAATATTATTTGTAGTTGATATGTCTGTTAAGTGTTGAATGCACCTTGCCTAGGTGCTTCCTTTTCCCTAGATTGTAATTCCCTGACGAGGTACTCATCTCATATTCAGGGGCCCCCTTTTTTCCAATACAACATCCGGTACCCATCTAGCAGGGTCTGCCACAAACATTTTCGTCATCTTTGATCTAGCTGTCTCTTTTGCTGTTTGATCTGCAAAGGCATTTCCTCTCCCTACATTGTCAGTGATTGCTTTATGGGCACTACATTTCACTATTGCCAATCATTTAGGAAGGGTCAAAGCTGTCAAAAGTCTTTCTATCAATGGGCCATACTGTATCTTGGTCCCATGTGAAGTCAAAAATCCTCTCTCTGCCCAGAGGCATCCAAAGTTATGGGCCACCCCGAAGGCGTACTGACTGTCAGTATAAATATTAACAGCCAGTCCTTCGCTTAATTCGCATGCGCGCAAAAGAGCCTGAGCAGATTGGTAGGGAAAGCGCACTGTCTCAAATATAGTGTGTAGCGTAGTAATAGCATACGCCGCTGTAGTGGTGCCATCTGACAATTTGAAACAAGAGCCATTGGGTCGGATAAAGGAACATCAGTCAAGTCTACCCGTCCCTTCGTCTCTTCTTCAGTACGAAACAAACAATCATGGACATCTTGGTCCTTTTCGTCTGAAGGGAGGGGCAGTAACGTGGCTGGATTCAGACTGGCACATCGTTTGATGGCAATATGTGGTGCAAATAACGTTAACTCATATCCAGTAAGACGAGCACTGGTAAGGTGCTGCGTCTTTGTCTTGTTCAAAAGTATATCCACAGCATGGGGTACCATTACTGTGAGATCATGATTGAGGACGAGCCCTGCCGACTGTCGTATAGAGACCGCAGCAGCCGCCGTGGCTCTTAAACAACTCGGGAGAGCTCTGGTGACAGGATCAAGCGTAGCAGAAAAATAAGCACACGGCCTCTGCTTACCACCAAAGGCTTCTGTTAACACCAAAAGCGCACACCCAGCCGTCTCATGTACGTACAGCACGAAAGGCTTCTGATAGTCATGCGTACCAAGCACAGGTGCAGAGCAAAGCGCAATCTTTAATTGTTCAAAAGCATGCTGGCATTCATGCGTCCAAGGTAAAGGTTCATGCACATCTTTAGTAATCAAATGAAGTAAAGGCTGTATTAGTAAAGAATAAGCAGGAATCCAGTGACGACAATACGAGGTGATTCCAGTGAAAGCACGCACATCTATCTGTGTCACAGGGACAGGCATTTTAACTATGGCATCAACTCGTTCGGGTGTTAACCTTCTACCCTCCTCCGACAGCAGGTGACCTAAGTAGGTGACCTGCTGTTGACAAAATTGGAATTTGGAAAGGGACACTTTATGCCCCGCACCCGCCAAATGTTTCAACAAGATAACTGTAGCTTCCCAACAACCCTATACAGTATTGGAGGCAATCAGGAGGTCATCCACATATTGCAATAATATATTACCTGCTGGAAGAGAGAGAGAATCCAATTGACTTTTTAAAGCCTGACTATAAATACTAGGACTTTCAGTATACCCTTGAGGAGCCCTGCAGAATTGGAAACTCCTTCCAGCTAGGGCAAAACCGAAAAGGTGCCTGCTGTCGGAGTGAATAGGAATACTAAAGATAGCATTCTTTAAATCTATTACAGAAAAGAACTGAGCTGTGGAAGGAACCATCGTTAAAAGAACAGTGATGTCTGGCACCACTGGGAACTGTGGAACAACTACTTTGTTGACCTCCCGGAGGTCAATTACAAAATGATAGATGTGATGGTGGGTAACAGGAGAATCTAACGGTGCCTTCGTAAAAATAGGGAGTATAGGGCTATTGCATATGTTTCCTGCTGTCTCCTCAACCACCCCTGATTTAATCAGGTCCTGTATAATCTGCATCAGTGCCTGTTCTCCTGCCTGTGATATCTTATACTGAGGAATACGAGGGAGCACAGCATTCTCCTTAACTTTTATAGAAACTGGTGGTATGGGTAGCAGCCCTACATCTGTATCCCCTTTTGCCCACAATGAGGATGGTACGTCTTTAAATTCAACTGGAAGGGGTGCATCTTTTGACAAACACTGTTTCGCCTTAGCCGCATTAGGTCCAATAGTCATATACACACCATCTGGGGAGCAGGAAATGGTAGCATGTAACTTTTTCAACAAATCCAATCCCATCAAATTCTCGCCACAATTAGACGTCAACAAAAATGGAGAGTCCACAGTAAAAGGACCCAATGTTAAAGCAAGGGGTGTGGAAATGGGGCTCAGAACCGGCATGCCTGAAAAGCCTACCGAAACATTATTACGGCCAGACAGAGTTGCCCCAGGGACCAGTTTATGTGAAACAGAGCTATTGATCGCACCTGTGTCCACCAGAAATTTCTGTACGGAGCCATGCAAATCTGCTGTGACATAAGGACCACACTGATCTACCGGAATTTGGACTGGACCCTTACCCTGCCCTTGGCTGTCCTAGCCATACAACAATCCCGCAGCATCATCCGTAGCATAATCATCATGATAGTATTGTCGTCCCTGGGGATCATCAAAACAATTCGAATCAGAACGATCCCCTGAAGGCACACCCACTTGCCCTTCTTCCCTATTAGCCTCATAACGGCCTCTGCCTTGCGAACCTCGCCCACCAGGAACCGCAAGCTTTTGTAACAAATCTGGGCACTCACTCCGCCAGTGTCCCTCCTTTTTACAGTAGGCACACTGGTTTAACCCCAAAGGTGCATCACCTCTACCAACACCTCGGCCCCCTTGAGTCGGACCGCCACCACGTCCCCTTCCAGACCCTCTAGCAACTTGCTGCAACAATACTTTTGTTTTTAAATCCTTACTCCTCTTCTCTACCTTGTCTTTTTCTTCATTTTCACGATGCATGTAATACTGAGCCATACTCAATATCACTGAAGGGGAAGAGGTAGTCCAAGTACTCTCTGAGGCCTATAGCCGGGCCGCAATTTCCGGAAGCAAATTTGTAACAAACCTATTAACAAACAAGCGAGCGCCCCTTCCACTGACAAGTCCTGCCCACTGAAATCCAAGAAAACCCCTTCAAACCTTGTAAAAAAATCTGATACACTTTCCTCTTTCTTCTGTCTACATGCTGTTAGCTTGTCCCAATCAACCCGTCGAGGTGGGATAAGGGAATGCATATACATAATAATACGACTCGGCAAAGCCAGAATCTCAGCCCTAGGTTCTTCACCGGGCTTTCGCTCTGCATCCCACCCTTTAATCTCGTCCCACGTACCGCCTAGCTCCACCCTATGGTCTTGAGTATGTACCTGTCTCCATATATCCACCGGTACTAGTAACCCGAAGAAAATTTCTATGTCTGCAAGAGTCATAACTGACGAGGAGGCTGCCTCTGTCTGCTCCTTATAGTACGCTGTGGGATTCTTTTGTGGGTCTGGTAATTGACCCTTAAGGGCCAATACCTCACTCCTTTTCCTTGGAGTATAAACCCACTGTTCCTGAAAGCGAGCCTCCACCCGTTATTGGACCACCTCATTTCTTTGGTTCCTCTGCTCTGGGATCTCAGGATGAAAAATAGGATGCACCTCCCTCATCCGAAACTGGGATTTCCCAACCGGAGTATTACTTTGTAATTTCTCCAGATAGCCTATCAACGTCCCCACATTACCAAAAACCTCTCCTGGGGCCATGCCAGCTGAATATACTCGATCTTGAATATCATAAATTATTTGAGGGGCTATGCCCCCAATACACTGTTCCCATAAATTGATCAAAGTAGCTGACATATGTTGGAGGGCATGCTGCTGTACAAACGGATCAAAATCTTTCATTACACTCCATATATCCTCCGCACTATAGATTGGACTCCGAGCCCACTGCACTGCTTGATTCGCCACCATCCTCTTCTCTTCCTCACCTACATTCGATCGAGTTAACACCTGTTCCATCTCCTCTTGTACTGTCGCCCAATTCCCTCTATCCGGCCCCCTTACTGGTGTCTGAACACTACTTAACACAATAGGTAACAACCCTGGGGAAGACATAAATGACACGGATAAAGGAGACAATGTCATCAGTGGCTGTGTAGGGGGAGCGAGGGAAGGAGGGGAAACAAAAGCAGACATAACAAACGTCACAGGGGTGCCCGCAGTCACCGCTCTCGTAATCGGTAAGGCAGAAAGGGGGGCAGACAAAACAAGGGCCGAAGCCGTCGAGCTCACAGGAACACTTAAAGAAGGTGAAGGAACAGGTGAAGGAACATCGGGATATATTCTCTGTGGGGCATACGGAGGTGGAGGACGGGTCTCCAATAGTTCCTCCACAAAAGTATCCACCTCCTCTCTAACCACATATGACTTATCACACTGTAACTGAAATTTCCTATCTGCACACTCAATAACTTTTTCTGTCTGTTCTCTATCATACGCTACAGCTTTCTGCACCACTGTCTGCATTCCTTTCTTCCTAGACACCTTCTCGGCCCTTATACGTCGCTGTTTGGCTTCTTTCTGCCGTACCTGTAAGGTATCGAACATTGACTGCCTACTTCTTCTAGCGAACAATTTTTCTTGTAAATAATTCAATTTCTGTTCATCAAAAGTACCATCAAGTGGCCACTGAAGCTCAGCATTGTCTCTCGTATATTTGTGCCACAATGTACGAAAAATAATATGGCCAATGCCATGCTTCACATACATCTCAAAACCCGGAGTGCCTTCCGGGGGCGCGGGCTGCCGTTCCTCCAGTCTGTTTTCTGCTGAGCATCTTTGACACCCAAAACACCACAATTTACTCCAACAAGACATCTTAGCATCAGACACTTCCACTCATCACACAGACACGCACTCCCTTACAATACAAACAAAGAGCTCCCAAGAAGCAGTCCAAAAACTGCACCAAAACAAGATAGTCCTCAGACTGCACCAAAACAAGATAGGTTCTAGCCCCAGGCCTTTTCAAGAATACAGAATTACCAGGTGGCCTGGCGGAACGTTTTCAAATGCCCCTTATCACAAGGGTCCGCAGACCTACCAAATTAATCAAACGGCGCTGCACTTACCAAAGCTCACCTGGTGCACACAGGTCAAACAAGATTATTCTCCACTGCCGACTCTTCAGACCTAAGCAGTCAGATCCAAGGGTTTCGCCTCTTCAGGACCCCAGCCGAGATGACCACTAGATGATGAGCCGCCCGATCAGACAGGCGGGGCAGCTGCGAGAACTAACACTCGATCGTGTGCGGTACCCCGATCCGGCCATCCGACCAGACGCAACCCCAACCTCTGCAACCCGTCTACGGGCGAGATGGGTCATCTGGTGGAGTCCCTGTTCGGGCGCCAACTGAAGGAAGTGACCAGTTTAGGGTCACTCGCGTCACTCTAGACCTCCGCTAGCCTTCCATGCAATGAAGAGTCAATGACGCAGTAGAGAATGCCAACAACCTAGTTTATTCGGAATTTACACTGTAGTGGAGTCCAGCCTAACCAGCCTCTACTACTGGCTGACGAGGGACTGACTTGAACAAGCATAAAGTTACATTATGTAGGTTGCAGAGCCCACTAAGACCCACCTATTATGGAAAAGTACTGGTAGCTGTCGTAATACAATGGGAGTACAGTGTATGAGTTTCAGCTCCACAGCCTGGCACATGCTATCTACTGCCCAAGGTCGTCTAGCTTATCCTCCCCACAGAAGAATGTACTAACGAGCAAAATCTTAGTATTGAAGAAACAAAACTTACCAAGGACTATTTCTCAGAAAGAACAAACATAACGGTTTTGTTCTGTTTATAAAATGCCGTCTAACAAGACAAAATGGCAGTGCACATGTCAATCGGGCGAATATAATGCTGGCATCCACTGACTACATATTTCACACAATATACATATTAATGCATTAGTTATATCAATGCTAACATCACTTTGAGTATAATACGAATAATATAGTCATTTTCAGTTTTATTCTAACACAGCATCAAAGAGGCTCTGCACCCTCCCGGTTCCACTGGCGGAAGGATGGTGGCAGTTTACTAACCATTTTGCACTTTTCTGTCCCATGTTACAGAGGACAGGGGAGTCATGACACCTGATGCTGGGCCCCCGCAACACTAGGAAAATGCTGCACCTTCTGCGCATGCGTGGTAAGTAGGTTGCAGATTAGCTAACAAGAGCTATTGAAACAGGGTGCTCGGTATGGAACGGCATCGGAGTAAAATAAAAGCTATCCATGTGGCACCCACATTAAGCGGGTGCGGTGATGATTAAATAAATGGTGCATGGTACTAGAAGCAGGCACGCATAGCTGTCAGCAATTATGTTCCATGTTCATAAGCAACTTTCATTAAAGCATGTCAAAGTGTCATTGTTTTCCCTTAACCCCTTCGCTGCTATGCCTTTTCCACCCGTGCTAAGCCTTTTTATGGCTTTTTGTCCAAATAAGCTATCCACGCCCAATCTGTGTCCTTTTTTTCCAACATCCTTGGGAGTCTAAAGGTACTCAGGGTTTGTGGATTCCCTGGAGGGGACTGAGAAATTAACCAAAATATAGTTGCGTTTTATTTTTGGGGAAAAGTGGGAAAGAAGTGCTCCAGAAGAAGCTTCTGGTTTTTCTCCTGCAAGCGGCATCAATTAAGGGTTTGCAGTGCTAAAATCACCATCTTTCCAGCTTTCAGGAACAGGCAGACTTGAATAAAAAAAACAAATTTTTAACACAGTTTTGGCATTTTACTGGGAGATAGCCCATTTTTACTATTTTTTGTGCTTTCAACCTCCTTCCAGTTTGTGGTGGAAACGGGTGTAAAACCCATAGTCGATCCCAGAAAGCTACACATTTCTGAAAACTAGATACAATTCAGAATTCAGCAAGAGGTCATTTGAGTAGATCCTTCAAGGTGTTCCTATGAAAAGTAACAGTTCAAATAAAAAAAAATATTGAAATTGGTTTGAAAAAACAAGCCATTTGTGTCTACGTTTTCATCTGTAACTTCTTATTACTATGGCAGATTTTCGAAAGCAATATACCGTTACGTCTGCTGGATCCTTCAGATTGCGGGGATATATGGAGATTGTAGGTTTTTCAAGAACCCAAGGTACCCAGAGCCAACAACCGAGCTGTACCGTACAATGTTTTTTTATTATGTGCCGACTAAACAGCAATTCATATGTAACTTAGAGAGAATTGAAAAAGGGTATGAAGGAAAACTTTATTTCTGAAAAGTACACCAGATACTGAGTTTATTTAGGAGCAGTGGTTGTTTGTACTCTTCTGAAAATATGGATACCCATACTGGCATGTGTTTCAGAGGGCATTTTGTAAAATGTCTTCTGTGTTGCACACTCGCTTACATTTGAAGGGCACACACGTAGAGATATTCGATTGATAATAACGAATGTTCTACTATTCTGTTTTCCCATATGACGCCAGATAAAAATGGCACCCCTCTGGTGTGGCTGGGCCTTGCACCTGCAACACAAAAGCACCCCAAATCATAACCTGGAGACATCATATTTCACCTAGCAGAATGCATGTTTTTTTGACATGGTGGCTAGCTGTGGATTTTGGGCCCCAGCTAAGCTGGCACCTATGAAAACCTACTCATCCAGCACATTTTAAAAAAATAGATACTCGGGGGAGTCCAGGATGGGGTGATATGTGTGGCTCTCATCAGGTTTTTTTTACCCAGAATCCACTGCAGAGTTCAAAGTTTGTAACAGGCCAGTACCACTCACCTGAAATCCAGGGGTCCGCGGAAGCGAAGTTTGTATGCCCACACCCCTGTGAGCTAGTCCTCAACACCTGGAGGAAACAGGATGTGAGTGATTAGCCCCAGAGGAAAAGGGATAGGGCACCGAGAGAGGAAGAAGAAGGAGACGAACAAACACTGGTCAGTAGCTTCAGCGACTGGTGATTAGGGTGAATCGTGACTTGCAGAGTGTGGAAGACTAGGTTGAGGAGCCCTTGGCTTTACCTTACAAAGAAACAAACAAAATAAAACTGAGTCAGATTACCAGACGTCCCCAATAATTGTAACTAATGAAGATGTGCCTCTTAAAATAAAAGTTCTTACAGTTTTTTTCTGAAGGAATGTCGTTATTGGTCCCAAGCAGATAAAGAAACGATAGTCACACATTTTATGCCATTCTGATTCAACACTGAACAGTCTGTGCACTGACCTTGTTCTCTTAGTAAGAGAGTGTAGGGAGGACCTTCATGAATCTTTGTTTTTTCTTTTGCAGGGATTAGGCCAGAGATGTCTGGAAGGGAGTAATCCGGAAATGACGCTGTCAAGGAGACAGGGTCGTGTAGCAGAAGATGCACCGGTGATGCGCTGTCCCGGAACTCCCAGGCCGAGGAGAAGAAGCTCAATGAATGAAGATGGCAGAAGAAGCCCACGGTGGTCCAAACAGGAGTCAAACGGGAGGTAGATATCTTGAAGCCAAGCCGCCAAATGTGGCAGTAGGGGTTATTCATTTTAAGCAGGGTCAAGCCGAATGCCAAGGGATTACTCATCTTTCTGTTTACTAATCTAGAGCAAGGCCATGACACATCCTTCCTGCATAGAAATCTTGAGCTGGGTCAAGCCGAGTGCCAAAGCTATGCAAACAAAACACTGATCGACAACATGCGGAAGGCACAAGTTGAGGTGATGATCCAGCATATGCACTCATACATAACCATTAAATATAATTGCGTAGTAGTATAGAGAGAGGGGCCTAGGGGGTAATTAATTATTTGACCAATTTAATTTCCACCCATAGGGAGAGGGTCATTGTAGGAATGTGGTGTACAGATGTCGCAGGAGGCGCGCATCGTGACACTTTGCCTAAAACATCTAATTTACCCCACATTTCTGTGAAGTAAAGTCCTAGACTCTGCAGGGCAATTTCCTACTACCTAGCATTTTACCTAGTCTCCAAAGAAAAACAGTGCCTCTCTTGTGTGACTAGGTCAAGTACCTGCAACACGAAAGGGTGCCAAATGCAACGTAGACACATCAAATTTTTCCACTGAAAAATAATGGATATTTTTGTGATGTGGCTAGCTGTGGATTTTGTGCCCAAGTTCAGCAGACACGTAGGGAAGCCTACCAAACCAGCAAATCTTTTAAAACTAGACACCTGGGGGAGTCGAGGGTGGGGTGACTTGAATGTCTCTCACCAGGCTTTTTAACCAGAATCCGCTGCAAAGCTTAAACTTTGCCTAAAAATCACATTTTACTTGCATTTCTCTGAGGAAAAGTTATGGAACCTGCAGGCAGCCACAAATTTCCTACCATCCAACATTTCCCCAACTCTCCTGAGAAAAACAGTGCCTCACTTGTGTGGGTAGGCCAAATGCACGCAACACGAAAGGGCACTAAACGCAATGCAGAGAGATCACATTTTTCCACTAAAAAACTAAGGGGCATATTAGCAAGACCCACGTTAAAATTATCGCCGTTTTAGCGGCCGGAAACTGCCGCTAAAACGGCGATAATGGGCTTGCTAATATGCGTTATGGAATTCAATAGAAGCCCAGGTTAGATGTGCAGGACATCTAACCTGGGCTTCTATTGGAATTCCATAACGCATATTAGCAAGCCCATTATCGCCGTTTTAGCGGCAGTTTCCTGCCGCTAAAACGGCGATAATTTTAACGTGGGTCTTGCTAATATGCCCCTAAATGTTTTTTGCATTGTGGATAGCTCTGGATTTTTTGCCCCAGTTTAGTCGGTATCTAAGTAACGCTACAAAACCAGCACATTTTTGAAAACTAAACACTCGGGGGAATCCAGGATGGTTTCTTGCGTGGCTCTTATCAATTTATTTTACTCAGAATCCCTTGCAAATCTCAAACTTTGCCTAAAATAATACATTTCCTTGCAATTCTGTGAGGTGAATTCTTAGAATTGCAGGCAGCCACAAATTTCCTACCATCCGAGTTCCCCCTGGTCTGGCAAGAAAAACGGTGCCTCACTTGTGTGGGTAGCCCAAGTGCCTGCAACACAAAAGGGTAGCAAACGCAACATAGACATATTACATTTTCCCACTGAAAAACAATGTGTTATTTACAATATGGGTAGCTCTGGATTTTGGACTCCAGCTCAGCTGCCACCTAGGGGAAACCTACCAAACCAGCACTTTTTGAAAACTAGATACCCGGGGGAGTCCAGAGTGGGGTGACTTGCATGGCTCTCACCAGGTTCTTTTTTACCCAGACTCCCCTGCGAAGCTCAAACTTTGCCTAACAAAATAAATGTTTCCTGCATTTCTGTGAGGAAAAGTCCTGGGATCTGCAGGCAGCTCCAAATTTCCTATCACCCAGCGTTCTCTTAAGTCTTCCAAGAAAAGCAGTGCCTCAATTGTGTCAGTAGGCCAAGTGGTCGCGACATGAAAGGGCGCCATATACAACATAGACACATCACATTATTCCACTGAAAAATTATTAATTTTTTGCAATGTGGTTAGCTCTGGACTTTGTGCCCCAGCTTAGTTGGCACCTAGGGAAACCTACCAAACCAGCGCATTTTTGAAAACTAGATAGCCGGGGGAGTGAATTGCGTGGCCCCTGACAGGTTTGTTTTTTACCCAGAGTTGCTTGCAAAGCTTAAACTTTGCCTAAAAAACAAATTTTCCATGCATTTCTCTGAGGAAAAGTCCTGGAATCTGCAGGCAGCCACAAATTTCCTATCTGCCCGCTTTCCACCAAGTCTCCCAAGGAAAGTGGTGTCTAATTTGTTTGGGTAGGCCAAGTGTCCGTGACAGGAAAGGGCCCAAAACGTATTGTGGAGACATCAAAATCAACAATCACAAAACAACCTTATTTTTCAAGGGGGGGCACCCTTGTTTTTGGTCCCGGGCTCGGCGGCCATCTAAGGAAACCTCCCAAACTCTGACATTTATGAATACTAGTCACCCGGGGAGTACAGGGATGTGTGGCTTCCGTGGATCCCCCAGCGTTTTAGGCCCTTCCCTGCTGTGGGCACTTTGCCCACCCACACAAGTGAGGCAGCATTTGTATTGGGAATCCTGGGGGAACGCTGGGTGGTTGGAAATTTGGCTGGTCCAGTGATCCCACAACTTTCCCACACATAGATGTGAGGAAAATTTTACTTTTTAGCTAAATATGAGGTTTGCAGGTCATTCTGGGTAAGAAAGCGCTGAGGGATCCACGCAAACTACACCTCACTGTTCTTCCATGGGTATATATTTTAAAAAAATTTGCTGGTTTGGTAGGTTACCCTACATGGCCGCCGAGGCCTGGACCAAAAATGCAGGTGCCCCACTTGCAGTATCAGGTCATTTTTAATAGATAATTTTGATGTTCCCACAATAGGTTTTGGGCCCTTCCCTGTCGCGGGCACTTGGCAGACACACACAAGTGAGGTAGCATTTTTATCAGGAGCCCTGGGGTGGTAAGAAATTTGTTGTTTCCTTCTGATTATGGAAGAATATGGCAGATAAATGCAAGGAAATGTGTGATTTTGTCACATTTTGAGGTTTGCAGGGCATTGTGGTTAAGGAAACTTGATGGGATCCATGACAGGCCCAACACCCTGTACTCCCCTGGGTGTCTAGTTTACAAAAATATCTAGAGTTGGTAGGTTTTCCCTACAGAAAATGTACACCCTTGCAGAGAAAGACATCAAAGACATATATTACGTACAACCATCTATTCCTCAAGTGCACACACATACTGGTTGAATTTGACACGAGGGTGAGTGAAAGGTTCAAATGTTATTAATAAGATATTTCACTACACACACACCACCAGCCAAATACCAGCTCACACACACCACCAACTTAGTGCCAGTCCACGCACACCTCCAGCCAAGCGCCATCTACTCACATCATCAGCCAAGCTCCATCCATGCACACCACCAGTTAAGTGCCATCCAAGCACACGCCAGCCAAGCAGAAGTCCATGCACACCGCCAGGCAAGCGCCAGTCTACACACACTGCTAGCCAAGCACCAGTCCAAACACACCGCCAGACAAGTGCCATCCATGCCCACCACCAGCCAAGCACCATCTATACACTCACCAGCCAAGCACAAGTCCTTGCACACCTCCAGCCAAGCGCCAGTCCACGCACACCACCAGCCAAACACCAGTACACACACACACTGCCAGACGCACATCAGTCTACGCACATCGCCAGCCAAGTGCCAGTCCACACTCACCACCAGCCAGGCATCAGTCCACACACACCAACACTTTTTTAACAAAAATAAACTACAAACCAATTTGAAGGAGATGAAAAAACTGCTATGACCCCAAACACAAGCGGTCTAACTAAATATATTAAACTACTGCCAACTGTGAAACTGAACAAAAAATAAAAAATGATACATACCAGTTAGTTTACTTTTAAGCTCATGTTTGCTCCGAATAATTCCATTGCGGGTGGTACAATTTAAAACACACAGGCACACATAGCTCAGGCTTAGAAGGACACTAAAGGCAGTACATGCGACTCTCCTTCCGAATGCCTCTTTGGACACAGACTCTACATCTCCTACAGAGAAAGTTTTTGGGGGCATGGGAGGAATCTAATCAGGAAAGTAGCGATCCTTCAATCTAGCCACACCCTTCACCACTCCAACTCTAGGAACACTTACCTTCTCCACTACAACAAGGCTGCGTATCACAGCCTGCTGAAACAGAACAAAAGTAATTGAATCTGGAGAACATTCCTTGAATACAACAAAAGCATTGAAGGTTGCCAAATGAAACAGATGGACAGCCAACTTCTTATTCCAAATGACTTACGAACAGCACTGTAAGCCTCCAGGCTCTGTTCTGCTCTATCTACACCACTCATGAGCTTATTGAAGTCTAAAATGCACACAGGTTTGCACACTTCAGCAAGCTGATCCAAACAGTCACAGGTGCAGTACCTCATCATGAATGTTAGTCAGCATGTAGATATCTCTCCTGTCTGAAAATGTCACAGCTAGAAGTTTATCACTACACAAGGTACTGCACTGTCCTCTCTGACTTTTTTACAAACAAGCTCCTTAGGGTAACCTTTACATTTAGAGCAGATTGTGCCACATGCAACAGTGACCACTTTGAACGATTCCTTGAACAATTGCACACTTGTGTAGAAGTTATCTATGTATAAATTGTGCCCTCTGTTAAAACGTCCTCTGACAAGTTCACACATAATTTTCTCTCTGACTCCAAAAGTGGACAGACAACCAGAGGGGCCAATAGTGGAATCCCCACTGGTGTATATCTTGACATTATAGATATATCTAGTACTCTTAGACAGCATATACATCTTCTTTTGTGATGCAATTCTTTATTGGAAACCAAAGAAATGGTACATGGAAGCAATACTAAATGGGGAGGGGGATGGGATGCAGCCGGGAGGGAATCAAGCAGAGCATACATAGCATACATCATCCCTCCTCGGTGAGACTAGAAAGGTGCATGCCCTCGAAGAGGGCATTCAGTCGCTCATCTCCAGCTGTCGTCTCTGGGGTGTATAGAGTCCCTTAGAAGGTTGCAAACTCATTGACTATGTCTTGTGGATGGGTGAGGGCCTCACCGCCCATGGAGTGGACGGAAGGAATGGCCAGGGCAGCCTCCTGTTGGTGCAGTTGAGCAGCCAAGAGGCGACCCACCTTTTTGCCTTGCTCATAGTGGCGGCCTTTAAGCCTCTGCAATGCGTATTCGGCTTTGGATGTGTATAACAACTTTAGGTCCATGCGAGCCTTCTCTAGTCGATGGTGCACAGGAGGTGAGGGTTTTGCGGTGTAAAGGTGTGTGAGAGTCGCTATCTCACTCCCTAATTCTCTCTGATGGGTTACTCTGTGCTCATTTACTAGCGCTGCGACCTTCATGAGCTGTCTATGGATGGTCGCCTTTGGGGCTGCCCACAGGATCCTGAGGGAGGATACCGAGCCCCTGTTATCTTCCAGGTATTTGAAAATGTGTGAGCGCAGTTGGGTTTTCCCATGGTGAGGGTGCTGGAGTGCAGAATGTTCAGGCACCATGGCTTGCAACCCAGAGAGGCGAGGCCTAGGTCCAAGGCTAGCAAAGCTGATGCATGGTCAGAGAGTATGGCTGCCATGATCCGGCATTCCAGAGTGATGGACAACAACCAGTGGGAGACTAGGAAGTAGTTCAGTCTGGATTGGGTGGCATGTACCAGCAAGAGGAAGGTTTACTCCCTGTCTGCCGGATGGGAGAGAGGCCTGTGATCCACCAAGCCTTGGGCAGAGAGCACGTCCCCCAGAAGGGCCCTGTCCACACTGTTGCCCACGTCCAGTGGGCCTGTTTGGACCAGCACCATGTCTAGCGCTAGGTTAAAGTCACCCCAAATTAAGTAGTGGGAGGCCTTAATCTCGGTGAGGAGGAGGTTGAGCTGGAAGGGATAGGGATGCTTGGCTCCCATAGGGGCGTACAATGAACCTACACAAAGCATCCATTCCCCGAGCTTCAGCTTGGCAAAAACATTTGCGGAGGAGAACCACAACTCCTGGGAGGTCCATCTCCCATGTCCACCGACACTGGGCAACTGCTATGGACCATTCTGCCCACCCAATCCTGGCGCAGCTTTTCAGACTCTAGGCAGGCAATGTGTGTCTTCTGTAACAGGGCCACATCCACCTGTTTTGTCTGCAGGTATGACAGCCCTTCTTGCACTTAATGTAGTGTGTTTGCCCATTGACATTCCATGAGGGGGAACGGGGGGAGGCTACAGGCAGGGACATGGCCATTAGGGCACAGTGTGGGTCTGGAGGAGACCCGGGTAACAAAGACCTGAAGGGAGAGGCCAAAGGGACAGGGTGTAGCCTGGGGAGGGTGCTGTGGGGAGGGGGTGAGAGAGGAAGAGAAGAGGGGGGAAGGAGAAGAGTGGTGAGGGGATACAAGAAAGGGCGAGGCAGCAGTCGGACACATCTCAGGGTGGGTTGCTGAGAGCGCAGAAAAAAGAGGAGCGGGGTACGAGTGGGAGGGGTTAGCTAACCAGCACTACTCCTGTAGACCGTGAGTCTTGGCTTGCAGCGCCATCACACCGGGGAGGGCCCCACCAGGAGGGGCAGAGCAGAAAGTGCATAAAAGTTAACCAGGGTGCTGGAAGGGCCAAAGTGGGAGTCCAGGTGACGATGGTCTGGTGCATCCCCCGATGTCTAGCCAGGAGTCAATGGCCCATTCCAGGGACTGTTAAATATGGAGGTCTGGCAGTTTCAACGGTGGCACGGAGGGGGGAATCTGGTGCAAGCAGGAGGACTCTGAGCATCCTCAAGGGTAAGAGGTCCCCAAGCAGAGGGATGGGGGATGGTGTTACCAGTATTGGCAAGCCGTTAGCTCAGGGTCTCGCTACCGCTAGTGGTGTAGTGGTTACCTGCAGGCTGACAGGCCAAACAGTGGAGAACATCAGAAATACATCAAAGTACATCAAAGCAAGCCATTGCGTAGGATGGGACACGGGTCTGCGGGTGCACATCAAGCTAGGCAATGTAACAGATAACAAAATATAGCACAGCCGCACAAGAACAACCATCCACTAGCTGTGCAATTCACACAGTTTTAAGAAGAAGTACAGGCATGTAACAGGGTACTCATCCTTCTGCTGCTGGGAGGTCACGGCCCCCAGTCATCAGTGCCCTAGGCTTGGGGGTGACGAGCTGTGAGGTCCGCCAAATGTCTCAGCCATTGGGCTGGGCAGACTTTAGTGGTGACCAGGATTTGTCTCGGCCCTTGTCCTTCACGATGGCTGCCACTGCTTTGAGGGCCAGGTCCCTGTCATCCTGGCAGCGAGCCACCCTCTCTAGATCTCTGCCCCTGTCACGTTTCCTGCTGTTGTGCCATCGGCCACCGGAGTTGGTGGGGGGAGGCAGCGTGGTGGGGGATGTGACTCCAGGAGGGCAGTGTCCATAGCATGGACGGTAAACCCTTCCAGGAAAATGTGCAGAGCTTCTGGGTCGAAAACATCTTTGGACCTGCTGTCTTTCATTATCCACAGTCAAGGTGGTTCAGACAGTCAATACTTGATGTCCATTTGATGGAGCTGGGGCCGTACGGCTATGAAAAGCCTTTCTGCATTTGTTGGTCTCCCGTGAGTAGCCTGCGGCTCCAATGGATTTCTTGCTCCTCGCGGTTACAGGTGCTGTGCGAACGAGCCACTATTAGGAGCTGCCGCACTTGCTCGTGCTGAAGGAAGCAGGCTATGATGGGGCAAGGCCGTCCTGTTTGGCCCTGGTGCACAGGGTCCATGCGGTGTGCCCGTTGGAGTTCCAGGGTTGGGGTGAAGGTCAGGCCGGTGAGGTTGGGGTGGAGGCCCTTGAGGAAGCCCCTGAAGTCTGCACCCTCAGCATGTTCCGGAAAGCCAAAGAAGCAGACATTGTCCCTGTGGCTTCAGTCTGCCAGGTCGATGATCTTGCTCCTGAGGCATAAGATTTCCTGGCCCCTCTCTTGAGGAGGTCTTCTATAGCCATGAGCCGTAGCTCTATCCTTCCACCCAGGCCTGGATGTTTGCAATGTCTGAGCAGATGGATTTGGTTTCAGCCACAACGTTGGGTATTTTAGAGTCCACTCCTTTCAGGCGTCAGCCTAACGCCATGACCTCCTGCAGGATGTGCTCCATGATGAACTCCTGCTGTGATGCCATTGGCAGTCCAGTGGCCTGTGCTCCTCTTGGCATTGCCATGGTACCGTTCTGGGTGACAGCCTCTGAGAAGAGCAGCTGTCAGCTAGTTTTGCAAGTGGACTTGCCAAGAGGCATCTCACGTTCAGGGGCCCAAGGCATGGGGGTGCATTCCCCGAGAGAAGGGGAGTGGGGGGTGCCAGTGATTCTTCTGTCTGGTGCCTAGACAGTGGTGCGATTCCAGGGTGATGCAGGGCTCCTTCTCAGTCCTGCCTAATGCTGCACCTGTCCTTGTGCAGTAGCTAGTCTCTGAAGGACCTGAGGCATTGCCCCCTGACTGTCAGTCCATTGGATCATGTCTCACCCTGACCCAGGGGGTCCGTGTGGGTGCTAGGGCGGGCGTGGTACAGGAGCAGTGGTGCGCCTCCCATCTAGAGGCAATCAGTGTGTGAGTGTGGTGTGGTCAGTGTGGATCATGCTTCTAGTCTGGTCATCACCCCCCAGGGTAGTCCAGGGGGGACGGCAGCCTTGGGTCCCCCTCCAATAGCACTTCTCTCCTCTAGGGCCCCTGGCCAGTGACAAGCGTGCAGGGCCTGGCTGTCAGCATGGTGCTAAGAGATCTCTGGGTATGCTCATCCTCCTTGCCCCAGCTCAGTGACTCCTGTGTCAGCCTGTCGTTAGGGCTAGGTATGAATATGGCAGACTTGGCACCATCTGAGCAGTGTGACAGTTCTAGGGTGATCCTCTGGCCGTCGAACTTCTCGGCTGCTTCAGGGCAGGCCCCCAGTGATCGCTGTCAGTCGGTCTGTGTCCCAGTGCAAGGTGCCATTGCCCCCAGGCCCCTGAGCTAGGTGAGAGAGGGGGTAGAAGGAGTGGTGCCTCCGAAGGCCCACTCCTGGTGATAGGTTCTGCAGGAGGGCCTCAGGCATGGGAGGCCCTCCTAACTCCTTTGTGCAAGTGCATCGACCCCCAGTTACTTCACTCACCGTCATCCCTGCTAGTTGTGAGGCTGCCCCCTGGGGCTCCTGCAGTTTGTCACGGGTCCCTCCGCCCCGTCTCAAGATGGCTCTTCCCATCTGCGCCCTCGGTCTGGGCAGGTCCATGAGTGCACATCGATGGTGGGCCTCCCCACACAAGGGGTGCACTTCAAAATGGTGGCCGGCTTTCAGCTGCCTGACCACTGCCGGGTGTTGAGCACCAGACACTGTGGCTCCTGGACCACAATTAGGGGAGAGAGAACGAATCTGGGGCTGGGTCCCTTATCAGAGGAGGTGAACTGCACAGTGTACTATCGTCATGGGTGGGGAGGGGCCTGATGGGCTCCTGTTCACATGTGTGGTGAGACCCCATATGTCTCTCCCTGTAGGGCCCACCAGCATATGGAGCTCCAACTCAAGCGCCCATCTTTTTTCGTGGCTACACCACGCCCCCTAGCATATGCATCTTAATTCCATAATGTACCCTCTTGCTAGGAATGTACTACCTAAAAACCAAACGGCCCTTGAACAGGACAAAGACTCATCCACAGCTATTTCCTTCCCTGGAACATAGATCTCTGAAAAGTGATTTACAAAATGATCAAGGAAAGGCCGAATCTTAAAGAGATAGTCACGATCAGGGTGATCCAATGGCAATGCTGAGGCTTCATCTAGAAAATGCAGCATCCAAAGCAGAAGCAAATACCAGTCCTGACTTAGGGTTGCAGAAAATATAGCAATGGCCATCAAGGGACTAGTAGACTAATATAAAGCAAGCAACGGCTTCCTTATCAATCCCATCAAAAAAGTTAAACGGCAGTACTTCTTCATCTCATCCAGATTTGTGGGAGCCCACGGGATAGCTCTAGAGTGGCGCTTAAGTCTTGCACTGTTGTCCTTCAAATACTGTTCAGCATACAAATTAGTCTGTTCGACAATCTCATCCAAAAATATATCAGCCATAAACAACTGAAAGAAATTCATAGGCAAAAAATGTTCAGTATTTACTCTGCACCCTGCAATACCACTAAAGGCAGGCAACACTGACTGCACCATGTTTGGGTCAACCCAGAGTTCAGCACTTCCATTGGGAAGCCCTTCAGCCCCAGGCTGCAATACAAATGCCTCTTGCTGCAATTTCGACATATCAGTGTCCTCCTCTAAAAGAGGCGCATCACCCCATTGAGAGTGGCTTCATCATCAGATGATTTCTCTTGTACAGAAAATTCACTGCCAGAATCTTGGACTGCCTCCTCTGCCTCTGATGCAGAGTCAGTCTCAGAATCATGGTCAGAGGAAGATTCAAAAAGTAAACTAACAACCTGCTGAGCAGTGATCCTGCGGCTACCCATAATCCTTACTAATAAAAGTAACACAACAAATAAGTCAACAGTAACCAACATTTTGTAAAATAAGTAATATACAAACTGTGACTTTATCAAACAGAAAGTAAAGCTACTGGCATACGGTAATCTGGAAGGAAAAGTTAAACAATACAAAGCACTGAAAGACCTATATACTCAAGAACTATAACACTCACTTGCCAGAGACAGCTAGACTGAAGATCATCTGCACTTACTCTGTACAGACACAGCAAGCACCAACGATATCCCACTAAAAAGGAAAAAACAAAAGAAAATTACACACAAGACAACACATTACAGATCTTGCACAAATCCAAGGACAATTTGACACAATAAAACTGAAGCTAAATATGCTTTCTTGCAGGGCATTGATACTCATTTGGAGTAAACAGTACTAAAAAGTCTTTCTTACCAAACACATGCAACTATACAAACTGCAGATACCAGTGCCGAAACCATATAGTACAGTTAACATTATAAAAAACTGTGAAGTTGCCCATCACCATCCAAATGCCATCCACACACATTGCCAGCCAGGACCCAGTTAATATACACCAGAAGCCAGTATACACACACCGTCAGCAAAATCCCCAGTCCTACACACCGTCAGCCAAACACCAGTCCATACACACCACCGGCCAAGCACCAGTCCGCACACACCCCCAGGCAAGCGTCAGTTTACACAAACTGCCAGGCAAGTGCCTGTCTACACATCTCCAGCCAAGCCCAAGTCCACACACATCACCAGCCAAGGGCATGTCCACACACTCCTGCAGCCAAATGCCAGTACACTCACAGCCAGCCAAATGCCTATACATGCAGACAGTCAGCTGAACGCTAGTTCCCACACACACACACACTGAAACTTTCCCTAGTGTTTAGTGGTTTTCTGCCCCCTTGCATGTGGATGTGTCTAAAAATATTGCCAATCTGCCCCCAAGGGTGGCAGAAACTGTCAAAATATGTGCCCAAAATAAAGGGGAGCTCCGCAAACTGTGCTAATTATCATCCCTGGTGTCTAGTGGGTTTCTGCCCTCCTTGGGGGCAGATCGGCCTAAAAATATGGCTGCTCTAAAACAGCCAAAATATGTTCCCAAGATAAAGGGGAGTAACCCATGCCTAAAGGGGTGCTCCCCAAATTGTGTTAATTGCGCAAAATTCCTGGTGTCTAGTGGCTGAAAAATGTTCAATCTGCCGTCTGGGGGGTGGAATCAAAAATAAATGCCCCCAAGGGGAGTGACCCTTGCCTAAGGGGTCGCTCTCCCACCAACAAATCAAGCCCTGGTGGTCTAGTGGGCTTCCACCCTGCCCCCTCAGGGCAAATCGGCATAAAAACATCTGATCTGCCATCTGAGGGGATGGAATTCCCATAACAATTCTCCCCCAAGGGGAGAGACCCTTGCACAAAGTGTCACTCCCAATAATAAATGCCAAAAAACTAAATCCCTTGTGATATAGTGGGTTTTGGCCCCCTGTGGGGGGCAGAAACATGGAAACATATTTTGCCCCATAGGGAGCGACCCTTGTCCAATGGGTCACTCCCCCAACACAAAAGAAATCCCTGGTGGTCCAGTGGTAGGATTCCTGCCCCACGATTGCAGTCCTCATCCCAATCGTGAAGCAGGAATCTACTTCAAACAGGTACAGGGGGGAAGGCAGTAGCAGCTTTCACAGGTAAGGGCGTGGAGGGGGGGTGGGGTGGGGGTGTTTGAAGCAGACAGACGATGGGATAAGTAATTGTAATAAATAAATATATAGACAAAACCACTCACTTTGCGCTTGCAGCATTGCCCACTCGGCAAGCAAAAGGTAAGTGTTTTAAAATATTACTTATCCCGTCGCCTGTTGACTTCTACCACTCCCCACCCCATCCCCGTCGCTCTTACCTGTGCGAGCCGCTACTGGGGAAAGGAAAAACTTTTTGTGCTTGCTGACATCATCATATCGCCGATGGGGGGCATGGGGTGGCAGCAGATGTGCTTCTGCTGCCATCCCTGGTGGGGGGCTTTAGAGGGGCGGCCCATGCGGGGAGCACATGCCTACCGTGTGCCAGGATTGCTCCAAGCCGTCCTCCGCACGCAAGGGGTTAAATACTACGGCCCACAGACCAAATTTATCGAGGGCTTGAATTGCCTTTGTGTCACACAAGGCAAAACTAAGCCCTTAAGTCAGATTTAGTAAGCTATGTAGAGACACCTTGCGTGGCTTGGTAAATCAGGAGTAATGCAAGGCAGCACAAGTTACTGCCTTGCATTACTTTGCTTTGGGCAGGCCTTCCATTGGTGGTGCATGGGTATTCCCACACATCTACCCATGGTTTTACATGCATTCCCAGATTTACTAAGGCTAGTAAACCTGGGAATGCATAAAAATACTATGCCTTCCCAGGTGAGGTGTGAAGAGGAGAAAAATCTTTATTTCTCCTCGTTGTTTCCTCTTTCACAGTGTGCTGCATTCGGTAGCACACATAGAAAAAGGAAAGTGCCTCTGAGGGTTGTTTTTGTGCAGGAAGGTATCCCTTCCAGCAAAAAGCAATGCTGCAAGCAACACAGGCACCCTTGCACCATGGCGTAAAGGAGCCTGCGTTGGCACTAGGCAGCTCTCAAGGCCTCATTTATGAGGAGTTGGTATAGGCCGGCCATGGTGCGCTGCCCTGTGCCAATGTGAAAGGGCAGGAATGCACCATATTCATGAAATATGGTGCATTCCAGTCCTTTCCGTCTGCGCTGGAGCACAATTTGCTGCCTAGTGCTAACGTAGGCACCCTTGCACCATGGTGCAGTATGCCTCTGTTGCAGGCAGAATTGTTTTTGTGCTGGAAGGGGTACCTTTTTGCACAGAAACAATACTGACAGGTGTTTTCCTCTTTCCATGTGTGCTGCAGAATGCAGAATGCAGCACACATGGAAAGAGGAAAAAATAAGAATATTTCTCCCCTTTCCTGCTTTGGGAAGGCGTAAGGTTTTGGCGCTGCCCCAAGTTTACTTGATTAAGTAAATCTGGGGCAGCATCAAAATCCATGGGTGCTGCATGAGAAAACCCATCGCAATGCTTATGGAATGCCTCCTTGACGCAGAGGAAGACAAGGAAGCGACTTGCGCTGCTTTGTCTTACTCCAGATTCATGAGGCCATGCAGAGCCATGCAGTGTGTCTTTGTGTTGCCTCATAGATATGATTTAGAGTCTTACTCCACCGAAACGTAAAAAAAAGTGATGTTGTGGCAGCGCAGGCCTCTCATAAATAAGCCCCTCAGTGCGTCAGTACAGAGAGAAAGCAGGAATGCACCATATCTTAGTAAATATGGCGCATTCTTGCTCTTTGCATTTGACACAGCGCAGCAAGCTATTTTGCTGCATTACGTCAAATGTTAGTAAATCTGGCCATACATTTCTGACACTAGCAACACATTCCTAGTCCCATATGTTTTTGGGATTTAATAAGGCCCATAATATCCTCTTCTTATCCCAATCTGTTCTGAGAGCATCAAAATAGCAAAAACACAGTGTTAATTGTCAGGGACGGCTCTAGGGCGGTGCGATCTGTGCCACTGCACCGGGCGCTGACTTGGGGTGGGGGTGCCATGTTTCTGGTTTTAAAAGCACCTGATGCTGCGTTCCTTGTACCATCAATTTTCAGGCATCAATAAAAATGTCAAGATATCTCCGGGGATTAATGTTCTTCCTGGACAGAGATCGGAGCTTTGTCTAGTAGTGGAAGGTTTGACTCATTGTAGCGCAGAGAGGTTTAATATGCCTGCTGCAAAGAACGTGTTCCATTCAGATCACAAAGTACATATAATATAAATAGATCAATGGGTTACCACTTTTGTCAGAGAGTTCCTTTTGTTACTTGCAGTTTATAAGTTAAAATCCTAATATAGAGCAGTGAGCTGTTAACTGTCTTTAAAGAACTGCATGCAAACTGCAGAGAATATATTAGATCTATACGTTTTTTTTGCCCAGTTTTTCGTTATCCTAATGTTGCAAAAAGGGTAATTTGGGCAGAAATCAATTCTTATTAATAAAGAAAACCCCGAACAATGGTGTTACATTTTTAATTCTGAATTTGCGTTTTTCCAGACCAAGGACTCTTAAACTATACTGCCTACCAGTATGGATGACATGTGACTCCTACACCTTGTAGGCCTCAGTCTTATGTAACATTTCCTATACACTGATTTTCACATGCATGATTGTCTCTGTGCATTAGGTGTGTGATGTAAAGCGTTCTGACACAGTAAACTGGTATGAGTGGTGATGTAAAACTAAATGAATCTAAGAGACAGTGGTTATGGAGACTTGAGGGTCACTGTGAAATGATGGTAGTGAGGGAATCTGTGGCAGAGGTCGTCATTGGGGGGCGAGGGGGTGTCGCCACCAGTGCTAAAGCCGGCCTAACAGTTTGTACTGCGTGGGCTTTTTCCAGCATCCCTATTTCAAGATAGATAAAGGGTATGATTGTATGGTTTGTGGGGCATTGGTCATGGGTAATATTGGGTTAAATGAACACCTTCCTTTTTGGCTAATAATTTGAATGTTAAAATACGATAAACTGGCTCTGGGATCGGTGACTGTATAGCCAAATTGATCAAATTCAGATATGCCCAAGAAAATCGTAACCGTGGAAAGCATTTTAACCAATTAAAAATATATTTTTGGACTAAAAAATTCCCAGAATTGCAATTAGTGTGCGAGTGGTCGGGCATGTTTCCCGCCTTAAGAGCAGATGGTGTATTTCACGCCTTCACTGTGACCATATTAGCCTGTTACAAAAAAAACAGATATTTCCAGGAAGACTATTTAGAAACATTACTAAATATCAAACAACATCTCACTGATAATTGTTGTAGCAGACCCATAAACGTTTCATAAGTGAGTGTGCGCCCCCCCCAAAATACTTCTCTTGCTCTCTCTGGTAATAGGTGGGAAAACCAAAGTGAGGTATGCCCGACATTTTGATAATGCTTCTCAAGCTTAAGCGACACGTTTATAAAATGAGGGATTTTCTATACATGTCATGAGCAGTACTGCTTTGCTTTTTAATCCACCAGGGTGAGTTTATTGAATTTATGTGCCTCGTTTCCTCATCTACTCGGCAAAAGGTGACTATTATGAACAGACAGTATTTGTGCTTGTTTTGTAAGTGCTATGTTTACATTTTTGCAATTCCTGCTCATAGTCTCCACCAATTCAATGTCATTGTAAGGACTAGTGAAACCTTTGAACAAGATTTATTTTCACTCAGGTCTAAACAGACAAAGAATGTATAAAAACCAATGCACTCAGGCATAAGGCTTGAAGTTGCTTTATTTCACTCAGAATATGTGGGGACAAATAAAAAAGAAAGCAAAAAGGGTCATAGTAACTGAAAAATGTATACAAAGCGATACCAAAGGGGATGATGGACGGAGCGTTAGAGCAAATCAAACACTCACCCCCAGTCAACTGATCTGGGTTTAATCCATCATCATTCTTTAGCTCACTCCACCACCCCAGTTCAAACATGGCCATATGCAAATCAGTCTGACCCTGTGCCTCATGGGAACAGTCCAGCCCGAACTGCCAAGCCATGTCTTCCCTGTACCGGAAACAAGCATCCTGGGACCGGTTTCGGGTTCAAAACCCTCATCAGCCAGGCTATCTTGAATCCAGTGGCAAAGTGAGCAAGGGACCCACGTCTGGGCATACCCTGCCAACTTAGGGCGAACAAAGTGATACCAAAGGGGATGATGGACGGAGCGTTAGAGCAAATCAAACACTCACCCCCAGTCAACTGATCTGGGTTTAATCCATCATCAATCCCTTGCTCACTTTGCCACTGGATTCAAGATAGCCTGGCTGATGAGGGTTTTGAACCCGAAACCGGTCCCAGGATGCTTGTTTCCGGTCCAGGGAAGACATGGCTTGGCAGTTCGGGCTGGACTGTTCCCATGAGGCACAGGGTCAGACTGATTTGCATATGGCCATGTCTGAACTGGGGTGGTGGAGTGAGCTAAAGAATGATGATGGATTAAACCCAGATCAGTTGACTGGGGGTGAGTGTTTGATTTGCTCTAACGCTCCGTCCATCATCCCCTTTGGTATTTCTTTATCATCCCCTTTGGTATCGAAAAATGTATACAAGCATTCTTCAAACACATATGCACACAATTGGCACCTGTTTTTCGACTACAGTGTCATACCATGTTATTTTGCACCGTTAAATGCATAAGCTAAATGAGACATCGAAAGTGGCATGTGAATCTAAGAGGAAGTGTCAGCATCTGTCGAAGAAAATTATGGTTCAAGGGGAAATAAGCGCAGTGTTTAAACATAAAGCTCAATGCCACAATTAGGGGAAATCAGCAGAGTTCAGGAAAGGTCTTCCCTCAGTGAAGCCAGGTAAGGATCTGCTAACTATTGTAAGGTACACACAATTCATACAAAATAGAAGGTTCTGGAAGCTTCGCCCCACCAGCTCCTTAAGGATGGACAAATCAGGATATACCGTCGCCTAAGAACTGGTAAATTCTCCACATTCCCATCACCGATTAAAGAAGCCCACAGCTGCCTGGTCTTGGAAAGTATTGATGGTCTGGTCTGTTTGGTTCATCCCCACACAATTAGGGCTCCCTATTCTAACAGTTTCTTATCATAAACAAAAGGCTATTCTAAATAACAAAGTAGATGAAACTGAAAGAGAATATGAGAACAGTTTTGAGAGGAAATTTGCATTCAAAATACGAGAAAGACTTTTAAAGGATTTGGATGCAAACTGCAAGGAAGGACAATATTTAGGACATAGAACAGCACACAGGGCCTTTTTTATTTTTTTAAATCCTTGCTTCACTTTTTTGACTGCAGGAATATCCTACTAATGTATTTTAATCTTAATAAATCAAAATATTGATGGATACGTATATCACTATAGTCCACTGTGGCGCTGCTCTCTGTATTTCTTTTTGAACATTATCATTCTTTATCAATCTTCCTATATTATTGCACACAGTAAAATGGTTTGCATTTGGCAATCCGCATCTCTTAGGAGTGGTCTTCAGAAGATACTGCAACCTCCCATATCCTTTCTGCCTTTGCCCATTTTATGCTTTAATAATTAACCCACGAGCCTTCTTGCCTAGGTGTCCTATGTACGTTTAAAGCTCATTTGGCCTGTGCTTTCAGTCTAATCTATGCCTGCCTAAAGGTATGCATGGTGGAGAAATCTAATGAAAAACATTGCTACACGACTTTGCTAGTTATATTCTGGAATCAGAAGGACATAAGTATATGCATTCAAGGGTGGCCGTACAGAGTCAGTCATGAATTAATTACTAAGGACATTTCGTCCATCTAAAGGAGTTAATCCTGCACTGGAAAAGTGGATGTGACCTATTTTATTAATTGACTAACGTTTGAGTTTTTTGTGACATGGGTAGAAGATTTATAATATCCTGTGCGATTCACAGCGAATAAAAGTAAAAAATAAAAAAAAATACAACCAGCTACATAAGAAGGTAAACAAATCATCATAAAACAGAAGTACTGGAGTAAAACTAAAACCGAAAAACCAATACATCTTGAAGTACGTTTAAAAAACCAATTAACTGTGGAGGAATTATGCGCTAATAATGCTGTCAAGGAACAAGGTCATGCAAATGTTTGGTATGCATATACTCTAGTAAATGTTAATCTGCGATGAATTGGAAGCCAATCACGAGCTCAAAAGAGAGGAGTGAATTGATTATGTTCTCTGGCTCCTGAATTTAGCCGAGCAGTGGCTTGAGGAATGGCTCACATTGATTTGCATGATTTGCTGATTTGCATCTGGGATTTACTCCAAGGGTGACTGAACAAATCCAGAGACTAAACTATGGCACGCAAGTCCTCTAACTGAATGAATTAGTAACAATTCGCTAAAATAATAATTGAAAATTGGCGGCTTTGATTATTTATTTAACCTGCAATTAATTTATAGCTGCTGGATTTCGAAAAATACAAGCGGGAAAAATCACCAATTTTGGAAAAAACCTTTTCTGTAATTTTTCAGTTTTCAGCTCTTTGAAATGTAATAGTAACTCAGCATGATTTAGTTTCATTTAATGGCTGGCCTTGAGAGCCTGTTTGTTCCCAGGCATTTCTGTTGGTGCTCAATACCATCACTTGAGAATCTACTTAGATATTATGAGGGATCTTGCACAGGGGGAGGCTTACCACACCCTGAAGATGCCGCATCTTCTTGAAGCTCCGGAGAGTGGCGCGCATGTCGGAAGTGCTGCAGAGGCCTCCTTCCTTTGTTTTTCACGCCGTGGCCGGTTACTAATTGATAACATGTAGCGGTTGCTACCCACATGGTTTTCACGCTGCGGGGAGGCTCATAAGAGCCCATAAGGGCTGCTTGCTTCTCTCCTTCAGAGGCGGCCGCCATTTTAGATGAGAGATGAGGCAGCTTACTCCTCATAGGAAATAAGTGACAAACTCCTCCCTTAAAGGCATTTCATTTTCTTAAAGGCACTTTCTTCCATCTAAGTGCCGCTCCATTTAAAGGCACTTTTTCCTTCTCTTGAAGGCCTTTTCTTCCTGTAAGGGATTGTCCTCATTTTAATGGCATTCTACTAATTTAAAGAAGATTTTCCTCAGTTAAAGGCACTACTGGAGCATTGTGCCAGCATGAAAAAGGTTTCAAGCTATTTTGTGTGGATGTTTTGAGGGAATTCCAGTCTTTACTCTGGGTCTCCTTTTCAATTACATGTTTGTTTTGATATTGCTTTTTACTGCATAAGTTTTAGAAGTATCTGTATTGGAATAATAATTACTTTGCACTGACTGCATTGTTTCTCCCATTTTGCGTGACCCTATATATGGGCAGGTCAAAGGCTTTTCACTCTACATTTCAGTCTCCAGTGGGCAAATCATGAAGGCACTTGCTGGCACAGCTTGTACCCATCGCAATGGAGAATTTAGCCTTTTCCCAGCCTGATGGGCAGAAAATCTGGATTTTATTAAAGACACTGAGGCTAAGATTATGCAAATCTCCTTTATGCCAGCTCACAGCCGCAACAATTGAAGAATATAGAACCTTAGTAACGTTCTAATAGGCTATAACATCCCCCACATGCATTATTCTCCCTTCTTTGCCGTTGCAAGCAAGATAATTTCCGATGTCATTAACTTCCAAACGAAAATTTTTCATTGGTGAGAAAGAAGTCTCTTACTCTGAAAGAGAAACCAATCTGTATATTCAGTAACTTTACTCCACTAGGGAGGATAACAATGTGGAGGGATAATCTTAGCCTCCGTGTATTTAATAAAATCCAGATTATCTGCCCACCAGGTTGTGAAAAATCTAAATTTTAAGGCATGATAAAGAGGCTAATATTATGCAAGTTTAAAGAGCATTTAATACATTGTCGATTGCACTTGTAACAGGCCTAAAATAGCATGATTTAAAAATACTTTCATTGGACCAATCAACGGCTTAAGGATATCCTGCAAACCTTCTCCCAGGAAAAATGCTTTGGAGGTTGAAGCACCCCTAAGGGAGTGTACACCAAACATAGAAATGTCTACACTTGCTTCTTTCATACTTCCTTCACCCATTGTGCTAAGGTGGGGGAAGAGACTGATCTATGAGGTTATCTATGAGATATTAGCATTTCTTCTGTATTTCCTCTCAGATTCACAGTCCTCCTCTCATACTCCATCAAGCATTTCACCACGCAATGTCTTTCATTTTGTGTAAAGAAGGGGCAGAAAACAGAAGTTGACATTGTCTTTGTTCTTCTTTTTAAATAAAAGCAAACCCCTTCAGGTTGGTAGACCCTGCTGCTGATGTCTAGGGCTTTCACGTCTGAGGTCCGTCTAAACGATACTAGAGAGAATAAGACAATTAATTTATGAGAGATACGCTTTAGGGATAATCCAGAATTCTCTCCCCAACTTACTAGGACCTGTAGGACATCTCTAATGTCCCATAAGGCAGCAAATCTTTTGCAGAAGGTGGGTTTAGTACCCACATACTTCACTTGATTTTTTTAGTAAATATATTTTGTCCAACAGAAACTCCGTCTACAAGACAGTGACCTGCTGCAATAGCCGATCTGTAAACATTAACTGTTCTGTGAGAGAGTCCTGATGTGAATAACTTGGATAAGTAATTAACTACATGTACTAGGTCATTTAAAAATGGATTGTAATCCTATCGAAGACACCAGCAAACCCATTTCTCCCAGGCCAATCTATAAGCTTTCCTTGTGCCTGGTTCCCATGACTCTAATATAAGTCTGAAAGAGTAAGTTGAAAGGCTTGGCATTTGCCACTGTCTCCTGAAATCCTCCAGGCCATCAGTGTTAGAAGTCCTTGCGCAACAAGAAGGTGTGGTTCTCGCTCTGGGCCTGTAATTATCTCCCTGAAAGTTGGAATTAGGATTGGTAAATCTATGCTCATTTCCAATAGGATTGGGAACCAGGCCTGTGTCCTCCAAAGGGGTGTCATCACTACTGTAATATCCTTGTTCCTGCGTGCGTGCAGTAGTAGCCTTGGTAGCATAACAAATGGAGATAAAGCATAGGGTGCTAAAGCCCTCCAGTTCTGAAGGAAGGCATCCAACCCCCAGGCTTAAGGGTCCGGCCTCCAGCTGAAGAAATTTGTAGTTGAGTGTTCAGTCTGTCTACAAAGAGATCCATCCAAAAAGGTCCCCATCTTATCTGGATGTTGAGGAAGATTCCCCTGTTCAATCTACAATTGCTGGAGTCCCTCAAGTTTCTAGAGAACCAATCCGCAACACCATTATTTAATCCAGAGATATGCTCTGCCACTACTGAGATGCCCTTGCTTAAGCAGTACCTCCAGAAGACCTTGGCCAAATCTGCTAGCTCCTTGGAGTGGGGGCTCCCATCTTGTTGACATATCTGACAGCAGCTATGTTGTCCATGCGTAACATCACAGAACACTTCATTAGGTCCTAGGTGAAGCAACAAAATGCCAATGAACTTGCCAGTAATTCTAAGCAGTTGATGTGCAACTCCTTCTCCTGATCTGTCCAGCGTCCCCCTGCTGATGAGTCACCACATCTCACACCCCATCCCTCTAAGCTTGTGTCCGATTCTATCACTATCTTAGGTCCTTCTCCAAAAATGGCTCTGCCATTCTATGCTTCTGCATTCCTCAGCCACCATACTAGTTTCTTCTTGGAGTACAGGTCCAGACACAACATTTGAGAATAAGATTGACTTGTTCTCAATGTTTTTGCTTTGAGTTTTTTGAGTGCCCAGTAGTATAAGGGGCCTAGATAAATCACTTGGATCGTTGAAGACAGGAGACCTAGGATCCTTGCTAGAGCCCTCAAGGGGAATTCCTTTCTTGCTAAGATTTTCCTGAATTCCTTGCGAAGTTTTCGTAACTTCTCCCCGGGAAATTTAAATTCTGTCTGTATAGTGTTTATGACAAAACCCAATGATTAGGTTTCCTGACTTGGTACTATGCAAGATTCTTTCTTGTTTATGACAAACCCCAGGTGTCATAAGAGATTTATGGTGAGCTCTGTGTGACATGAAACCATCTCCCTGTATTGGGCCATTATTAGTATATGCTCTACGTAGAGGATTAGTCTCACTCCTCTTGCCCCGAACCAACCCGCTACAGGGCAAAGGACCCCGGTGAAGCACCACGGGCTGAGGAAAGTCCGAAAGGGAGACTGCAAAACTGCCAACGTTTGTCCATCCAGGTAAATTAAAGAAATGTTTGTTGTGGTTGCCAAAGTGGTATTGTTAGGTATGCTTCCTTTAGGTCTAAGAGAGTTAGTCAGTCCCCTTTCCATAGTACATCTCTTGGGAGGTGCACCCCTTCCACTTTGAAATGGTGGTAAACCACCCATTCGTTCAACTCTTTTAGGTTTATCACTGGCCTCATCCCTTTGTCCTTCCTCCTACTAGAAAGATATTGCTGATAAAGCCTGGCTCCGTTCTCTTTCGAGTTGCCCCTTTGGTCAACAATTCCTTTACCTCTTGTGATACTAGTAGAATCTTCCTGTGAGAAGATCATTTACAGAGGGATTTTCCTTTGTATTGGTGTACCTATAAATTCTATCTTGTATCCCTTCACTGTCTCTAGGACACAGGGGTCCTGACTCACCAAGTTCCAGTTTCCACAGAATTGGGCCAGTCTGCCTCCCACCTTTATAGGGGTATCTGAAGGGTCTTTCATAGCTCATACCTGCTGAGAAGGCTCTTTGTCTCTGCTCTCCTCTGAAGCCTCTCCCATGGAACCCCTGTTTCTGGGCATAGAAGACTGAATGGGTGGCAAAGCATGGGTTCGTAAATCTTGCCCGGTTCCTCGTCCCAGGTAGGGTCTTGAAGAGCTTTGGCCACGGACGAGGAACCGACCCCGTGTTCCCCTGGCTCTGCCAAAAACTCTATCTTGGAAGACTTTCTTGATGACTTTCAGACTGAGCTGAATGCCCCCCACATATTTTGCCACATCCCTGATGAAGTCTTCCCCAAAGACTAGGCCCTGAGAGGCAGCTCCTCCTTATTTATTGGCCATTTCGACTAGTTTGGGGTCTATTTTGAGTGGTTTGCTATTTCTTCTCTTGTGGGAGAGTGCAGTATTCACACTGCTCAGGACACAGATGGCTCTTTGCACCCATTGGCGCAATTCTTTGGGATTGATGAGTTTCTTCAAGGTAAGCTGCCTCAGCCATCTTGAACATCTTTGTAAGTGGGCCTATAATGTCTTGGTCTTGGCAGGACTTTAGCCCTTTATCAAGACCTTTGCTAGGGTCTTTTCCTCCCATGGCGATAAATGCCACCACCTTTGCGTCTAGGTCTGGGGTTGATGTAACCTTATCCAGGAGGGAGGGGTGCCAACATTCAGATCTCAGGCGAGACCTGACTTCTTTCGGGATCTCCTTCCGGAGTCAAAAGGAGAGATACTCAGCAGTGTGGTGGGATGGAGCCCATTCTGGGGATAAGGCGGGTCTAATAAGTAGTGGTCAAACATGCTTTTCCCAAATTGGTCCACAATGCCCATTTTTGACCCAGAAGCCTTTAATGAATCATCAGTTGTACCCATAGTTCTCACCTCTGTTTCCTCAGTATCTGTGTCAAAATTAGAGGAGCAGGAGAGGTTATTTTTGGCCTCTGACCCCTCATAGCTATCGATGGGGATGGGCAACTCTGGGCCTTCTTTCTGCCCACCTGTAGTGCCCAAGGCACTATACGTGTCACCACCAGTGCATGATGTCATCTGGTTTGAGCCTTTAGATTTTTTAGCCCCCTTAGACGCTGTTTCCCCTGCAGCTCTTTTCCTCTGGCCTTTAACTGCCCCATCTGCCACTTCAGGGTGTCTTGTGCCAGCGACTTGCCAACCTTTCTTAGAGAGGACCCCATTACCTGATCTAGGGCTTTATTTGTAATTCCCTCTAGTTTGCCTTCCATAATAATCCCTGAAGGTTCGAGGGACATGGTAAAAGGTGAGTATTTATCAAGGTTGCTAGGGCTCTGCGCAAGTAAACAGCTGCTCTCACAGTTGGTTGAACTACAACTGCCAAAATGCAATCTGATTGCCCAACAACTAAGAATGGGCACTCTAGTCTGTGAAATACTGCTTCCCAACCTATTAAAATGGCCACCGGCGTGATCAGAGCATGCTTGATCATTTCTTAAGGCTCTTTCCTTTAACCTTGAGGTCCTTTGTCTATTTCAATGTCCCAAGTATGTGCCCCCAGTCTGTTTCCTTTCTTTATAATGTTTTTTAATTTAAAGGTGTAAATATTAAGCAGTGCACTCTTTGCGCATCGCGTCACACTGTTATGTTTATTTACGAGATCCGGCAGCCGCTATGAGAGGGAGGGCTGCCGGGTCTCCGATCTCAATTGTAACCTCCCCCAAGGCCATGATCACTGCGCCTGCGAGGTGAGTCACCGCGCGCAGGTCAACGGCCTCGGGGGTGGGGGCTTGTCCCTCGCGAGGTGCTCTTCGCCTTACAGGCTTGTTTTAAAAAAGTGCTCCCACTGCTATATGAGCGGGGCGTGAGTTGTGAGCGCAGTGTTTGAAAGAAAATCCATCCCACTGCCGAAAAGCGCGCAGGGCCGGTCTTTCTAAAGAGAGAGAAGTGAACCTATAAAGGCATCTTTCTCAGCCTTAAGGAACCAAGGGTGATAAATGCCAAAAGTTGTGTCAGGCACAGGGGTAAGAGAAACCTCCGGCTCAACGCTGTAAAAGAATATTAATATAGCGAAGACCACCCTCCTTCCCAGGCATAATGAAGAGGCATTGGGAAGTTACATAAATAAACTAAGTGGTTTTCAATTAGTATCAGGGTAAGGGTATTGCTATTGTCTATAGGGGAGGGTGGGATATTTGAGGGCAAAATTAACACAGGTTAAGTAGGAAGTAAAATGCTGTACTTATCTTGTGAGCAGCAGCAACAAAGAAGGGAGAAGACTGGTTGAGGGAGGACTTTATTGTCTATTAGAACATTACTAAAGTTCTATATTCTTCAATTGTTGCTGCTGTGAGCTGGCAAAAAGGAGATTTGCATAATGTTAGCCTCCGTGTCATGCCATAAAATCCCACTTCAAATACAGGGTCCAATTCAGTCTCTTCTCATATCTCAGCTGCAATGCCATCTCAAACCCATGTCAGTAAGGCGCAAGTTAAGAGGCTTAAAAAGGACCCACCTTCACCTACAAAGTCTGTACCTGGGGCTTCTCTGAACCTTTTAATGGAGGAAATTAGAGCGCTGTGCCCTTTTATGGAGGACATTAATGCCAAACTGCAGACTCTCAGTGATAGATGGTCACTCTTAGAGAAACGTCTGTTTTTGGCGGAGCAACAAACCACACACTCTAATGACGCGTCTCTTAAAGTGAACTACCTACAGCTACAGGTTTCTTCTTTAAAGAGACAGGTTGAAAAACGTAATCGGAGGAATAACCTGCGCATTTATGGTCTTCCCGAGGGCACAGAAGGGGCTGACTCTCTCTCTTTCTTTAACCCCTTCGCTGCTAGGCCTTTTCCCCCCCTGTGCTAAGCCTTTTTCTGCCTATTTGGGGTAGTTTGCGCTTAGGCCCCTGTAACTTTTTGACCACATAAGGTATCCACGCCAAATTTGCGTCCTTTTCTTCCAACATCATGGGGATTCTAAAGGTACCCAGGGTTTGTGGATTCCCCTGGAGGGGATCCAGAAATTAGCCAAAATACAGCAATTGTTTTTTTTTGTTTTGAAAAATGGGAAAAAAGGGCTACAGATGAAAGCGTCTGGTTTTTTCCCTGCAAATGGTATCAACAAAGGGGTTTTTGGGCTGAAATCACCATCTTCCCAGCTTTCAGGGACAAGCAGACTTTTGTCAGAAAACCAACATGTTTTACACAGTTTTGGCATTTTTCTGGGACATAGCCTATTTTTGCTATTTTTTGTGCCTTCAATCTCCTTCCAGTTAATGGTAGAAATGGGTATGAAAGCAATAATGGATACTGGAAAGCTATACATTTTGGAAAAGTAGACACATTTCTGAATTCAGCAAGCAAGGGGTCATTTGTGTAGATACTTCAAGGTTTCTTTATAGAAACTAACAGTTGAATATAGGAAAAATTGAAATTTAGTTGAAAAAAACAGCCATTTCTGTCAACGTTTTCACCTGTAACTTCTTCTAATTATGACAGCTGTTTGAAAGCAATATACCGCTACATCCGCTGGACATTTCTGGTTGTGGGGATATATAGGACTTGAAGGTTCACCAAGAACCCAACGAACCCAAAGCCAATAACTGAGCATCATCTTGCAATGGTTTTTTATTATGTACCGGGTATATAGCAATTAATTTGGGAAAATATATACATGGAAAAATCAGTATGAAGACACCTATGTATTTCTGAAATTGGAACAAAATATAGAGTTTAGAAACAGTAGATATTTGCACATTTCCGAAATTGTGAGTACCCATACTAGCATGAGAATTATAGGTCATTTTTCAAAATGACTTCTTTTTATACATTGTCTTTTATTTGGAAGGCAGAAATGCATCGAAAGTCAATAGGTAATAACAGTTGCTCTACAATTCTGTGTTACCCTAAGTCTCCCGATAAAAATGGTACCTCACTTTTTTTGTTAAGTGCCTAGCTGTAGATTTTGAACCCTAGCTCTGCCGGCACCTGGGTAAACCTAGCAAACCTATACATTTTTTAAATCTAGACACCCTGGGGAATCCAGGATGGGGTGACTTGACTGGCTCTCACCAGGTTCTGTTACCCAGAATCCCTTGCAAACCTAAAAATTTGTCCAAAAAACCACATTTTCCTCACATTTCTGTGGTGGAAAGTTCTGGAATTTGCGTGGATCCACAAACTTCCACGCACCCCGCGTTCCCCAAAGTCTTCCGAGAAAAATGGTACCTCACTTGTGTGGGTAGGCCTAGAGCCCGCGACAGGAAACGGCCCAAAACGCAACGTGGACACACCACATTTTCACAGTGAAAACTGACCCTTTTTTTGCAAAGTGCCTAGCTGTAGATTTTGAACCCTAGCTCTGCCGGCACCTAGGGAAACCGAGCAAACCTATACATTTTTGAAAACTAGACACCCAGGGGAATCCAGGATGTGATGACTTGACTGGCTCTCACCAGGTTCTGTTACCCAGAATCCCTTGCAAACCTAACAATTTGTCAAAAAAAACACATTTTCCTCACATTTATGTGGTGGAAAGTTCTGGAATCTGCTTGGATCCACAAAATTCCACCCACCCCGTGTTCCCCAAAGTCTTCCGAGAAAAATGGTACCTCACTTGTGTGGGTAGGATTAGTGCCCACGATAGGAAACGGCCCAAAACGCAACGTGGACACACTACATTTTCACAGTGAAAACGGACCCTTTTTTTGCAGAGTGCCTAGCTGTAGACTTTGAACCCTAGCTCTGCCGGCACCTAGGGAAACCTAGCAAACCTATACATTTTTGAAAACTAGACATCCAGGGAAATCCAGGATGGGGTGACTTGACTGGCTCGCACCAGGTTCTGTTACCCAGAATCCCTTGCAAACCTCAAAATTTGTAAAAAATAAAACACATTTTCCTCACATTTCTGTGGTGGAAAGTTCTGGAATCTGCGTGGATCCACAAAATTCCACCCACCCGCATTCCCCAAAGTCTTCCAAGAAAAATGGTACCTCACTTGTGTGGGTAGGCCTAGTGCCCGTGACAGGAAACGGCCCAAAACGCAACGTGGACACACCACATTTTCACAGTGAAAACGGACCCGTATTTTTTTAAAAGTGCCTAGCTGTAGATTTTGAACCCTAGCTCTGCCGGCACCTAGGGAAACCTAGGTGGGGATGACTTGCATTCCCCAAAGTCTTCCGAGAAAAATGGTACCTCACTTGTGTGGGTGGGTCAAGTACCCGCGACAGGCAAGGGCCCAAAACCTATTGAGGCGACTTCAAAATTACCTATCACAAAACAACCTGGTTTTACAAGGGGGTCCCATGAGTTTTTGGCCCCGGGCTCGGCGGCCACCAAGGGAAACCTACCAAACCCACACATTTCTGAAAACTAGACACCCGGGGGAGTCCAGCAAGGTATGGCTTGCGTGGGTCCCCCAACATTTCCCTACCCAGAATCCCCTGCAAACCTCAAATTTAGCTGAAAAAATCACTTTTTTCTCAAATTTCTGTGTGGGAAAGTTCTGAAATCTGCGTGGATCCACATATTTCCTTCTACACAGCATTTCCCCAGGTCTCCCGATATAAATGGTACCTCACTCGCGTGGGTGGGTCAAGTACCAGCGACAGGCAAGGGCCCAAAACCTATTGAGGCGACATGAAAATTACCTAACACAAAACAACCTGGTTTTGCAAGGGGGTCCAATGAGTTTTGGCCCCGGGCTCGGCGGCCACCAAGGGAAACCTACCAAACCCACACATTTCTGAAATCTAGACACACGGGGGAGTCCAGCAAGGTATGGCTTGCGCAGGTCCCCCAACATTTCCCTACCCAGAATCCCCTGAAAACCTCAAATTTTGTTGAAAAAATCTATTTTTCTCACATTTCTGTGTGGGAAAGTTGTAGGATCACTGGGCTGACAAAATGTCCTACCACCCAGCGTTCCGCCAGGTCTCCCGATAAAAATGGTACCTCACTTGTGTGGGTAGGCAAAGTGGCTGCAACAGGAAATGGCCCAAATCGTACTGTGGAGACTTCAAAATTACCTATAACAAAACTACCTGGTTTTGGGGGGGCACCTAGGGTTTTGGCCCCGGGCTCGCCGCCATCTAGGGAAACCTACCAAACCCACACATTTCTGAAAACTAGACACCCTGGGGAGTCCAATGACGTATGGGTTGCGTGGATCCCCCAACGTTTCCCTACCCAGAATCCTCTGCAAACCTCAAATTTAGCTGAAAAAACCACATATTTTTGTGTGGAATCACCGTGGCGGCACAAATGTCCTACCCCACAGCGTTCTCCTTAGTGTACCGAGTAAAATGATACCTCATTTGTGTGGGTGTCCAATGCAGAATTGGCTGAAAACGTATTTTAAAAAAAATGTAGCGCTTAGAATTCTCAGTGCTATACCCTTATTCCCTATGTTTTGGGCTCTTCCCAGTCACAGGCCCTTGCCCCACCCACACAAGTGAGGTATAATTTTACTCGGGAGACTGAGGGGAACGCTGTGACATTGGACATTTGTGCCGGCATGGTGATTCCACCCAAAAATATGTGGAAAAGATGTTTTTTTCAGGTAAATTTGAGGTTTGCAAGGCATTCTGGGTAGGAAAACGTTGGGGGATCCACGTAAGCCATACCTCGCTGGACCCCCCCCCGGTGTCTAGTTTTCAGAAATGTGTGGGTTTGGTAGTTTTCCAAGATGGCCACCGAGCCCGGGGCCAAAAACCCAGGTGACCCCCGCTTGCAAAACCAGGTTGTTTTGTGATAGGTCATTTTGATGTCTCCTCAATACGTTTTGGGCCCTTGCCTGTCGCGGGTACTTGACCCACCCACGCGAGTGAGGCATCATTTTTATCAGGAGACCTGGGGGAACGCTGGGTGGTAGGAAATTTGTGGATCCACGTGGATTCCAGAACTTTCCCACACAGAAATTGGAGAAAAAAGTGATTTTTTCAGCTGAATTTGAGGTTTGCAGGGCATTCTGGGTAGGAAAACGTTGGGGAATCCACGCAAGCCATACCTCGCTGGACTCCCCCGGGTGTCTAGTTTTCAGAAATGTGTGGGTTTGGTAGTTTTCCAAGATGGCCACCGAGCCCGGGGCCAAAAACCCAGGTAACCCCCCTTGCAAAATCAGGTTGTTTTGTGATAGGTCATTTTGATGTCTCCTCAATATGTTTTGGGCCCTTGCCTGTCGCGGGTACTTGACCCACCCACGCGAGTGAGGTACCATTTTTAACGGGAGAACTGGGGAAACGCTTGGTGGTAGAACATTTGTGGATCCACGTAGATTCCAGAACTTTCCCACACAGAAATATGAGAAAAAAGTGAGTTTTTTCATCAAAATTTGAGGTTTGCAGGGGCTTCTGGGTAGGAAAACGTTGGGGGACCCACGCAAGCCATACCTTCCTGGACTCCCCCGGATGTCTAGTTTTCAGAAATGTGTGAGTTTGGTAGGTTTCCCAAGAAGTCCACCGAGCCCGGGGCCAAAAACTCAGGTGACTCCTCTTGCAAAACCAGGTTGTTTTGTGATAGGTCATTTTGATGTCTCCTCAATACGTTTTGGGCCCTTGCCTGTCGCGGGTACTTGACCCACCCACGCGAGTGAGGTACCATTTTTAACGGGAGAACTGGGGAAACGCTTGGTGGTAGAACATTTGTGGATCCACGTAGATTCCAGAACTTTCTCACACAGAAATATGAGAAAAGAGTGAGTTTTTTCAGCTAAATTTGAGGTTTGCAGGGGATTCTGGGTAGGAAAACATTGGGGAACCCACGCAAGCCATACCTTCCTGGATTCCCCCGGGTGTCTAGTTTTCAGAAATGTGTGGGTTTGGTAGTTTTCCAAGAAGGAAGCCGAGCCAGGGGCCATAAACCCAGGTGACCCCCCTTGCAAAACCAGGTTGTTTTGTGATAGGTCATTTTGATGTCTCCTCAATATGTTTTGGGCCCTTGGCTGTCGCGGATACTTGACCCACCCATGCGAGTGAGGTACCATTTTTATCGGGAGACCTCGGGGAACGCTGGGTGGTAGGACATTTGTGGATCCACGTAGATTCCAGAACTTTCCCACACAGAAATATGAGAAAAAAGTGAGTTTTTTCAGCTAAATTTGAGGTTTGCAGGGGATTCTGGGTAGGAAATCATTGGGGGACCCACGCAAGCCATACCTTCCTGGACTCCCCCGGGTGTCTAGTTTTCAGAAATGTGCAGGTTTGGTAGGTATCCCAGAGAAGGCCACCGAGCCCGGGGCCAAAAGCTCAGGTGACTCCTCTTGCAAAACCAGGTTGTTTTGTGATAGGTCATTTTGATGTCTCCTCAATACGTTCTGGGCCCTTGCCTGTCGCGAGTACTTGACCCACCCACGCGAGTGAGGTACCATTTTTATCGGGAGACCTGGGGGAACGCTGGGTGGTAGGACATTTGTGGATCCACGTATATTCCAGAACTTTCCCACACAGAAATATGAGAAAAAAGTGAGTTTTTTCGGCTAAATTTGAGGTTTGCAGGGGATTCTGGGTAGGAAATCTTTGGGGGACCGACGCAAGCCATACCTTCCTGGACTCCCCCGGGTGTCTAGTTTTCAGAAATGTGTGGGTTTGGTAGGTTTCCCAAGATGGCCGCCGAGCCCGGGGCCAAAAACCCAGGTGACTCCCTTGCAAAACCAGGTTGTTTTGTGATAGGTCATTTTGATGTCTCCTCAATACGTTTTGGGCCCTTGCCTGTCGCGGGTACTTGACCCACCCACGCGATTGAGGTACCATTTTTATCGAGAGACCTGGGGGAACGCTGGGTGGTAGGACATTTGTGGATCCACGTAGATTCCAGAACTTTCCCACACAGAAATATGAGAAAAAAGTGAGTTTTTTCAGCTAAATTTGAGGTTTGCAGGGGATTCTGGGTAGGAAATCATTGGGGGACCCACGCAAGCCATACCTTCCTGGACTCCCCCGGGTGTCTAGTTTTCAGAAATGTGCGGGTTTGGTAGGTATCCCAGAGAAGGCCACCGAGCCCGGGGCCAAAAGCTCAGGTGACTCCTCTTGCAAAACCAGGTTGTTTTGTGATAGGTCATTTTGATGTCTCCTCAATACGTTCTGGGCCCTTGCCTGTCGCGGGTACTTGACCCACCCACGCGAGTGAGGTACCATTTTTATCGGGAGACCTGGGGGAACACTGGGTGGTAGGACATTTGTGGATCCACGTAGATTCCAGAACTTTCCCACACAGAAATATGAGAAAAAAGTGAGTTTTTTCGGCTAAATTTGAGGTTTGCAGGGGATTCTGGGTAGGAAATCGTTGGGGGACCGACGCAAGCCATACCTTCCTGGACTCCCCCGGGTGTCTAGTTTTCAGAAATGTGTGGGTTTGGTAGGTTTCCCAAGATGGCCGCCGAGCCCGGGGCCAAAAACCCAGGTGACTCCCCTTGCAAAACCAGGTTGTTTTGTGATAGGTCATTTTGATGTCTCCTCAATACGTTTTGGGCCCTTGCCTGTCGCGGGTACTTGACCCACCCACGCGAGTGAGGTACCATTTTTATAGGGAGACCTGGGGAAATGCTGGGTGGTAGGAAATTTGTGGATCTACGTAGATTCCAGAACTTACCCACACAGAAATTTGAGAAAAAAGTGATTTTTTCATCAACATTTGAGGTTTGCAGGGGTTTCTGGGTAGGAAAACGTTGGGGGACCCACGCAAGCCATACCTTCCTGGACTCCCCCGGGTGTCTAGTTTTCCAAAATGTGTGGGTTTGGTAGGTATCCCAGAGAAGGCCACCGAGCCCGGGGCCAAAAGCTCAGGTGACTCCTCTTGCAAAAACAGGTTGTTTTGTGATAGGTCATTTTGATGTCTCCTCAATACGTTTTGGGCCCTTGCCTGTCGCGGGTACTTGACCCACCCACGCAAGTGAGGTACCATTTTTATCGGGAGACCTGGGGGAACGCTGGGTGGTAGGACATTTGTGGATCCACGTAGATTCCAGAACTTTCCCACACAGAAATATGAGAAAAAAGTGAGTTTTTCCAGCCTAATTTGAGGTTTGCAGGGGATTCTGGGTAGGAAAACATTGGGGAACCCACGCAAGCCATACCTTCCTGTATTCCCCAGGGTGTCTAGTTTTCAGAAATGTGTGGGTTTGGTAGGTTTCCCAAGATGGCCGCCGAGCCCGGGGCCAAAAGCCCAGGTGACTCCTTGCAAAACCAGGTTTTTTGTGATAGGTCATTTTGATGTCTCCTCAATACGTTTTGGGCCCTTGCCTGTCGCGGGTACTTGACCCACCCACGCGAGTGAGGTACCATTTTTAACGGGAGACCTGGGGAAATGCTGGGTGGTAGGAAATTTGTGGATCTACGTGGATTCCAGAACTTACCCACACAGAAATTTGAGAAAAAAGTGATTTTTTCATCAAATTTTAAAGTTTGCAGGGGATTCTGAGTAGGAAAACGTTGGGGGATCCACGCAAGCCATACCTCCCTAGACTCCCCTGGGTCTCTAGTTTTCAGAAATGTGTGGGTTTGGTAGGTTTCTCTAGTTGGGGGGCAGAAAGACTGTGGCTATTTTTTTGGGGGTGGGGGCATTGGTATGCCCATTCTGGGCAGCCCCCACGGATAAAAAAAAGCCAGCGTAATCGCTGGTGCCTAGTGGGATTTCTGCCCCCCCCGGGGGCAGATCAGGGCCCACTGCCCCCATCCGCCCCCGGGGAGGGCAGAAAGACTGTGGCATTTATTGGGGAGATGTGGGCATTGGCATGCCCATTCTGGGCCGACCTCACCCCTGAATTAAAAAAAATAATAATCCTGAGGCCTAGTGGGCTTTCTGCCCCCCCGGGGAGGGGGCAGATAAGGGGCTATTGCCCCAATATGCCTCCGGGGAGGGGCAGAAAGTCTGTGGTAATTGTTTTTGAGGTGGGGGCATTATCATGCCCATTCTGGGCAGCCCCCACCCCTACATTATAAAAAAAAATCCCTGTTGCCTAGTGGGCTTTCGCCCCCAGGGGCAGATCAGGGCTATTGCCCCCATCTGCCCCTGGGGGAGCAGAAAGACTATTGCATTTTTTGGGGGTGGGGGCATTGGCCTGCCCATCTTGGGCAACCCCCACCCCTACATCAATAAAAAAAAAATCCCTGGTTTCTAATGGGCTTTCTGCCCCCCGGGGGGCAGAAAGACTGGAATTTCACTGGGGGTGGGGGCATTTTCATGCCTATTTTGGGCAGCCCCCACCCCAACATCAAAAAAAAAAAATACCTGGTTTCAAGTGGACTTTCTGTCCCCCCTGGGGGGCAGAAAGACTGACATTTCTCTGGGGGGGCATTGTCATGCCCTTTTTGGGCAGCCCCCACCCCAACATCAATAAAAAAAATCCCTGGTTTCTGGGGGGCAACTGGGGGGGCAGAAAGACTCACATTTCTCTGGGAGGGGGGTGGGGGCATTGCCATGCCCTTTTTGGGCAGCCCCCACCCCAACGTCAATAAAAAAATCCCTGGTTTCTAGTGGGCTTTCTGCCCTCCGGGGGGGCATAAAGACTGACATTTCTCTGGGGGGGCATTGCCATGCCCTTTTTGGGCAGCCCCCACTCTGACATCAATAAAAATAAATCCCTGGTTTCTAGTGGGCTTTCTGCCCCCCTGGGGGGGCAGATTGGGGGCTACTGCCCCCATCTTCCCCCCAGGGGGGCAAGAAAGACTGTTGTGCCCAAAACAATATGGGGGGAGCAAAGGCCCTTACCAAGGGGCCTCTCCTCCCTCCATTGTGCCAGTGGGTGGATCCGTGCTTGGGGATCGCCGTCCTGGGGTGATCCCCAAGCAGGAATCCACTAGGGAAGGATACCATTGGAAAGGGGAGATTCTCCCCTTTCCAACGATACCTCTCCCAAGTGTTTCGGTGCTCGGGGGCTGAGATAGCCCCACGAGCACTGAAACACTAAAACTGAAACTAAGTTTCAGTTTAGTTTTCAATCTAATGACGACAGCACGCCATGCGCGCGATCGTCGTTACATTGAAAACCAGGGAAGGGCCTCGGGAGGTTGGGGAAGCTCATAATGCAGGTTATTTCTGCTGCGCATCATCTTAAATGGATTTCCTGGTAAGGGCATGCTATATATTTTTCTCAGGACTATGCCAAGGCTACAGCAGACAGGAGAAGAGACTTTTCGAGTATGAGACCTGCCCTTCATTCCATGAGGAGCCCAGTTTGGATTTTTCCATCCCTGCTTTTTCAAAGTCACCCATAAGAATAAAACAACGACCTATGAGCACCCATCTCGTTATGGGATTTCCTCACTTTTTGCAAAGCAGACGCCATGGATGTTGTTCCCTCAACTTCTACAACATGACTGCATTTTGATGTTCGATCAATCAATCAGGGGTTGGTAAAGTGCACCTACTCACCCACAAGGGTCTCAAGGCGCTGTGGGGGAAGGGGGCGGCTCCTTTGTGTGTTGGGGTCATCCGAAGAGCCAGGTCTTGATGTCCTTCCTGAACTGGAGCAGTGTGGGGACTTGTCAGTGGTGGAGGTGGAGATCATTCCAGGCCTTGGCTGCGAGGTAGGAGAAGGACTTTCCTCCCATTCTGGTTTTGTAGATGCAAGGGACAGTGGCCAGAGAGAGGTCAGCTGATCAGAGGTGTCTGTTGGGAGCGTGGAAGGAGAGGCGATTGTTTATGTATGCTGGTCTGATGTTGTGGATGGCCTTGTATGCATGAGTGAGGAGCTTGAAGGGTATTGTTCTTTCAATGGGAAGCCAGCAGAGATCGCAGAGGTGTTGGGTGATGTGGTTGTGATGGGGGATGTCCAGGATCAGTCTAGTCTGCTACTGATGAGGGCACGCATGACCGTTTTTCTGGATTTGCGTGGTATTCATCTGAAAGTCTTTCGGAGTATGCGGAGGGTGATGAAGGAGGCCAAGGACACAGCTTTGATCTGGCAGTTCATTGTGAGCGATGAGTCTAGTATGATGGTGAGGTTTCGTGTGTGGATTGTGGGGGTGGGAGGGTTTCCGAGGGTGGTGGGACACCAGTGTCATCCCATGCAGAGGGGGTGGAGTCAAGGATGAGAACTTCTGTTTTGTTTTCTGTGAGTTGAGTTTCAGACAGCTTTTCTTCACCCAGGTGGCGACGGCTTTCATCCCTTCTTGGAAGTTGTGCCTGGTGATGTTGGGTTCTTTGGTGAGGGAGGGGATGAGCTGGGTGTCGTCGGCATTGTTGAGTTTGCTTGTTACTTTTAGCCATTACGGAATTATAGTATGTTATTCTTGTTGATGAGTTTTGTTGTTTTAGTATAACACTTGATGGTTTTTTTTCTTTGTTTTTTTTAGACTTACCATTATATATATTCTTTTTTTACCTTACAGGGGTTTTCTCTAAGTTGTGGGTGTCTCCGTTTCCCGTTGCTTATCACACCGCCCCTCCCACGCCATGTCACTCCTTCTGGATCAGACGTGATGTCCACTCCGTGTGGTCCTTCACCTACCTTCATCATTTTTTGTTAAATATGCTATCCTTTCTTGTTATTTGTTTGCCCTGTTTATGCTGTATTAGTGATCAATGTATTCTTTTTCTCTCTATGGGTTTCTCTTTCCTTCTTTTCTTCATCTTTCTTTTTCCTTCTTCCTTTTCTTATTTTGGGTCTTTTACCTTTTCTTATCTCTTGTAGAATGTTCTTTCCTCTACGACTCTTGTGGCTTTGCTGTATTCTTTTTCAATTAGTGTCTGATAGTTTTCCTCAATTTGTTTTGTCTCAATGGTGTTGACAATGGTTTCCTGGAATATCAGGGGTCTGAATTCTCCAATTAAAAGATAATGTGTTCTCACTCATCTGTCAAAACTTAACGCTTACATAGCTTTTTTGCAGGAATCTTATCTCTCGAATATTGAATCTATGAAATTGCGGAGGGGATGGGTGGGTGAAGTCTTTTTTTCGCCTGGTAAGGGGAAAAAACATGGATTTGTGATATTGTGTCATAAATCAATTCAGTTGGTTTCTCAGGAAAAAGATGAGGAAGGGGGATGGCTATTACTTAAAGTGTATTTTGATAAGATACCAATTGTTCTTTTCAATATATAGGGGCCTAATGCACCCGATTGTCAATTTTGGTCTCAAATTTCACAGAAGCTTTTGCAGTATCCGGATGACAATCTATTTCTGGCTGGTGATTGCAACTGACCTGTTGAAACTTTTCTGGACAGACACTCATCATCTCATTACATTCCAAACAAAGTGCACAATACTTTTACACAAGCTTTTCAAAGACCCCACCTTACTGATTGATGACTGGGGATTATGCAATCCCACTTTAAGGGTGTATACATTTTTTCCCCCCAATACATCATACACAATCTCAAATTGAATATGTTTTTGTTTCACACCGACTAACTCAATTCTTACATTCAGCAGATATTGGTTCCATATTGATCTCCGATCATGCCCCCGTATCTGTACATTTAGACGTCCGGCCCAAATCCACTCTTCCTACATGATGGACATTTAATAATTAAATATTAATGGACTCCTCCTTCACCTCGTCTTTTCCTACTTTTGCCCAAGATTTTTCCTCTTTAATCAGATGGATGATGTTCCCTTTCATACTGTGTGTGATGCATTTAAGCCTCAGCCCCTGATTTTACAATTAATATAGGGGCAGATTTACAAGAAAGTGACTCATCTGTAGAGATGCGTCACTTTCCCTGCGCCACCCTTAGAAACCCTTGCGCCACCATAGATGCGCCGTATTTACAATACGGCGCACTATGGCGCAAGGATTGACAGATGGGTCAGAAATTCTGACGCATCTGTTGGCGGAAAAGTCACGCATTTCTGGAGTTGTGTCACAAGCACGACGCAACTCCAGCAATGCGTGTTGAGGCCTATTCCCACTACACTGTGTCACTACTTACGCCTGCTTCAAGCAGGCGTAAGGTTTTGACGCAGTGGCGTCCTAAAAGTGGCGCAGTGAAATCTTGTACATTTCACTGCGTCACTTTTACGAGGCCTTCCTGCGTGGGAACGCCCACCCTGCATACATTATACCTGATGCAGGTATAATGTGACGCAGGGCTTTACAACGTGACGCATCTCCCTAGATGCATCACGTTGTAAATAGGCCGCATTGTTTGCGCCGCTGTTGCGTCAAAAGTGACGCAACTGCAGCGCAAAAGTCACGCAAGGGGCTTGTAAATCTGCCCCGTACTTTCTAAAAAGAGACAACTATCTCACTCGCAGTGTAAACTAATTCTTAATTAAATTAAACTTTTAGAGCATTCTTACTATGCATCCCATTCTCAATGATCTCTAAATCAACTAATTAAAGCCTCTCACCTTCTCAAATCTAGTGCTAAGTATTATGGAGACCAAAATAAATCTGGAAACTTGCTAGCTAACTATCAGTTATTGATGATACTTGTTGTTCTCACCATTAAGACCAGATATTCTAGCTCAATTCCAGTAATTTTACTCAAATCTTTACACGCCGGACTGTCTACCCTCAGAATCAGCAATTTTAAGTTACCTGTCCTGTATTTTTGAGTCAGCTTCCTCTCAAGCTGAATTCTCATCCATGGAGACAGACACTACTCAAACTGACCTTCATCTTGCATTGCTTTCCCTTAAAAAAGACAAGGCCCCAGGGCCGGAAGGTTTTATGGCTGAATTTTATATACACTTTTCCAAATTGCTTCTCCCCAAACTTTGTTTGTTAATCTATTCTTTTGTTAATTTAGCTACCTTTTTTGGCTAGTTTCTAGATGCCTTCATCTGTCTCATTCCGAAAGAAGTTAAGGATCGACACTTTTGTAAAAATTACCGACCCATTTCTTTAGATAACTTGGATTATGAAATGCTCTCTAAAACATTAGCTTTTTGTCTAGAACCGCTTCTTCCAGAACTTTTGGGAAAAGAACAATCTGGTTTTGTCCTTCAGATAATACTCATTTGCTTTTTGATATTATTTCTAGGTCTTCAAGTTTGCCTGATTCTTTAGCGGTCATTGCTTTAGATGCTGAAAAGGCTTGCAATCGTGTTACCTCGCCTTAATTATTTCAAACTAACCTGGTTTGGTTTTGGATCGAAATTCATGGCTTTAATTTCTCTCCTCTACACTTCCCCTAAGGCAGCCATATGTGTTAATGGTTTGATGTCTTCTTATTTTACCCTTCACAGAGGAGTTCGCCAGGGTTGTCCAATTTCCCCCTTCCTTTTTAACTTAGCATTAGAGCCATTTCTATCTCGGAATCGTTACAATGCAATATTCATGGTTTGATCCGTGTTTCAGAACAGGTTAATTTGGCTGCGTATGCTGATGACATTTTGCTATTTATGTCTAAACCTTACTCTTCATTCCCTGCTTTTGCATCAGAAGTTGCTTCTTATTCATCTGTCTCAGGTTATAAGTTAAATACCGAGAAATGCAAAATTTCCCCCCGTAATAACTTCACTTTTAGCCTTGTTTTTTCTTCTTCCCATTTTAAATGGCAATCTAAACAACTTAAATATCTTGGTCTCCAATTCTTCCTCCCTCACCTCTTCTATTTATATTAATATGGACACTTGGAGTCAGACGATCTCTATTCTCTAACTAGTAAATGGCACTCTCTTTTTCTGTCTTGGTGGGGTCGTCTTAACACCATTAAGATGATGCTGATTCCAAATATTCTTTGTACTCTTTCTAATATTCCCTTACATGTCCCTCTTAAGCATTACAAGAAACTACATTCAATACTATCTACATTCCTTTGGAATAATAAAATGACTTGTATGTCTTTAGTTAAGCTAAAGCGGCCTAAAGTCGAAGGGGGAGTACACTTTCCTGATTTCCCCAACTATTATAAGTCTTTCCTATTACGACAGTCCTCTCATTGGATTGCACCCTCCTCATTATACACTCCGTTATGGGTTGATTTGGAACAAGCTTTTTTATTTCCTTATTCTTTTTCAGAATTCCTGACTTTGATGCGAAAACCTCAAAAAATGTCTACTCCTATTATCAATAATACCTGCAAATTATTAAATTCTGAAATTTCCTATTCTCAAACAGATTTGCGCTCTTTTCTAAATTCTACTATTTGGAATAACCAATTTATTCATGTGAAGAAACATCCTATTTATTGGCATCTCTGGAGAACTAAAGGGCTGATTTGTGTTCATCAATTATTTGATCGGGATTCACTTCTTACTTTTCCTCAAGTTCAGGATTTCTTTAGCCTACCGTCTAGTTTCCATGCCTAATTTCTTCTTCTACAGGCGGCTAAAGTGCAAGCATATAATTACTTCAAATATATTCCATCCTCTGGTACTGTATCGCCTGCACGATTGGCTACTATTTTATTCCCATTTTCCTGATGCTCACACTTTTAGATCCAAGTCTAAGACTGAACTTGCATTGGAGGAAGATCTTCCCATAACTTTTCCCATACCCACCTGGAAACTAATCTGTATTAAAATTTGAAAGTCCTCCAGTGCAGCCGGTACTACACAAACACTTTTTTTCATTTACAACAGACTTTTTATGGCACCCGACACCCTTCAGGATATTCCGGACACTTGTTGGACTTGTTCTGCACCACAGGCTGACTTGAAACACTTACTTTTTAATTGTCCCCTCATCTCTACATTCTGGTTACAAGTTTGGCATCAAATTAATTGTATTTTCCAGAGTACTATTCCTTTCTTGCTCTCCAATGTATTTTAGGAGGAGGATTCGAAGTTTGATCAATGCTTCATTTAACATGCAGATGCTAGACCTGTGATTAGCACTTGCTTTTCAACAAATAACTCGTTATTGGAAAGACTTTACCCAGTTATCTTCTAAAGCGTGGTGGTATGCAGTTTGTCACAATCACCAATTGGATACTGCATATATGCACCCCTTATCTCTTGTTTTAAAATGAAATGCCCTTTGGACACCTGTTACTCAGTTCTTTGATTATTCTGCCATCACAACGTTTGCCCCCCACCTCATATCCAGGAAGTTCTACAGCCTCCCTGACTTCCCTTTCCTGATATAGTGGAGTGGGGTAGTTTGGAGTGGGGTAGATTGTGGTAGATTGGAATGGATTGGAGTAGAGTAGGGTAGATTGAGTGGAGTGGGGCAGATTGGAGTGGAGTGGTGTAGATTGAAGTGAGTGCTGTTTCATGAATCTGCATGAGACCTTTCAAAAAAAAAGAATGACTTTATGTGCTTTATAGTAAGTTTTGTGCAAATTGTGTCAGATCCATTTAGTGTGGCCTAAATATAGAGGGTGTCACAAAGGTGACTTTTCCCTTTTTAACTTGCATAGGATCATTTGCTCCTCAAACTGAAAAAATTACTGAACAGAATTACACCAAACCTATTCCCCACACTCTGATTGGCTAACCATCACAAACACATTTCTGTTGTGGCCATCATTACCCAAAACATTGCACCAAACACTGTATTGGGCAAAATGAAACATAAAAGGGTATAAAGGGGGAAGGTGATTATACCTTGACCCTGAGAATGGCCAAAGACCGTGTGTGGAAAGGATTGGCTGCCTGCCTGATGGGTCGCAGCAGCTAACCCCTGCTCCTCACAGCCAAAGGACGTTTGCAGAAGAGGAGGCAAGTACCCTGCAAGTTAGCAAGCAGGACTTGGGTGCCTGCTGCAAACTCCTGCTGAGCTAGGCTGAAGTCTGGGTTCAGTGGGGTTTCACCAGGTGTGACAGGTTGTGTGCCCAGAGTTGCTGAAATCCAAGTGTTGTGCGCCACACCCATGATGCTTGGCTAAAGGCCGTGCACATCAGTGGTTGACCATCCTCGGTGACTGCAGGCCAGTCCTTGGGGCCAACCCCTATTGTTTATGGACAAACATCATGCATAGCAGGAGATGGCTGCTAATATTTATTTTGGCCTCAATGAACTGTTGAATGTGGTATGTAGTAAATAATAATTCATTGGAAAAAAAGACTAAAGTGAAGTTATGGTCAGTTTTGGTAAAAACACATGAAAATATGCTTAAAAACAGATGTTGTCAGTGAGGTCACTGAACATATCATCAGTATGAATATATGAGGTCATAAGCAGTGCATGACGGGGCACAGGCTATAATTAGCCCAGTAAACTATAACTGGTACATTTCAGTGCTGTTTTATTCTAGAATTGTATTTTTAACTGACATTTTAACCCAACTATATCCTAAGTTGAACCTTTGTTTTTATCAGTAAATTTTTACAGTTTTTTTCAACATAAGGTATGTTATTACTACCAGATCTCACTATAACATCACTTTAACCTCTTTGTCCAGTGAATTTCTAGGGTTTTCTTTAACGTAAAGTAACAAACTTTTACCACCCCCCCAACTATATCGTCACTTATACATTTGGTTGTTTCAGTGAACTTCTTGGGTTATTTTTAACATAAAGTTAAACATTACTAGCATCCTTCACTGTGCATAGTAGGCCCTTCCATTCGTAAGAAGGCCTGAGTATATGGAGGGAGTGAGCTGTCTCTGAAGAACTGCAGAGAAAGTGCAGCCTTTCTGTAGTAGTCACTCGCCCAAATAATTGGGATTGGGTGTCCGGAGGGAGTGAGCTTTCCATGAAGAATAGCGCAGAGAGTGCAGGCTGTGTGTAGTAGTGGATTACCCATGTAAGGGGGCTTGGGTGTTTGGTGGGAGTGGGCTCAGTGTACAGTCTGCGCACTGAGTGCAGACTGTGTATAGTGGGAGCTTGCCCACCTAAAGGGTTTTGATATCTGGAGAGAGTAGGCTCTAGGCACAGTTTACACACTCAGGACTGACTGTGCATAGTAGAACACTGCCCATGTAATGGGGCTTAGGTTTGTGGAGGGAATGTGTAACACGCACAGTTTGCGCACTAAGCCCTGACTGTGCCTTATAGGGGCTTGCCCACTTAATAACACTTAATGTTGAGAGTGAGTAGGCTCTTTGCACAGTCTACGCAATGAACGCAGACTATTTGTAGAATGAGCTTGCCCACGTAATTGGGCTTCATAGTGTATTGAGAGTGAACTGTAAAGATCTCTGCACAGCCTGAATGCTGTGCTTTAATGTTTTTTTTTGGGTGTCTCCCAGTCACGTGGGACTCCAGCAGGACCATGACGACATGTAATTGTTAACAATAGCTTTACATATCGCCCTCTGGGGTGAGATCCATCTAGAACTCCCTTACAAGGGCTAGGGGTCAGGGTATGTTTTAACTGTCCCCTTATATCCTTTTTCATTTTATTTTTCAGGCCTCGGGGACCGAGTCCCCAAGTTTTGAAATGGCAGCCACAACATTTTTCTTCATGTTGCGGCCGCAAATCAGGACCTTTGGTTCCCTAGGACACCCATGGATCCAGCCAATTAGATTTATTTTTTGTCATTCTTTTCCCACGTGAGGCCCCAGGAATCCAACGGGAATCCTGCAACAACAGATATTTCTATAAAACTACTGTGCATATATACACCAAATCTCAAAAAACATACTTTCTGGGTAAATATCTAGCTTTCTCCAAATTTGGTGTGATATTATTTAGTCGTTTTATTCTGTGTCTTTCCCATAGATATTGCATGTGGGAGAAATGTTTTGGGAGCCCCCTTTTTTCTGAGCTCCCACTTGATAGATCAGCCCAATACTTTCCAAGAAGCAGCTGAGGTGGTTGAACTTTTTTTTGGAAAGTTTAGTGAAGACTCATCAAACAGCACCAATGTTATTATCCAAACAAAAAACGTTACTCCTATGGAAAGTCTAACTAACTCCCCTTCTCAAAGTCTGTGCCCCTGGGCAGGGGTATGAAAGTGTCTTTGTCTCTGTGAGAAAAACATGCTCAAGCTCTCAGAGGGAGGCAGCTAATTGATCTTTGTAGACCCCCCCGTTCTTCTCCTTGGAGAGGAGTAATCCCCCTAAATGGCCCTAGTATTGAGAGAGAGGCTTTGAACTGCCAGTTTTTGAGCGGAGTCATTAACTTGGCCCTGCATGGTAGTTAAAAATCCAGTTATCATTAAGGCTGGTTCAGGGAAATTCTAACAAGCTTAAAATACATAAAGGAACACATATATTTCAGAACACATATTAAATATGTGTTCAGGGCCAGGAGATTATGAGAAACTTCAGGTCAAAGGCTTTTCTATATTGAGCCAATTTAAACTTATATTTTAAGCAAGTTTCACCCAAAATGTAAATACATCACAAACAATAGAGACTAACATTTTAGCTAATAAGAAAAGGGGCATTGCTTTTAGCTTCCCAAGTGAATGATGAGGCCAATGTATTTTGGGTCCAATCCGTGAGAAGGCTACTGTGCAGATGCCAGGCTAAAACAAACATAATTCCTCTTGGCTCAACAGACAAACATGTGAGTTCCTGTGTAAATTGTGCAGAGCATCTTAACCCAACTGTTTAGCAGCAGACCTTATTTTAAAAAGTAGATGTAAGAAATTGGGTTATTGGTTATGGGGGGTGGAGGCCCAACAATCACAAGCCTCTTAGACCTGTCAGCCTTACAGCAGTCTTCTCCCAAACCTTTTGCCTTACTCCTCCATATTTTTCTGATCTCACTTTCGTTGGCCTTAGGACTCTGTGCACTCTGCCACTGCTAGCCAGTGCTAAAGTGTGTGCTCACTTCTTAATCATGAGGTGATGAGAGAACTCAATAACACAGCACATTACCGCCTACCAGTTGAAAAATCCCAACAAGCACTTTCCTCTAAAATCCAGGAACTTACAACAGAAGCCCTCAGAGCAGGGTGGATATGTAGGAAAGAATTCAAGTTTTTGAATAGAGAAGAGTGTAGGACACTGTCTATATATATTCTACCTAAAATTCATAAGGATCCAATCAACCCTCCAGGACGCCCCATAATTTCGGCCTGCGGCTCATTACTAGAACCATTGGCCTAGTACATAGATACTTTTTTGAAGCCATTTGTGACAAAGATTCAGGCTTATGTACAAAATAATATGGATATTATCACCAAGGTTGAGGGACTGCCTATCGATGATAACAAACAGCTTTTAGTGATCTTCGACATCAATGCCCTCTACACCAATATCCCACAGGATGAGGCTCTTGAAGTAATTGCAGACATCTTGAACACAAGAACTACACCACATGACGTTCCAACTGAGTTTATGCCATCGCTTGCCTCCCATTGTCTTAAGAACAATTTTTTTTCAGTTCAAAGAGAATATTTATTTACAAATGAAGGGAGTATCAATGGGTTGCAGCTTTCCCCCGGAAATAGCTAATTTGGTCATGTCTTATTTTGCGAAAAAGTGGGTGTATACCCGAGATAACCCGTACAGTAATCAGACTACACAATGGTATCATTATATTGACAATGTTTTTATGCTCTGGGATGAAGAAAACCTATGTTTTCTTTAAAAAAAGCCAACAATCTATCTGACCATTTAGTCAAGGCAGGAAGTCCTAAAGAGAAAAAGAAAGACTTACGTGGAATGCTAGATTTGCCACCAATTGTAGGTCACTATAGATGTCATAACTGCACAACGTGCCATTACACCTCTGATACTAAGACCATCATACTTAACGATAAAATACATAAGCAATTGAAATTTTCCAATTGCAATACAAAGAATGTAGTTTATTGTATACAATGACTATGCAATCTGGCATATATCTGACAGACCACCCAGCAAGTTAAAACTAGAATCATCCAAGATATGTCTAGGATATGATGCGGAGTAGGTGGTGCCCTTTTGGTTGACCATTATAAGGAACTGCACGATTCCAAAAACGAGATACGGTGGTCAGTTCTCTATGTGGCACAAGCCCTGCAAGGTCAAATTGCTACAACCCTCAGAAGAATTGAGGCACAAATGATTGAAAGATATGGTACATCGAGAAGAGGTCTCAATAATTTAAATGAAATGTGGACATTGATTGGTTAAGTGTTGCAAATACTGCTATGGTGTTGTAGATACTTATTCAGAAATATACACAAGTGGACATGTGCGCCCAGTATTGTCTGGTATATATATGTACATAACCATCTGTGAGCAGTTACCTGTATTTATCGCCTGTTATCTTCTTTTAAAAAATATCAAAAGAACTAAGGGTGATTTTATTTTATTTGTTTCCTGTATATGAGTAGGCCTCTGTAGGTTGAGGTGAGGGTTTCTCGGTCAAAATGATGGGTTCTGCTTCTACTTTTTGATGATGTTCATTAATGGTCTTTGATGAATATATTTTTTATATATATTGTTTTCTTATATTATATGCATCCAAACATCAGTGCATCCATGGTTCCTTGTTTGTTTGTGCTGCCTTGATCTGTATTTGTTATTCCCACAGCGACTATTAAATAATCTCTTTAGTCCGAGAGTCACTCTGTTATTTTTTAGTATGGTTATTGGTTTTTTTCTTTCAATTGTTTTCTTAAACCATTTTTTTTTATTTTTCTATGGTAATTTTCTATCCAGCGAGCCTATTAGTTGGTTAATACTCTTACAATATGGGGTCAGGCCCAGGTGGGGACACCTTTTTCTATTTTCACTGTATTTCCAACCAGTGAACTTCCGGGTGACGTTTCATACATCAATTTCCTTTCGTGGATCGACCTTTGCATAAATACAACGTTCCATCCTGCCGGTGTAACCGGCGAGCCAGTGGCAGAAGGTTTTCTACTGTCTATGTGTGATACACGAATCAGGCCACCCGGACTTAGACTGTACGATGACTTGTACGTTTTTAAACCATGTGGCATGTTAATCAGACTGTGTTCTCGGCTTTAATGGGATTGGATGACTCCAGCATACTTCGAGCCGCCGGGAGGAATACAGCTCATGCTTTAGGAGCCTCTTGAGCACATGTTACGCAAGCACTGCCCGAGAGTATAACTATAGATGTCGATTTCCCACTACCCGATACAATACTAATAGACTAAATAGTCATTTGTGTTTTTATGCGCCTTGCCAATAACTTACGAAACTTGGGTGTTCTTAACATTTTTGATTTTTTGTGGAGGGTTTAATATTCGTGCTGGTGTTGGCTGCCAATTTATTTGGTTTGTTTTATATCATATAATAGGCTTGGAGTTCCGAAGGAGATTTTAGCCTACTAGGCATGATTCAACTTGGTGTGCCTCCTCAGACACGCTCGTAAAGGTGCTAATTGTTTTGGTTGTACATAGGTTTTACAAAGATATAATTTAATTCAGACTTGTTTACCAATGTCTTGGGCTATATAACTGACAACACACTGCTACACGTTTACTACAAGTCCCCTCATAAGGACGTGAAAAGCTTTTACTGACTGCACGCACTCGAGGACTGGCTTTTTCGATTTGGAAAGTTGGACTGATACCAACGGACGCTGTGTTCCCTTACGGGTAGGTCAACTATGTCAGTCGCGGCTCCTGGAGGGAGTGCTTCGGGGCGGTGGGGCGGGGCGGGGCGTGGGAGGGGCAGGGTGGGGGGTAGTAAACTCCGGCATACGCCCGAACGGAGGTAAGTACATAAATAAATAAATGAAACAAATTACATTGCGCGCGCTGCAACGCCAAATGGCCAAAATTACTGGGCCGAAATGCGTCAACACCTTCTTCGGAGAAGTCTCTACAAACCCAACAACGTTTTGTTAACGGTAATTGGTATACACTCTCAAAAGACTAAAGAGGATAGGGTTTTCCTGATGTGTGCATACTTTGAAGACTATCTCCAAATGGGATTGTGCATAAAGGGCCAGATGTATCAAGAATTGCTTTTGCGATTCTTAAATAGAGAATTTTACCGATTCGCTATTTAAGAATCGCAAAATGCAATGTATGTTGGATTTGCAAAACACTTTGCGATTCCTGCATATTCCTTAATAGCGAATCGCCAATTGCGATTCGCTAATAAGTAATACCTACCCATTCATTCCTATGGGCATAGAGGCCCATAGGAATGAATAGGATTGCATTCACAATTTGTGAGTACCAAATAGGTACTCGCAAATTGCGCATGCAATTTCAAGGGTGCAAGGGGGCCAAAAGGCTACCCTGATGCACCCCCAAAAAAGTTAAGTATGCACATGTGGCACACAGACATGCCCTAAGGGCCTGTGTGTGCGCCACATGGCACTTAGAAAAATGCTAAAATGTGCATTTTTCTAGGAATTTGCAAATTACCACCAACTTGAAGTTGGTGCTAATTTGCGGATCCTTAAAGCCAGGGCGCAATTTTTTCTTGCTTCCTGCATTGCCTTTAAGGAATCGCAAATTGCGATTCCCTAAATGCATTTGCAAAATAGGTAATCGCAAAAATTGCGATTACCTATTTTGAGAATGCCTTTTGGGATGATACATCCCAAAAGGCTTTTTACCATTCGCAAACGGGCCAATTCTGCAAATTGGCCCGTTTGCGAACGGTAAAACGCTTGATACATCTGGCCCAAAATGAATTGCAAAACCATCATCATTAATTTTTAAAGGAGGACTGAGAGTTAAAGAAAACACTGTGTATATGACCCGTTAGGGTCGTTCTAACAATGTTAATTGTTGTTTTGGTACACTGTTTGTAAATGTTATATTGTCAATTTCTTTTTTGTTAGCCTATTTTGTTGTGCACACCATGCAGGTTTAGGGCATCTGTCCAACTGAGTGAGAACAGATCTAATTCATTGTTTGTATATAAAACAAATTTGCTATAATCAAGTAATAAATGCCCGTGATTAATTCAGGTAATTACCGTTGACCTTGCTTTGCATATATTCTTTCCCGCATTACAAGTTCTTTTTGTATTCACTCCTTAAAATTTAGCAACATTGGCTCATCCCCAATTGGAATATTTAATTTACTTTTAAGTGTCTAGTAATGTGGTACTACATATACTCAGGGCCTGCAAATTAAATTCTGCTAGTGGACCTACAGCACTTGTTGTGCCACTCATTTAAGTAGCCTTGCAAACCTGTCTCAGGCCTGCCATTACAGACTGTGTGTGCAGTTTTAAACTGTCACAGGGCTGGGTGCAATGTATTTAAATAGAAGTACTTTTAAGTTTCAAATTCGAAAAACTCTTACATTTGTTTTTCAGTATTGCAAGGCCTACCTCTGCCATAGGATAACATTGGGGTTACCATATTACATTTAATAAGGAAAACTTCCAAATGGGAAGAAATAAACAGTTCATGTTTGGTGTCTTTGTAATTGTATGAAAAATCCTCTTTTATGGTAAAGTCAAATTTTTAATGACAATGTTGAAAATGCCACTTTTAGATAGTTAGGACAACAACTTAACTAACCGTCATTTGAACTGTTGCTTTTAACTTAGACAGACTCAGGCCATTCAATGAATTCTATGGTCTGTAGTATTTATTTACTCATCATTTAGTCTTTTTTATAAGGATCTAACTTATTTGTTTTTTGAGTCAGAACAAGGGAAAGACCTCATACTTCCCATCATTAAACATACATTTAAATAAAATTGTTACGAACATTTTTTACAAAAAAATGCATTAAACACAAAACATTTGTACAACATGGGTTACATTCATTATTGAACCAGTCATCATTTTAAGACAAGCAGCAACCAATAACCTGATTTCATCCTTTTCAAATGATCTCTTTATTGAGATAACGAAGCTGCTAACCACTGGGAACACTATTTTTGGACCTAGTAGGTGATAGAAATTTTTACACTATTCTCTACGAATGGACACAATTAATTCAGCGTATCCCCCTAGTGGTAGATGTTGCTGATGCGTTTCGAGCCCCAGTACAATTATTGGGGTTCTCTTCAGGGCTTGGACTGGGTACAATCTGAAATAAAAGGTCAAAAACATTCAATAATTAATTTCTAGCCTCACCTGGATTTGTTTTAAATTTTTACAATTTATAGTTATACTTCTGTCTTTTATGGTACCTGTTGTGGTTTTCTCTTTTCACTTATCGTATGTAGGCTGTGTCTTAACTCGTGAGAGTTTTGGGTCTCTCCGTCTACAATATGAAAGTCATACAGTTATAATTTGACACGCCACGATTTGTGTGTAATGTAGAACCCTTAATGTTCAAACGAACAAAGCGAGCAACTTACATTCTAGTCATTCAACCCACAGTCTGATTTGTTATGGTACCTCATGGCAAACAGTTAAGACGGTTTTTTACTTCCCATCAAAACAGGTTGTGTGTCCTTTCAAGTTTCGATCTGTAAACGATAAAGCTAGCGATGTGAATGGTGTCAAGTCTTTAAGCGATTCCCACAAGCGCTCATATTAATGTTTGTGCACTTACTTCCACAGGCGCTTTCTCTGACTTGCTTCGTGTCTTTACTCCGAATGGTTGATACGGTGACTTCCGAATCCCGAGTCATTTTATACTTGATTACTCCCAATGCTTAGAATGTTGTATTCTGGGCATTTGAGTACAAAACGCATTGAGCCACCTTATAGTTACATTCTCAGCTTCACTTATCTTAGGCAGACACTTACATTAAGTTCTGCCTTTTTCTGACATCTCATTCAAGCCATTAAAAGTACTGTTGAATCTTAAAATTCAGTAGGCTTCTTTTCGTAACAATGCTGCCTCAGTGTCCCCTCCTCTAGGACTCGGTTTTATTACACATAGGACAGTCCACTTGAGATCTTTCTCGCTATGGTTTTTTTCAATAAAGTGGTTCACCATCGGGGCAGTTACTACCTTAGTTTTGATTCTTGACCAATGTTGCACAATCCGTTGTTTGATTTCTTGGTTTGTCTTGCTGATATATATTTTTTTGCACGGCAAATGATTGCGTACACCACATTTTTTGTTTTGCAATTGGAGAATTCTTTCTGTGTCCACTCAAGATTGTTGGCATTTTCCTGCTGTAGCTATTTAGTGCCTTCAGACTGTCTGTGGGTCACATGACTAGGTGCAGTTGGCAGTTGGTCTGTGTTTATTCCTCCCAGACAGCCATACACAATATGTAGCTTAGGTGTGCCTCTCTGGGCCATCACTGAAAGTATGGGAGGGCAGAGCTGGGCAAAGACCCACTTACACCTGAATAGGCTGTGTCCTACTTTCACACAAAGGATTGCTGTTAGAAATGGGATTCCTGGTTGGCTGAGGTATGCACCCTCGCCAGGCAGAGACCACCACTCTAGTCGGG